>CM031243.1:243302096-244502096 GCA_018340775.1 Taxus wallichiana var. yunnanensis | reverse complement strand
CAAAGTGTGTCACAAAATCAATTATGTCTTTCTTCATCCCTTTCTAAAATATTGTTGTTTTACATCAGCAAGCATTTTTGTAATACAGGATGTCCTAAGTAAGGTGAATTATGAAATTCCTCCATTAACTTTTTCCTTAACTCATTTCCCAAAGGTACATACACCCACTTATCATATCTCAAAATTCCTTCGTTATCAAAGTGAAAACCTTTATATCTTATGTCATTTGGATCTGCAGCAAGTGTTGTTTTTACCTACTAAAAGTAAGAATTAGATTCCATGATACTTTTTACCTCATCCTTAAACTGAGTTCTCAAAGTTATAAGTGCATAAATATGTTTCCTACGACTTAGTGCATCTTCCACTCTGTTTTCTTTTCCTTTTATATAACTTATGTCAAAATCATATTGTGACAAAAATTTAACCATCTTCGATGTCTTGCATTCATATTTGGCTGAGTGAAAATATACTTTAGCCCAAGATGATCAGTCTTTAATTAAAAATGTCTTCCTAAAAGATAATGTCTCCATACTTGAAGTGCATGAACTATGGCAACAAGCTCTAGGTCATGGGGAGCATAATTTAACTCATGTAACTTGATTTTTATTCTCTCATATGCTATAACATGTTCATTTTGTAATAGAATACCTTTGATTCCTTCTTCATAAGCATCTATAACTACCATAAAGTTTCCATTTGGATCAGTACAACCAAAATAGGTGTAGATGTTAATTAATCCTTAAGAGTTTTAAATGTTGATTCACATTTATCACTCCATACAAATTTCTTATCTTTCTTTTGTAAATAAGTTATTGGTGCAGTGAATTTTGAAAAGTCCTTAACAAACTTCATATAGTAACTAGCAATCCCAATGAAGCTTCTAACCTCATGTACATGCTTAGGTGCAAGCCACTTAGTTATGGCAATAATATTTGATGGATCTACTACTATTCCATCCTTACTTATGATATGTCCTAGATAGTGCACTTATGTCTCGTAGAAAGAACATTTGGACAACTTACCATACAATCTTCTTTTTCTTAATATTTCAAGTACTATTTTCAAATACTCATGATGCTCATCAATGCTTTTGGAATAGATAATAATATCATCCAAGAATAAAAGTACAAACTTGTCTAGGTATTCTTGAAAGATATTATTTATTAAATTCATAAAAGTTGCAAGTTCATTTGTCAAACTGAAAGGTAAAACTGTAAATTCATAATGTCCATATCGCATTCTAAAAGCTATTTTATGAATATGTTCTTCTTTTATTCTTAACTAATGATACCCAAAATGAAAATCTATCTTAGAATATACCGATGCACCATGCATCTAATCAAATAGATAATCAATTCTAGGAAGTGGATATTTGTTTTTGATTGTTTCTTTGTTTAACATCCCATAATCAATACATAGTCTAAGTGTTCCATCTTTATTTTTCACAAAACTTTCTGGTGCTCCCAAGGTGAAATACTCGGTCTTATCAAACCTTTAGAAAACATTTCTTGTAACTATGCCTTAAACTCTACCATATCAATGGTAGTCATTCTATATGGTGCCTTGAAATAGATTCAGTTCCTGTTTGATCTCGGTTGTGCAATCAAACTCCCATTTGGGTGGAAGACCAAGTAGTTCTTCCGAAACACATCACTAAAATATCTTAACATCAGATATTTTTCCAAGAAATCATTATCCCCTTCACTGTTTCAAAAAATTTACCGCATACAAGGTGCAACCTTGTTTTTGACCTTTTTAAGCTACATAGCTGATCATTTTTCAAACTAAAATTTCTCATTTAACCCCTTGGATGTCTATTGTTTTATGTAAATAATTAAGATAACTAATGTGTTTTTCAAAACAATCAACCTTTGCTTTATGTTCAAAAATCTAGTTAACACCTATTATTACATCATAAGACCCCAAAGGAGCAACATAAAGATCAACTTTAGTGGAAAAACTAGGTAAGTCTAGGAATGCTCCAAAAATACACTTACTAACTGTGTGGACAACATTATTTCCATAATGTACAGTCTAAGATTTTTCCATTTTTCCATCTTTTCTTTTTAGTTTTGTAGCTAATTTACTAGAAATAAAGAATTCAGTAGCTCCAGTATCAAAAAGTATAGTAACATGCATACCAAATAATTTACCTGGCACTTATATAAGCGCAACTTTCTTTTCAGCTTGCTTATCAACTACTGTAGCATGTATCTTATGCTACTGATTGCTTTCATCCTTTCTTAGAGGGAACTAATTTGCATAATGATATTTGTCATAGTTCTAGCAGCCCCTACAGGTCCTCTTTTAGGTTTGAATTTATTTCCATCCCTAAAATTGTTGTTCTATCCTCCATAGGACTTATGTCCATTATTATTGTTCTTAACAAAAAAATTTCGAACGTTTTCATTTGGTTTATTTGTTGTTGTTTTCTTACTATTATCAGCAAAAAATTTATTATTAGTACCAAACTTATTTCATTCCCCCTTTTTGGGTGCAAGATATGAAGAATAAGTAGGAATTTTCTTTCTGATTTCTTCCTTATGGGAAGAAATTGCTTTTAATTTCTGCTCCTACCGAATGGATTTTCTATAACTCCTTCCATGGTGGTTGGGTTGTGAACATATACCTCACCCCCTATGATAGGGTTTAATCCCATAATAAATTTTCATATCATGAACTTCTCGCGAGTTTGATACTAAGTTACACATTTAAGAATCCTAGTGAACCTCTCCTAGTACTACTGCTATTAGCTTAACTTTCCCTAAGTTAAGTTCTAATATTATTTCATCTTCTTATCATAATAAAGTTGTGGCAGCCAACATTGCCTAAAATAATTTTTAAATTGATCCCAAGTGATGTTTTTTTCATCAATATTTAGTTCAGCCTTTCGGTTGTCCCACCAGGAGGATGCCTCATGGGAAAGCTGATAAGCTACCCATACTGCTTTAGTTTCCTCCGAGAAATTCCTTATTGTAAAGTACTTCCCCATTTTTCTAATCTAGTTCTCAGCTCCATCCTCTAGTGTAGTTCCATCAAACTATCATTTTTATATCATTTGTAAGTTCAGCTGCTTATTTTGGCTTTTTATTTTCAGGCAGGTTGGGTACATTTACATTAGAATTTGCAGCATTATTATTATCAATGCCCAAATTTCCAACATTGGCATTGTCCACAGGAGGTGGTTGATTGTTATTACCAACATATTCTTCCTCCTCCTCATTACCCATAACTTGTTGTTCAAGTACAACCATACGATCTCTTGTGTCCAACAGGAAGCAAGGATCTCGTCAAGTTTTTGTGTGGTAGCTTCTTCTCCACCTAGATGTGGGTTATTTTTAGCACCTCCCCTTGTTCTAAAAAAATTGTTGACAAGATAATTAAGTTTTTATAATATTATGGACTCAATAGGTCCAAGAGCTACAACCTTTAGCTCTAATACCAAGATGTAACATTCTCATTTTAAGACTTTAGAACAAGGAATTTTTTTATCATATATAATTTTCTCTATTCTAAATTAACATAATTTAGAACACACATACCAATGTGAATCCATCTAAAAAAACCACATGTAGTTGTAAATGACTTGGTGAAACACCGATCTCTCATTTCATGACTTGGTATTAAACCGATCTCTTATGTTAACTCAATAATGTGTATACAAAGTATACTTGGTTCTTTTACCATTTTAGAGGTACCCAAGTTTTTTGTTCAACAGGAATATATGAATATTTGTTACTAATATTCATCTGAAATCCCTCTTCTTAAAATAGGTGACATAAGAAAATGTAACCAGAAGCTTGTGATAATTTAGCCAAAGTTTTTAAACATGTTTATCATGTTTACATTCTTTGACAACATAGTCATAAAATGGAATTATTCCCTCACCACACTTGTTTTTCATCAAGAATGGTATTTCCTAACTCCTTTCAATCCAATCTATTGCAAGTTTTCATACTAGACAAGGGCGAAACATAAACCGGTGTGGAAGACTACTCATGGTGACTAAGGGTACATAGACATACTCAATTGACGTAAATCAATTAGATGTGTCTAGTTATCCTAAGTCAACATGATTTGACCTTGACACTATATCATATTCCTATCCCTGTATAGGATAGAACCATGATCCAATCTTACTTTTATGTTAATCAAGTCAATCAATCTATGCAGGTGTTGAGACATATCAACTGCATCATATTATCCTCGTAATGGCTCCTACCATTACGAAGGTACTACACTACAGTTGAATTTTTCCAACATCCAACTGAGTTTCCTCAATTAGTTAACATACCTAGAATTATAAGTTTATTATCCCATTTAATTTTTGTCTAAAGATTAATTACAACAATGCTTAAAGATTCATCTAGCATCATTTAACCTATAAGGTTACAAGTTGAAACTGCATGTGAGGTAGGTATGTAGGTAAATCTTCTTTCTAACTATTTAATTACATGCTTAAGTTTGTCTTTGAATGAAACAATTGTATCATATAATGACATGATTGATCTTGAAGTTATGAAAGTGTGTTAATTAATTCCTTACATATTTCAGCCCTAGCTTAAATAAGTTCATTATAAACCTTTTTATTTTAGACTTCATGAAGATGAAGTCTAAATTCCATTTAATTCCTTTCTAAGCATTCCAAATTTTGATTAAGGAAATTTTCCTAAGGAAGTATACATTCAATCATTTACTTACAACATTTATAACAGCTTTAACAAGATCATATATTATGTCACAATGATTGTTTTCAAGGGAATTATCCTTTTCCCTAAATCAAGGTTTAATGTCCAATTATGAAAATAGATTACTTATATTTCAAATACATCAAGAATTCATACACATACATCTATATAATTCAATCATAGTCCTTTTATATTGTTTAAGGATCTATTTATGAGTGTCAACTTATAAGTTGCATCTCTTTAGGAGAAAATAAACCAACTAACATTTCAGATCCCCAAACCATTCCCATAACATTTAAGTATATAAACTTCCCTCCTTCATTAGGATAATACTTAATAATACATTCCAATTCATGACAAGACAATATTACAATAAAGTAGTATTTAACAATCATCACATCATTTATTCATCAAGAAGGAGTGATACATTCACTGAATCCAGAAGTATCTCATAGATTACAAAGTATCATAACAACAATTTACAAAAATAATTTTATTACAAATTTATTTTCCGACAAAGTACATTTTCAAGTAATGCCACCACATAATTATCATAATAATATATAATTTCTTTAGTAAAAAATATGTAACTTTATATATGTCTTTCACCTTTCATCTTTTACGAAATCCATCGGCATAATTGTTAGACGATTCAGTTCATTTGAACTCGAGCATGATAAGAACTAAATCATTTCAAAAAAAAATTCTTTTATCTAACTATTTCATAAAAAGAATTATGATGTTTATGAAACAATTCTGAAAACACAATAATGAAAATAGAAAGAAATTTCTCTAAAAGATGACAACCAATAAGGAGAGATGAGTTTAAAGTTTCTAATGTCTAAAAAGGGGCTAATTAATCAACATATCAACCCTAAAATTTTCATCATAAAATTATTTTCAATATGTAGGAAATAAAACAATAAATTTAAGAAAGGGAACTTCATGTCTCAATCTAACTTCACTATCTCTAGCAGTGATCAAGATAAGTTCCTTCATTCAACCAGTTCAAACATTCAAAAAGTAACTTTGGATATACTTAAACTACCTTTCAAAAAATGTATTCTATTTTGCGAATTCAAGGGAACATGAAAGGGGTACTACAATACAAAAATTTTACTCCATATAAAATCATAATATCTCATAACTAACCTAGTGTATAAGAAGTATATTGAACATAATTAAGCCCAACATAACTTATTGCAAGCCTTCCTACAAACCTGTAATTACTTCAAAGATGGATCTTAAGTGCTCCATACAAAGCAATCATTATGGATTTCTAAATACATCCATATTAGAAAAGTATCCTAAAGACCTTACTCCAACCCAAACAAAATTCTATACTATTGTTTCAGGTTTACTAAGTAGATCTTTATAGGTTATTTACAATGTAAAATATAAATAAGAATTTTGTCAATACATATTAACATTACAACTAAATAAAATATCATAATCATTTACACCTGATGGAGCTCATCATTATGAAGGATCTAGACATGAATGCAACCACAATCAATCAATACAAAGGAATGTCCTCCCAAAGGGGCTTAACTAAGTCACCATCCTAGGATTTCTTACCAACTATAAGATTCAAATCAGTATAACTAAAATAGAAAAAGGAAAGCCGATATACACCTATGTATACCCAAGTTCCCATCAACAGGGTTAGTTAACAACTTCACAAAAGAGGATCATAAAATTAGGAACATACTTCCCTCTATGCTAACTAACCAAATGTTACAACACATCAAGGAGGAAGCCACAAACAATTCTCAATTAAAAGTATAAATAGAAACTCCATGCAAGATGGATCAAAAAAAAAAGAGAACACATACTTAGAGTACTAGATCCATCATGGGAAAACCACTTAGGTTCAGTTAGATCTTACCTGAAAAACCACATAACTCATAATTGGGTAAAAACCAACAAACTAGATAGAAAGGAATAGCAACAAGACACTCAACATTCCTACGATAAATTTCTTTCTCATACGAAAGATATCATCCCAATACACGAATTAAAACCAATAAACAACTAACTTGTTTCAATTCCAAATAACTCAGTTATGAAAAGAAGGGAGAGAAAACAAGAATGAGTTCACAACCAGTCTCCTAAAAATTACAAACATCCAAAAAGAGGTAATTAAGTCATTTGAGCAACCTCCCATAACAAAGGATTTAATCATCCATCACCAATTGTGGACAAATTACATAGATCAAAAGATCCGTTCAAATTCCAAAATCCTAGAGTGGGTTTATGATCATACTTCATAGAACCTGAACTCATGATGGATTCATTCAAGCTCAAGGTGGGTTTTCTTATACCCAAAAATAATGGTAACAACAGAGAGATTTAAAAAGAAACACAAAGATTACAAGCAGTTCCCATTAGAGGAAAAACCCAAAATATTCATAACCTGATCAACACGAACTATATTCAACTCAAAAATATAGTCACAAAACAATATTATATACTTCTATTATCAAGAAAAAAACCCAAACCAAAGAGCTCACATTAACCTAAACAATAAAAAATGCCAAAATGAAGACTTCTTCAAGATATATTCTCAAAGAAAATAGTAAAGAAGCATGCAAGTTAATATCTATAGATTTCCATGAGCCATGTAACTATTAAAAGTATTTTAAACCTCCACATAAGTTTTCAATTAGTCAAAGAACCACATAGACTTGTTTCAATAACAAGAAGGTACAAATTTAAAAACAAGCTAACATTAAAGTTAGATTTCACACTTCCAGATTTTGTTCTCCATAATGAAGAATCAAGTAACATCCAAAGAAATAAAACAAACACCATTGATGTAAGAATAATCAATCATAAAAACAAAACTAGAAGGTTTCCACAAAGAGCAGAGTTGTTTTTATGAAGCATTTAAGTAAAATTAAAAGACTTAATGGATAGGGCCTATCATGCATGATAGAGCTCCTATCTTAACTTTCTCACAGAAAATATTCAAGCAGAGATTTGATTCCTTTCCATGAAACACCAACAAACTCCTCAAAACCTTCTTCTCCTTCTTCTTATAGTTTCATAGTGCTATTTTCATCTTCTAATGCCATGCAAGGCAAAAACATTCATGTAAGGATTCAAACTGTGGTTTGAAGAGAAAAACCACATACAAAGCCAAGCTCACAAAATACCAAATGACCAAAAAAACTGAAACCATTCCTTTTTCCATCTTCCTCCTTCCTAGGCTCTTTTTCTATAATTTTTAAAAGCATTAAATGTCAAACATGACTAAAAGTCCTTAGCCTTCTCCCACCACTTCCAACTTAGATTTGGATTGGCATCAATTTAAATTTCCATGCAACAATCACTTTGGTGGAGGTGCCAACTCAACCTCCCTATCAAATTTCATGCATTCGCCAATTTTGGCCAAACAAAAGTTTTTAATGTCCACAAATGCCTCATAAATACCTTGAAGATGGTGCCACCAAATTTCCCTTTTACATGTTGTCCCATATGGCCCTTTTAGGTTAGCCAAACATTAGGTTATGTTCAACATTAGTTTAGGAACTAACATAGGTCCTTAGGTAATGTTTAAGGTTTAGTCTAGGTCCTTTAATTATTAACATCATACATTAATAAAAGAACATAGTAACTTAGGGTAGGTTACAACCTTTAGGATAGGATTACAATCTAAGGAACATAGTTTAATTAGGTTCCTTTAGCAATAGCTAGGAATTGTATCATACAACCTACCAAAAGAAGGATTAGAAAACCATCCAAGATCACTTACGATACGATGCAGGGAACAACAGAGATCACTCGAGACTTCAAGATAGTCAGAGTTCAAAGATCCTAAAACCTGTCTAACTCAGTTAAAATGACCACAAAGTCATGAATTAGAAGCATACCTTGGATCAACAAAATTGATCCAACGTATTGCTTTTCAAAGCATCCAAAAATTATGAAAACTAAAGCAAAAATTAGAGTGTAACAAAGACTCAAGAATTAGTTTAATTGAGTAAATTTCTTATTTCTCAAGTAATTAATTATTTAGCATAAGAAGAGAATAATTACTTCATTTTCTATTTAGCATAAAAATAGTATAATGGTATCTATTCCAAAGATAACCTATTATCCACAACAAACATGATTTCATGGTTCGAGGAAGAGTACATCATCTTAAGACAAAAATTACATATCAACATTTGCAACGTCCAATAAAGAAGTCATCATAGATATTAACCATGTTAGAGGTGTTACAATGACAAAACACCAAAGTATGTGACAAGAAGAAAATAGAGAAACAAATTAGTAATATGGACCGGGGAAAGAAAAATGAAGAATTAGGGTTGGGAGGGTATAAATAGCAAGATGGGAGGGGTAAAATCCATTGTGGACCATCTATGCTAGTATACTCTATTGATTTTTTGAGATATTTTTCTTTTTTGAGAGAGAGATGTCGTGAATCTAGGACCACAAATATCATGTTGATCGAGTTCTAGATTTTGGGAGGCTTCCCACAGACGGTGCCCAAAGTAAGTAATAATACTTTTTTAATTTGAGTACATTTAATGCATGTTTTTAACTTTATAAGTTGGAGGGTTAACACTACCACACGTCTCTATGTGTGTTAGTGTGTCCTCATCGTGCTAGCATGAATTCCACGCGCTAGCATTAAATAGGTGTAGTGCCCACTTCCCTTTGACATTGTTTAGATACTGATCTTACTATTGTTGATCTCATTTTGGACATTACTATGTTTTGATTTACTATGATGTGTATATGTTAGATCATGGATTATTATGGACCTTGATTCAGTTAGCATGCATGATGATTATTAGAGACATTATTATATATGGATGATGATATACTGTTGACATGGATATAGTATTGATGTTGATTTTAGACATGTGACATTTGATATTAAGGGTAACTCTAGTATAGAGATTCATTGGATGATGATATAGTTGTAAATTAAATTAAAATGATAATGTTGAATTAATGATATTGTTGTGATTTGTGTGTTTAGATGATTTTGAAATATTGTTTATATCATTTTGGATGTCTGATGCGGCCATGGGGCCGAAGGAGGTATTTGCATTTTGTAGGTTAAAAATCACAACAATGTCGGGGGACTGGAGACTAACCATATTGAAATTATGGATGAACTCAATGGGGTCACCATGGCAACTATAATTTTTGTGTGTTGTGTTATGTTAGGATTTCCCATGGGGGGGATTTCCATTATTTGTGACCATGGGATATGTGTGTTATTTATGTGTTCCTTTTAATTATTGTTGTATGTATTTTAATTTTATGTGTTACCCCTTTCATTAGTTGTTAATTAATTTGGGTTTATGTATTTTAACCATGTGTTAAATAAATAAATCATTATGTTGTAAGAATGTGAGAGTCACATAGTTAAACTTTATTTAAATTTAATTGGGACATGGAATGTAATTAATAAAGTTGTTGAGTTTAAATAATAATGTTGGAAGAGTGTGTAAGTTAATTTGTAAGGATGTGTAAGAAATATGTAAGAGTATGTAAGGCTGATTTTGGAAGGTCAAACACTCCATCTTTTATAGAATTCGAATTTGACCTTGGAGGCCAAATTTGGAGGCTTGTGGGACAAGTTAAACTTGTCCCACACCTCTTAAAATCATCCACCAACCATACCTATGGTTTTGGAGTCAAAATTAATCTTTTTAATTGTATTTTGAAATGACTATGTGTAAGTTTTTATTGCACTTTTCTTACAAGTTTTTAATTCAGTCCTTGTTAAAGTATGGGTTAATTTTGAGTGTGTAAGTTGATTTTCATCTCCATTTATTGTGATTAGTTGTGATGTTGACTTTCTCTTTGGGGTTGAGTAAGAATGATGTGGCATCCCACTTGGAATCCACATCATCCTCTCCTCTCCCTCTCCTTTAAAAATTTGAATTCTTCTCTTGTTGAAGGTTGTTGAAACTTTGCTCTTTGCTCTTGGGTCGAATTTTATTGTTGTTGGAGTCTTGCTTGTGGAGGGAGTTTGGAAATTGATTTGCATGCTTGGTGTTGTTGTTTTGGACTGCATATTTGAGCATTGAAGGAACTACTGTTTTGGAAACAATCTCCACTATGGAGAGGTAGGATCTTGTCCTTTTTATATGTTGTTTTTCCCTTTTCTTGCATGAATGAAATGGTGAATGTGTTGTGTATTCATGGCTGGTTGGGTAGATTGCTTAGGGAAAGGTGTAGGAGAAGACTATGGGGTCTTATATGGGGGGCATAAGGGATTTCCAATGGCACTTATTCTATTATGGAGGGAGTTTTGGATTGGCATCCACCTAGGAAAAGAAACTGCTTGCATTTCTTACTCTTGGGGGCATAAGGAGGGGTTGGGAGATATAAGGTTTATGGGTTTGATATTTTTTTTGGAGGTATGCATTTAGTGGATGCCCAATTCCAAATTGGGAGGCATAAGGAGTTCCCCATAGTTCTTGCTCTTGATGGCTTGCTTGATCAAGCCCATGTGTTGTGTGTATGATTCTTATTGTAGTTGTGAACTGTTGTCTCTGTTTGGACTGTGCATTTTGTTGTTCTATGCATGTGAAAAGAATGTTGTTTGTTGTGAAAGAAGCCTTGTTGCCATGTGTTGATGTTCATTCTCTATTCCAATATGGTTGGGGCTCGGGGGCCAATGGGGAAGGATGGATTCTCCTTTCCCATTGGATGTCTTGGTTGGGTGGAGAGTGTTTCCTTTCCCCCTTCCTTGTTGTGATCAAATGAAAAGATGAAGAAATCAACATGCTACTATTTTGGAGCTTGGAGAAAATATAGTTTGCCAGTCCCTTCCTTAGAGAAAATTTCATTGTTATCTTCCCACTTGGAGTGGATGAATTGTATCATTATTTAAAAATGTGAAGTTACTTGTAATGCAAAGGAAAAGATAGAGATTCATTTGTGAAATGCAACGAGTTTTTATTTCATACTCTGTTTTGAAAATAACATGAAAGAATGAAACATGTATTATGTTTTGTAAGTTGAAGCTCAAAGAAAGAAGGAAGTTGTAATGTTGTTGTTTGAAATCAATAAAAGGAATACATTCCTTTCTCAAAATTGTATTGTTGTATTGAATTGGAGTTACTGTTTTTGAAATGATATCTCTGTGTGAAAAGAAAATGCGTATGGAAGGAAAAGACAACATTCTGTTCTTTGCATTTATTTAAAATTTGAAATATTAAATGTTGTTTGTGCTCTTGAATGATCAAATAAATCAATTAATTGTTTTAGACAAGAATGGAATGTCTTAGAACAGATTTGAGAATGTTTTCCCACAATTGGGAGTTGCAAATTGATTAATAAATTGATTAGTAAATGATCTCTGTTTCATCCCAAATCTGGCTTTTAAAATTAGCTAACAAATGTACAGTTTAGATGTGTAACTTAAATTAAGAAATGAAACAATACAATTTAGATGTAATAAGCCCTAATGAACTCAATTTGACCTCAACATTTAAGAAAGACATTTTAGAACTTCATCAAAATCCAATTTCAAACTTGCATAACCATTTTCCTGGCAAAGGATGGAAAAATATAATTTGCAATTCTATCAACTAAATTGGACCTTGAGACTCTCTAAAATTTAACCAAAAACAAGTCTCCATGTCCAATTGACATGTTGAGAAGAAGAAAACCAAAAATTGAACAAAATTTTATAAGTTGGAAAATTGCCAGTTTTGAATTTTAAACCCTGCAGATCGATTTCTTAAAATTTACCTTTTAAACTTCATCATAATCCAAAATTTATGATTTTTTGTAAAGAGGACTCTGAGAGCTTTCCAGAAAGTCCTTGTTTGTCCAAAACTGACTTTTTTGTCAAAAGTTATGGCCATTTGAATTTTTACTTCAAAATGGCCATCCAAAAATTAATCTAACTATATAAAAATCAAAATTTAAACTTTGGAAAAATTTCCCCAAAAATTCTGCGGCCCCATAACACTCTCAACCAATCATATGTTGCCATGTGGCACTTTTGAGGGGTGGATCTTTTTGAAATTTTGACCTTGGGAAAATTTTCCCATTTTTCCCCGCATCCCCGCAACCAATCACGTGCTGACACGTGGCATGGATGGCACGTGGATTAAATTTGAAAACTTAACCATTTGACTCTTTTGGAAAAATTTCACTTTTTCCTCCATGGCCCCACACCCCCATAGCCAATCAAGTGCTGACATGTGTCCTAATGGACACACAGCCCGCACAAGTCTTTTTGACTTTTAAACTCTTTTGGCACAAAACCCTAAATTGCTCCATCGCTCCGTTGACCCGTGTCCAATCACAGGATGCCACGTGGCCTTTTAAGTGAGATCGAGGTATGAAGGCAAATTTTCCTTTGGGAAATTTGGTTTTTAGACCTTGGGAAAAATTTCCAATTTTTCCCCGCAACCTGCCAGCCCCGTCCAATCACGTGCTAACACGTGGCATGGGTTTCTCCTTGGCGGAGGTGCGTGTCCATTTCGCCTTTGGGCTTTTGGTCTAAAATCTCCAAAACCTAAAGTGCCCCGCCACTCCACTTTTCACCATGCAAATTGGGAAGTGCCACCCCATCATACTCGTGGGCGCATGGAGATGTTTTGCACTTTTGCACTCAAAGAGGAAAATTTCTCAATTTTCCTCCCCACTCCGCCGACCCGCTCAAGGGAAAATTTCTCCCAAAACTCTGTCGGCCCATAACTTGATATTTATAAGGAGTTAGGAGGACTTCTTTATATGGTTGGAAAGGTGAGATAATTTCCTATCTAATGGGAATGATTTAGGAAAGTTTTGATGACTCTAAGTGTGTGAAAAATCAATTTGAACCCTGTAATCCTGTTAGGAGAGATGAGTGGGATTTCACTCTCCTAACCTAAGTGATGAATTTAACCTCTTGTTTTGACCTTGTGCCTTATTGATATTAGTTTCTTGAGGTAGTTGTAGAAATTCATTCTTGCTTGTTAATATGTATCTAGTTTTTACTAACTATGATCTTGTAACCCTCCTTGCAAACACTCTAAATAAAAAAATCATTCCATAATTTTCCTAGCTAATCATAGTTTGTTTCTTGGTCTCAAGTGGTAGTTGAAGCGGGCATTACAATAGGAGCATAAGCATTAAATTTTTTTTGAATTAGGTTATTTCACATGCTAGCATGAAAATAAGAGCATGAACATCAAAACATGTGTGCTAACATGATATGTGCTAGTGTGCAAATGAGAATATGAGAGTTAAAGTATACGCACTAGCTTAAAATACACTAGTATGCAAAGACATGAACTAGCCTCATATGAGATGTGCTAGCATGAAAGGAGATGTACTAGCATGAAAGGAGATGCACTTGTGTAAACTATAGATTTTAGAAGGTTTTTAGATGAGTTTTGGATATTTTCATAAGTTAGTAGAGGAATTTAGGAGTGTTTAAAAGACTATAAAAATCATTTAGAAGAAAGGATGTTAATTGTTTTTGTTTTGGGTGATTTGTAGGAGAGACCACTTACTTTGGACATGTGGGAGTGTCACAAGTTTTTGCGAGCTTATGAGATGGCCTTCTCATGATGTGAGTATATATTTCTAACTATAGTACTAAAGGCTACAGGTTTTTCATATATTACAAAACTTCCTAATATTAGATTGGATCGCAGCCTACTAAATGCTTTAGTAGAGAGATGGCATAGTGAGAGCCATAATTTCGACTTCCCACTAGAGAGATGACCCTGACTCTCAAGGATGTGTATCAGATTCTTTGAGTGTTGATCCAGGGTAGCCTAGTTGTGTATGATGGGAATCATGAGAGGATCATCAAAAACATATGGTATTTATTCCTTTGAGAGGATATACCTTGATAGAGTATGACAGTGTATTTATACAAATGTTTCAAGGATACAAGGATTGCACATATTCCAATATATTTTATGGATCGATCGGTGGCTACTTACTTCCCGATGAGACTAGTACACACTTCTAGCTTGGTTTGATAGACATGGTTTCTGATTGGTGGAGGGTGAGGTCTTTTCTTGGGGTCAATGCATACTTGTCCCATTTATACAAATATTTGGATTTGATATTATACAGAGGGATGATGATCCTAAGTCCTATGACCCTATTACAAATTTGGGCCTAGGATCACATAGTGATTAGATGCCCACTTGGTGTTCTACAAGTTAGAGCACTATATGAGCCATCTTGTATGAGATGGGAGCTAATGGGTGTTGATATCGATCTCACCTAGAGATACTTCCTACTACAGTGAGCCTTTGATGACCTATTTTTACAGATGGTGACTTCAAGACCATACCATTTATATCAATGGACCATAGATGGGGTGGAGCTGAGTATCATAGAGGTGGAGCATTACTTGATTGGAAACCACGGGAATATCCTAGAGTTGTACCGAGTTGACCGAGTTTAACTTCAACTTGGTGTCATTCACTGTATCCTAGGGGACAAGAGATGGTACACACTATTGAAACTTGGTTATTGGTGTTGTCATTGATGTCAAGTGGAATTTATGGAAAATTAGTGAGTGATAAAGTGAATTTCAGTCAGATGCATGAATGTTAATTGGTAGTGCCTTATCAGTGGTGTATTGAGCATTCAAAATGGTTTCAGGTTGGTTTTAAGGTGCTACAAGCTCAAACAATGTGCTCGGTGATCTCTAAAGGTATATTACAAGTTTTATTGCTAGTTTTAGATTATCTACAAGTAATAAATGAAGTTGTAATCATGGTCAATAATTTTACAAGGTGTATCGGGGCATCCGGTGGAAGCTTTAGTTGAAACTTATCCTTTTAGGCATGTTTCTTGAGCCTTATGAGGTGTGAGAGGTTGGTACAAGTCATGGAAAGGTAAAATAAGAATGTGATCAGCTTAGGAATGTTTTCTATGGAACTTATGAGTAAAAACCAGGATTAGTTTAGCTTCTGGAGGTAAAATTCTAAAGCTCATAGAAATTAGCTTTGAGAACTGACAGGGAAGACTGATGCAAATGAGATAGAATATAAGATTGCATGCATAAATATGGAAAATTAGCTTATGTATCATGTATATAGGTGAGTTTTTGTGCTTCAGGAAAAGTTTCATCAAGTTCTGAGAAGGTGTGTGAAAGTTATGCTAGTATTTCTAAAATAGGATTTTTGAAAAATGTATAAGAAGTTGTCTGGCTTCTTAATACTAAAGAAAAAATATAGTGACTCCTTAATATAAATAAAAGAATTAATTTTTTTATAGGATTCCAATCTTGAGATATTTCAAATTGTTTCTTATAAAAAGGATAAGTATTAGAGAAATTATGAATGTTTTTATAGCTATGTTCTTATCACTCCTAGGAACTTTCCTAATTCGGTGATAGAAGAAGTTGTTTTTCTAGCTTAAAATCATTAGTATGAGTTATTAAAATATTCTCAAGGATTTTTAATGGTGTATCCAATTAATTTTATGTCATTAATTCCATTCCATAATGGTAGCTTCAGTTTAAGTCTCTTCGTGGTGTGCAAGTTGGGTATGCAGGCTTGTTTTAAGATAAGACAATCATGAAACATGATCATGAATCAAATGGTGATAGTAACAAGATTACAGTAATTTTCTCTATGACTATAGTGCATACTCCAAATTAAATATTTCTCAAATTTCATTAGAATGGAGCCATGGAGCTTATGGTTCTCAAAGTATCTTCTAGGACAAGTCATAAAGACCAGTTTCTAAGTTGGAGATCATGGTTACTACCTTTTATAACAAATTTCTTCTAATTATTGAGAGTGTTAAGTAATAAGTCACCTCATAAGGATGTCCTTATAAGTGTTGAACAGAGAAAAGGCAACTTGAAATTTTGAAGCCAAATTATGGACACACTACAAACCGCATTCCTTTGTGTTGGTGCAAGATTAGCAAATTGGTTTGTGAATGGTGAAGTAGTAAGGTTCTCTCGAGCACTATGAAGAGTATTATAATGGTTAAATTATTCCCTAAAATTAACTATAAGGATCTCTTAGGAATAAAATTCAAATTTTATCTTGACTACTACAACACTATTATATTTTGCTACATTATACATGTATGTTTTATTTTCTAGAAGCTATTGGGAGGATTATAAGCTTTGAATTAGATTAGAAGATATGAAGAACACATTAACATGTCCAAAATAAATATAATTTTTATTTTTCATCAAAAATTTACCAAGAAATAAGTTTTTTATAACCCTCAAATCAACATGTCTGAAGAAGGAAACCTTAGTTTTAGGGTTTGGAAAACAAATTTGATCAAATATTGATTTTTACCCGGTAAGAATGTCTAAAAGATTGAACATTTCTCTATATTATAGGCTCAAAGTATTTTCCAAATATTTTAGAGGGTTTCATCTCGAGATGAGGAAGAATTTAATGAAATTATTCTCGAGAACATCCTCCATTTCTATGGAAAGAGTGAAATCCATCAGTAGTGAAAATTATGCATTTTGAAAGTTCCAAGATTCCATGTAGAAGTTCAAAACATCTTGTAGGAACTATCCCAACATAATAATGGTCTTGGTTTGGTTTGAAAATGAAAAATCTTCATGATAATGGAAGAAAAAAACACAGTACCTGTGAAACATGTCTCAGTTTACATTTTTGGTGCAAATTTCTTTCAACAAACTTATAAACAAGAAAGTATGAATCTTATGACATCTAAAGGACCTTGAAAAGTATCTCAATTATTCTCCTTTATCCATTAGTGACTTTGTCAAGGAACATCACAAAATATCTAACTTCCATTAGAGGTGCTAAGACTGAATTTTGTTTTGTGATGGAGATGGAAGGTCATGTGACTATCTAACTCAAATAAATGAGTATTGAAGAATCCTAAAAGATATTGGATTTGGATATTTCCTCTCGAGTTGTAGGATCTAGTAGAGAATCTCAAGATTCATAGACTAATGTCATCAAGGAAATTATGCCAAACTAATAATCTTGCTAAGTTACAAACTGAAGAGCCTTGCATCCTTGCTCAAGTTGTTTTGTAGACTTAGAGTTAGTTAAAATAAAATAAAAAGATCAGTGGTATCTAGTTTGTACGAGTCCTAAAGGAATAAAATGAATAGATGGAAGAATTTAAAAAATTGATGTAATGTAGAGATTGAACAAGTTTGAAGATAGACAAAGTGAAAGGTCGTGATAGAGTGTGAGAAAGAGAAAATGAAATGTTTATCTAATGTTCTTAGTTCACACACACACACACACACACACACACACACACACACACACACACACACACACACACACACACACACACACACACACACATATACATACATATGTGTGTGTGTGTACATATATATACATATGTATGTATGTATGTATGTATCTATAAGTTTTTAAGATAGAAAACTGAGTGCAGATATAGAAAAAAATTGAGTGTGTGTAGATATTGATCAAAAACATGTAGGGTGTGTGAATGAAAGATAAGTTAAGGTACATAAAAAAATTCATGTGAAGCTATGAATGATGAATAGCTATGTGTGTGGCTGAATTGATGAAAATGAACACTTAAATGATCGAATGGAAGTTATGTGTGTGGCTGAATTGATGAAAATGAACACCGAAAGTTGAGTGAATATTTGAATCTATGAAGAAGAGTTATACATAAGCTTGTGGATAGACCTTTGTGATTGTAAATGAACTTAGAAACATGAAAATTTATAGATTATGATAATTTTAACTATAAATTGAATGAAGAAGTGGTGCTTGATGAAAAGAGTAGGAGTATAAGACCGGTTTTGCTAATCGGGGTGAATGCAAATATTTTTGAAGTATGACATGGAAATATTCATGAAAGTAAAAAGTATCGTAATAACATATAGAAGGTGATGCTTTCCATTTGATTTGATGATTAGGAAAGAACAAGATCATAACATAGATCAGTCATTATGAATAAGTATAGGTGTACAAGTTTGAGAATTTAATAAACAAGGGTTTGAATTGATTAGTCAAGAAGAGACAAAGATTATTCAAGAGACAGAGATAAAGGATGTTTGCAACCTATTGAGGGTCTGAAGTAGGACAAGAATTTGTGAGTAAAAGTAGCATTGTATGACAGAGACTCGAATGAAGTCATCCGATCAAGAGAGTGTATCAGAGTAGAATTGTGAAGAAGAGAATACGAAGAAAAGTGTGCTAATCTAGATGTCTCTATTACTTGTGTAAGATAATAAATCAAGAGTAACCGAATTGATTGAACAAGTCTAAGTTGTAGCTTAGCATCTAGGGGGTTGCAGCCTCCTTATAAGTAGTTGCTTACTAAAGATCAGTTGTAGCTGGTTAAATTATTGGGGGTTGAGTCCTCCAGACTGAGTAGCATCTTGGTCAAACTTAGGAGTTACAACTCTAGGTTGAGTAGAAGCTCAACCATGAAATCAATGTAACTAATATAGGACAATTTTGTCCTAAGCCTAGTTCTTGGTTTTAATGGTTTTTTTCCTAGTTTGGGTTTCCCACATTAAATTATGTGTCTTTGTGTGATCTCTTGTTATTTTCTTGTGTTTGATTTCATGTTTTCTTCATAGCATAAGGAAATGGAAATGTATATAAAATTTTGAGAAGACACTAATTCACCCCCTCTTAGTGTCCTAGTTTCCAACAATTGGTATCAGAGCGTGGTCCTCCTAAATCAATCCTAACAGCTTGGAGGTGATCCTGAAGACATAAGCATGGGTACATTAGAAAAGTCAGTGTTAAAGAAGAGGTATGAAATTGATCAAACTCTTATAAAATAATTAAAGGAATAAATCAAGGTTAAGGACATGGCTTCATTTGTTGAAAAAGTGTCAAAGGCCTTGAAAGATAAAGAAACTGCTTGCCTTAAATTTGAAGAGGAACTAAAGACCCTAAATATTGAGTTGGCACAGGTTACTAACCAGATTGAAATCTTGCAAAGTAAATAAGGAAATTCTAGTAAATTAAAACATGAGACATGCCAGACAATTATTCAAGCCAAGAGTGGAGAATGTGAAAAATTAAATGTAGAAGTAAAGACCCTAAAAGAAGAGTTGGAACAAATAAAGAAAATGGATTTGAAATTTGAATCAACGAATAATTATTTTCAAGGATGTTTTCATCCCAAGAACAAAAACAAAGAGCACAAGAGGATCTTTAGGTATCCAACTGCAAGGAGATTATCAGGTAAGTTTCATGGAGTTTGTTTTTCATGTAATATTTTTGGACATAGAGCAAGAGATTGTAGAAGAAAGGTAGATGAATACTATCCATGGAGATATTGTAGGTCTGATTATGAGAAGAACATAGTGTGTTTTAATTGTAAAGGAAAATGTCATATAGCCAAGTATTGTCTAGAAGATCTAGTAAGTCAGTTTTGTGAAAAACAATTAGGTTATTTTCCCTAACTTACATGGATAAGGGAATTTTGCAAGACATTTTCATGAACCACCTAGATTCAAATATAATTTGAATTCATTCCAGAAAAAAAGACAAAAGGGTATATAGAATAACTAAAAACTCAAATAGTAAGATGAAGTCACCATGGTTGAGAGAGATGCTAGAAAGAAGAAAGGAAAATTGATATGTAAGGTCAAGGAAGAAAAATCAAAAGTTGAGACAACAAAAGATGATAAGAAGATAAAAAGGGAAGATTATGAAGAAATACAGTAGTCTAAGACAATTAAATAAGAAGCAAGTACAAACAAGACATCAACAGATGATGGAAAAGGAAAGAGGGAAATCAATTCCAAGACAAAGAATGAAGAAATTATCCCTCTAGCAAAGATTAGAACAGTGCATGAATCTGCAACATGTGTGCCTATATTGAACTCAAGTAGAAGATGAGAAATCAAATAATATGGTTTCCACACCAGAAATTTCATTCAAGGATACAAACAAGAAGAAAAGGATAAGGAAAGAGAGAATTGAGTCATCGATTATTTTGATGAATTTTTCCTATTCGAGAGATGTCATGACAAAATGGTATGCCTTCTTTAAGCTTCCCGAAGGTGTACACCGATTGAAAGGAAGCACCAATTGAGGATGTTTGCTACATCTATAAAGTTGACAAGGTATGTGTTGTATATATCTTCCCCCCCGGGTAGATATAGACAAACAGAAAGAATATAAAAATCAAAGAAGCTCAAATCCCTGACATTTATAGCCTTGGCGCACAGAAATGGCGCACGACACAGAGTGTTGACACTAAAATGTATGCGCCAAGGCACACAAAAGTGGCACACAGAAATGAGTGTCGACAGGGTAAAGGATGCGCCCTTGGCGCACAGAAATGGCGCACACGACACAGAGTGTTGACACTAAAATGTATGCGCCAAGGCGCACAAAAGTGGTGCACAGAAATGAGTGTCGACAGGGTAAAGGATGCGCCCTTGGCACACAGAAATGGCACACAACATAGAGTGTTGACACTAAAATGTATGTGCCAAAGTGCACAAAAGTGGCGCACATAAATGAGTTTGACAGGGTAAAGGATGCGCCCTTGGCGCACAGAAATGGCACACGACACAGAGTGTTGACACTAAAATGTATGCGCCAAGGCGCACAAAAATGGCACACAGAAATAAGTGTCAACAGGGAAAAAGCCATGCCCTTAACGCACATAAAGGG
Organism: Taxus wallichiana var. yunnanensis; assembly: GCA_018340775.1. Classification (NCBI taxonomy): domain Eukaryota; kingdom Viridiplantae; phylum Streptophyta; class Pinopsida; order Cupressales; family Taxaceae; genus Taxus; species Taxus wallichiana. The sequence goes on along the minus strand of CM031243.1, from coordinate 244,480,828 downwards.
ATGTTGACACACACATGGATGCGCCTTTGGCGCATCTTCGGGAGGCACAACGTTTTGAGCGCTGACAGGAAGCAGACCCTGGCGCAGATATTCAAATGGCCATAACTTTTGACTGGGAGCTCGGATTCATGCAAGGTTGGACTTTTGGAAAGCTTACGAGGTCCTCTATCCAACTACAACTGGATATATTTAATTAGGTGAGAAAAATTTCTTAAAAATTCAAAATACAGTTCGCCACTTTTGGGTTCACTGGGGTTCTCACCTACCGCCATAATGATATGATTTAAATGCAGTCTGGAGGTGGTTGGGGCAGATTTCGGATTTCCTCTCTTCTCCCTCTCTTTTTCTTATTATAAATTGTAAGGAGGGGATTCTTTCCAAAGTAGTGGTTCATCCTTTCAGCTCTGCCCTCCCTTCTTTTTCTTCCCCAGGGTTGAAAATGGAGTTTGAACCTCCTCCCCTGCTCTGTAATGGTGTTTTTTGCCTTTTACCATTAAAATGATGTTCTGTGCAAACTTCTGGAGCAACAAAAAACGTGTTTTGTGATGCATCTGTCCATCCTTGCTCATTTTTGCTTGTTTTCTCCTTTCCTCTCTTCATTGCAGGTATTTGTGCATGTCCTAATGCTTATTACAGGTATGGAGCTGTGTTCATGGAGTTTTGGGACATTTTCTGTGTGAAATCTATCCTTGGGCCTGTGATGCATCTTTCCATCCTTCTCATTGCTGACCTCTCCTTGTTCCATGGCAGTTTTGATAGATGTTCAGCATTCTCCTTCTCTGGTGTATCACCGTTTTAGTGTAGGCTTTTGTTCTTTTCTCTTTTCTCTCTCTCCATGTCCCCTTGGTGGTTAGATTAGGATTAGATTAGCTTGCCTGCACTGGAATAGCTTGTGGCAGGTAGTTTAGGAGGAGGAACCAGCCTCTAATCTGGAGATTCCTCTCTCATTTTACAAGTCCCACACTTGGAGAGAGGTTTCCATGTTGTGCAATCACACTGGATGCTTCGAATGATCAAACTAGAAATCTGATCAGCATCCAGGGGTGCTGTGATTTTGCATCAACAAGTATGTTAGTTTCAATATGTTTATCTTACTCCATGTTAAATTTATAGCACAAGTTGAAGTATTTGAGTGTGTCAAGGTTGGTGTCAAGAAAAAAATTGGCTTCAAGAGAGTGTCTTGAGTCGATAAGCAAGTTGGTTGTTTTGTACAAATATGAGTTAGGATAGTTGTAGTATCAAGGGTAACCTTATTATTTTCATATGTGAAAGTGGTGTCTCAAGGAGTCAAATGGTGTGTCATGAGTTAATCATGAGCTTCAAGTGCCTTGATCTCATGATGTTTGTCCCCATAGTCTTTGAATTTTATACTCAACCAGTATTGAAAGGGGTATGTAGTCTGTGTAGTGTTGGTGACAAGTTTGAGTTCCAATAATGTCATAAGGCTTGTAATGTGATGTCCCATGTGTATTTGAAGATTCCATGGTGAGTATGAAGTTTTGAAGGTGTCTTAGAAGTATAAATGGTCATCTAGGGTCTCAACATATAAGTGTTGTCTATATAGGTTGTCTGAGCTTGAGTTATGGGATGTGTGTGTGCCTTTAGGACATGTGTCATGTGCCATATAGGTGTGTATATCTCCCTAAATGTGTTTAAGGTTCTCGAAAAGATGGATAGTGTATTCAAGAGTTGGTTTGATTAGTACATCACTTCAAGAGATGAACTATGGCCAAGAAATGTTCAAAACATGAGAATTCTAGAGTTTTCCAAGAAGGTTTCAGGTATGCAAATGTCATACATGGTTTCATATCAAGTATATAAGTGTTCCAGTGTTTGGGGAATGATATGAAAGTGATGTTAATGAATTTTTGTGGTCATAATAGAAAAATTTGTGAAATTTTCTACTTCTCTTCCCTGACTGGACTGTCACAATCCATAGTGAGTGATACAAATGGAAACTAGGTTTTAGAGGACCAAATGATGGAGTTAGAAGATAAAATTTTGAACAGTGAATACATAAATGGAGGGATAAAGGATTCATGAGGTTTTAGGACCTGAAAATGCATAATATTTCTGGAACTCTTTACATTAGTAGAAGCTCACTTTGTAAAGTTTCTAAAAGACATAATTCGAGATGAGTTTCTTGCAAACTGGGAGTGTATCTTCTGGAATGTGCTCACAAGGTTTTTGATGGATGTTTTCTAGACAAATGGGTGTTAAAAATAGGTATGATCTTCTTTTGAAAGTGCATACACAAAATGTTAGGAGTGATTTCACTTTATTCAAGGGCTAGTTGACTATGTATCTATAGTTGGTGAATTAAAGAAGGCATAGTGAATCTTATGATGTTTTCTCAGAACTTCTATAACATAAATAAGAATGTGGGAGTATTAAAATTATTAGTTTTTCATAATATGGTCAAATTGCTTGAAAGTTTTGTCATGAGCAAAGTGTGAACTATGAATTGTTCAGGTGTAGGCATATAAGTCTCAGTTTCATGTCTTCAGAGTTACTTCAAGGCTCATGTATGGTCATAATGTTCTTAAGGGTGTGTTATGAGTATGAAATGGTTTTTCCTCATACATAATTCCATTTGATGAGGAGTTCAATGATGAAGTATAGCATAAAGTATGTTCTATCAAGGAAAATTATGTTAAGAGGCCAGTTTTAAAGCATCTACAAGTGTGATGTTAATATTTCTTCATTGTGTTGAGTCTAATTATACATGATACACTCGATATAGGAATCAATAAAGGTATTTTGAACTTTTAAATCATATGGAGAAGATTTTTTTAGACAATATAAGTCTATTGTGATCTCTTGTGACTTCATGTACAAGAAAAATGCATACTACATGTCAGTTTTGGATATCTACAGGTATAGGCATATACATATTGAATTCTTGATGAGTCTATGTTTAAAGGAGTTTTTCATTACATGTGAAAAAGTGTTATGAGTCCTGATGTTGTAGGGAGGTTGATCTCAAATGCAAGTAAGTTTGGCATGATTCATTTGATGACTCATATTTAAGTTTTCAAAACTAAAGGTACAATATACATTGTATAAGATGTGGAGTATGATAAATATAGTATGAAGTGAGTTCTTTTTAGTTAGATAAGATTAAAAATGTTTGTTCATGCGATGAATAGAAGAAGAGGTATGTTGATAAATTAGTATATTGGTATTATGTGTGTCAAAATATGACTCACGGCTCATACTCAACCTAATATGGTACTACAATTCTCATTAATGTTCCTCGATGTGAAAAAGTCTTTATGAGAAGGGGAGTACTATTTATTGTCCTAAAAGGTGGCCTAAATTCTATGGAAGATATGTTTTTGTTTATCTTTATTTAAGGGAAAATCATGTTAGGTATACACTTGAAATGCCACATCAAGATATCGATATAAGAGCTTAAAATTTAGTTTAGGGAAGTTCCTAACTATTTTAATCATCCTTACAGGATGCAAGAAGTGTTAAGAGACAAATTTCTATATTTACAACAAGATAAGTGATTTCATAAACTCAGGGGGAGTGAAGAGAAGAGTGCTAGTGTTAAGGGGAGTTTGTCTTAGTCAAGAAAAGGTCAAAAGAGAAAACACCATCCAAGGGGGAGATTGTGGACAAGTAAGTTCATTTACTCATGTTTCCTTGTCTTTAACTATCATTGTTTCATGTCAAGTGGCAAGAACCCTTTGTCATAGATGTCAAAGGGGGAGATAATGCTATCAAAAACAAGAGGGATGATGTGAGTTTTCCATCAAAGGTTTCTGAGTGTGTTGCCATCAATGACAAAGGGGGATACTTTTGAACCCTAGTTATTGGTGTTGTCATTGATATCAAGTGGAATTGATGAAAAGAAATGAGTGATGAAGTGAAGTTTATTTAGATGCATGAAGTTTGATTGGTAGTGCCTTATCAGTGGTGTATTGATCATTCAAGATGGTTTTAGGTTGGTTTCAAGGTGCTACAAGCTCAAATAGTGTTCAGGTGATCTCTAAAGGAGAGTATAGGTTTTCTTTCTAGTTTCAAATTATCTATAGGTCATAAATAAATTTTTAAGCATGGTTAATAAATCTTACAGGGTGTATCAGGTCATTTTGTGGAAGTTGTAGTTGAAACTATCTTTTTAGTCCTATTTCGGAGCTTCATGAGATGTGATAGGTTGGTACGAGTCATGAAAAGGTAAAATAAGAATGGTAAAATCCAAGGAATATTTTCTAGTGAATTTGTGAGAAAAAAATAGACTTATTTTATCTTCGGAGGAAAAATTCAAAAGCTCATAGAAATTGGCTTTGAGAACTCGACAAGGTAGATTGATGAAAATGAGATAGAATAGAATCATACATGCATAGATATGGAAATTGTTATTATGTATCATGTAGAGGGGTACATTTTTGTGCTTCAGTCTAAATTTAATCAATTTTTAAGAATTTATGTGAAAGTTATGCTAGTTTTTCTAAAATAGGATTTTTGAAAAATGCATAAGAAGATGTTTGGATTCTTAACACTTAAGAAAAATATATAGTGGATCCTTAAGATAAATCAAAGAATTAATTTTTTTAGATGATTCCAAGCTTGAGATACTACAAAAAATTTCAAGCAAAAAGGATAATTTTTAGAGAAGTTATGAACGTTTTTCTAGTTATGTTCTTGTCACTCTAAGGCACTTTCCTAAGTTAGTGATAGAAAACGTTTTTTATTTAGCTTCAACTCATTAGTATGATTTATTCCAACATTCTAAAGGATGTTTAATGGTGTATCCAAGTAATTTTATGGCATTAATTCCATTCAAGTATGGTAGTTTCATTCAAGTCTCTTTAGGGTGTGCAAGTTGGGTCTACAAGCTTGTTGTGAGATAGGACAATCATGAAACATGATCATGAATCAAATGGTGATAGTAACAAGATTCCAATATTTTTATCCATTACTATCATTCATAATACAAACTCAATATTTCTCAAAGTTCAGTAGAAAGGATCCATGGAGCTTATGGTTCTCAAAGTATCTTCTAGGACAAGTCATAAAGACCAGTTTCGAGTTGGAGAACATGGTTAATAACTTGTATAGCACATATATTATAATTATAAGGAGTTCTAAGTAAGAATTCAACTCAAAATTATGTATTCATAAGTGTTGAATAGATCAAAGGTAACTTGAAATTTTGAAGCCAAATTATGGACACAATGCAAACTACATTCCATTGTGTTGGTGCAAGATTAGCAAATTGGTTTTTGAATGATGAAGTAGTAAGGTTCTCTAATCACTGTGAAGATTCTTAAAATGGTTAATTCATTTCCTAAAATGAATTAGAATGATCTCCTAGGCATAAAATTCAAATTGTATCTTAATCGCTACAACACTATTATATTGTGCTACACTATACATGCATGTTTTGTTTTCTCGAAGCTATTGGGAGGAGTCCTAGATTGAAAATTGATTAGAAGAGATGAAGAACACTTTCACATGTCCACAACAAGTGGAATTTTTATTTTTCATCGATAAATGATCAAGAAATACATTTTTATAAACCCTCAAGATGCTAAAGGGAAGGAAACCTTAGTTATAGAGTTTGGAAAACAAATTTGATCAAATATTGAGTTTTACGTAGTCGAATGTGTGAAAATTTGTAAATTTCTCTATCTTCGAGGCACAAAGGATTTGAAAAATATTTTATATGGTTTCATCTCAATATGAGGAATAATTCAATGAAATTCTTCTCTAGAACATCCTCCATTTTTATGGAAAGAGTGAAATCTAGTATGCAATGAAAAATATACATTTTCAACGTTCCAAGACTCCATACATATGTTTCAAACATCTTGTAGGAACTCTCCCAACATAATAATGATCTTGTCGTGGTTTAAAAATGTAAAATATTCATGATAAACGCACACAATCCATATGAAATGTGTCTCGGTTTATAGTCCCGATATAAAATTCTTTCAACAAACTTGTAAACAATGAAATATGACTTATATGACATATAAAGGACTTTACAAAGTATCTCAATTTTCTCCTTCATCTAGTGGTGACTTGGTCCAATGCACAACACAAAATATTTGACTTTCATTAAAGGTGCTAAGACTAAATTTGGTTTTGTGATGGATATTTAAGGTCATGTGACTATCTAACTCAAACAAATGAGTATTCAAGAATCCTAAAAGACATTAGATTTGGATTTTTCCTCTCAAGGTGTAGGAGCTCATAGAGAATCTCAAGAGTCACAGACTAATGTCATCAACGAAATGATGCCAAACTTAAAATCTTTGCAAGTTAAAAACTTTAATATCCTTGCATCCTTACTCGAGTTATTTTAGAGACTTAGAGTCAGTTAAAATAAATAAAAATAGATCGGGTATCTTGTATGTACAATATTTAAAGGAAGAAAATTACCAGATGGTAGAATTTGAAAGGTGATGGAAAGTAGATCTTGAACAAGTTTGAAGATAAAATGTGAAAGGCCATGATAGAGTATGAGAAAGAGAAAATAAAGTTTTTTTATAATGTTCTTAGTTATATAGAAAACCGAGTGTGTGTAGATGTTGATCACAAAAATATAAGGTGTGTGAAATAAAGTTGAGTGAAGGTACAAACAAACATGCATGTGGAGGTGTGAATGATGAATAGATGTTGAAAGAGAAGAGTGAACAAATATCAAGTAGAAGATTGCTTGAATACTTAAGGGGAGGTTTGATAGGAAGGTAGCATTTGACTAAATGATTAGAATGGAAGTATTGTGTGTGAGTGAACTAATGAAAGTGAACACTTGAAGTTGAGTGAATATTTGAATCTATGAAGAAGATTTCTACAAAATCTTATGCACAAAACTTTGTGACTATAAATGAACTTAGAAACATGAAGATTCAGAGATTATGATCATTGTGACTATGAATTGAATGAAGAATTGGTGCTCATTAAAAGAGTAGGAGTATGAGACCAGTTTTTCTAATCATGGTGAATGCAACCATTTTTTAAGTTTGATAGGAAACTATGCATGAAAGCAATAAGTACTGTAATAGCATATAGAAGGCAATGCTTTGCATTTTATTTGATGATTAGGATAGAACAATATCAAAACATAGTGATTCATTATGAATAATTACATGTGTAAAGGTTTGAAAATTGAATGAATAATGGATTGAATGAGATTATTCAAGAGATAAAGATTATTCAAGAGACATAGAGAAAGGATCTTTGCAGCGTGTTAAGGGTCTGAAGTAGGACAAGAATTTGTGAGTAAAAGAATCCTTTTATGACAGATATCTTGAATGAAGTCATATGATCAAAAGAGAGTGCATCGGGAGAGCAGAATTGTAGAAGAGATAAGATAAAGAAAAGTGTGCTAATCTAGAGGTCATTATCAGTTATGTAAGATAGTAAATCAAGAGTGACCAAATTGAATGAACAAGTATAAGTTGCATCTTAGCATCTACGGAGTTTCATCCTCCTTGTAATTAGTTTCTTACTAAATATCAGTTGTATCTCGCTTAAATTGTTGGGGTTGATTCCTCTATAATGAGTAAAGCAGATTAGTAAAACCTAGGAGTTGCAGCGCCAGGTTGAGTAGAATTTCAACCATGAAATCAATGTAATTGATATAGGAAAATTTAGTCCTAAGCCTAATTCTTTATTTTAGTGGGTTTTTTCCCAATTTGGGTTTCCCACATTAAATAATTTGTCTTTGTGTGCTCTTCTGTTATTTTCTTGTGTCTCGATTTCATGTGTTCTTCATAAGCATAAGGAAATGTAAATGTATAGAAAAGTTTGAGAAGACACTTATTCACCCCCTTCTTAGTGTCCTAGTTTTCAACACGTGCGAGTAGTGCACAGACACATTTAATTATGGACCATGCATAAAACCAAGACTAACATTGTAGATTTTCTATGGAGTCTTCCCACGATATTGGATCGACGAGTGTAGGTAGTGGACCCTGTTGGTGTAGGTGTTATTTTTCTTCACTTATTTAGTGTTATTCCACCTCACCGGGTGAGTCATCTCACTTAGGTGGACATGGATCTAGGTTTCATCTTAGTTATGATAGATTCTCTTATAGAATATGTCATATGTGTAAGTGTGTCATAGGAGTTACATTCTCATTTGGGAAAGTAACTCCTCTTCTCCATTATGGAGAAATATTCTCTTACATGGGAGTTACACATTCACTCCCCTATTTGTACTCACCTCCTTTGATCTATGAGAAGCCAATCCAAGCATTCCATTATACTCCATTTTTTAAATATTGATCTCTCATATGCATGCACATTGCTTTACAAAGCTTGCTTGCTTCAATCTCACAACTCCTACACTTTGGTGAAGTGTAACTATTCGATGCACGTGTATTCCTTCCAGGTCTTCGTCATTCCTCTAACATGGTATCAGAGCTCAGGGACTAGAATCACACTACTCACCATCATTGCTCCACCATGTAGTTTCTTGTGCAAGCTCTCACTTTTGCATGTGCTCTACTTGCATATTTCAAGATTCTAGTGGTTTCTTGTGGTTTGTTAGTGTGCTCCTTGCTGGTTTTTTTGTGTGTTCAGAATAGGGAAAACTTGTAGGTTTGAAGGTGTAGAGGTTATGGTGATTGAAAGGTTCGAGGGTTGTTTTTCAAAGGACCAAGTTGTCCCATAGCTCAACCTTCCTCATTGTGCACCCGGGCTCATGGGTGCATTGACTCATTTTCGGTTCATCATCTTGGTTATCGGCTTTGTGGGCTCATGCATTGCTTGACAACTCATTTTTTGTAACTCAGCACCCAACACCAATTATATGTAGCACCAGCTCACTCAAGGCATTTCGATCCTAAACTCAAAGCTTACTCCTCATGCTTTGGTGACTCGAGCATTTGTGACTATTGCATTATCAACTGGTGCATCAAATATAACTGGTGTAACAATCAACTTGGGTCTATGCACTCTGCCTTGTTATCTCACCACTTGCATTACTTTTGGGCTTGAGCTTGCATGCTCTGCTCTCATCATTGGTTGTGTTCTTCACTGGAAAATCTTGGCTCTGCAACTGTGCATGCTCCATGGTTGTTATTTGGGCCTCGCTTAGATACCACTAATTTTTAAGGATTTATACCATTACCTGGAGCTTCCCCCTGGCACGTGGGCCTTGCTCAACATTTTTTTACTCTGCTGTATTTTAGACGTTATTTCTGTGACTCCCTACCACGTGGAGGTCTACTCCAGTCGACCGTTACTTTGATGTTTCTCCAACACATGGCCCCAAGCTCTCCTCAACGTGGCGTTGAATCCTTGGATGGTTTTTACACAACCCACTCTACTCGGTGGTTACTTGGAACCCTGCGAGGAATTCTACATTCAAACAACTCAGGTTTCATTTGCATGCAGTGGATTACACCTGATACGTGGCTTCATTTATAGTCACTTTGACTAATCACTCGGTGGTTTTTTGCAATACAAACTCGGTGTTGAACCTTGCTCAACTCGGAGTCCACTCATTTAACTCGCCCTAGAGAGCCATCAAACAACTTGGTCTTAGCACTTCCTTCCCTTTTAGAACTTGTTTGGCAGTTAAAACAACCTATTTTTAATGTTTTAAGGCAAAAAAAATCTTATTATGGCATTATAATAATTTTAAGGCTTTATATTGCTTGTATTATGTCCTTCATTCATATGTCAAAGACGGAGGGTGAGATCCGGGGTTGGCAGGAGGCTAATCCCCCTCACAAGAAAAAAAAACTTTTTAAAATTTGATTCCATTTCCAATGAGTACCCACACGAAACCCTTTGCACCCATTTCGGGCACTTTTTAAATCAAGTTTGCAAAGTTCATTGGCATTTTCCATCAGTTGCAGGAATTATATTTTTGCTATAAATTTTGACTCGTTGCTCGCTTTTGAGCACTTCTTTAGTCAAAGTTGCATGATTTCTTGCACATTATGTGATGACATTATTATTTTTGTAAATGCACTACTTTATAAAGTGCCACATTCTGGGGTTCACTAGTACTCTTGGGCTTTTACATGCAGATGCATTATTGGCCGAGTCCGACGTCTTGCTTTTGTGCACCTTGCACTTCTTGCTTCCGCATCATGGAGGGTTCTCTTTCTAGACTTGAGCGTTATAGGATCTCTTTATAGCCTCCGCCACTTCTCACCGAGAGAGGGAACTATTTATCTTGGTGTGCTTCCATGGAATGTTACTTCACTCACAAGGGTCTTTCACCCTTCTTACTTGGGCCAGTTCCTACACCCACTGATCATCGTCATCTGGAGGACTTTCTTGACACTTGCGACCATGTTTTTGGTCACTTGATGATGCATGTCTCCAAATCTCTCTGGTTTCACGTGGCAGACTCAGATCCTCCCCACCATGTCTAGAGAATTCTTGATCCGTCTCTGAGAGACCCTTCACATACTGTCACCATTGTTGTTGTTGCTGATCTGTTGTCTCCTCTTCTTCATGTGATGGCAGTTCCACTGACATAGACTCACTTGGTTCTACTTTTGATGATGAGGATTGTGCACCCATCTCTAATGTCGAGAGCTACAGAGGACTCTTCTCCTCTCTCACTATTCCAGAGAGTATTGACACATCCCACATCTCATCAGATATCAAGCAGTCTCCTACATTCATCATACCCACCTCTTTTCCACCTTCAGGGTGTGAGGCCCCTTTCACTCCTCTACCTTCATTAGATGACTCATACCTATCTAACATTGCTCTTCTATTTGTTGAGCCCCCTCATTGGGATGAGTATCTACCTGACCTTGGTCATATTTTCACAAAGTACACTTGTGATGTACTATAGGTTCATCATCCATCTACAAGTATTTTAGAGGAGTTCATTATCTCCATTGTTGGGAGTGCCCCTTCTGGGACTCTTACCACTTCCACTTTTCTAGAGACCTTCATTGATCCACCCTTACTTGTGGATCCCTTTTCTGTTGTGGGGGTTCTGTTACCTTCACATCACTTAGACATCCTTTCTGTGGGTGTTCACTCTTCACACTCTGATAGTTCTGCACTCATGACATTACCTTTGGTTCCTTTGCACTCACTTGTTAGACCTATGTCACACTTTCATGGACCAAACTTAGAGTTCTTTGTGTTGTTGCCTTTAGTTTCCTTCATAGAGTGGGTAGACTTCCAGCACATCATTTTTGTCCTTCCTAAGGGTAGGCACACAGTTCAGTGTGGGTGGCTCTTCTTCAGTCTAGAGGTAGAGGATCTCATCATCGACATTCTTTTGGGAGACCTCCTAGAGCTGCAGAGTTTAGATCCGTCCATGGCATCTTTTGCATTCCTCTCATCTCCCTCTTCTTCTCTCTTCTTCTTTTTCTAGAGATTACCTCTTTGTACATGGGTACCTTTATAGGATCATCTGTGGCTAGGATCCATCTTTGGCATCCTTCTTAGATTAGAGATGGACTTGTCTCTTTTGGGGGATTTTTTCCCCTTTGGGTTTTCTCCTTTTACTCCACTTTTCAAGTTTTTCTTATACGTGGGTACCTCATTAGGCTTTGTGTCAAGACCCATTTCTCATTTCTAACTTTCCGCCTCATCCTAAGTTATGATGAAGGGGGGTGTTGGTGTAGGTGGTGTTTTTCTTCACTTATTTAGTTTTGTTCCACCTCACCAGTGAGTCATCTCACTTAGGTGGACATGGATCTAGGTGTTATCTTAGTTATGATATATTCTCTTACAGAATTTGTCATATGTGTTTGTCATAAGAGTTAATTCTCATTTGGGAAAGTAAATCCTCTTCTCCATTATGGAGGAATATTCTCTTACATGGGAGTTACACATTCATTCCCCTATTTGTACTCACCTCCTTTCACCTATGAGAATCCAAGCCAAGCATTCCATTCTACTCCATTTTTTAAATCTTGAGCTCTCATATGCATGCACATTTCTTTACAAAGCTTGCTTGCTTCAATCTCACAACTCCTACACTTTGGTGAAGTGCAACTATTCGATGCACGTGTATTCCTTCCAGGTCTTTGTCATTCATCCAATAGACCCTTGGACCACAACATACTATCTAGCTTAGTATGTGACTATGATGCCTCATGGCATCACCATTCTAGTGTAAATAATAAAAGTCAATATAACAACAACAAACACAAGAATCGGAGGCCAAGCCTTGCAATACAGGCCTAATTAGGCTAGCAGGAGGCCAAGGATGAGTTCTAGGAAGCACAGGGTCCATAAATACATGGATAGGTATCAGGACATGCACAACCATAGGTACAATAGGCTCTACAGGTACCTCCCTATATACATATACCAATGATACAATAGGTTCATGTACAGTGTGGCACAGGCCCATTGATTCATTAGGTACCATTATAGGGCTTATAGCAAAGAGGTGGAGATGATGGATATGGTGACGGATTGGGGGCCACACAGAGGCCACCATAGACACATATACCGGATCTCAAGATAAAGAGTGATACTAGGAGTAGGTGGGAATTAGTGGTAACTTTAGATATAAAGGGATATGGATATGATGTAGTGTGATGTACCCTTTATTATAGTTCGGACCTTTTAATGACAAATAAAGCAGGGTCAGCAGGTTAGGTGGATCTTAGGTAGTATTTATAGTAGGCCATCATAGAGAGGGATCAGGCTATAGCTGCGCGATATCATCTCGTTCGAGAGAGGACACAATCGAGGGTCGATGTGGCCCATATTACAAGAGAGTGTGATGCTTTACATCATGCAGTTGATTCACTAGATCTAGGGATATAGTTTATGATTTTATAGTAACTTCAGGTGATGCTAGTTATTATAGATCTTTATATCATGGTGCGATTCTCGGAGACACAAAGGGAAATTCCTTATATTTAGATTGTAGGAAGTCGATTTAGGTCTAGATCACATAGACCATCCAAGTCAAGTAGATCATTGGAGATGCCTCCACCTAGCCATATTCCTCTACCAATCCATAGATAAAGAAATCCTAGTGTTGGTGAGAGTCGGGGTTGACTCATTTATTCTACACATGTATTTATTTTTGTATATGTCTTGTAATGAAGGCAAACATTTTTTATCCATGCCCGTAATGGCTTGTTTTTATATCTGATTACATTGAGACACTTTATATATATGGACATTGTTGTTTTTGACATGTTTATGATGATGATGGTGGAAATTGATGATTATCATGTTTTTTTATGAGATAACATGTTAGCCCATGTTTTTATTATGGTTTATGATGAGGGGGGATAAAAATAATCCTTATTTCCCCATTGATGATATTATATGATGTTAGCTTAGCATACATGTTTGATTTCATTTTATGATGATGTAGCTTATAATTTTATTGATATGTGATGATGGTATGATATTAGATATGATGAAATATTTGATGATGTTATGAAAACACACAATTTACAAGAAAATAAAACAAACACAAAGAACCATTTAACAAAACAAATTATACATATACTTGAACAACACAACAATCTAAAGTAGGAATTAATATAATCAAGTAAAGAACAAACTAATCTAAAAATAATGTAATATAACTCACTACATGCACAAACAAATAAACAAGAAAGGAAACACTACTTTGTTTGTAAGGAGCATTTTCGATACATTTTGGGTTTTTTTGGTATTTTCATGAGATAATCTTATAATGTTTTTGGGTTTGTTCTAGTGATTCCTATTTGAATTTTTTTGATGTTTTCCCAGAACCATGGACAATAAAATGAAGATATATGGATTCCCCAATGATATATGGGGATGTATTATAGGAATAATTCATGCATATTTATAAGAATAGGACTAGCCGGATCAAGGCCATAAAGGATAGGCTCAAAATGATCTCAGATAAGGCATAGAACTAAATTAGGAAGAATTTATCATGCCCCTAGGTGTGAGATGCTTGTGAATAAAAATCCTTCTACAGCACCAAAAATTATTTTTCACCAAAGGACTTGTCCAAAGTGCCACCATTACGTTGTTTTCACTCTTAAAATAATTCATTTTTCTTTACTTTTCCATTTCTTTTTATGATTTTTTATACTTTTTAATTTTTTTAAAAACCTCCATGCTTAGGCATAGAAACACTTGATATGCATGGATTTCATGGGTTCCTTAATCTCATAGCCATAAAGATAGGTAAGTTTATATGCACCTAAATGAAATTTAGTGACCACAACATATGGCCCTAACTAGTTAGCTTCAAAATTTTCTTTCTTCTCTCGCTCCTTTGTGGTGTTGAACTAATTCTCTTTCAAGACAAGGTCTCTTGCCTCAAATTTCAGAGGTATGACACATTTTTATATCTCTAGAACACTCGGTTCTGATACACTTTAAGGTGATCCAATGCATGGAGGTGCTTCTCATCTAGTAACTTTAGCTCTGCCAACCTAGCCACTCTATAGTCTTCCTCTTTGTCTAGATAATCTCTCAAGGATATGCACAAAGAGGAATGGAATATAAAGGGGAAAGATGGCCTCCGTTCCAAAAAAAAAAAATGGAATATGGAGTTGCACTAGTAGGTGTGTAAATGGATGTTCTATAAGCCTAGAGGGTAGGATGGATTTGAAGGTGCCAATTACGGCTAGTTTTATTAACCATCTTCTCCATGATGTGAACAAGAGTCTTGTTCAAGGCTTCTACCTATCCATTACCTTGAGGGTAATAGGGGTGGTGTCCCCAATATTTATTTCATAAATATTGTGGTAACCTTTTAAATTTTAAGTTTTTCAGGACTGTGATGAGTTGTGTTCATGATTGTATATGACTCTTATGTTTTGTTTCGTGTGTTTAGATTGTTGCTTTAACTCATATAGGTTACAGGAGTGCATGATGATTCTTCAAGAGGTTATAGGAAGTTTCTTGGTGTGACTTGTGAAATATTCATGTATTTAAAATTCCCTAAAAATCCTTAGAAAATAAAAAAATTCTCTCCTAAGCTATTAGGCTTTTCAAAAGTGTTTATGTTCCTTGATTTGGAGTGCTTTTGTTGATCAAGTAAAGTAGTTTTAAAACACCACATAACTATATTATTTTCCCTAGTTTAGAATTAAACTCAACATGATTTACTTATTATATTCATTGCACTAAACTCATATGCTTTTACTTGTCTTATTATTAAGACAAGTAAAGCAGTTCCTAAACACCGCCAAACTAAGCCCATTCATTGTGTTGAATTCCCACATGACTACTTATCATTTCATTGCGTTGAATCCAAATATATTTACTTCACTTCAGCTAAAAGAAGTAAAGTAATCTTGAAATTCTACTTAACTAAGAAACCTAGGTTATCGGTGAATTGAGATAACTTTACTTCTTTTAAATTTTTGAAGTAAAGATGTTTTAAAAATCCACATAAATAGAGGGTGACATGGTACTTCATTTGACGATCAACATTTAATGACGTGGAAAATATCAAATATCTAATTAATTCCACATAAGAGTCACACATTTTCTTGTGGAGAAGAGAGAAGTTCTTGACCTGGTATACCCCAAGAAACTTCAAGCGATCGATTGCAGAAGAATTTGCATGAACCAGTTCCAACCCATTACATGAGCAAGGTTGGTAGATTGTTTTTCTTTTTCTCTCCTTGTTTTACTTTCCTCTAGGTTTAGTTTTTGATTTCATTTTTGTTCTTACCTTCTATATTTTGTTTATGATTCAAAGTTTAGGGATTTTTAGTTGGCATTAGGGCTTGGTTATGATTCCAAGATCATTGTTACCTCTAATAGAATGACATTAAATTTTCTATCATTTTTGCCCGGGTATATGTTTTTCCTTCTTCATTTTTGAGGTTTTTGGGTTGCTTGTCTTCTCTCATGTTTAAGTAGAGTAAAGTAGCTTGGAATTTCTACTTCCTTCATGTTTTTCCCATGGTTTCGTATTACGTAGAAATCATTCTCTTACTTGTTTTGCATTGAATGCGGCGTCCTCTACTTGTTAGACTTTGGGAAGTAAAGTGGTGTTTGAAAACCGTAAAATAATTCATGGTTTCCTTAGGACTATGGGAGTCATGATTAATGTTACTCATTGCTTCGAAATGGATGTAAAGTTGTTTAAAAAAACTATGTTGAATTACATAGCTCATAATCCCATGTTTTGCATCATTTGGAATAACTATTGCTTGTCTTGTAATGCGTCGATTTGACTAACTTCTACTTGATTTTGTAATTAAAGTAAATTAAAGTAATAAAAACACAAAATATACTCCCCATTCATTGTGCATTGTGGTACTTCTTTTACTTCTAAAATTATCTTACTTGATTTGCAGTGAATTGAAAGTCTTTTACTTGTTTATGCAAAAAGGGAGTAAAGTATTATGAAAAGACCACCAATCATTTTTCTATTCATTGTGTTGATTTAGATGTGCTTTTCTTATTTTTGTAATGGCATTAAATTAATACAAAATCACCATAAAGTATCCCTTATTATTCTTTGCTTCAATTTAATTGTCTTCTACTTGCCTTTATTTAAAAAGTAGAGTAGTACAAAAAAATCCGCAAATGCTCTTCACAGATTCAAAGCATTGATTTGAATATACTTTACTTTTTTTTTAGACGTAAAGTAATGTGAGATAACCATAAATCATTCTCTTTACATCGATATATATTGCCATTACTTATTCCACTCATTGTGTCAATGTGACTACTTGCTACATCTTCATATTGTGGTGAATGAAATTGTTGTTACTTATCCGATATGTTTTGTGGTAAACCAATTACACACTACTTCTTATTCATTGCGGTGAACCAACAATCCATTACTTGCTATTTATTAAACTGATTTAAATAGATTTTTTATAATTCATTACATGATTTTAATTGCTTAGGATTATAAACTGCAAGTCTCAAGTAATTATACCCTGAAATGCGTAATGAACTCGGCAGATTGAAATTTTTCAATCATTCACTTAGAACTTAACTTCCAAGATGTTTTTAACATGATTGCATGAATAAATTAAGTCTAAGTGTCTACATGCAATTGAATTAAGCATGTATTGACTTGAAGATCACTATTTTAAGAGAAAAAATAGTTTCGATTTGTAATAATTTAAAGCATGTTGGTCACCCGAGAGAGAGCATATGTCTAAAAATGAGAAGAGCCAATTAAAGTAAGTGACAGGTTAGGGGAAAAAGGAGGAAATGTAGGGGAAGAAGAGGAAACTTCTATGATCATAGAAAACCCAAATTTGGATATTGAAGAGAATTTGGGGTAAGGAAAGGTAAGAGAAAAGCCAAAGTAAGGAAGATAAGATGAAGTATGAGTCTGGAAACCTACATTACATCCAAGCTATGTGGAATAGGAGATACAAACATTCTTCATGTTATAGTTTTGAATTAATAGAAATATCTAAAGCTAAAAATCAAACACCTTTAATGAGGGCATTGACCCAAAGTGGATTAATTAAAGAAGCTTCCTTTCCAAGCACTTTTTAGTTGCCATTATTTGTGTTGGATTGTGCCAAGCATTATGATTCTCATACTAGAACAATCAAGAATGATGTCGGTGACTTGGTGTGAAGTCTAGACACTCATTTCTTCAAATTTTCCTTGAAAATTCTAGTTACACGAAATGCATTGAGTATTAGCATGGAGAAATTCAATGGGTATTGGGAAAGTAAGACAAAGTATTTAATTAAGAGCATGAACTTAAATTACTTAAAGAAATCAAAACATGCTTCTAGATTCCCTAATCGATTGTGAGATCTGATTTAATTCATGTGCTTTGCAGATTTAATGGTGAGAAGAACGCAAAGCATTTTTATACATGGAAGTACTATTTACTATGGAAGGTTGAGAATACAAAACTTGATACTTGGATCAGTTGGGATGAAATCATCTATGAAAATATTGATTTTCATTTGAGTAATGTTATTCAATATCTAGATTTTAAAATGACCTCTTATCTTATATATGTTATAGTAGCATAGGAAATCTTCCCAAACTTAGGACTATTGGTATACTAACTCATAATCCCATTTATGAATATTATTCATGGTTTACATTACTGAGAATACTTCAAAGAATATAAACAAGTTAATGAATTCTTCTTGTATGAGGTCATTTGTAGGCTTAATCTTAACTTAAGAGCCAAGAGAGTGACTGATGAAGCATGGAATGCAGTCCAAACTTATGGGTGCATTTTTATTCAATTTTCTCATTTCACATATCTAAGAGTCTATGGTTTCTCAAATGCTCCATTGAATTTTCCCAGATATCCAAGTGACAGATGGATTTTTCTTGAGTTATGTAGATAGTTAACAATGCTCCATGATTTGTAAAAAGGTTTCCATAGATCAGTTGTGCAATTTCCTATTGTGATTGGGAAATATCATTGTATAAATATTCATAAGGAAATAAATGTAGAAAAGGATATATATCTCCTTTATAATCAGATTTCCTTCAAGGCAAGGGTGAATTTCAATTATAGAAATATAGCCAAAAATAAGTTTCATTCAGTAATGCACACTTAACAACACCTGGAAATATTTTGGGTTGATTGCAAAGATGAATTTGAGGTGAGGAAAGGAGATTATAGCCAACTGACTTCATAGCAAATTTTGGAGTTTTGATTGGCTAAATTTTTAAGAACTCACATATAAAGGGAAAGTTATTTCTGGTGCTTACTATGATGAAGGTGGTGATAGTGCTCCTCTGCTTCTAGTTACTCACATTTCGAAATCAATCATGGAAAGGAAATCCAAGGTGTTTCTCCACACCTCTTAATGATTTATTATTCAAGGTTATTACCTTGAGGAATCAATAATGAAGGAGATTACTCATACATGCACTAAGAATAAGGAAGGTGTCAGTGAAAGCAAGAAGAGAAAGGAAGCTCAAGGGAGAGTAGTAGGATGGCTACAAAGTTAAATCCAATTAGGAGAGCACAGATAAAGAATCCATTGATTTATGTAGCTATCCTAAAGGATACTTCTATTTTATTGGAATCATCATTTGTCACTCCTACTATTCAAGATCTTTCTTCTAAAGAAGAACTAAATAAGAAATTGTGATGTCGTCACTTAAGACAACCTCATTCATATTTCCCTCATTTGGTATAGAAACTATATCACCTAGACCTCCTCCATGTTCTCCAAAATTCACTCATCCCCCTCCTCCATCTCTAGAGGAATTATTAGTTATGACACAAAATGGGATACATGATGTTGCTTATCTTCAATAATCATCTCAAGCATTAGCGAATAATGAAACCCAGATAAAAGATGCAGAGATGGAAGAAGGGGAGATTGCAAAGGAAGTTGGGGATGATATGCATGATCAAATAGTTGGAGTATCTTCAGTCCCAAATGTTGCAATGTAAAAGGATGTTGAATATATTGATGTAGGAATGAAGAGGAGAAAAGGAGGAATTGATAAAGAAAAATATGATTGAGTTGGGAGGAGTCTTACAATAAAATTCTACTACTGAAGAGCCTGGAAAGCAATTGGAAATAGTGACACTTCCTCTTATAAATGAAATTGGTAGAAAAATGATTGTTCATCCTAATGCTGAAGATATTTTAGAGAAAGATTTCATGAACTAGTTGGCTAAGCAGTATCTTCCCACTTCTAAGGAAGTAGTCAATTTGGAGGAAATGGATACTCGGTTGTAAAGGAGTATCAAACGAAAAGGAAAAGACCAAAAGTTGCTAAAGTAACTTCAAAGTTAATCATTGATTCTATAGGAAGTAAATTTGTCGAGATATCCACTCTAGCAACCATGAAAAGGAAAATAAAATTGGCTAAAGAAAATTTGGTAATTACAAAGGTAACCACGGGAGAGGTGACAATGAAGGTTTAAAGAATGACAAACAAACATTGATAAATAGTCTTTTTCATAAGCTAGAAGAAGAAAAAGAAATGAATCCTAAGCTAAAAGAGAAAACATCTAAAATTTGTAACATTATCACGAAGATTTACGGAACCTCAAGATAGTTAGTGCTTATGGGGAGCAGGTGAATTTGTAGGTGATTATCATTATGGAATAAATTGGTGATATATAAAAGGCTATTGAATAATGGGTAGCTAAAATCACTAAAGCAGCTCTTGATTACTACAAAGAAATCTTGGTAAAAACTATTTAGTATAATGAGAAACTTGAAAAATTGAAGCATTTGAAGCGAGAAGTAGATAATGAATGTGGGATTGCTCATTGTAAATGTAAATTTTAGAGGAGATAGATTCATTACAAGATAATTTTCTAATTAAAGAGAATATTGCACTTGAACGATCTATCGAGAAAGGGAAGACAATTAAAGCATATTCTCTCATTCGAGACAAAGAATCGTAAGGCATATAATGCACAAGATGGAAATAATGGAAGAACAAGCTTAGTCAATTATAGAGGAACTTGATGACGTAATCTATGATCTCAAAAGTATAGTACTTCTAAATCCCCATAGACTATTGATGAATTTCTTTAATTATTTCAACAATTGATGAATGAGGCTATTACTCCTTTCAATAAAAAAACTATGGATAAATTACCAAATCTTCAAGATAACGTGAATCAGCTTTGATTCTATCTTGGGAAGGTGGGAGGGGGTTGTAATGTTTTTTAAAATAATTGTTCATGTTAGAAACAAAATGGAGGTTGTAGCCAAGGTAGATAATAATGTAATCAATTACATGAGAGATCAATTTTCTATCTATAAAGAGAAGCATAGGGATGAAGAAGATGATTCGAGATAAAGATAAAACAAAAGACAAGAATGAAGAGAAAGATAAAATGGAAACAAAAGTTGAAAATTTGGAATAATTCTTCTATTTATTTTCTATTTCTTCTACTTCTTTTACTTTTCTTCTCTACTTCTTAAGTATATCCATTGTAAGACTTAACTAATGTGGTGTACGATCTCGTTAATTTAAGTTGTTTGATAAATTCAAAAACTTGAGAGTAGTTATAGAGCATTTTTATGTTTTTATGTTCAAACTTTCTAGGACTACTAGGTAGCATGAAATGAAGTTTTGAGGAGAAAATTTCTCAACTCCTAACTATTTATTGGTTATTCATTTATTAAAGTATAATGAGATATTACTGTTAGGTTAATTATGCATTGTATTAGGATATTTACTTGGTTATGTATTTAATAACCACATTATTTTAATATTGTTTATTTGTTGCATTATTGTTGCAACTATTCTTGTTTGTATTTAATTGGTTATTGCTTCCCATATGATATTTCGAAGCTTATGTAATCAAGGCTTATTGTTGCATCTGTGCAACATATTTCATTGTTTGTATCCAAATATCCAATATCTATAAATATTGCAGCCTGCACCATTGTATGTAAGTTGATTTCACATTAATAAAATTATACAGGCTTCCATCCCTGTTTGTGAAACTACATTTGGTACCAGAGTTGGTTGAAGCTCCTGGAAAGGTTAGAGAGTTTGCGCAGAGGAAGAACAATGTTGGAGAAGAAATATACATCATTAGAGAGCCAATGCTACCTCCAACTGACTTCCAACATCTCCTGCAGCCCCCCAACCTCCTATGTAATCTCCAGTTTGGAGATATCTATGCCATTTTAGTAGAACTATGTAGAGTAGAGTAACAGATCTTGCAAACATTGAAAAATCCCCTAATCAAGCTGAGATATTTCAAGGTTGTATCTTTGGGATCTTTGAGCTCCAGGGTGATTTGAGCTTTTCATTGTGCTCTCCAATGAGTTCCTCCACCACCGAGTTGCAAAGCGAGATGTAAAAACACATACCGAAGTTCATCAATATTTATAAAAAGGGGGGACATGACGTTGAACCGGTGAGTTAGAGGAACTATTTGACTATTTGATTGGTGATTTGGGCATGAGTCTCCCTTTATAAATGGTTTGAGCATGGATCCTAAAACCAAAAACCAAGCCATCCTTACATTGGTCGAGTTTTATTTCTTCTTCACGGGAATTTTTATTATGGGGATCGATTTGTTGCATATGAAAGGAGAGAAGCACATTGTGTAAATGTGAGGCACAAAAATATTGTCATTCCCACCACTATGTGAAGTCCCAAACCCCCGAAGACCGAGCTCCTCTTAAGTATATTGCATTAGGTGAGTTGAACGTCTAAGCGGCTGGGTTGGAATTCCTCTGGATTGGTCCATGTTTAAACTGCAGCACCATGACCAATCTTCCCTCCTCGTGAACTCCGTAACCAAAATTGACCTACACACATAAATTACATCAATCACGAACAACACAAGAAGCAAAAACAACATTCAAGTAAAAAAATGGTGAATGCAAACACTAAGGTGGCAAAAGGGAGAAATAAGAGCCAAGATCCATTTTTTAAGTGGCGAACCATAAAACTGTAGTATCCCATAATTTTTTTTCCATGTGGATACCCAGTTAGTGGCCAATTCAACTATGCTCAAAGGTTAGTCAACTTTATTATTATTTTTAAATTGAAAGTCCTTCACGTTATATGTAAAGCAATTATAAGCGCTTGGTTGGATAGTTGAATGGTCTTTCAAATG
This sequence comes from Taxus wallichiana var. yunnanensis, assembly GCA_018340775.1. NCBI lineage: Eukaryota > Viridiplantae > Streptophyta > Pinopsida > Cupressales > Taxaceae > Taxus > Taxus wallichiana. Next base: position 244,458,396 of record CM031243.1, on the reverse strand, counting down.
GGAGGTGATAGGTTGAAACCCCCATAAAACATTTTTTCAATACAAAATTTTGATTTTATCAATTGTTTTATCCCAAAATCACCAAAGTTGGCAGAAAAACCCCACTAAAATCCCTTAGTTACACTAAACCTTTAGTGAGAAAAACCCTATTTTAGTGAAAAAAAAATCTCCTATTAGGCCTATTTTTTCATTCTCGAGCAACATTTGCTAAAGGGGGTACACCAAAAAATTGCATTTTCAGCTATTTTTTTGCAATTTTTGGCATAGAGGGTCATTTTGGGCTCTGAGGCCACCAGGCCCGTAAAACAAAAAAAAAAACTACTTTCCATTCAATTTTTCCAAATTTTTGAATGTAATTTTATACTTCAGTGTATTTTACTAATTTGTAGGTTTCCCTAGTCAACCGTAAACATTGTAACTTCTCAAAAATGACAGAGAATTGTAATAAAAACAAAGAAATTTAGTTCTAAAACACTCACGTGATCCTAGATCTCATTCGTAGTGTTCGGTATATAGAATATCTCTAGGAAGTGCTTACAGGTAAAGCTATGTGACTACTACGTACTTAATTCCTAATATATCTACAACAACAACATCTAGGAATCAACCCTTTAAATTGACGGGAGTAATAAGGACACGGTGCACACACTATGAGCCATCCCATCCATCTGTGAATGATTGCATGACATAAATCTGGACTGAGAAATTATCCAAGTATATAGTGAAGTTACACATGCGTATGAGGATATTTCTTTGAGCTAGTGTCAATAATCACACAGACCCCTTTCAATATTGTCTTGGTACCATGTATTGAATTATTTCACGTACATTAATGCCTCTTTCACGTCGTCACGTATATAGAAAGTGTGAGCTTCTTCCACATAATGACGGGTATATCGAGAAGGCGCATATATAGAAAGGTTCAAGTATATCACACCGACGATATATAAATCGGGAGACCTTATACCTAGAGTGATAAGAGCCTAACCCTGTCAGTGGATTCTAAAAAATGGGCACCAATGCCCCTAAATTCTTTCTTCCAGATTCATAACTACTCAAGGAAATAACTATGCTACATGGAAGACTAAAATCAAGACACAACTTGAGTTTGAATAGATTTGGACTATTGTGAATGGTACTCTAACCAAATAAACTACTGATACAACACAACAATGACAGTTTGATAAATCTGATTAGAAGGCCAAACTCATCAGCTTGTTTAGAGTGTTTAACTATGTGCAACCCCACATTTGAGATGCAAAAATAGCCAAAGAATCATGGGATAATTTCAGCACGGTATATGAGGTGAAAAAAAAGAATGTCATTTTGAATTTGTAGTGTCATTTATACACTTTGAAGTTTAAGAAAAATTGAAAAAATTAAAGCTTTCTTAAGAAAAGTTCTTTGAGTTAAGGGCTTCACTTTTATCCCTGGAAGAAGTAGTCACAGATGAATATCTCATTCCCATTGTTATGAGAGCTCTCCCTTCTTCTTACCACATTTTTGTAACAACACTAAACTTGTCAGATATGACAGTTAGTTTTGACAAACTAGTAAACCTACTGCAACAAGAGGAAGCTATGCATAATAAGGATGATGAAGAGGAGTAGACACTTTCTTCTCATCAAAAATGGAAAGGAAAAGGTAAAGGAAAACCTAATTCCTATCAAAAGTCCCAAAATCAACATCAGCATCAAGGGGACAATCAACAAAAGAAGAAATGTCCAATTTGTAAAAGAGGACATGACCTAAAAGATTATTGGTATAATACTTACAAGAAAGGTTCATCAAGAAACTCTGGACCTCCACAACAACAATCTCACAAGGGACATTTTAACTACAATCAAGGGTAGAAAAAGGATAACTAGAAAATAAGACCCCATCAGCAAGGAAATATTCTTTGAGTAAGAAGAAAATTTAGATAAAGAAGACTTCTTGTACACTGCTTGATCAAGTGATGTTAGGAATTAATAATAGCTAATGCCGAATAATTCCTCAGGATTGAAATAATAAGAAGTATGATTAGAATTACATAAATGAAATATGCACAACACAAAGACAATATTTAACGTGGTTCACCCAATGTGGGTTACATCCACCAAGAACACTTGCTTAGATTTTATTACAAGCCAATAGTCTTCACAGTTACAATAATCAAATCTTGTTTGGAGCTACGCTCAACAAACCCTTCGAATTCACACTTGAATTCACACACACTATTCACCTTCACAAAACACACTCATATAAATCCTATTGTATGTCCATCTATTTATAAGTACATCAATAGGTAGCTGAAGAGGTGGTTTTACAAAACAATGGGTACCAAAAAACCATGGGCCCAAAACAGCCCATAACAGTTACCCATTACCCATGGGTTAATAAACCACCCATGAAAATTTTCTTTAGGGGATTCACCCCACCGAACCCCCTTGACCCGCTCACCGGTGAGCGAGACCACCATAAAAATATCTGAGTGTAACACATGGAAGGTGTACCAAACTCTAACATGAAAACAAGCTCCACAAACATAACAATCTCCCACTTTGAGACTGATTTCCACTAAGCAAGCTTCTCAACCCTTCATCATCAACCATGAAGGCCAACCAAATCTGAAAATATATTTAGTTTATCCCTTGTGACCACCTTGGTCATCATGTCTGCAGGATTCTGACTGGTATGAATCTTCTCCAACTTCAACTTATCTTCCTCCAAAAAGTTGTCCTGATCAAGTGATATCTCAATTGTATATGCTTAGTCCTGGAGTGGAAAGTAAAGTTCTTAGCTAGGTGTATAGCACTCTAAATATCACTATGCAGCTTACATTCCTCCTGCTTATGCCCCAACTCCTCAAGAAATTGTTGTAACCAAATCATCTCTTTGCTTTCCTCTATGGCAGCAACATACTCAGCCTCCATGGTTGACAAAGCCACCAGCTTCTGTAGTCATGAAATTCAGCTCACTACTGTCCCACCTACATTATAAATAGAACCTATCATGTACCTCCTATTGTCAACATCTCCAGCCATGTCTGAATCTACATAACCACGTAAAGTGGTGTCTGATCCACTATAGCACAAAATTGTCCCCATGGTCCCTCTCAAATACCGAAGGATCCACTTTACTACTTGTCAATGCTCTTTACCTAGATCACTCATAAATCTACTCACAGCTCCCACTGCATGGGAAATATCAAGCCTAGTGCACACCATAGCATACATCAAACTGCCAACCACTGATGAGTAAGGTACCTTGGACATTTGGTTTCTTTCATGTTTTGTCTTGGGACACTACTCCTTTTATAACTTAAAATGGCCTGCAAAAGGAGTCCTAACTAGTTTAGCATCCTGCATGTTAAACCTATCCAATACCTTCTTAATGTACTCTTCCTAAGATAAAGTCAGCTTTCGTTCCTTCCTATCCTAAGTTATCCTCATACCAAGGATTTGTCTGGCTACCCCAAAATCCTTCATATCAAAGGATTCACTTAGTTGTTTCTTGAGTAATTTTATTTCCTGCATGTTTTTACCTGCAACCAACATGTCACCAACATACAAACATAAGATAATATAACTTCCATCCTCAAATTTCTTTGTATACACGCAATGGTCAAAATGACATCTAGTATAACCTTGCTTCTATCATGAATCTATCAAAAATTTATACCATTGACGTGGAGCTTGTTTGAGGCCATATAAGCTCTTCTTCGGTTTGCACACCATCTCCTCTTTACCTTTGAATTCATATCCTCTTAAGCACTGCATATATAGCTCCTCCTCCAAATCACCATGGAGAAATGTAGTCTTTACATCTAAGCTGTTCTAAGTGCAAGTCTTCTCTCGCCACTATTCTAAGAACAGATTCGATAGAAGTCATTTTTACTACAAGATAAAAAATCTCATCAAAATCTATACCTTGTTTTTGTGCAAACCCCTTTACCACCAACCAGGCCTTATATCTTTTCTTTCCTCCTCCTTCATCATTAACTCTTTACACCCACTTGTTTCGTAATGCTTTTTGTCTTCGATAGCTTCACCAACTCCCAAGTTTGGTTCTCCATGAGAGACTTATGCTCCTCATCCATGGTTTGCTCCCACTTCTTACTAGCATCTACCGCATTGCTTCATCAAAGCTCTCTAGCTCTCCACTATCGGTGAGTAATAAATAATAAAGAGAAGGAAAAACATTTAGGTTCTTGAGTAGGTTCTGAGGCGATTCATGGGTCACCTTGTCCCATCTAGAAGATCCTTTACCACTATATATTATTTCTTGGATTCTTCCTTATTTTCCTGCAACTATTGCTTATACATGACTTTCTCATTAAAGACCACATCCCTAGACTGAATGATTTTCTTGTCCTTAATACTCCAACATTTAAATCCAAATTCATCACCACCATAACCAATAAAAGTGTATTTTTCTGATTTAGCCTCTAGCTTGGTGCTATCATCCTTGTCAATATGAACAAACACCTCACATCTAAAGACTCTAAGAAATGAGTAATCAACTTTCTTACCGTACCAAGCCTCCTCAAGTATGCCTCCATCCAAGGCACTTGAGGGTCCTTTGTTTATCAAGAACACAACTATGCTCACCGCTTCTACACAAAAATAAAGAGGTAGTCCTGCATGTATCCTCATGCTCCTAGCACATTCCATTATTGTTTTGTTCATCCTTTCTAACACCCCATTCTGTTGTGGGGTTCCTGGAACCATCTTTTTCCTGTGGATTCCATTCTTAGAACAATAATCATCAAATTCATTACTGCAATACTCCCCTCCATTATCTAACCTGAGACATTTTAACTTAAGACCTATTTCATTCTCTACCAAGGCTTTCCATTTAACAAAAGTATCAAATACATCAGATTTGTTTCTAATACAATAAACCCAAACTTTCCTTGTTGCATCATCAATAAAAGTAACATAATAACTTGATCCCTTAAGATATGATACAGTGGCCCCACACATCAGAATGTACCAGCTCTAACTTACTCTCTTTCTTCGTAGGTCCAACCTTGAGAAACCTTACTCACTTCTGTTTCCCATATATGCAGTTCTCACATAAATCCAAACTTGTTTCTGTATATCCAGGAAAATTCTTCTTTATGATGTTCATGCCCTTATGGCTCATATGACCGAGCCTATAGTGCCATAATGTTGTATCTACATCTAAAGCCACAAGATTACAATCATTAGTACTATCAGTGGTTAAATACAAGGTTCCAACCTTCTTACCTCTTGCCACCACAAGAGCACCCTTGGTAACCTTCCAAGAGTCAGTTGTAAATATCACAGTACAACCATCACTTCCCAATTACCCCGCCGATATCAAATTTCTCCTTAATGTAGGCACATGTATGACATCCTTCAATAGCCATGTATTCCCATTCTACATCTTAACCTAAACAGAACCTTTTCCAACTATATTGCAAGGCTCATCATCACCAAGAAAAACATGCCCAAAATCCCCTTGAACATAATCAACAAAATAATGCCTATGTGGAGTAGCATGAAAAGAAGCCCTGAATCTAAAACCCAAGATTCAGTAATATTATTATACAAAGAAAGAATCAAAGCATCCTGACATACATTACCCGATGCCACATTTGTCTCCTTTTTTTCTTCCTATTGTTTCTTCTTGTCCCAAAGCTCCTAATAGTCCTTCTTTGCATGCCCATACTTTCCACAGTGCCAACATACTATCTTGCTTTTGGATTTTGACCTTGCCCGATCCTTTGATTTTCCACGGTTTCCTCTGTTCTTCTGTCTCCCTCTAGTTTCCACTATCAAAGAATTCCCTAAAGTAGAAGATTCACCAGAGATTTTTCTTAAAATTTCCTTGCTTAGAATCACCCCTACAACATCCTCAAACTTCAACTTTGAGTTAGCAGGAACCGAGTTGTTTACCGCCATTACCAAACTATTCCAACTCTCAAGTAAAGAGCACAGAACTAATAAAGCCCTAACTTCTTCATCAAATTCTATTGTAACTAAAGCTAGCATATTTACAACCGTATTAAAATCATTTAAATGATCTGCTATTGAACCATTCTCAGACATCTTCATATTAAAAAAAATTCATTAAAAATATCTTATTAGAGGCAGAGGGTTTTTCATACAACTTCCCTAATGCATCCATCAGTTCTTTTATAGTCTTTTCCTTTGAAACATTAAATAATACCGAAGAAGATGCAAAGACACGGCCGAATCATTCGAGTGCCTTCCAATCCAAAAAAATCCCACTGCATCTATCATACTCAAGGGTTTATTCACCTTCTCATACGGGGAGTATAAAGATCCTTCTGATAAAGGTAATCTTCCATCTGCATCTTCCAAAGACTGAAATTCTGCCCATTGAATTTATCAACCCTAGATCTTCCATCATTTTTCATAGCTCCCACTCAAGCTAAAAAATTTCCCTATGATTCAACACTTCAGCAAACCAAACTAGGCTCTGATACCAATTGTTAGGAATTAATAATATCTAATGTGGAATAATTCCTCAGAATCGCAATAATAAGAAGTATGAATAGAATTACAAAAATGAAATATGCACAACATGAAGACAATATTTAACATGGTTCACCGAATGTGGGATACATCCACAAAGAACACTTGCTCAGATTTTATTACAAGCCAACAATCTTCACAATTATAATAATCAGATCTTGTTTGGAGCTGCACTCAACAAACCCTCCCGAATTCACACACACTATTCACCTTCACAAAAACACTCATATAAATCCTATTATATGTCCATCTATTTATAAGTACATCAATAGGTAGCCGAAGAGGTGGTTTTACAAAATAATGGGTACCGAAAAACCATGGGCCCAAAAATAGCCCATAATGGTTACCCATTACCCATGGGTTAATAAACCACCCATGAAAATTTGCTTCGGGGGCTTCACCCCCAAACCCCCTTGACCCACTCACCAGCGAGTAGGACCACCATAAAAATATCCGAGTGTAACACATGGAAGGTGTACCAAACTCTAACATGAAAATAGGCTCCACAAACATAACAAGTGAACCCTCTAAGTCCTCTAGTGATGTTTGGTATGTTTATTCAAGATCCGCTTGACACATGATCGGCCATAGAGACTGGTTTACTTTAATGAGGGACATGTCGTCGAAAAACCATGTTTCGTTGGGTGATGATTCTTTATATACTGATTCGAGGGATTGGGAACATTTCTCTACCCATTGGTTCACGTAATTGTAGACTATCGAAGTCTTATATTTCCTGGGTTGACTAAAAATCTACTTTGAGTCAGTCAAATCCTAGATCATAACTTAAAAATTGACTTTGATAGTCATTCCAGAAATAAAACATGTTTAATTTGAGACAAATTACAAGGCTCGAAAATAGTTGTAAAATCCTCTAATGTGGGACACATGTTCCAGCCTTTATTTTTTCCTAGATGATTAGACACATATGGCTAAGAACTATACCTCTATACAATTGTGGCATCAAAGACTTGGTCATGTTAGTTTCAAGTATCTAGAGACACTTGGCTGATGTAATATGGTATATGGGCTACCATCTCTTCAGAAGGATATAGACAAGTGTCCTCACTGCCTAGTAGGTAAACAACACAGAGCTTCATTCCAAAAGAGTACATATCAATCTCATGGTTAGCTTGATCTGGTTCATACCGATCTTTGTGGTCCAATGCAACCAAGTCATTCTAGATTTCCATACTTCATGTTTTGTGTTGATGAGTATTCAAGAAGAATGTGGATTTTTGTCTTCATAAGAAAAGCTAAGCTTTTTAAACCTTCAAGAAGTTCAAATTAGATGTTGAGAACAAAATTGATCATCACATCATAACTCTCTGCTTAGATTGAGGGGGGGAATTCACCAGTGATGAGTTCAAAGATAACCTACAAGCTCACGAGATTCATCTACAAATTCCTCCTCCACACACACCATAGTAGAATGGTGTTATTGAGAGAAGAAATTGTACTATCATGGAAATGGTGTGATACATGATCGATGACTCTGGACTTGCAAAGACACTCTGGGAAGAAGCAACAAAGACAATTGTTTATTTTTTGAATAGATTTCCCATAGTTTCTCTTGATGGAGTAACACCACATGAAGTATGGTCAAAGAGGAAACCATTTTTTGCACACCTTAGAGTATTCGGGTGTAAAGAAAGTATGCATATACCCTAGCATAATAGAAAGAAATTGGATATGAAGTCACATAAACTCATTTTCATTGGCTATAGTGAATAAACTCTTAGGTACAAATTGATAGATCCAGAGAATAGGAAAGTATACACCGGTAGATATGTTAAGTTCTTTGAGAAGAAGGAAGTAGAGGCTTCTCCTCTAGATGTACCTGATGTAGATTCTTCACCTGCTATAAAAGCTGAAGCTAATTTTCCCACCGATGATGAAAGTGATGATGGGGATGCTGGTAATGATCAAATAGAACCACAACCCATTAGAATAGTTTAGCGTATGCCCAAGTGGTATTGGTGCATTATGAGATGCAAGAATGGATGCTCCACCAGATACATCCACCTCTCGGACCATGGAATCATAGTAAAGTAAGAGAAGAAGTGAACTTTTCTTTGATTAGTAGAGTTATTAAGTCCGATGAGACCTCTATAGTCTAGGAATCCCTACAGTCAAAAGCTTGGAAAGATGCCATGGACTCTAAATATCAGTTAGTAATGAAAAAAATCTCTTGGCATCTTTTCGATCTTACACTAGGGAAGAAACCCATTGGATGTACATGGATATTCAAAATGAAGTACAAATTAGATGGGATAGTGGAAAATTATAAAGTGAGACTAGTAGCAAGGGGGTATACATGAAAAGAAGGCATTGACTATGAGGAGACATTTTCTCCCACAGTTAAGATCAAAATGATCAAGATGATCTTTTCTCTAGCTGCACAGTTTGGTTGGAAATTCCATAAAATGGACGTTAAAATTGCTTTCTGAATGGATTTTTACCATGATAAGTCTATATGACTCAAACGGAGGGATATGGTGCCCCTGGTCAAAAATCAAAGTTATGAAGACTCAAGAAATCTTTGTATGTCCTCAAACAAGCACCACGGGCATGGTACTATAGATCAAGAATTTCTACGCTTGTTACCTGTCCAAGTTAATGCACCAAACTAAACACAAAAGTCTTGAAAAACTCAAATGAAATCGATACCTGATAGTTAAGACAGGATCCAAAGACGTAGATGGGAGGAAAGCCAATGTAGACAAGATGGGTGCACATGAGAAATCCTGTAAAGTAGATCCGAGAAACCTACGATGTACAAATCCTTGGTAGAAAAAGACAACGTTAAAAGATATTTGGGTGGAATTCTGAAAAGTGGGTCCAGGAAGTGATGAGCTTCCTCGGCGGATGTCAGTCCACGTTTTCAATTAAGGAAAGAAGCATACATGATAAAAGATGTAGGTAAATGTTTAGATTTTCTGATTAAAAATAAAAGATAGAATGTAAAATGAGACAGAGACTATAAGCAAGAAGCAGAAGCTGTGAAAACAATGCTAGACTTATGTTACATGTACTTGGCACCTATCTATAGGTTGATCGGCGTCGACTAGATTGTGATCGACATCGATTTCTTTAAGCGGTGTTGATTAGGGTAAATTGGCATCGACTGGAATGGGTCGGCGTCGACCGGAGGCAAGTTACTGTAGAAATCTTGATGGATGATTGATGAGGACTGGATCGTGAACACCTACAGGAGCTGCAGAGATGTGGACAAAGTTTCACCTTAGCTAGATGCTGAGAACAGAGTCACCGAGAGGTCGATGAATCCTCACGATGTCGATGTTGCGAGGGAAAAGTAATGGTACACCTCTCAGGGATTGATTTAGACAGAATTCTCTCTTCTTCCAATTGACGATTCGAAGGCTCAAGGATTAAGCTTTCTGTCTCTCTTTTTGTCTAACCAGAACTAAATTCTGGCCCTATATTTATAATTGGTGCTGACCGCAAAGTATAGTCGATTGCCATTCAAAAATTAGCGTCGACCGAGGTATAGTCGGTGCCATTCCGAAAAAAATTAGCGTCGACCAAGTACCAGTCGGCGCCGATCAGGGAATAGATTCCCAAAATGGCCAAAAAGGATGAATTGGAAAGATAAGAGTATTATCCTTCCGACTCAAATACGAGGAAATATCCCACTGCACGGTTTGGGGAGAGGAGAAATAGGGGGATAGATGGATAGAATTGATATGGGAGGTTAGGAATTGATATGGGGTAGATAAGTGGTTAAGATACATGTAAAAAGTATAATTAAATAGTTAATATTTAATTATCCATGGGTAAAATACAATGGGGTATAATAAACTTAGGATAGATGTTTAATTAGATATTTAATTAATACCCTAAAGGAAAAGTGGTGATATAAAGGTGCCCCAGGTTACCCGAGAAGGTAAACGAACGTGGGGGACACTAAATTGGGTAACCAATTTTAGGTGTCTACATTTTGCCCCTTTTTGTCGAGTAACTTGTGATAAGAAAAGTTGCAAGACAAAAACAAGGAGTTGGAAGAAAGGAAGAAAAGTGATGATGTGATCCCCCTCAAACTAGGGATGGGATGAATCTCAAAAGACCAACCGATCCCGAGTTTGAAAAAGGTAGATGAGAACGAAGGATGCCCCAGCTAGATATCTGGAGTAGATCTGATCATTGATGACGCATGAAAACAACAATAAAAAAGGCAAAGAACCTAAGGAACTCACATTGGTAGGGAAGACTAGACGGTCTTCGTATGAGATGACATTAGTGGCTATAGACCTGTGAGTGGAAGGAGGCCTGCAAAATAGTAGCAACCAAAGAGTGACACATTGGTAGGGACAACTAGACGGTCTGCGAATGAGATGACGTTAGTGCCTACAGACCCGCTATCTTTAGGCTGCCACAAATGCGAGTGACCCATGTACAGGGAAAAGACTCAAAATGGGTGATAACATCAAAAATATGTGCCAAAAGGCAACACTAAGGTCATAATAATGATCAGATAAACAAGCCAAGCATCAACGCTTTGGCAAAAAAGATGAAGAGACATTCTCGTTGGAAGAATATGATGTGAAAAGACAAGAATGTAACCAATCAGCATCAATCAGCCTCAATCGGTGTCAATCAAAAAAAATCGCGTCGACTAAACCAATCGGTGCCGATGAGGAAAATCAGGCGCCGACCGTACCAAAACCCTATAAATATGGGAAAGGAAAATGTTAACGATTTATTTACACTCATGACGATTGATTTAGAAAGAGTCAAAAATTGAATTTGAGCAACATGGAAGCCTCCAGGAGTAGTCAGAAGTGGAAGAGGACATGACCTGGGGTAAGTGGATCTACTTTAGCTTCGTGTATGTGTTTATCGTTCAATAGCATACTAGGATGCTAGATTTTAGGAAAAGTGGGGATAAGTGGGAGGCTAGAGTGTTTTGGACACTCGGCCTCTCAATCGGCATCGATTGACAAAATCGGTGCCGATTAGGTTCAATTGGCATCAATTGACAAAATCGGTGCCGATTAGGTTCAATTGGCACCGATTGGGTTTCCGATCGATATCGACTAGATTAGATCGACGTCGATTGGAACTCAATCGACGCCGATTGGATAGATGAGACTTAGAAAGTAGAGAAATGTGCTTTTGATGTTTTGATTTGAATAAATGAGAAGCTAACACCATTTTTGATGTCATGGATGTAGGCACGAGAGGATTTACACATGCGGGATGTTATTCCCGAGCTTCTAGAGACTATTCTTCCTGATGTGACAGATGACGATTGGCATCACCTAGAGCTAGCTCGGGCTCGGGGGCTTCTGTTACTACCAATGGGTGCCTCGAGATGTGGAGTTGATGTGAGCCTTGATACGATGATGGGACAACAGGACATGCACGTTCTGGTTCAGGACGGGTGAGATGACCATCACCCACGAGGATATCTATAGGATCCTCAGGCTGCCGATTACAAGGGACCCGATAGAGACCACTCCATGAGAGAGTAGCAGCAGAGGGCCCTGGGATGATTATATGGAGATAGGGTAGATGATTCAGAGATAGTGTCTAGGGTGGTGAGGATAGCCTCACATTATAGACAGGATGATGCTAGGAGCAGATGGATAGCATTGATTCAGATGGCGATCTCCTACTTTTCTCTACCAGATTCAGGAGGTGGGAGATTTCCACTGCTTTTACTGGACTATGTCTGTGACATCCTAGAGTTTAGGTAGGTGTTCACGTTTGCAGATGCCTTAGTAGCATAGATATATCATGAGTTATGGATGTACACCATAGGCATATGGACGGTATTGATGTCAGCTTTGTGCTCCATTACTAGGCATATGAGCATATAGCAGTGATCAGGCCATCAGGGCTTCCATGGATGCCAGGAGCAGAGGGGGCCCTTGAGTATGGATTCTGATGATGGTGGGTAGACATGGCCCCAGGAGATACAGGGAGATCTGCAGAGTGGTATACAGAGTGATTCAGGACTCTGACACTAGAGCAGGTTATATGGAGACCATACCGGGTCTACCTAACATGGGCTAGTTAGGATGCTCACCTGGTGGAGCTGAGATGGAGTAGGGTGGTCAGGGGCCACAGGCCAGAGATTTTAGAGCGAGTCCCATTTATACGGGTGATGAGGTAGTTTGGTTTGGTACAGACGGTCCCGACCACATATGTGCCATATAGGTGGGACAGAGAGACCGACCTACCAATTTTGATCCTAGAAAATCCACTGAGGGAGGCCCCACCTCCCACAGATAGTGATGACTGACGTAGGAGTGGATGATGGCTACGGGGCATGGTACTCCACAGAGCTACCACGACACCTCCCAAGATCTGTAGATGCAGATGAGGATGACATAGCTGCAGTGCTAGAGAGACTGGAGGGAGAGCATGCTACCTTGACACATACACACCAGGCTACCTCGAGGAGATTAGGGATTTGATAAAGGAGAGGGATGCATTGATATTGGAGAGAGATACCACTCGTCAGGAGTGGGATACAATGATACAACAGAGAGATCGCTATCATAGACATAGAGAGGCCCTCAGGGCCAAATACGGTGATACAGGCACCACCTTAGAGTCAGGGGCATAGGGTGCAGTAGTAGGAGGGCCACCACCTGCAGCAGCAGTGCCATTACGAGCACCTAGCATGGTGAGTCTGAGCACTTATCAGGCTCTCCTTGCTGAGGTGAGATACTATGAGGATGCCCTGACACAAAGCATGCCCCGATGTGCCTTGTTACGGGCGAGGAGGAGATCAGTGACAGCCACGGCTAGTGGTGCATTGGAGGGTGCAAGCACAGGAGAGATCGAGATGGCGGCAGGGCCACGGCAGCAGGCATCTCTAGCTCTGTAGGAGATGGCTAGGAGAGATAGCCTAGACTAGAGGAGGGTGGAGGAGACAAGTGTTTTCCACCTATCTGACTTCACGATTTAGATGTGCTATTTTTGTATCGATATACTGATGTAGCCTTGATTTGAAGGCATTTTTGATGTATGATATAGATGGCTTGATTGGAAGCCATTCACTCTTTTGTACAGACATATATATATATATATATATATATATTTTCATCCTTTTGTGTTATGTGATTGGACTCTTGTATTTGGATTTTGATAGATAGATGTTATGGATAGAGATAGATGTTATAGATGTGATTTGATTGATTTATCATGGTTGATTAAATAAACATGTTTAAGATGTTAATTTAATTAAATGAGATAGATAGATGGATTCACATGTGTTTTTAATACATGCTTTTTGATGATATTTAGATGAGATTGATGAGATGAGCATAGATGATAGACTTTGACTGAGTAAATTAACATGTTAAATGTCAACTTAACTAGATGAACAACAAATAAACATGGGAAATGTCTATTTAGAATAAAGAAAGAGATGCAATGTGCTTAAAAAGGCACTACACCTAGATAGAAAAAGAATGATAAGTTAGACTCCTCACTGACCATAAATAGAGACCTCGACGGAAAACCAAAAATGATGCACACAAGGCCATAGATGAGGTTAAAATAAACTTGACACTAGTTAGTCGCAAACTAGATCTAGGAGGTAGATAAGGACGAGAGATAAGTATACATCTTGTCAGAACACATGAAGGATTAAATACGTGCCCATGTGGGGAAAACAAGATCTCCATATGATTGAAAAGGTCTTATATCACAACTTCATGATGTTTTTCTTTTGATAAAAAGTAAATTGATTGATGCGAGAAGTTTTCTAGATATAGAAAGACTGATCGATACGGGAAGTCTTTCAGAGATGCTTAAAAGTGAATACACTGGCCAATAGAGGAAATTTTGTTACTACAAAAGGCTGATCGATGCGAGAAGCCTAAAAATGCCATGAAATAAACAGTCGTCCTTCAAGGGAGAGGTCTGTATTTTGATTTTGACGGTAGCCATCCTTCGAGGGAATGGTCTACACTTTTTGATTTATTTGATAAGGCATGGATAGTTGTCCTTCGAGGGATCAGTCTATCTTTTGGGACTAGGATAGCATCTCTTTTTTCTTTTCTTTTTTTTTTTTTTTTTGGAAGAAGTTGAGTTTAGACCAGATGGATTAGATAGAGGGGAAGAAAACATATATAAGCATGTACTCATGCCCCAAAGTTGTTTTGATCAAGATGAACACCTAGGGTGGATGGAGTAGTGATTAAGGTATTCCTACCATGAGAAGGAACAAACCTGTAAGGAAAATGCCATGAGTAGAGCTGCCATGGTACTCATATTTAAGGTATAAAAGACATAATGCAGAGTACCACATAGTTCTGAATCACTACAAAATGTGTGACTGGTTGTAGATGGATGAAAGATCTGTTTTGTGACTAAGATCATGTAAGATAAAGTTTAACAATAGAAGGGCCTCAGATGCAAAGCATTAAGAGGTTCCATTTCAGGTACACCATCCATGGAAGATAGGTGATAAGTCCTGGACCCATACTTATGAGTGACAACGTACGGACCCATCCAGTTAGGAGCAAACTTACCACGCTGACTCCGCTCTAGTGTAGTGACATTTTGGTTTTCTTTAAGAACAAGATCACCAAATTTGAAGTCACGGTGCTACAAATGCTTGTTATAAGCACATTTGACACACTCAAGATAGACTTGATGATGCTCAAGAGCATTGAGACATCACTCATCTAGCAACTCAAGCTGCGCTAGACGAGTTTTGACGATAGTCCTCATCAGAGACAAATTCTCTGAGAGAGACACGAAGAGATGGAATCTAGACTTCCAAAGGAAGGACAGCCTCAGACCCATAGATGAGAGAGAAGGGAGTAGCACCAGTAGGAGTATGAATGCTAGTTTGATAAGCCCAAAGAGCAAAAGGGATATGTAAATGCCAATCCCTACCAGCTTGACTAGTTACCTTTGCGAGGATATTACGCAAAGTTTTATTGGAAGCCTTAGCTTGGCCATTAGCTTGGGGATAGTACGAGAGAAAAAAGTGAGTTTGATATTGAAAGCATCATAGAGGTTCTGTAAATTGATGTTTTTGAAAGACTTACCATTTTCTGTGATGAGTTTGTGTGGAACACCAAAGTGACAAATGATGTGTTGATAGACAAAATCAACAATGGGTTTAGCTTTGGTTGATGAAAGAGGAATAGCTTCCACCCACTTAGTGAAGTATTCCATGGCAGTAATGATAGAGTGATGACGTTGTGAAGAGTAGGGATTGATGAGACCGATGAGATCAAGACCCCATTGTGAAAAAGGCCACAAATCCACTGCAAGTTGCAAAGCCTGACTAGGGATATGTGTAAGATTGGAATGTTGTTGACACTTGACACATTTCTTAGCGTATTCGCAACAGTCTTGATTAAGAGAAGGCCAATAGTAACCTAAACGTAAGATGTGTTTAGCTACAGCCAAGCCACTAAAATTTCCACCATGGAATTCCTGAATGGCTTTAGATGATTCAAGGGTTTTGAGCCACCGAAGTAAAATAAGATCAAAACCACGTTTGTAGAGGATTACGCGAGAATAGTATAGTGATTAGTGCGTAGGATAAAATATCTTCTACCATTAGAATTCAGATCTAGAGGAAGCACTGAACGGGATAGATAATCAAAAATGTGTTGATACCACTCATCTTGAGTGTTGGTTGTGATGGCATTGATTGAAGTCAACTGCCTGAGATGAGATGGTTGGTCTAAATCGTTGAACAACCACATAAAGTCGTGAGTCTTTGGTAAAAGGTGGAATAAGCGAGGCTAAAGAAGCCATTGTATCTGTGAATCAATTTGTAGTGTGAGGAATAGCTTGGATAGTAAATTTATCAAAAGATTGAAGCTGAAAGAGAACGATATCGTGATATTTTTGAAGGATATCATTTTTGCACTGATAGACACCAGTGACTTGATTAATGATGAGTTCAGAGTCACCGAAGATGTCGATATGGTGAGCACCGAGATTAATGGCATTTTGAAGACCTAAAATGAGAGCTTCATATTTGGCCATATTATTGGTACATTCAAAGTTAAGCTTGTGTGCGATGGGGATAGGTGCACCCCAAGGAGGAATCATGATGAAACCTGCACCTCCCCTTGCTGACATTGGACCCATCAAAGAATATTTTTACTTTAAATGGAGACAGACGAAATTGATTTGTTGGATGTACTCATCTGGGAATTGAGCAAGGGGGATTTGAGTGTCGGAAGAGGAGTATCAGCTAATTGATCCACAATGACCTGACCCTTGATAGATTTTTGTGAGATGAACTCGAGGTCAAACTCTATCATGAGCATGAGCCAACGAGTGATACGATCATTGTGATAAGGTTTCACATGCATTGTCTTGAGTGGATTAACACTTGTAACAATGTAGGTTTTATGATTAAGGAGGTAATGACAAAGTTTAGAAGTTGCATAAGAAGAGAGCACAACACAGTTTTTCAGCTTTGGAATAGCATGTTTCATACTCATGAAGAGTGTGACTAATATAATAGACAACCTGTTCTTTACCATTAGCATCCCGATGCGAGATCATGGCTCCCAGAGCATGGTCAGTCACAGAAATATAAAGATAGAATGGCTCCCCCTCACATGGAGGCATGAGCACAGGTGGAGAAAGAAGATAAGCCTTGAGATCATCAAAGGCTTTTTGGAAATGCTCATCCCATTCAAAATGAACATTTTTATGGAGGAGATGATGAAAAGGTTAACAACGGTCTGAAAGCTGTGAGATAAAACGATGCACTGATTGAAGGTGTCCTTGAAGACCATGGAGCTGCTTTAAGTTGGAAGGGGGCATCTCAAGGATAGCCTTTATTTTTGCGGGATCAACTTAAATGCCCCTAATAGAAATGATAAAGCCTAGGAGTTTACCGGAGAACGCTAAACACGCAATTAGATGGATTTTAGGTGAAAACAAAAACGAATAAATCTCTCAAAGAGGGGCATAAGAATAAAAATATGATCTTGACGATGCTTGGACTTACTGAGGAGTTCATCAACGTAATCTTACACAGTTTTGTGTACGAGATCATGGAAGATGTAGGTCATTACACGTTGATAAGTTGCTCCTACGTTCTTAAGACCGAAGGGCATGACGCGATAACAAAAAGTCCCCCAAGGAGTTATGAAGGAATTCTTATGCTGGTCCTCTAGTGCAATGAGAATTTGATTATACCAGAGAAACCATCCATAAGAGAAAGCATCTCGTGACCTGCAGTTAAATCCATGAGTTGGTCGATATTAGGTAAAGGAAAATCATCTTTCGGACAAGCGAGATTAAGATCCGGAAGTTGGTGCAAATTCAAATTTTCCCAATAGATTTGGTTACTGGTACTACATTTGAAACCCATTGTGGATAGTCAATGGGTTGGATGAATTTGGTGCAAAGCAAGCACTGCAACTCTTCTTTAATGAGGAGGGATACACGAGGATGCATCTTACGTAAAAAAATTTAACTGGTTTGATGTCTGGAAGAGTAATGATATTGTGGACCACGATATTAGGATCGAGGCCTAGCATATCTTCGTATGACCAAGAAAATGCTTGGTGATGGTGGGAAAGAAAGGCGGTGAAGTCTCCTAACTCCTGTGGATTAAGATATTGGTTGACCTTTTTCTTTAGAAGTCCCTATATTAAGGTTGACAGTGGCTTCGTTGAGAAGCGTAGACATGTCAGAAGGAATGGTTTTAGGAAGATAAGAATCCTCTACCCCTAGATAGGTAAGGATAGAATCATCATCCGCACAATGGATAGTATTGATAGTGGGAGAGTCATCTCTAACTATTTCGGGGAAGACTAATGGTATGGAAGTGGATTTTCCATTAGTCTTATAGGTCAGTGGACCTAAGGAAATGGTATTGACTAAAAAAAAAAGTTAGGTGGGATGGAAATGGTGTCATCCACATTAAGTGATGCTTCCGACCTGACGGGAGAAGATGGTTCCTCAATGGAAAGAGGCTCATTGAGAATGGTGACGATGGCTTTCAAGAGAGGTTTAAACCCTAAACCAAATTTTTGATGTGGTTTAAGAGTTGGAATGGACGTGAGGTCATGTACACCTTGTTCATATTTTCCCAGGCCAAATCCTTTCCACACGCATTGATATAGATAAGTTTTTGTGAATGCGGGATTTTGTAGACAATCAAACCCTGTTGAATAGGGTTTGGCCCTAGGAGGAGAATCCAGATGATAGTGAGGTGTATCAAGACCACCATAGATGAAGTTAGTCTATTGATTGGGCAAACCAATGGTGATGATGCGACCAAGACCTGGCTAATATTCAAGTTATTTGTCTGGCCTACCATACTCATTAGGTTTGAGATGGGCGTCAAAAGAAAGAAGAGGAAGCTCTCCTAATAAAAAATGTTGCAATGTTTCTTCTAGATTTTGTAAATCTGGTAGTTTTGTTACAGGTATGGAAGAGGATGAAGCCTCGTCAAGAGAACAAGCATTCTCCTTTGGAGGGGCAGACCCTATGGTCATGTCACATTGTGCGAAGGAAAGGATCTCTTGGATGAGTATAGATTTTTCCCTCATACTGATATTTTATGCATTGATGGAGGGTTGATGGGATGCAGTGCATTGTACAAATCTAGGAACGTGCGAGGATAATATTATAGTGGAATTTCCCTTCAACAATGTAAAAAAGCTCATGAAGTAATTTCTTGCCTACCTGAATGGGCAAGACCACAGTTTCTAAAGTAACCGCTGCCCGATCGTTAAATGATCAAAGAGTGAAAGGTGGTGGTGACACTACGTTCTTTGGTAACTTAAGTTGCTTGAATGTGTGGGAGGAAATGATGTTGAGTGCAGCACCATTGTCAATCATAGTGTGTTTTAACATAGTGTTATTGATTTGAACTATGATAAAGAGAGGAGCCTCTAAATCCTTAGAAGAAAGGGGAGGAATTTCAGAATCCTTGAAGGAAATGGTGGTTGATGTCTATTCAATCCAACAACCATCTCGAAAGGTTGGGGCTCATCTAAATTCACTACGATATGGTACAGATTATCGATCAGATCTTGGCGATGCTGGGGAGATGACTGAATGAGGTCAAAAAGAGACATTTTGACCGGAGCATGGGTGAGTTGTTTCATAACACTCTCCTCAACTGACACGGGAATCTGAGCCCAAGGTGAAGCATGAATAGAGACCCAAGGTCTCGGGGCTGATGAGGAAGGAGGAACTCCTTCAGGGGCCACAGAAATGATGACTGTGGTTGAGAGGCTGTAGAAGATGATGGATTATCATACTATTGTGCTCTAGTGGCAATATGAATTGTGTCAATTTGAGAAGATGGAGAATCATCTGGGGGGAATTAATAGAATTAGAGGCCTGAGTAGATCATTCAGGCTCAGATGTAGTTAGGATGACAGGAGACACGTGTTCCTCCTCCTCTTACAGCAGAAGATCACTTTCTTCCAAGAGGCTATTAACGAAAAATTAAAGGGCTTTACATCCCTCGGTGTCATGACCTAGAGTGTGATGGTAAGCACAAATCAAATCAGAGTTGAACCAGGAAGGTTTTACTCCTTTGGGATTATAGGGTTTGATCAAAGGAAGAGATATAGATGAAGATTGGATAAGTTGGCGAAGGATTTCAGTATAGAATCTGGTAGACAAAGATGAGGACAGAGATGACGAAGGCACCTCTTTAGTCTTAGTAGACAGCTGAGGTAAAAGAACCTGCATATCTAGTTTGACAGTATTTTTAGAGACTGTTTTACTTTTTTGGACATTGGGAAAAGTAGCCTTAGGTGCTTGAGATGGAAGCAAGTGAGGCAAGATTGATTTTGGTGGAGGAGGAGCTCCTAAGATAGATTTTGAAGATGACAAAGACGTGACAAGTGTTTTGGTCTTTGGAGATGAAGAAGGTTGTTTGGCCGAAACATATGACAATTTAAATAAGACTGATTTAGATGGGGGAGGAGCTTCCAAAATAGATCTGATAGGAGGCACAAAGGGTGCCTTAGCTTTTGGTGATGAAGATGATGGTTCTGATAAAAGAGGTGACCCCTTTCCAATAGGTAAATCCACTTTACGAGGCACTGGTGAAGATGGTGTTGTAGAAGAAGATGCCTTTTCAGAGGATAAATCCAATCTTTTATGAGGCACAGAGAGGTATTTTTGGGGGAAAGCACCAAGAGTCTTGATGGTCTCGAAATATTGGTTTTCCCTTTTTAGGGATGGTGACAACTTCAACCGCATATGGTGATTGTAACCGTTTCAGAGGAAGTAAAGGTGATGATACCGATGATGTGACCCTAGGCTTAAACTCCAATTGTTTATGTCTGAGTCTAGGAGTTAGAAGCATAGGTGTCAATGCTATCTCTTTAGATGTTTCCTTAATAGGCAAGGAAGCACTGATGGTGGAAGAGATAGGTAATGAAGAGGCAGCCTCTTGTGAGGAAGGTACTTCAGATGCAGTAATTGTGGGTGTAATTACTGTAGGAAAAGTGACAGGAAGGGTTAAGATCAAAGATGCCTCCAATGGCATAGAAGTTGGTACAACTATGGGTACGTTAACCAAAGGCATGGTCATGGAAAAAATGGGAGCGACAGAAGTAGAAGTATCCGTAGTGGGAATTTGAAGGGATGTAAATGACTCAAGCATCGAAAGAATATCTGATGCCAAGACAGATGAAGATGACACTGTCTCAGGTATAGGTGGAAGATTAGATAAAGAGGTAGAGAGAGATGAATCTATCTCTAACAATGGAGGAATACTCAAAGACGGATCATCTGAAGATGGTGGAATCTCAAAGATTAATGAGAGTGGGAAGAAGTTCGATTCAGTCGATGTGTTCATAGATGGCTCAGGTTTAGAAGAAGATCCTTTAGTAGAAATGAAGCTGATAGTATGTGCATTTGATTTTTGAGATCCCAAAGTGTCATTGTTTGGAGAGTGATTAGGAAAAGGTTGTTTAAAGACATCAAGAGATTGATTTGGGGGAGCGTTGGGATTATCCAAGACGAGCTCACCTCTATTGATAAATTTTTGGATGAGATTTTTGAAAGTCTGACATCATTCGATGTCATGGCCTTTGCTTCTATGATAATGACAAAATTCATTTTCACGATACCAGAATGGTCGTTCTTTGTTTTCATCCAACTCTCTAATGGGAGGGAGTTCGATCATGCCAACTTCCAACATCTTGTTTAAGATGGAAGTGTATGATTCCCCCAACGGAGTATAAGACCGAGATGGTGGGGGTCCTCGAGAATCTCTCCGAGTTGTTTGATTAGACATGTTATCAGCTCGTGATGTTTTTAATATGATAGCGTTGGTGGACCCCTGATTCTTGTCTTTGTTAGAAGTGGAAGGGTTTGATTTTGTAAACCGAGAAAAATCTGGTTTAGACTTAGAACAAAGTTTTAGCTTCCCTTGTTCAATGACACGGACTCAAGTTTGCATGCCATCGTAAAGGCTTCTTCAAATGTATGAAAGGTTTGAATCCTTAAAGTGGAAGAAATATGATTAGCGCAAGATTGAGTAAACAACTTGATTTGTTGAGATTGAGGGAGGGAGAAAGACAATTGATTTATTATCCCTCTCCAATGAGTGACAAAGTCTATAATGGACTTGTCATTGAATTGATGAATGTTGTAAAGATCTGTGATCAAGATCTTGTGTGTGATATTTATTGAGAAATTCTCGACAAACATCTGGGCTAATTGAGAGAAAGAAAACAAAGAATGTTGGGGTATGTTATTGTACCAGTCTAAAGCGGGTCCTGCTAGGGACATAGGAAAATTTTGGAGCATAAGCTCCTAGTCTTGGACTATAAGGTAGCAAGCATGCTTGAATGCTCACAAGTGTTGTTGAGGATCCTCCCGGCTATGAAATTTAGAGAACTTAGGAAGTTCCCATTGGGGAGGATAAGGCCTAAAAGCCATTGATGGATGAATTGGTTCATTACATACTTATTCAAAAGAGTATGAAGGACGAGCCCCTTTGGTGGAGGCTTCTAGGTCTGTAATCTTCTTAAAAAGAAGTTGTATGACATCCAATTGAGGAGGGGGTATGTTGGTATGTCCCGCATAAGAAGAAAATGGTAGGTTTTGTTGAGGCGTTAATGGGGGATTCATCTGCTAATTAATAAGATGATAAGAGGAATAACCAGGTGTTCTAGGTGACGCCTAGTGAGGTATTTGTTGTGAAGGATCCTGCATATAAATAGGCTGTGAGATGACAAGTGGTTGAGAGAAAGGTGGTTGAATGAAAGATAGAGCCTGTGATTGGTGGGTTCCTACACTTGCCAACTGAATCGAGAATGGATTGAGGAATGTGGGTGTTGATTTGATTTGATATGGTGGGGAACAAACTCTGAATGAGGCTTTTGACTGCCAGATTAGTTATTAGGGGTGCCAACACCAAAGGATGGGTAAAGGTCATTGTCACTAGAGCATTAGAAGAAAGACCAGCTGGAGGACGAGAAGGAGGAACCAACTGACTCGTAGGAGGGGGTTGGTTCACGAGAGATACTGACCCTGAGATGCAATAGATGGCATAGAAGAATTAACAACAATTTGTGGGAGTGTGGACACACTCATCATAGCTAAAGAAGAGGGCCTCTCAAAAGTAGGTTGTGGGGTAGTAGCTGAGGTAGCCGCGGCACTAGGGATAGGCAAGGTCATTTGAGAACCAGTCAACATGGTTGGTGGAAGAGAAAAAGGAGGCATAGATGTGCCACCTTCTTTCATGGTTCAAGGTGAGAAAAAGCATGCTAACTACTCTATAAAATCCTAGGATGGCTCATGAGAATAATCATAAACTTGCTGGATCGGTGGTCCCTGATCAGATATTTGAATAGACTTATGCACTAGGTAGTCCATAAGGGCTACTGGGTTGTGATCAAGGAGTGCCTAAAATTCAGGATCTCCATGAGGAACATACTCTATATCAGAAGTAGATGACACCTCTGAAGGACTAGGGGAAGCTAGTCATGATGGGATCACTTTAGGATGATAGAAAGGATTATATGACCAAGATGGGGAACCAACTAACAAAGTGGTCCCAAAGAAGACCCGAGGGGTGCCAAAACATCCACATTAGTGGTGATCTCGGATGAAGAAGAGGCCAGTTGAGCCATTTTTCTAGATTGTGACCGGGTGATGACCGTCATAAACAAGCAAAAACACAAGAAAAATATTGACCTAACTAATGCACAGACAATTCAAGCAGCGTAGGTGATTATCTCTTTTAAATTTTTATGCTTTTAAGAAAGAAAATGTTTGGGAAGGCTTTTAGAATAGGGACTACTCAATTGGCCAAACTAAGGATGGTTTGGGGAATGTTTTGGTGAGGAGTCTGAAGGAACTTTGAAGAAAAGACTGGTACGTGGCTTGATAAAAGGGCCTACCCCCACACTTCACACACTGTTGCGATAAGGGAGTCTGGTGTTTTGCCAATATATACCAGAACTTCCATGAATTTATAGTGCGGCCCGAGTACCGCGTAGGCTCTTCCTCTTGGATGTTATTTCCAAGTAGGCGAGGCCAGGGAATGATTTTTTGTTTAAATGCTTTATACCTAGTGATTTTGGCTTTGTGTGCAAGGGTGAAAAATAAAAATCAAATAGTGTCACTACCGATTTTGATCAATTTTCCAACCTATTTAGAAAACTAAATGAAGAACATACAGAAGAAATGATTAAGAATAAGTTCTTTTTTAAGCACTAAAAATGAAGTGTTTGATTTTGATGAAGACAAGTCAAACAAGTTCTTTCCCAATGCGATTAATTCTTTTTAAGCACCGAAACCAAAGTGTTTGAGTGTGATAAAAACAAACAAACAAACAAGTTCTTAAAAAGGAGAAAACACCGCAAAATAGAAATACCTGTAGATTTAGCTCTCCAAGGTGTGTGGACTTCAAAAAGTGCATTGTTGAGCTCTTCCCCTCGAAAAATCCCGTGAACAAGCAAAGTGCTCCACAAGACAAGGTTAAGCAAACACGCAAACAAATCCAGAAAGATATATCCAGATAAATAGATACTAGTAGAAGAGAAATTTTTATTTAAGAAACTAGAAAAATTTCCAGAAAATGACAACTTTGCACAAAGAGATAAAGCAAAAGCACAGATTTGAAATCAAATGAAAGATTTACTAATTTTAGAAATAGAAATGGGAATCTAGATATGCAAGAAAGAAATAATTTTGATTTTGCAAATTATAAACGAAAGAACCAAAACCAAAATGAAGAAAGGAAATGCTTAAGGAAAACTAATGAAAATCAGTGAAGAAAAAGAACTAAAGCTCAAAACCAGAAAAGAAATGAACTTACCAATAGGGGACTTTGGTTCAAGTCCCACCGGGCATGCCAGAATGTAGATCAAGAATTTCCACGCTTGTTACCTGTCCAAGTTAATGCACCAAACTAAACACAAAATTCTGAAAAACTCAAATGAAATCGATACCTGATAGTTAAGATGGGATCCGAAGACGTAGATGGGAGGAAAGCCAATGTAGACAAGATAGGTGCACATGAGCAATCCTATAAAGTAGATGAGAAACCTACGATGTATAAATCCTTGGCAGAAAAAGACAACGTTAAAAGATATTTGGGTGGACTACCCGAAAAGTGGGTCCGGGAAGTGATGAGCTTCCTCGGTGGATGTCAGTCCACGTTTTCAATTAAGGAAAGAAGCATACATGATAAAATATGTAGGTAAATGTTTAGATTTTCTGATTAAAAATAAAAGATAGAATGTAAACAATGACAGAATATAAACAGCAAATAGGAAACTGTGAAAACAATGCTAGACTTATGTTACCTGTACTTGGCACCTATCTGCAGGTTGATCGGCATCGACCAGATTGTGATTGGTGTCAATTTCTTTAAGTGGCATTGATTAGGGTAAATCAGCATCGACTGGAATGGGTCGGCGTTGACCGGAGGCAAGTTGCAGAAAGCTTGATGGATGATTGATGAGGATTGGATCATGAACACCTGCAGGAGCTGCAAAGATGTGGATAGAGTTTCACCTTAGCTAGATGCAGGAACAAAGTCACCGAGAGGTTGATGAATCCTCACGATGTCGATGTTGTAAGGAGAGTAATGGTACACCTCTCAAGGATTGATTTAGATAGAATTATCTCTTCTTCCGATTGATGATTTGAAGGCTCAAGGCTTAAGCTTTCTATCTCTCTTATTGTCTAACCAGAACTAAATTCTAGCCCTGTATTTATAATCGGTGCCGACTGAGGTACATCGGTGCCGTTTCAAAAAATTGGCGTCAACCGAGTACCAATCGGCGCCGATCAGGGAACAAATTCCCAAAATGGCCAAAAAGGATGAATTGGAAAGATAAGAGTATTATCCTTCTAACTCAAATACGGGAAATATCCCACTGCATAGTTTGGGGAGAGGAGAAATAAGGGGGATAGATGGATAGAATTGATATGGGAGGTTAGGAATTGATATGGGGTAGATAAGTGGTTAAGATACATGTAAAAAGTATAATTAAATAGTTAATATTTAATTATCCATGGGTAAAATACAATGGGGTATAATAAACTTAGGATAGATGTTTAATTAGATATTTAATTAATACCCTAAAGGAAAAGTGGTGATATAAAGGTGCCCCAGGTTACCCGAGAAGGTAAACGAACGCGGGGGACACTAAATTGGGTAACCAATTTTAGGTGTCTACAAGTACAAAAAAATTGATTAGTATCTCATACAACTTGGAGTTTTTAGAAATCCATACGATCCAAATATTTACCTTAAAACTCAATAGGGGAGATTGTGATTTTTCGTTGTCTATGTTGACAATCTAGTCATCACTAGTAGTTTAGTGAGGATGATCGATGCAACGAAGAAAGATCCTAATCGATCATTTGACATGACATAAATTGGGCTAATGAACTATTGTCTTGGATTAGAAGTATGGCAGAAATAGAATCACATCTTTGTTTCTCATATGAAATATACGAAGATGATGCTCAAGAAATTCGGGATGATGGATTGCACACTAATTACTACACTGTGGAGAACAGATTGCATCTTTCTCGTTCAGATCCATCTCATGAGGTAAATTCCACTCTCTATCGGTAATTGATTGGGAGTCTCATTTACCTAACCTACACTAGACCAGATATCATCTTTGCAATGAGATATCTATCCAGGTTCATGCAAGAACACAAAGTTTTTCATTAGAAAGTAGTAAGGTGTATTTTGAGATATCTCAAAGGATCAGTGGATCTTGGTCTAGAATACAATAAGAATGACAACTTCTTCTTGTCATGATATTCGGATTCAGATCATGCAGGAAATATTAATGATAGAAAATCCACTTCAAGGTTTGTGTTCTTTATGGGATATGGACCAATATCATGGGGAAGCAAGAAACAACACTTTGTTTCTCATTCTTCCACAGAAGTTTAGTATCGTTCTATAGGAGAAGTTGTCTGTGAAGCGATTTGGCTACGTTACATACTCAAGGGACTTAGAATACCACAAGACAAACTAACCACCATATATGTTGACAATGAAGGTGTTCTCAAACTTGTTCGCAATCCAATTTTTCATGAAAGAACAAAACACATTGAGGTATAGGTACATTTCATACGTGATCATGTCTTGAAGCACAATATATAACTTTAGTTTTGTCCAACAACTCAACAACAAGCGAGATATCTTCACGAAGTCACTTACACGTGACAAGTTTTATTTATTTAGATATTTTCTCTCCTCATCCCTTGAGGAAATGCAAAATTAAGGGGGATGTTAGGTTAATTATGCATTTTATTAGGATATTTAATAACCACATTATTTTAATATTGTTTATTTATTGCATTATTGTTGCAACTATTCTTGTTTGTATTTAATTGGTTATTGCTTCCCATATGATATTTTGGAAGCTTATGTAATCAAGGCTTATTGTTGCACCTATGCAACATATTTCATTGTTTGTATCCGGTTGTCCAATATCTATAAATATTACAGCCTGCACCATTGTATGTAAGTTGATTTCACATTAATAAATTTAATGCGAGGCTTCCTTCCTTGTTTTTGAAACTACATTACCTCCTTACACTTTACTTGCAATGACTATAAATAGAAGAATAATCCTACGGGTCAAGGGATCTGAAATGTTTTGAGAAAGAACGTGCATGGTTATTTTATACTTTGTGTTGAAATAATGGGATGTACTCATTGAAAGTAGTTGGCAATTTAATAATAAGGAAAAGAGACTTTTGTTGAACTTTGTGTCTACTAAAGTCTAACTATAACATTTTTGGATGTTAATGATAGACTTTGTGTTATCTTAAATTTCATAAGTGTATACTTATTTTAAATTTTCATAAAATTTGTGAGGATTAGCCAATGTTTGTTTATTCTATGTGAGTAACTCACTCTGAAATCTACCTATTACAAAGAACATTTCATACATATTTTCTCATTTCTAGTCTATATTTCCAACTCATTTCAAATTGCATTCTAATTACCAAACAACTCGCTTACTTGCTTCCAAATTGTTTAACTATGGTACACGATTTATTCAATTAAAGTAATACACATAAATATTTAGGTCGATTTTAGGATAAACAAATTAAGCACATGAGAGATTCACTATTAAATGAAGGGGATTTATCCCATAACTACCTAGGTTACATGTTTTATCCGAGCATAAAATCTAGCCAACATTTTTGG
This sequence comes from Taxus wallichiana var. yunnanensis, assembly GCA_018340775.1. Lineage (NCBI taxonomy): Eukaryota > Viridiplantae > Streptophyta > Pinopsida > Cupressales > Taxaceae > Taxus > Taxus wallichiana. The sequence continues at coordinate 244,430,247 of CM031243.1, read as the reverse complement.
TGACTTTGTTGTGGAATGAAATATAATTGAAAGACTTCTACTAAATTTTTTTGGTATAGGAAAAGTAATTTTTTTCTATATTGCTTGTCGAACTCATTATTTTAAGAAGATTTCATTATGGAAATTCATCCATTTACACATGCAAGTAGGGATCATGGTAGAAATGATCATTTATTTCATTTGTAAGAGAAATTTAATTTCAATTATCCACTACAAGCCCGAACCCAAAGAGAAATTTTATCACTTGTAAGGAGAGTTCATACCTCACCAAATCGGTTGTAGCATAGTCCATTCATTGGTATTATTTAGCGGTTAATCCTCACCATTAATTCTTGTACAAATGGATCATAAGTTACATATTCCATGGGGAAAATATTTTAGTCCTTTGAACTTAGCTCCTCCTCTGCATGAATTACCTAAAGGATCCAGGAAGAATTTCCCAAAATTATATGGAGATGGAAAGCTAGAATCTTGATGACCATTTGGTAGCTTTCTCCATATATTGTGGAGTACTTGTTTTGGAACTCAAAGACATGTTTATAAGATTGTTCACTAATACTTTGCATAATTTGGTTGACAATGGTTCTACCAATTAGATTCTGGAACCATAACGAATTGGAAAACTATGTGGGAACAAATCCGAAAAGATTTAATCCTATAGAAGATGCAAGCACTCTCATTAATCAAATTGATTGCCTTGATTGAAGAAGGAACCACATGAGAATATGAGGGAATTTATTGCTAAGTTCTAGAGGATTTTATATAAGATTCTTGCTTATACTTCCCTCATTGATAAAACCAGAAAAGGTTTTTCATAAATGCTTTATTACCTGAGGTTGGATACCGGTTGTGAAGGGAATGACTGAAAAATTTATTGGCAGACAAAAACATTTTAATTGAAGTCGAATATGATTTGATCATCGATGGAAAAATTGAATATTCAAACCCTAAAGCTGAAGGTACATATTCAACCAGTGTTGATGATCCACTTTTGTAGAAGTTAGACAATGACATGTTGCGTATATTAAGAAGAAAATGGTTTGAGGAAATTCTCCCCCTTAAGATTCTCTCTTATTCGTACCTTTAATGAGTCAAAGTTAGAACCAAAATAAACTTACTGCTGCACCACAAAGACTAGTAATTGAATCTACTCCAAGGAACAACTTGGAGATGACTGAGGAAGATCATGTTGCGATGATCATGAATTACTCAAGGATGCAATTTTTTTAGATCCCACTGGAAACTCCAATATCGAGTTATTACGGAATATGAATCTGATGAAGGCTATTACAAATATTTTTAAGATAGTGATGACCACACATTTTTGGTATTTACAATATCATAAGTACAAGATGATGGGAAAGCTTATTCATGTGGAAAAATGAGAGAAAGAGAAGACACTGGGACCAAATGTCACTATCGAAAAGAGAAATCCCACTTCCTTATTCTTTGGCTCCAAGAGATAAACTATTAAATGCTTCTCCTAACTAGCAGCAATGGATGATGGGAAAAGTAGCTGAAGTAAGTCAGAATGTTTGTATTCCCTCTTTTTATATCATCGATCACATTAAGAAGACAATGATTTAGATGTCAGAGTTGATTACTTAAGGGATTTTATAAAATAGTTGAACAAGTTGATGAAGTATGTACATAGCAATGGTCCAAATAATTCATTTAATAATGCTTCACAAGGTTTCTTTCCTAATCCAAAAATTACTCTATTAAATAATGCGAAAACTTCTACACCTACATCTTTATAGAGGATTGAGCCATTTTATGTTTCATTTCTTATTAATGGCTATAAATTGAGCAACTGTATCTTAGATTCGAAGCTTCGACAATGTCATGCCAACCAAGGTTACAGATGCTCAAGGGCTTACACTTAACAAAACAATCAGAAGATGTTATTCAATGGAGAGACACATACCTCTTATTGGGAAGATCAAAGATGCACAGGCCATTATTGTTGCCTTCCCAGATAAAGGATTAAAGATGACAATTTTGATGGCAAATATTCCAGTTTCTTATGGCATGTTACTAAGTAGGAACTTTTGTAAGGATTTGGGAGGTGAATTCAAGATGGATTGGTCATGTTCTCACATTCCAATCAAAGGAGTTAATCAAAGGTTGGAACTTGAAAAGAATTCAAATACACGGTCTCAAAATCCGAATATCCCAAGTCTCAGATTATTTTTCAAGAATCAAATCATGGCATTTACTACTTGGAGTTGGACAATGAAGAGACTCAATTCACACTCATGGAGAAGATGATAAAATTTGGAAATTGGATTTTGATGGTATTTTTTTTTTTCTTTTAGATCTAGTGTAGGTTTGGTGCTCATTTCTCCTAAAGGAAAGGTATATTTCAGTTGAGTATGAAGAATTGTTGTTGGGAATGGAAAAATATAAAAGGATGGGAGTTAAGTTGCCATAAGAAAGAGGAGATGTTAAGCTTATTGTTAATAAGATACATGGTCTTTATTAGGTAAATAAATAAAAGTTATAACACCTCTAACATGGTTGATATCTATGAGGGATTCTATATTAGAAGTTACAAATGTTGATATGTGATTCTTGTCTGAAGATAGTGTACTCTTGTGAATTAAGAATCATGTTTTCTATAGATAATATGTTATCTGCTGGAATAGATACCATTCTACCATGTTTATGATAAATTAAAAATGAAGTATTTCATTCCTTCTTATATTGAATAATTCACTGCATGTGGAAATAAGAAATTGATTCAGTTAAACTAATTCATAGTTTTGTTACACTTGAACTTGTGCTTCAGTCTTCATAACCTCTTGTTACGGGATAGCTATACCTGGATAAATTTCAATGATCCAAGGCATGCTTTCAATTTCATGAAAATGTGGTCATCTTGACCGAGATGGAAAGATCATGGGATCTCTAAATTATGGTTGGCTTAGAGTCACGGGTGATATTTTCTACTTCCGCTTCGTAAGTGATCTTGGATGGTATCCTTATCCTTCCTTGGTAAGATGTATGATACAATTTATAGCTATTTCTAAAGGGACCTAATTAATCTATGTTCCTAAGTTGAAATATTATCCTAAATTACTAAGTTCTTTTATTAATGTGAATGTTAATAAAAGGGGGAAAGAACCTAAGACTAAACCTTAGACTTTAACCTAAGGACCTAAGTTAGTTCTTAAACTAATGTGGAACCTAACCTAAAGTTTTTTCTAACCTAAAGGGGGCAGATGGGATGACATGTTAAGCAATTCGGTGGTACCAACCTCAAGGTATTAATGATGATATAGTGGCATTAAAACTTTTGTTTAGCCAAATTTGGAGACTACATGAAAATAAGATAAGGGTGGAGTTGGCACCTCTGCCAAAGTGATAGTTTCATGGAAATTTAAATTTAGATGTATCCAAATGCAAGTTGGCGATGGTGGCGAGAGAAGTGGAAGGACTGTCAATCCTGTTTGACATTTAATGTTTTTGGTAATGGAAAAGAAACCACTTGGGAAGAAGGGAAGTTGAAAAGAATAATGGTTTTGGTTTTTTTTTGATCATTTGTTTTTGTGAGATTAAGCTTTGTATATGTAGTTTTCTCTTCGAACCCTTTGTTCGAATCCTTGCATGTTTGTTTTTTCTTTCATGGTGGTGATAGTGATGAAAGTATCACTGTGAAGCTATAAGAGGGAGGAGAATAAGGTTCTAAGGATTTTTTTGGTGATTTCATGGAAAGGAATAAGTTGTTGAAGCTCTGCTTGAAGATTTACAACGAGAAAGTGAAGGCAGGAGCTCTATCAAGCATGATAGGCCCTATCCATTAAGTCTTCTACTTTTATTTAAATGCTTCATAAAAACAACTTTGGTCTAATTGAAACCTTCTGATTTTATGATGTTTATTCTTGCTTCAATGGTGTTTTTTTTTCTCTGGATGCAAACTGGTTCTTCTTTGTTGTGTGGGAAATGAAATATGGAAGTGTTGATTATTTTGTTATGCTAACTTGTTGTATTCGAACCTTCTTGTTATTGAAATGAGTATGTATTAGTTCTATGAGTGAATGGAAACATATGTTGAAGGTTGTATACACCATAATAGTAGTTTGGTTTTATTGAAATCCATAGATTTAGCTTGCATGCTCTAAATATTGTTGTCACTAGAAACTTTCTTGAAGGGTCCTTCATTTTGGCATTATCGTGTGTTCGTCATTTTGTCTAGTTTCTCGATGATGGTAGTAGTGACCCATTATTTATTTGATTCACTTGTTATTGGGACTGTATTTTATTGTGGGTATACAGTCATTTAGATCTGGGGTTTACTTATGATTTGGTTCTTTCCCCAAATAGGAACTGTTGGAATCTTTGAGTTCTTCTTAAATCTATCTGTTGTTACCATTTGGGTTAGGAGAAAATAAATGCTCACCTTGAGCTTGAAATGTATTATCTTCACTCCTTTGTTGAACCTTGAAAGAAATGAAGTATGTTCGAATGAATTTGAACAGGGTAGAAGATCAGTTGAATGTTTTTAGTTCTACTCTATTTTGTGTTTACTTTTATTTCTTTATAAACCCACTTTGGGATTTTGAGCTCCTTAACATATCTTTGATCTGGGGAATTTTTCTTGAATTTTTATGGATGTTTAACCCTTGTTAATGGGAGGTTTCTCGAATGACCTATCTACCTTCTTATTGGATGATTGTAAGTTCTATGGAGACTAGTTGCGAACTCATTATGGGTTTCTCTCCCTTATTTTCGTCATTGAGTTACTTGGAACTGAAACAAGTCAGTTGTTGATTAGTTTTAATTCATGTATAGGGATAATATCTTTCGTAGGAGAAAGAACTATCAGGTAGGACTATTGAATGACTTTTTTCCATTCTTTTTTTAGTGATTCGTTAATTTTTACCCAATTCTAGGATATGTTATATCTCGTAAGATTTGGTTGATCTTAAGTGGGCTTTCCATGTTTGATTAAGCACTTGATGTGTGTTACTCCTAGGGAAGTATGTTTTGTATATTTTCATTCATCCTTGCATATGAGTAATGATAAATCTTCCTCAAAATAACTGGATGGTCGAAGGAACTTCAATCTCACTCCCTTTCTTTATTGTTCGTGAGTAGTGGAAGTATTTTAATTAGAAATAGTTGTTGATCTCTCAGAGTTTCTTAGCTTTATACTTTTCAACCTTTGTGTTTGGTCTTAGTGTTATATTGATCGTAAGAAAATAGTTCTGAGTTCTTGATATTTCGTGGGAAGGTATTGAGTCTTGTGTAGATTCTAAAATTTAACCATTCTACCCCTTTCTAGATTTGATAGTGGTTGGTTGAAACTTATGTGAGGATCTGAATGGTATCTTTCCTTCTTTTGGCTTATGATTGCTATAAAAGTGTAGTTGTTAGGACTGCAGAGTGTTAGTTATGACTGTTTCTTTGAGTTGAACTTGAAATGAACTCACTCAGGTATTTTAGAGTATTTCTACCATGAGCTATCTTGTTTGTTTCTAAGTGATTAAGTCTTCCTTACCGGTAACATTGAGACATAATATTAATCAATCCAATTTAGCCTCTATGCTGAGCTTGTTATATTTATGTTTTTCCGATAGAATATAGTTTTGTTTTGTTTGATTATTCCTTCTTGTATTGATTTGGATATTCAATTGAAATAGAAAAACAACATGCATATTTTGAAAAGTAGTTGGTATATCATGTATTACTTCTTAAAAGATTTAGAACAGATTGAGTAAAGGAACTTAAATTGGAACTTGGCTAGAAGGTAAGATTTAGATTGGGGAAATATGATCTATCACCCTTCTATACTACTATTGTTTGGATTCTAGCATGTTGTGATAAGTTCATATGAATGTGGAATTAGGAGTAACTATGATGATTTAAATAGTCATTTCTTATCCATTACTTATTGAATCTTTAATCATCTCTCTCTCCTTCTTGGTTGTAATATTTTAGGGAAAAGTCTTTCTATTTTTATTGTTGTGTTTTTAGAACTGTTTCATAAACAACATGGTTCTTTTTATGAAACAATTAGATAAAAGCACAACATTTTAATGTTATAGTGTTTATCATGCTTAGTTCAAATGAACTAAATCATGCTAAAATTGTGTGAGATGGATTTCGTAAAAGATGAAAGGAGAAATACATATAGAAAGTTACATTTGTTTTACTAAAATAAATTGTATCTTTATTATGATGATTATGTGGCATCATTACTTGAGATGTAATTTGTCGGAAAAGAAAGATGTAATAAAACTAGTTTTATATTGTTGTTATGACACTTTGTAATCTCTGAAATACTTCTGTAATCAGTGAATGGATCACTCTTTTTATGAATAAATAGTTTGTTGATTGTTCAATATTATTTTATTGTAATACCTTCTTTGGCATAGATTGAGGGGTATTATTAAGTAATATCATAAATGAAGGAGGGAAGTATATATATTTTAGATTTATGGAATTTGGAAACTTAATAGTTCTTATATTTGTAAAACTATGAGTTTGTGAATCTGAAATCTTAGTTGGTTATTATCACATAAAAGAGATGCAACTAATAAGTTGACACTCTTAAATAGATCCTTAGAACAATGGAAAGGAATCATGATTGAATTATATAGATATACATATGTATGAACTCTTGATGTATTTGATATATATGTAATTTGTTTTCATATTTGGACATTAGTCCTTGATATAGGAAAAAGTATATTTTCCTTGAAATCAATCATAGAGACTTAACTAAGATCTTGTTAAAGTGTTATGAATATAATAAGTGAATGGTTGAATGTGTTCTTCCTTAGGAAAATTTCTTTAATCAAATTATGGAATGCTTAAAAAGGAATTAAAATGGGATTTAGACTTCATCTTCATGAAGTCTAAAATAAAGGTTTATAATGAACTTGTTTAAGTTAAGGTTGAAATAAGAAAGGACCTAATGAACACACCTTCATAACTTTAAGATTAATCATGTCGTTATGTGATACATGTTGTTTCATTTATAGAAAACTTAAACATGTAATTAAAAGGTTAGGAAGCATATTTTACCTACATACCTACCTCACATGTGATTTCAACTTGTAACCTTATAGGTTAAATGATGCTAGTTGAATCTTTAAGCGTTGTTGTAATTAATATTTAAGTCAATGATTAGATGGGTTAATAATATTTAATCTAAGGTATGTTAGTCCAGTTGAGGAAAATCAGTTGGATGTTGGTACACATCAACTATAGTGTAGTACCTTTGTAATGATAGGAGTCACTACGAGGATACTATGATGCAGTTGATATGTCTCAACACCCCGCGTAGTTTGTTTAACTTGATTGACATAAGTGTAAGACTAGATCATGGTTCTACCCTATACAAGGATAAGAACATGATCTAGTGTCAAGGTCAACTCATGTTAACTTAGGATAACTAGACACACCTAATCGATGTAATTTGATTGAGTATGTATATGTACCCTTAGTCACCACAAGTAGTCTTCTACACTAGGGCATGTTGTTAACCTTGTCTAGTGTGAAACCTTGAATCAGATTGGATTGAAAAAATTTAGGAAAGACATCTCTAGATGAAAAAAAGTTTGGTGAGGGAATTATTCCGTTTGACAAGTATGTCATCTAGGAATGTAAACATGATAATCATGTTTAAAATATTTGTCCAAAGTATTGAAAGCTACTAGTTGTGTTGTCCTATGTCACCTAGTATAAGATGTAGGATTTTAGATGAATATTGGTAACATATATTCAAATAGGCCTCTTAGACAAAACACTTGGGTTCCCCTAAAAGGTAAAAGAAACCAAGTATACATAGTATACACACTAATGAGTTAACATGAGAGATCATTTTAATATTGAGTCATGAAATGAGAGATCGGTGTTTCACCGAGTCATTTACAGCTACATATGGTTTTCTGTTATGAGATGGATTGACATTGGAATGTGTGTTCTAAATTATGTTAATTTAGAATAGAGAACATTATGTATGATAAAAAAATCCTTTTTCTAAATTCTTAAAATGGGAATGTTACATAAGTTTCGAGACATTATAGGGTGAGTGTTTTCTCTGCTACCTTGGAATTTGCAACTTTCTCCATCTCTTATATCCCTAGGGATCAGAATTCCAAAGTAGATTCCATGGCAATTACTACACTCTATTTAACTGGATCAACCATTAGTAATATTTGGACATGATGATTACAGAGTGGAAATAGTTTTCCTTTCAAAGGTACCTAATAATGTTGAAAAGTGGTAAGTCTTTGATGATGATAAGCATAATGTTGATTTTCTTCATCAATAGGACAATTTTGAGGTAATGTACTATGAAGGGATTAATTCACTTTCAAGACAAACTACAGTTAGTGAGATTGATCTAGAGTTTGAATGAAGTCAAGATTATTGACTTAAGGGGAATGAGATCCCTAAGGGCTTAGTGTCTCTTGAGGAGATATTTGGTAAGCATGACCAGTTTCTCCAAAAAAATAAGGAATGTGGAGAAATCTTTTAAACTTATGTGTGGCCATTGAATCTAGGGGCATAAAATGAACCCAAGTTGTCGAATTTGGGAAAAAATTGTTGAGATGCGCAGAGAGCAGAAGCTTTCATGAGGCTTCTTAAGAAATATATAGATGTTTTTGCTTGGTCTTATCAAGACTTCAAGACATATCGGCATGCTGAAGTGCAACATTATATTTTATTAAAGCAAGGGAAAAGGCCTTTCGAGTAGAAGCTTAGAAGACATAATCTGGCTATTTCAGGTACCATCTTTGCTGAAATTCAGAACTTGCTAGATGCAAAGATAATTTATCTTATCCATCATTCTAAGTGGTTGGAAAACATAGTTCCCATAAGGAAAAAGGGTGGTGAAATTAGATTGTGTGTGTATTTTCACAATCTTAATAACGCTCGTTGAAATAAAATTATCCCATTCCCATCATGGATCATACTTTGTAAGTTTTTATTGGATCTCGAGATGTTGTTTATGCTTGGCAGTTTCTCTAGTTATAATAAGATTCAAAGTGCTCTGAAGAAGATCAATATAAAACAACATTCATTAAACTATGGGGGATGTTTTCTTATTAAAAAATGAGTTTTGGATTAATAAATTCAAGAGAAACATTTCAAATGGCTATGGATTTTGCATTTTCTCATCTAAAGGACAGGAGAATAGTGGTTTACCTCGATGATTTGATAGTATTTTTGAAGGCAAGAGGTAATCACATTTCAGATTTAGAGGAAGTCTTCATCCATTTCTGGATGCATGGGATATCTCTCGAACCACGAGAAGTCTATCTTTGTTGTGAAAAAAATAAATCTTCTTGGACATGTTGTTTCAAGGAAGGAACCAAGATAGATCCTGAATGGGTGAAGGATATTCAGAATTTTCCATTTCCAACTTCTAAGAAAGGAGTTCACTCCTTCTTCGGTAAGGTTAATTTTCTAAGAAGGTTCATTCCTGATTTTGCTGAATTAACTCGTCATATCTCAAACATGATGAAGAAAACACAAGACTTAAAATGGAGTAAAAAAGGAAAGAGAGCATTCGAGAAGGTCAAGGAAGCTTTGTCTGAAGCACTAGTTCTAGTATCATGAGATTTTAGTAAGGAGTTCAATCTTTACTATTATTCCTTGGAACATACTATGTCATCAATATTGATGAAGAAGAATCAAGAAGACATTAAGGCCCCTATTTCTTTCATGATTAAACATTTTAAGGCTTATGAATTAAAGTAAAATCCTATGGTGAAGCATGTGTATGCAGTTGTGAAGGCATGCAAAGCATTTAGGTACTACATACTTTCCTCACATCCTATGGTTTTTTTCCAAATAGTGCAGTGAATTATATCTTAACATAACAAGAGTTGGGACTATTGAGAGGCATGTGGGTAATAAAGGTGAAAGAATAATACTTGGATATCAAGCCTACAAAGATGGTGTGAGGAAGAGGCCTTTATGAATTTATGAATGGGACAAAATAATATGATTCAGAGGAAGACAAAAATTTGGCTATGATTCTCTTTGTGAATCTGGTAGATCAATAGTATAGCAAGATTGCATATTTTATGACATATGGAGAATTTATCAATCAAATTTCACGTAAGGAAAAATAGACTATTAAGCTCAGGTAAAATGATTTTTTTCTTTTAAACAATAGTTTTTACAAAAAGGGAAAATATGGTTTCTTTCTCTGATGTGTGGATCATTCTCAATAGGAGAGATTGCTCAAACAATTTCATGACAAAACATGTGGGGAAAATTTCTCAGCAAGAGTTACCACACACAAGATAATTTGAGAAAGGTATTATTGGCCTACTCTATTTTAGGATACAACTGATTGGGTTTCAAAATGTCAAACATGTCATTTGTTTGTTGGGCAAGTTAAGCTTCCATATTTTCCCTTGAATCTAGTAGTGATAGAAGAACCATTCCAACAATGGGGCATTGATTTCATTGGAATGTTGAAGCCTTCTAGTGTTGGTTACCATTACATACTTAGTAAGTGGGTGGAAGTTATACCTATCAAGAAAGCTACTTCCGAAGAGGTGTACAACTTCATCACGGAAAATATTGTCATAAGGTTTGGTGTGCCTAATAAGATAGTGGTAGATAATGCTCCTAACCTATCCTCTAAGGAGTTTATTTAATGTTTCTATACATATGGGATTCAGGTGGTACATTCTTCCAATTACTATCCTCAAGGAAATTGTCAAGCAAAGTCGAGTAATAAGAATTTGGTAAAAATAATGTGGAAGTTGGTAACAGAAAATCAAAGGACTTGGCATAAGAAGTTGTTTGATGCATTGTGGGAAGATAAAATTACTCCAAATAAAGCTATAGGCATATCTCTTTTCTAGTTGTTATATGGGAGAGATGTTTAATTGCCTATTACTCTTGAATTTCCTACATTGCAACTCACCAAGGATTTGGAGGATGCTACTTATGAATATTCCATTGATAAGAGAATAATGTGTTTGGTTGAGTTATGGGAAGTACAAGTTTAAGTAGAAGACATATTATCTAAGCACCAAAATAAAGTCAAGATGATATTTGAAAATAAATTTTGAGAAAGGATATTTGAAGTTGGAGATTGGGTAATCTTGTGGGATAAGAAAAATGAGCCTAAAGGGATGCATGGTAAATTTGATTCATTAAGGAAAGCGTCATTTATGATTGTGAGAGTTACTAGATCTAAGAGTTTCATCCTTGTTTACTAGGATGGAGTTGAGATTTCATTTCCATACAATGGGCGATTCGAAGCTTTACGGGAATTGACATTTCAGGGTAAAAATTGTATGTATATAAATAAACTCTTAGGTTAGTTTTGTGTTTGTTTGTGTTTCCCTTTCTTATGACTCTAAACCAATGAACAAGGCTTGAAACAAGAGATGTTGGGATATCATATTCATTTCTTTCCTTTGGGAAGAAATAAAGATGTCCATAGATGAATCCAGTTGGTGTTCCCAAGATTTATTTCAGAAATATTGGGGTACCCCTTTGAAATTTTAAGTTTTCAGGACCTGTGATGAGTTGTGTTCATGATTGTTTATGGCTCTTGTTTTTTGTTTAGTGTGTTTGGTTGTTTCTTTAACTCATCTAGGTTACAAGAGTGCATGATGATTCTTTAGGAGGTTTCAAGAAGTTTCTTGGGGGTAACTTGTGAAATGTTCATGTATTTAAAGTTTCTGAAAATCCTTAGAAAATAAAAAAATTCTCTCCTAAGCTATTGGGATTTTCAAAATTCTTTATCTGCATTGATTTGGAGTGCTTCTGTTGATCAAGTAGAGTAGTTTTAAAACACCACAAAACTAGCTTGTTTTCCTTAGTTTAGCGCTAAACTCAACATGCTTTACTTATTCTATTCATTTCACTAAACTCATATGATTTTACTTTTCTTATTATTAAGATAAGTAAAGCAGTTCCTAAACACCACCAAACTAAGCCCATTCATTGCGTTGAATTCCAACCCCACTACTTAGCCTTTCATTGCGTTGAATCCAAATAGATTTACTTTTCTTAAGTTAAAACAAGTAAAGTAATATTGAAATTTCGCATAACTAACAACTTAGGTTATCGGTGAATTGAGACAACTTTGCTTCTTTTTAAAAATTTCAAGTAAATACGTTTTAAAAAGTCACATAAAGACAGCGATGACATGGCACTTATACGATTAAAATTTAATGATGTGGAAAATATAAAATCTATAAGTAATTCCACCTAAGAGCCACACATTTTCTTGTGGAGAATTGAGAATTTATCGACCTAGTATACCCCGAGCAACTTCAAGCGATAGCTTGCAAAAGAATTTGCACTAAATGGTTCCAACCCATTTACAGGAAAGGTTAGTAGATCGTTTTTCTTCTTTCTCTCCTTTTTTTTCTTTCCTCTAGGTTTAGTTTTTTATTTTGGTTTTGTTCTTCCCTTTCGTGTTCTTTTAATGATTCAAATTTTAGGGCTTTGTTTAGTTGGGATTAGGGTTTGGTTATGATTCCAAGTTCGCTGTTACCTCTCATAGAATGCCATTAAATTCTCTATCATTTTTTGCCCTACGTCTATGTTTTTCCTTCTTCCTTTTTGGTTTTTTTGGGTTATTTGACTTCTCTCATGTTTAATTAGAGTAAATTAGATTAGAATTTCCATTTCCCTTCTTGTTTTTCCCACTGGTTTTGTATTGCATTGAAACGATTATCTCTTACTTGTTTTGCATTGAACACAACGTCCTCTACTTATTACACTTTAGGAAGTAAAGTGGTGTTTGAAAACTACAAAATAAGTCATGGTTTCCTTAGTAATGCAGGGATCATGATTACTATAACTCATTGCTTCGAAATGGAATTACAGTTATTTTAAAATATGTGTTGAATTGCATAGCTCAAAATTCCATGTTTTCGTCATTTGGAATAACTTCTACTTGTCTCATAATGCATCGATTTGATTGTCTTCTACTTGTTTTTTTAATGAAATTAAAGTAATAAAACCACAAAATATACTCCCCATTCATTTTACATTTTGGTACTACTTTTACTTCTAAAAGTCTCTTACTTGTTTTGCGGTGAATCGAAAGTATTTTACTTATTTTTACAAAAAGGGGGTAAAGTATTATGAAAAGACCACTAACCATTTTTCTATTCATTACATTGATCCAGATGTGCTTTGCTTTTTTTTTAATGGAAGTAAAGTAATGCAAAATCACCACAAATTATCCCTTCTTATTATTTGTGTCGATTCAATTGTATTCTACTTGCCTTGATTTAAAAAGTAGAGTAGTACGAAAAACTACAAATTCTCTTCATAGTTCTACGTCGATTCGAATGTACTTTATTTATTTTTTTAAAAGAAGTAAAGTAATGTGAGATAACCATAAATCATGCTCTTTGTGTCAATCTATATTACCATTACTTCTTTCACTCGTTGTGTTGATCCAACTACTTGTTACTTCTTCATATTATGGTGAATGAAATTGTTGTTACTTCTCCCATATGTTTTGTGGTAAACTGATGGCCCACTACTTCCTATTCATTGCAGTGAACCAATATTCCATTACTTTCTATATATTGAGTTGATTTAAATATATTTTTCTTCTAATTCATTGTGTAGATTTTAATTGCTTAGGATTATAAACTACAAGTCTAAAGTGATTATACCCTAGAAACCCGCAATGAACTACAGATTGAACTATTTCAATCAATCACTTACAACTTGACTTCCAAGATGTTTTTAACGTGATTGCATGAATAAATTAAGTCTAAATTCTTGCATCTAATTGAAGTAAGTGTGTCTTGACTTGATGATCACTTTTTTAAGAGAATAAATAGTTGCTAATTTGCAATAAGTTGGAGCACGCTGGTCACCAAGAAGAGAGCAGATGTCTGAAACAAGAGAAGAGCCAATTGAAGTAAGTGACCAGTTAGGGGAATGAGTAACTATAGGGGAAGAAGAGGAAACTATTATGATCAAAGAAGACCCAAATTTTGATATTGAAGAGACTTCCATAACAAGGAAAGGCAAGAGAAAATCTAAAGCTAAGGAGGAGAAGATGAAGTATGAGTATAAGGGATACCCTATGGAAACTTGCATTAAATTAATAGAAAGATCTAAATCTAAAAATAAAACACCTTTAATGAGTGAATTGACCCAAAGTGGATTAATTGAATAAGTTGTCTTTCTAAGAAATTTTCATTTACCAAAATATTTGTTGGAGTGTGCCAAGCATTATTATTCTCGACTAGAACAATCGGGAATGATCTCAATGACTTGGTGTGAAGGCTAGATACTCATTTCTTCAAATTTTTCTTTAAAATTCTAGCTGTACCAAATGCATTGAGTATTAGCATAGAGAAAGTAAATGGATATTGGGAGAGTAAGACAAAGGATGCAATGAATATCATGAATTTACATTACTTAAAGGAATCAAAATAGGATTCTAGATTCCCCAAATCAATATTGAGATCTGGTTTAATTCAGGAATCTCATCATATCACTCTTGCTTCTTTACAAAATTAATTGTGAGAATAACATAAAGCATTTTTATACATCGATGTACTATTTCCTAAGTATGATTGAGAATGCAAAAATTGATTCTTGGATCAATCGGGATGAAAGCATTTGTGATAATAATAATTTTCAGTTGAGTAATGTCATTCAATCTCTAGATTTTAAGATGACCTCTTATCTTGTATATGTTATAACAGCATAGGGAAATTTTCCCAAACTGAGGAATGTTGGTAGACTGACTCATAAACCCATTTATGAATATTATCCGTAGTTGGCACTACTAGGATACTTCAAAGAATATAAATAGTTCAATGGCTTCTTCTTGTATGAGGTCATTTGTAGGATTAATCCTGACTTAAGAGCCAAGAGAGTGACTAATGAAGCATGGAATGCAGTTCAAACTTATGGGTGTTTTTATCCAATTTTCTCATTTCACATATCTAAGATTTTGTGGTTTCTCAAATGCTCCACTTAATTTTCCCAGATATCCAAGTGATAGCTGGATTTTTCTTGAGTTATGTAGATAGTTAGCAGTGCTCCATGATTTGCAACAAGGTTTCCACATATTAGTTGTGCATTTTCCTATTGTGATTGGGCAATATCATTGTACAAACATTCATAAGGAAATAAATGTTGAGAAGGAAATATATCTCCATTATAATCAAATTTCCTTCAAGGAAAGGGTGAATTTCAATTATAGAAATATAGCAAAAAAATCAGTCTCATTAAGTTATGCACACTTACCAATGCTAGAAGATTTTTGGGCTGATTCCAGAGATGAATTTGAGGTGAGGAAAAGAGATTATATGTAATTGACTACACAACAGATTTTGGAGTTTGGATTGGCTAAAATTCCATAAGAACTCACAGATGATGGGCAAGTGATTTTTGGTGCTTACTATGATGAAGGAGGTGATAGTGCTCCTCTTCTTCCAGTTATTCACATTTTGAAATCAATCATGGAAATAACATCGAAGGTGATACTCCACACTTTTGAATAGTTGATAATTCAATGTTATTTCCTTGAGGAATAAATAATGAATGATATTACTCAAACAGACACTAAGAAGAATAAAGGTGTTGGTGAAAGAAAGAAGAGAAAGGAATCTCCAAGGGAGGGTAGTGGCATGGCTACAAAGTTAAAGCTAATTAGGAGATCATAGACAAAGAATCCATTGATTTTAGGAGCTATCCCAAAGGATACTTATAGTTTATTGACATCATCAGTTGTCACTCCTACTATTCAATATCTTCCTTCTAAAGAAGAAATTGTGATGCCATCACTTAATCCAACCTCATTCATATTTCCTCGGCTACCACAAAATTGTATCACCTATACCTCCTCCCTGTTCTCCACCATTCACTCCTCCCCTCCTCTATATCTAGAGGAATAATAAACCATGCCACAACAGGATACATGATTTTTTTTTGCTTCAATAATCATCTCAAGCATAAGAGAAAATTGAAATTGAGATAAAAGATGTAGAGATGGAAAAAGGGGAGATTACAAAGAAAGTTTGGGATGATATGCATGATAAAGCAGTTGGATTCTCTTCATTCTCGATGTTTCAATGCAAAAGGATTTTAAAGATATTAATGTAGGGACTGAAGAGGAGATAGAGGAGGAATTGATAAAGAAAAATATGATTAAATTGGTAGGAGTCTTGCAGCAATATTCTACTACTAAAGAGCTTGGAAAGCAGTTGGAAAAGTGAAACTTCCACTTATAGAGGAAAGTGGTAGAGAAATGATTTTTCATCCCAATTCCCAAGCTCTTTCAAGGAAATATTTCACAAATTGGTTTGTTAATAAGTATTTTCCCATTTCCAAGGAAGTAGTAAATTTGGAGGAAATGGATCTTTAATTGTTAAGGAGTATTGAAAAGAAAAGGAAAATACCAAAAGTTGCTAAAGTAACTTCAAAGTTAATCATTGATTCTTTAGGAAGGAAATTTTTCGAGATATCCATTATAGATCATGAAAAGAAAAAGAGAATTGATTGAAGAAGATTTGGTAATCACAAAGGTACCCCTGGGAGAGGTCACAACTGAAGGTTTAAAGCATGACACACAAACATTGATAAATAGCCTTTTTCAGAATCTAGATGAAGAAAAAGCAAAGAATGCTAAGCTAAAAGAGAAAACATCTAAGCTTTGTAACATTATCATGAAGGTTTCTAGAACCTCAACACAGTTAGTGCTTATGGGGGAGTAGGTGAATCCACAGGTGATTACCATTATGGAAGAAATTGGTGATAGATCAAAGGCTATAGAAGAATGGGTAGCTGAAATCACTAAAAATAACTACATATTACTACAAAGAAATATTGGTAAAAATTGTTGAGTACAATGAGAAACTTGACAAATTGAATAATTTGAAGTGAGAAATAGATAATGAATGTGAGATTGCTAAGTCACAAATGAAAATTTTAGAGGAGATAGATTAATTACCACATAATGTTCTAATTAAAGAGAAGATTGCACGTAAATGGTCTATTAGAAAGGAAGAAGAAAATAAGAATCTTCTCTCATTTAGATAGAGAATTGTAAAGCATATAATGGAGAAGATGGAAATAATGGAAGAACAAGCTGATCCAATTCTATAGTACTTTTAGATCCCGTAATATATGATCTAAAAAACTATAGTACTTTTAGATCCCCACAGACTATTGATGAATTTCTTCAATTATTTCAACAGTTGATGAATGAGGCTATTACTCCTTTCAATCGAAAGTCTCTAGATAAATTAGTAGATATTTAGGATAAAGTGAATCAGATGGGATCCTATCTTAGGAAGGTGAGAGGAGGTTGTAATGGTTTTGAAAAATAATTGCTCATGTTAGAAACATAAATGGAGGTTGTAGCGAGAGCAGCACAACAATGCAATCAAGTACATGATGGGTCAATTTTATATCTATAAAGAGAAGCATAAGGATGAATAAGATGATGTGGATAATGATAAAACCAAAGACAAGAATGAAGAGAAAGATAAAATGGAAAATAAAAGTTACAAATTCGGAAAAAAAAATCTTCCATTTCTTCTTCGCTTATTCTTTTACTTTTTTTCTCTACTTCTTAAGTATATCCATTGTAAGACTTAAGTAATGTGGTGTATGATCACCGTTACTTTAAGTTTTTTGATAAATTCAAAAACTTGAGAGTAGTTATAGAGCAGTTTTTATGGTTTTAATGTTTGAAATTTCTAGAACTACTAGGTGGCATGAAATGAAGTTTTTGAGGAGTAAATTTCTCAACTCCTAATTGTTTATTAGTTATTCATTTATTGAAGTATAACGGATATTACCTCCTTATGTTTTACTTGTAATGACTATAAATAGAAGAATAATCCTATGGGTCAAGGCATCTAAAAAGTTTTGATCAAGCAGCTATTATAATTCGTGCATGGTTATTTTAGAATTTGTGTTGAAATAACTAGATGTACTCATTGTAAGTAGTTGACAATTTAATAAGAAGGAAGAAAGACTTTTGTTGAACTTTGTGTCTACTAAATTCTAACTGTAACATTTGTGGATGTTAATGATAGAATTTGTGTTATCTTAACTTTCATAAGTGCATACTTATTTTTAATTTTCTTAAAATTTGTGAGGATTAGCCAATGTTTTTTTATTCTGTGTGTGAGTAACTCACTCTAAAATATACCTATTACAAAGCACATTTCCTACATTTCATACATATTTTCTTATTTCTATTCTATGTTTTTGAATCATTTAAAATTGCATTCTAATTACCATATTGTTGTTTACTTGTCGCCAAATTGTTTAAGCGTGGTACATGAGTCATTCAATTAAAGTAATACCCATAAATATTTAGGTAGGTTGTAGGATAAAAACTAATCACATAGGAGCTTCATCATTTAATGAAGGGTATTTATCCCATGAATTCTTTGGTTGTATGTTTTATCCGAGCATAAAATCTAGCTAACGTGTGGGTTGACCATTTTAAGTGGATTTAGAAGTGTTTTCACAGTGCCTTTACTTGTTTATTCTTGAAATACTTACCATTTTCAGATACAATGGTAGAGGGAATTCCATAATGGTAAATGATGTGATTCATTATAAACTTGGTAATCTATGCACCAGTGAGATAAGGAGAAACAGCCTCTACCCATTTTGTAAAATACTCGGTGGTAGTTATGATGTGTTTATGGTCATCAAAGGAATTGGTTGTAATATGCCCAATGATATCAAATCCCCACTTTGAGGTTGGCTACAATGTCATAATGGGTTCCAAATATGCATTAGAACATGTATTAGGTTTCCATATCTTCAACATAACAAGCATTTTTTACATACTGATAGAAATCAGTTTCCATAATAGGCTAGTTATAGCCTACTCTCAATAGCTTCTTAGCAAGAACCATTCCACTTGTATGGGCCCCACAGATTCCTTCATGCACCTCTTTGAGTGCTAACATAGATTCTTCCAAGTTAAGACAATGTAACATATTACCATCATAGCTATAGACACCAAATTTGGGTCACACGCCCTTTAGTCCCCTTTAATTAATTAACGTAACACATTTAACTAATCATGACCCTTTCATCCCATATTAATATTTATCCTCACATTATTAATTGATTTAATAATTTTAATTAATTTAATTTCATCCTCACACCTCCACCTCATCATTATACCTCACACTTGACCCATTTCAGTGGGAATTTAACTCACAGATGACCAATTCATCACTCTAAGACCGAATCATCACTCTCGGTGTTGAGTCACAACTTGACCTAACTAACTAAGAATTCTTATCAAACCTGATTGGACTTATTATATGACCCTCCTACCTTTTATAATGAGTACTCCACTTCCCTAAGCGGAATTAACTTGGAAAACATGCCAAATCTGGGAAGATCTTCCTTTTTGTAAAAGGGACTAAATCACCCTAACCGACACCCGCTTTTCATAGGCTGGTGTCAATTACCTAACCATCATTGGTCACCTTATATACACTTTCACAACTCTTTACATGGGTTGGTCATTTAGTTATTGGAGCCTTATTGCATTCAAGCGTGAATCTTCAAGCCTTCTTGCATCCAGATGACGAACACACACAACCACATTGCAAGACAAACATCTAGTTCTCTTTCTAGAGTTTTGGAATACTCACATGAGGACACAGGTTGCATTTATGTGGCACTAGACTCAAACACCTCTCCGCCAATCAACCATTAACCATATCAACTCACAAGGTCTACAAGACACCAAGTAAGTACTGTGATTTTAATCATTTGAGATCCCATTGTAGATATCTTTCTTCATGTATAACGGGCTATGTGTTGGATGAGGCTACATTTTTCAGAATGGGAAATGTTGGGAGGAAAGGTTCCATCATGTAGGTAATTAAAAATATCAAGATACTAGGGGATAAGGGACAAACAACTTCACATACCAAGAAATATTCGATATGTCATACAAAGGTACCATCAAATGTTCCATAAATAATGGCATATCATTTTTACCGATGGAATATGTAAAAAGATCCAATTATAGCCACATAATCCATATATTGATTTTTTCCTCTGGGTATTTGTTGGAAGGTGATTTTCATAAAGAATTCCTTTAAAGTATCAACTAGTTTCTTGTAAGGGATGAGCTTCTCATCCTTGACCTTATATTCATCATTCACTTGTTTGATGATCAATTTAGAATCACCTATAACATTAACATGTATGATATCCCACCATATAGAAATTTTTAGTCTAGCAATGAGGTCCTCATACTCAACTATTTTATTAGTGCATGGGAAATGAAGTCTAAAGGCCCGAGGAATCAAATCACTTGTAGGAGTGATAAGAACAACTCCTGCTCCTGAGCCATGAAAGTTAAATGATCCATAAAATTACATTTTCCATGTGATGGATTCCTTAATATACATCATATAATCATCAGGGAGTTCCAAAATCAATGGTTCAGTTCATGATAAGGGGGCTTCATCTAGTTGATTCGCAAGTACTTGCTCTTTGACTAAATTCTAGCCGACATATTCAATATCAAAATCAGTGAGAAATATGATCCAATTGGCCATCCTCCCAGTAAGCATAGGTTTAGATAACAGGTATTTAAGTGGGTCAACTCTAGATATAAGCTTGGTCTTGTTGTTCAATAAATAGTGACGGAGTTTTTGGAATGCAAAAACAATGGCCAAGCAAGCCTTTTCAATTTGTGGATAGTTAAGCTCATAAGAGATCAAATTATGACTAAGGTAATAGATGGATTTCTCTTTTTGATTTAGATCATACTGAGCTAGAATCATGCCTATATAAAATTGGGTAGCTGAGATATATAGAAATAGAGGTTCACCTAGGGTAGGCAGAAAAACACGAGATAGTTTGGCAAAATACTCCTTGAGAAAGGAAAACACTTGTTTATATTTATGACCCCAGTGAAAATCAATATATTTCTTAATAAGATGTGTGAATGAATGAAACTTGTCTGCAAGTTGAGATATAAATATGTTAATAGCTTGGATCTTACCCTATAAACTACACAGCTTATTTGAGGTTCTTGGGAGGATGAATTTCTGTTATAGTCATGACCATTGTTGTGTCTACTTCGATTCCTCTCCTCGAAAAAATGAAGCCTAGTATTTTTTTTGAGAGCACATAAAAGACACACTTCTTTGGGTTAATTTTGAACTTATAATCTCTAAGATGTTTAAAAATACATTGTAGGATTGCAGGATGTTCTTCTCTAGTCTTGGACTTGCCCAATATGTCATCAACATAGTCTTCCATTATATCATTCAACATGTCATGGAAGATGATAGTCATGGCCCTTTGATAAGTTGCACCTACATTCTTGAGGTTGAAAGGCATGACTTTGTAACATAATGTACCTTAAGGGGTATTGAAGGAAATTTTATGTTGGTCCTCTTCTACAATTTTGATCTAGTTATAGCCTAAAAATCCATCCATGAGGGATAACATTTCATAACCTGTAGTTGAATCGACAATCATGTCAATTTTTGGAAGAGGAAAGTCATATTTTAAACATACCTTATTGATTTCCCTGAAATCTGTAAATTTTAATACCAATGGGTTTCTTCTATACAGGTATTATCTTATAAATCCATTCTAAATAATCAATATGCCTAATAAATCCTATGTCAATAGTTTTTCAAGTTCTTCTTTAACCAATAGAGCTACATGAGGATACATCTTACAGATTTTTTGCTTAATCAGCCTTTATTTATTCATGCACAACTAAGTTTTGAAATACCAAATAAGGATATAATCCCTGGTATGTTTGTATATGACCAAGACGTTTTTTTTAGAATTCTGAAAAAGCATGAAAAAAAAATTCTACTTTTGCATTGATAGGGAAGATCCCAACTTAACCATTTTAGGCTCATCTTTTGTTCCAATATTAGCATCAATAGTCTCCTCCACCAACAATTTGGATTCATCTTCCATACACGTAGGATCAAGGGGGATTGAGATCTTTCTCTAAGGGTGTCTCAATGAGATTTTCACCCTTAAAATGGTCACTTTTTATGTCCATTGATTTTTCAATTTGTTTGTCTGCTAGTGCCTGAAATATTTTTTCACTATGGGACTTGGATTGTTTCTTTCATTGAGATTTTTTTAAAGATTCCTTTCCCTCATTTTATTCCTTATTTTTCTAACCACAGAACTCATCCTCCTCCCTTAATTATATGTATACGTCAAGGTTGATGGAGAATCCTTTTTGTGATCATCGACAGAATGTCATCACAGAGACCCAAAAAATCACCAATTACTTCATCATTTTCAAAGAAATCAATTGATACATGTTGTTGTTAGTACCAGATTATAAGAGATAGGTGGACAAGATTCAATTCGGGAGTGGAAGGGGATATGGTTAAAATATCCATGTTGTGAAACAAGTTCATGGAGGCAATTTCTTCGTAGAGACTACATTGGGACTATGTTTTGCTATCATAACCAAAAGTATTATCTTCCCATTCGAAGAGGTGGCTTCAAACTCTAGAGGATGGGACATATACGGCTGAATACCAATACCATACATTTCCACCCTATGATGTGGTGTCGGAAGAGTTTCCCACACACCTCGTGACAAGTGTTGTTGATGCTCATACTTTAATCATATCATCCTATCAATCCAAGGCGGTGTCCACAGATGTTTGCAACAAAGGGAACAACTTTTCAATATGTACTTTAGTAACAAAAAATAAGGAATTGTTGAACTGATCATGATTACAAATAAAATGCTTAAAAGTAACATTAAAATGAAATGCAGAATGGAAAGATTATTGATCATGAAAATGTAAGTGCATCGAAGTAATGTAATAAATGCTGGAACGGTAAATGTATCTACAAAGACTAAAAATAAAAAAACATAAAAATGCCCTTTTAGTTGGTTAGGAGTGGCCCTTACTCCTTCCTTAGATCAGGTTTAGCACTTGAATTTAAGCAAAAAAAGTTACCCTGAATCTACTATCTTTATTGAATCGAAAACACTCTATCATAATGAATTGAAAAATAATTAAAAGTCGAAAACTAAATTTAAGTACAAGATCTCTTTTATACAAGAGATTATATTCTAGTTCTGCTAGGAGAGAACTAGTTATTCCAAATGACTAAGTCTACTTTTTAACTGACTGTCTAACTAAAAATTTCCATCTACTTTTGGCGATACATTAATTAAGGGAACAGTTCATAAAGTGTTTGAACTTGAAATATTATTGACATGGAAGGATTCAATCACCACTGGAATATTCTTCAAATCATTAACTGATTGAAGAGAACTGAACTAATGTTGATTCTTCAATTGTTGGTCATATTTCATATTATTGTGACTTGAATGTCTGTTGAATTAATGGTGATGTTTTTTTTCCGAATGTAGTATTGCCAATTGTGGTTTCAGCAATCTAAGCTATCTGCATGTACACGTGAGTTCTCCCAATGTTTTGAGGAATCTAAATTGGTGACTTGGATGATTTGGATGTACTACTTTGAGACCCCTTTTAAGCGAGATGAGATTCCTATGCTAACACGTCAAATAGAGTCTTGCACTAGTGCATGAATTGAGTCTTGCACTCTCTGTAAAAACTCAACATATACTTCTTCAAAAACAATGAAGTTAATGTTCATAACCAATCTTATTCAATCCATTTATGAAAAATAATCAACAAGATAAAAACATCACAAGTATACACAATAATTTCTTCATAATCATAGTAAATTATTAAATATAAAGAGTAATCATTGTTCATCGTGTATCATGATATCAAAATGGTATGAGTTTAACAAAACTTAAACATAAAAAAATGGGTTAAATAATCCCTTAGACTAAGGATTTAGCAGGTCCTCCTCCTACCTAGCATTATGGTGTTCAAAAATCCTAGAATAGTTATACTCATTGGCATAGGTTTTCCAAGTCTCACCGAGAGATACATCACAAAACCCAAAATAATCAATACATTTTTCCTCCAAGTTGCATAATGGTCCTCTGATTGGTCATCTGTATAATTCCACTGTGGAATAGGTGCAAGGACCAATGGGGGCCTATACCGCATCCCAATCCACCACTCTCTGAGTTTCAAGATTATCTTGAAAATATCCTTAGCCCTCTTCAATGACTAATGAAGGTTTGTTGGTGAAAGAACCTCCTTCCATTTGTATGGATCTGCAAGCAAGTGATACCTAACCTGGGACGCCAAGAAGTTGACATTAAATGTGGGGATAACCTATTCTCTTAAATTTCTAACATAGTTTCTTAATATATATACATACCTATCTACCAGAATAGACAAGTATACTTTAGAGAGAAATCAGTTGAAAAACCAAATGGGTGTTAGAAAATTATGCCTCATCAAGAGGCCAATGGTTGATTCCCGACATTTCGCACAAAGATCACTCTTTTATCTTGTCACTCTCCCTGATGTCCGAGTGTCAAAATTAATGCTCTTATTTTAACTTCTCCCACATATAGATTGATTGGAATTTCAATGTCCTCTAGAAGCAGAAACTTATGAACATAGAATTGACATAGAAAATATTTCTCAATATCATTGGCGATAGTATATGCTCTTACAAATTGACTATCATATTTAAATTATATATTCAACATTTCCTCGGCTCTAGTTATTTTCCATCTGAAAATTTGTTCCTTTGAAAACAAGGCATAAAATTTGGAAGGAATTATGTAAGAGAGTACCTGATCATAGAGCCTGATGGGTGTTGTTATTCCCTTCATTTAATCAACTCTTTGTTGATGTCATATTCAAACCAGGGTGGTGTCCGGAGCTATATGCAACAAGAAGAATCCTAGTGATCTAGTAATTGACTTTAGGTATTTTGTTTTCTTTTTTATATTTTCTGGGGGATTTTCTCAATGTCTTGAGGACTTCTTGGCCAAAATCTTATTGAAATAAAACTATGGAAACTTGTTGAAAAGTAAACACTCTCTGCAGAAGTAAATTGCTAGAAATAAACACACAATTTTAGAATGAAATAGATTGTTGTAAATAAATACACGTTACGAAATAAACACACTTGCTTTCGAAATAAACACACAATTTAGAATGCTAAAAAACAATTGCAAGGAAATAAGAATATAATCTAGAACACCTATAAGAACAAGTATACAACACATTTCAACTTGAATAATCGAAAGCATTTACATAATTAATAGATCTATATTATTTTCTCTAAAAATATAAATACCAACAAAACGAAGATCATGGTTCTTGGAGGAGTGAGCCCTTGCTCCACCTTGAAACAGGATTTGACAACTTAATATTCTCTAAAAAAATGGCTATTTTATTGATAAAATGTTCTGCATTACAAAGATGTATTGTCTCTTTCTATATCTCTGTGTTTGTATCTATGTATATCGATCTATCTCTATATTATATCCTAAATATATCTATAGGTATGCATATATATACTCCTTCCAAAGGTGCATTTACAGCCATAGCTATCCTACCGATTCAAATGGAACTATGGCCCAAAATAGATGTTGAATTGGAACCTAGTTGGACGTATAGTTGTATGATAGTTATCCCTGGATCTGCAAGTATGAAGAATCAGAAATATTCTAATCTAATCCTGATTGAAAGGATCATTGATTATTAAATCATCAAAAGTTGTTGGAATAAACAAATTCTCATTAGTTCTAGAACTTTAGAGAAGTTCGAAACTAAAGGAAATCATTCCAGATCTAATTGTGAGGGTTCCAGAGCTACATGCAAGAGTTCCGAACTAAGTCCGAAAATTTTGAACTAAGTGCTGGAGTTCCGGAACTAAGTCTGAAAGTTCGGAACTAAGTGATAGAGCTCATAACTACATAATGGAGTTCCAGAACTAAGTCTAGAAGTTCTAGAACTAAGCTATATTGAAACCAATGCTTCCAAAAACATGTTGACTGCTTCATACTTTGTTCTTCCGATTGATTGTGACTGTTTTATTACAAAACTGAATTTCCAAAGAACTTTGTTAGGAATTACAGAGTTTTTAAATGTTAGAACTACAATCAACAAAAGATGGAAAATTACATCCTAACTTATATTAGATCAAACAAAAGTCACAAAATGCAGTCAAACTTGATAAAAATGAGAGTAAAATAAGATCATTAATTGTGCATTAATGAGATATATTTTGGCCTTATCATCTCCCCGTACTTACTTGTTTGTAAGTCCCCTTAAAAACTTTACTCTTCAAATCTAGGGTTATGGATTCTGCATTCCATTTGACTGCTCAGGTCAAATGGCTGGAACTAAATATTCCAATGCTTTAGTTCAGAAGTACTATACCCTACTCCTGCTTCTACTTTCCTCTGTCATTCCTCAAATTGAGTAGGATCTTGAGGTTCTCTATTTTTCCATGGAGACATGGGAGCAAGAAGAAGGGGAGGCCTTATTCTCATTCCCATCCATATGCCCCTACATTTTTCATTGACTGAGGGATTAGTGTGCACAAGGATTTAGCTCTTTCTAAGCTCCATATTAAGTTTGTGGGAGATATTACTTCTCTTCTTCTCAATGCAACTGTGAGAAGCTCCCATATTTTCAAACATCCATCATAAATCTCCTCAAATTTCCCCTCCTCATAAGAGGTGAAGGCATCAATACTTTTCTATAAACTGGCAAAATAATGTGTCTTGAACCATCTATCAAAGGCATGGGTTCTAAAATGTATAACGAAAGTAGATGGTTTACCATAGTGAGCCCTCATGCAGAGACTAGATGAACTAGCTTTCAATAGATGCTCATAATCCCTTTCCTTCCATGTAATCTAATTTTGAAGAACAGAAAAAAATGCATTAAGTTGGATTTCTCCCACATACAAATTGATCATGAAGCCTGTGTTCTTTTCTAGCATAAGATTGTAGAGATAGAATTTGCAGAGAATATTTTTCTACTCTGCACTGGCTGAAGAATAGGTTGTCATGAACTTAGATTCATCTTTTATTTCATGTGGAAGGCCACATGTAATTCTTGATAGTTGTCAGTGAATGAATTGTTCCTCCAGAAACACACTATATGCAGGAGAAGGTCTCCTACATGCAAGCAATTTTTCACTCATTATGTAAACCATTTGTATTTTTACAAGACATTTAAATTTTTCTTCTTCTTTGTAAAACTTTTCTTCCCATTCCTTTCTTGCTTTCTTTTTGTCTTCCATCTTGCTTCTCAAGTCCTCATTGGATGTTTTGATTTCATTGAGTTCCCTACAAGTATCATCCCATAACTTCTTGAGTGGCCAATAAGTTAATTCAGTCTGTGTAGAGACTGTTGACATAACACTCTTCTAGAAATTTGACATTCTTCCTCTTTCTCCATCATCTATTGTTTAACTCTTGTCAATTCCTCAGTCCTGTCTATGAGCTGAGTTGTTAGTTCCCCAATGAGCATTTCTCTTTGTTCCAATTTGAGTTTGAGGAAGTTCAACTCCTCATCCTTTTCTCTGATAATGAGTTCTACTCTGGACAAAAATAGATCCTGTCTAACTTGTTGTTTCTCTTCTTTCTCTAAAATTTCTTTGGGGGTTGAGCATTCCTCTTCTACCAAAGGGAATTTCCCTTTTCATCTCTCGAGATGCCATATCTTCTTCTTCATGTGATAGTGCTTCGATTCACCCAACTCTTGAAAAACCTATTCCTTAAATCTCTCATCTTCTTTTTCCATCTTAGTTTGGCTTGGTCCAGGAGGAGTCATGGCCATGCTGCCCAAAATATCAGCAGACTTATTTTTCCAACTTTTCTTGTTCTTTCATCTCCTTTGGAATTTCTCTAGACCTCTTATGAATTCTTCTTCTTTGAGGAGCTTCAAAATGTCCAGAAGTGGGTTTCCTCCTAGAGATTCTTCTAATTTTCACTTCTTTCTCTTGCCTAGGTGAACTGTCATTGTCAGAGACATATATTAGCTCTCATGTAGCTGTTGTAGAGGAAGGAGTTTCTTTTAAAGGTACAATAGGTTCTGTAGTTTTAATTCTTCTTCCAGATCTTCTTCTTTTCCTCTATAGGGGCGTCAATTTCCAAATTACTTATAGGAGAAAAAGGAGTTGGTATTTCCCTCCTGGGTTTTGCTTAAACTTGTTAAGAAATTTCTCATTTTTTCTTTGAAAGAAAATGGTGTTTACACACCAAGTGAACTAACCCATGATATATGATTATTCCAACACCCCAAGAATACCTCTAGGCCACCATCAGGATGGATTCAAAAGAAACCCTAGAAGGTTTACTATATATTCTGGTTTTGTAGCTCCATATCTAAGATATATGAGCATCTTTAGGACTTCTCTTCCCACCGACCCAAATTGACCATCACAAGTTAAATACTTGACTATCCAAAATGCCACTCTATCAAAGGGTTTGGGAAAGCTGGCCCTTTTGACCCCTTTTATGATTTTCTTAGTGTTTTAAATATATTGGGGTTCAATTTCCCCCTCTTGTAGTAGGGTTTCAACCAGTTCTTTTAAGGTCCCTTTGATAGGATTTGGGACATGCACAATTGGCACACCAAATACATTGCTTATTGTATTCACAGAAAAAGGAATTACAATATTTCTAACCTTTGTTTTGGATTGTTCTAAATTTATAACAAATTCTCTTACCAATTCATTGTTATACTTCGAGAACTTTTTTAGGAATTCCAACCACCCTGCCTATTCAAAGATAGCTGTCACTTCTTCATTTGCAAGAAGCTCGGTATCATTCTCATGTTCCAACTTCTTTTTAATCTTTATGGTAAAGAGGGTGATTCAAATTCATTCTCCTTAAAATTATTACTCTGTCAGATTGGTTCTGAGAACTCTTTTCTTAGCTACAAAATAGATGGGTTCAATTTCAGGGCTGTTGTTCTTAGCTGAATTAATGGGTTTAGTTTGTGGAATTCAAATACAATTCTTCTTCTTCCTCTTCAAAATTCTTCGCAACTTCTTCTCAACTTCATTTATTCTCGCACACATGATAGGTAATTATATATGCACCACCACTTTATTATTCGATCACCACCATTATATGCACAATAAATGACTCATTATATCGACCTTTTAAACCAAGTCTAATCACACATGCGAACTTTTAATTTTAACCTTTAATAAGTTCAAAACATAATTGCCATTCTTCACCGATGTAATCCTTCCATCTTGATGACTCATCATTCCTAAAGTGAAAAAAGGAAAACGGTTAGAAAATACATCCGGAATTCAAACGAATTCTTTTTATTTTGCATTATCCATTTATTTAGGAGATCAATCACCATTGCTAGTTTTCAATTGATATTTGAGAGATTTTTTTGGGAAGAGAATGTCATTTACTAGTTTTCATTCTTTCCTTTATATATTTTATTATTATTATTTTTTTGGGGGAAGAGAATGCCATTTTCTAGTTTTCATTCTCTTCCCTTTATTTTGGATCCAAGCATCTGATTATTTGATCATTTTGGAAGAACTAGGTTCTTCCATATGATCAAATTCTTTGTCTGCTCCAATCTACTTCAAGAATTCATCCCTAGTAGGAGGCTTCCTATAAATTTTTAGCCTATGTCCACTGACCAAAAGTGTTATTATGCTGCCATCAATGGGAAGTAGCTGAATAGATCCATTGTCAAATATCTTCTCAATTTGATAGGGTCCCAACCATCTAGTTCTCAACTTTCCCTTGAATTGTTGGTACTTAGAATCAAACAGTAATGCCCAATCTCCTACCTTGAATTTCCTTTTCTTGATATGTGTGCAATGCTATTATTTTCTTTGATCTTGGATTATCTCTATCTACTGAAGTGCTTCCATCCTTGACTCATCCAAATTTCATTGATTTGAAGAATTCTCTCCTTTTGAGTTGTATCCAACTCAATACCCACTTTAAATATTGTCCTCAATGTCTCGTAGTTCAAAATCAATAGCAGCAAGGGATTTTTTCCATAGACTAAATCATATGGTGAAAATCCTGTTATAGTCTTCCAAGTTGTATTATATGCCCAAACAACCTCAAGTAGTCTCTTTACCCAATCTCTTTTGTCTGATTCAACTGTTTTGGTAAGGATGTTTTCCAATTCTCTGTTTGTTACTTCTGCTTGTCCATTTGATTGTGGGTGATAAGGAGATGACTTCCTATGATTCTTCCGATAGTATATTGTGAAGGCCTAGATCATATTAAACATAAACTATGGCCCCGATCCGAAACTATACTCCTTGGCGCCCCAAACTTCATCATAATTTTATGCCAAAGGAAATCAATAATTGCTTCTTAGTGGCATTTGTTAAATCCTGCACCTCTGGCCGCTTTGTCACATAGTTAGTACACACAAGAATGTACTCCTTTCCTTGTGAAAGAGGACTAAAGGGACTGAAAAAATATAGCCCCCACCTTTCAAATGGTTCAATAACTACTTGAGGTTGCATAGGCATTTCAATTGTAAAGGTTGGTTGTCTCATCCTTTGACAAGGATCACACTTGCTTGATATATCTCTTCACATCTTTATATAGAGATGGCTAATAATATGCAATTCCAAGTATTTTGTGAGCTATTCTTTTAACTAAAAAAATTTCCCCACTTAGTTCATCATGACATGCCCTGAGTATGTCAAAGATTTCATCTTCTCTCACACACCTACATAAAACCAAATCAGGACCACATTTAAACAACATTCCATTTAACCATTTAAATTGTGCACTGGTTTTGATCAACTTCTTCATTTGTTTCTTAGTGAAAGAAGGAGGAAACTTCCCTATTGCAAGATAATTTTCCATATCAGCAAACCATGGTGTATCAGTTGAAATAGAAAACAATTGTTCATCTAGAAATTTGTCCTTAACTGGATCTTTCTCCCTATAGTGGTCAGTCTTGACAAGAAATCAGCTACCACATTAGATTTTCTGGATTATCTACTATGGTAATATCAAATTCTTGTAAAAGTAATAACCATCTAATTATCCTACCTCCAACCACTGGTTTGTTCATTAAGTACCTAATTGTTGAGTGATATGTATGTATAAATATTTTATGCCTGCGATATAATGTCTGAATTTATTAATTGCATAGATCACAACAAGAAATTCTTTTTCAGTGGTAGTGTAATTTCTCTTAGTGGGAGTAAGATTTTTACTAAGGTAATAAATAACATACATTTTCCCTTCTTCATCTTTCTGTCCCAAAACTGCACCTATTGAGTTATTTGAGGCATCTGTTTGGATGTGAAAAAAAAATCCCAATTAGGTCCTCTCAATATTGGGGCATTGATTAATTTTTCTTTAATTTCCTCAAAATCATGTTGACACTTTTCATCCCAACAGAATTCACAATCCTTGGTGAGTAAACTAAACATGGGGGCAGCAATTTTACTAAAATCCTTAATAAAATTCCTATAGTATCCAGCATGCCCTAAAAATGACTTGATATCTGTGGGGGTTTGAGGAATAGGTAAGTCTGAAATAATTTTGATTTTGTTTTAGTCAACTTGAATTCATCTTTTTGAAATGTGGTGTCCTAATACAATCCCCTCATCAACCATCATCAAACACTTATTATGACTAAGAGACAAATGGTGTTCCTCACATCTTATTAGTACTCTATCCAAATTCTTTAAAGCATCATCAAATGTGTTTCCATGTACAGTAAATTCATCCATGTTTACCTCTACACAATCATTAGTTAGGTCTACAAAAATTGCTAATACTGACTCTTTGGAAGGTTTCTAAAGCATTACATAGTCCAAATGGAAATAACCTATAGGAAAAGGTACCCCATGTATAAGTAAAAGTATTTTTATCTTGATCCTCGGGAGTAACTCGATTTGATTATATCCACTAAAGCCATCTAGGAAGGAAATATATTGTTTACCTGCAAGGTTGTCTAAAACTTAATCTATGAATGGTAAGGGAAAATAATCTCTTAGTGTGACTTGGTTTAGTTCCTATAGTTAACACAAATTCTCCATTTTACATTCTTTTTAGGAACAATTACAAGAGGATACACCCACTAACTATCTAAGATAGGATACATAAAACCTACTTGTAATAGTTTTTCAATTTCGGCTTGACTATATCTCTTAAAATTTGGATTAATCCTTTCTCGAGGTTTCTTAAATAGTCTAATGTTTGCAGTATAGATGTGATGAGTGTAAATACTTGGATGGATTCCTTTCATATCTTTTTAGTCTCAAGAAAAATCTCTAGTATGATTTTTCATATCAGCAAACAATTTAGCTTCTTCATCATTCTTCAACCAATTGTTAATGTTCAAAATTTTACCTAATTGAATCTCAACATGTTTGGTTCCAATGTGTGATGAAATGATTTGTTGAAAGGGTTCCATTAAGGTATTTAGTGGACATGCATGGCAAAAACATATGATATATGGCAACATATCCAAAATTTCTTGAGACAGAATACTAGAAAAAGGACAGTAGGAAGAGTTATGATACGTATCTTGTTGTAGGTTAAACTCCTCGTCACTGTTGTTTTCCAAAAATTCTTCACCATTTCCTGATATATTTGAAATTGAAGCTATTGATTCTTCCTCTCCCCAAGAGAAATATCATTCCTTTGGAGTGAAATTATTTATAGTCATAGGGAATTGTTGTTGGTGTGGTTCCGAACTAAATGTGATGGTTCGGAACTAAATATGATGATTTCGGAATAGAGTCTGTAGGTTCCAGAACTATTCCCGATTACTCCAAGGACAATTGGTGTTCATTCAATGGTTGATTAATCATATCTTCTACCTCGCGTACGTGATCCTGCAATGTGATCATGGCCAAAGAAGATAGGTTTTTCTTATTAGTATCAAGAGCATCAACCCACAATTGTTCTTGATTATCAATAGAAGGTCGTGCAGAAGGATATAAGGAAATTTTATTAGAATTCTTACCATTTGAGATATTCATATCACCTAATATGCAATCAATTAAGGTAGAAATTGTAGCTAACCATGGTCTGCCCAAAATAATGGGATAACTAAGTGTTTTACCTTAAGGCAAAGAATTGTAGCTAACCATGGTCTACCCAAAATAATGGGATAACTAAGTGTTTTACCTTATGGCTGCAATATAAGGAATTCCTTGGGTATTCCCATGACTCCCCCATAACTGCCACATCTTTAATAACTCCTAGTTTTTCTACGGACATGTTTTCCATCTACAATATGGTGCTAATAGGTTAGATACCTATTAATGGTAATGTTTTCAAAGTTTCTATTGTCATTACATTTATAGCTGCTCCCAAATCAACCAAAACATTATGTATATCTTTATTCCCTATAGAGATAGAAATAATAGGACTTCTAGGATCTCCATATTTGGGAAGCAAAATTTTTCCTGCTAATAAATCAGCAAGTTTCCCATCTACCTTAATAGTCCTGGGGTACTACTTCTTCCTTCCATGTCTTTTTAAACATAGCATTTTGATTAATTTTTTCAACTCTAGAATGTCCTTAATTTCTTGTAACAATGGTATTTCAATATTCAATTTCCTTAATTCTTGTACCAACTCAGATTCCTTAGTCTCTATAGCTTCTTTAAATCTCTCTAGAAATGGAGTCTCAATAGAGTTTCTATCTGGTTCCTTATCTTTTTCTTTTACATCCTTCTTGGGAACAACCGTACTAGGGGTTTCAATTTATTTTGTCATCTCAGTGATTATAACAGGTGGACTACTAATTATTTTTTCAGATCTAGTTTGAATATCCTTACAATCCATGGCATTCAAATCAACTGATTTTTCTAGTTCTATTCCGTAGACAAGAGTTGTTTGTTTGTTTCTTGGGTTTGTTACTGGTTGTGCTTTGGTATTTGTGTTTGGACCACATTTTCAGTTTGTGAATTTTGTGTTGGGGAACCCATTATGGCTTGTTGATTTTGATTTGGATATGTTTTCCCTTACACATAATTATTAGGGCTCCACCTAAGTTGTGACCAAGCATTCGGGTTACCTTGACCAAACCATGGCTGTTGGTGTCCTTAGGCATACCAAGATTGTCCTAACCAATCCTGAGGATTCCATGTTGGTTGAGGGACCCAAGGTGGTTGCCCCCAAATTTTTGGTATTATCTGAGCTGCCCATGGCATCATCCAGGGGTTAGGAAGCGCCTTGGCCAGTTGTCTTTGGAAAAATTTACTTCTTCTGATGTGGATGGAATCTTTGGTTTGTTTAAGCTGATTTTTAATAAATGGAAGAAGAGAACATGCATTACTCTCATGGTCCCTAGATTCACAGATAAGACACATTTCTATTTTATCTAGGGACAATCTCTTATTGCATGCTTCTTCTTGCATCTAGGACAATACATAGCTAATGGTTCAGTTTTAGCATTTTCTTTAGCTTGCAATCCATCCATGGTGGAGGTTAATTGAACTAAAATGTCTGTTTTAAATTTTTCCAATTCATCCATCAGTTTGTTCATATTTGGGTTTAAATTTTTAACTATTTTTCCTTTTCTAGGTCCACCCCTTGTTCATGAATAGCTTCTACAAATGTCTTTAATATCATTCATTCTTATTTGATCAATGTTTCCACCTCCCATCAGATCAAGTGCCTCCCTTGATTCATCATCTAGACCTTTAAGAAAAATGGTTTTGCTTAACTCTTCTTGTAGTACAAATCCACATCTTTTACTCACAAAGAGGAATCTATCTAAATAATATTCCATATTCTCATCCTCCTCCTGCTTGATTTTGAAAAATTCTTCCTTCCTATTCCTCCCTCTACAGTAATCTTGATACTTGTCTAGGAAGGAAAATTTCATTTGTGCCCAAGTTGAAATAAAGTTGGATGCTAATCCCATAAACCACCTCATTGTTGCATCCTTTAGATTAGATGGAAAGAACTTGAGTTTTTTATCATCTTTTTTGTAGTCATAGGTTTGACACAGTACTTTAAATTCAAACAGAAATTGGTCAGGATCTTCAGATGACATTCCTCTAAATGTGGTTAAATGTGCAGGTGAAATATTCTTCATGGGTGTATCATCATTGTCCAACTGAATTAGATAAGTAAAGGTCCTATCAGGTTCTCTTTCAGCCTTCTCATGTAATTTTGCAGTACCCTCTAGACTTTTCTCCCAATAAATATGGTATGTGATTTGTTTTGGGGAAGGTGAAAAGTCAGGAGTAGGAGGTTAACTACTCAATTTTGAATCAAAAAAATTTCAAAATGAGTCTTGGTATATAATATTCTTTCTAAAGGTTCTACTTCCTTCTAGTGATTGATCTAAGAATTCCAAAGGTTGAAATTCTGCTTCTTTTCTAACTGGGGACAATGGTGCTTCCAATTCTTGATCAACTTCCTTATTTGATCAAGAAGATGATGATGATTCTAATTCAGATGTTTTTGGGAGGAATCGACCCTTGGAGTCTCTTAGTCTACTCATAAATTTGATAATGACATAGGGAAGATTCTTTAATTACAAGATGTATGATTGTTTCTCTTGTTGAAACCTAATTAGACAATTCTAACTATTGAATTCCCGAAAGCGACTTATAAAATGATGGGTGTCATTATTCCCTTCATTTAATCAACTCTTTTTTGATGTCATATTCAAACCAAGGGTGGTGTCTGAAGCTATATGCAACAAGAAGAATCCTAGTGATCTAGTAATTGACTATAGGTATTTTGTTTTCTTTTTTATATTTTCTGGGGGATTTTCTCAATTTCTTGAGGACTTCTTGGCCAAAACCTTATTGGAATTAAACTATGAAAACATGCTAGAAGTAAACACTCTCTACATAAATAAATTACTCGAAATAAACACACAATTGTAGAATGAAATAGATTTATGTAAGTAAACACACGTTACAGAAATAAAGACACTTTCTTTGGATATAAACACACAATTGAGAATGTTGAAAAAATGATTGCAATGAAATAAGAATCTAATCTAGAACACCTGCAAGAACAAGTATATGACATATTTCAACTTGAATAATCAAAAGCATTTACAGAATTAACAAATCTATACTATTTTCTCTAGAAATATAAATACCAATAAAATGAAGATCCTGGTTCTTGGAGGAGTGGGCCCTTGCTCCACCTTGAAATAGGATTTGACAACTTAATATTCTCTCAAAATAGAAATGGATATTTTATTGATAAAATGTTCTGCATTACAAAGATGTACTGTCTCTTTCTATATCTCTATGTTTGTATCTATGTATATTGATATATCTCTATATTATATCCCAAATCTATCTATCAGTCTACATATATATACTCCTTCTAAAGGTGCATTTACAACCATATTTGTCCTACCAATTCAGATGGAACCGAATCATGCCCAAAATAGATGTTGAATTGGAACCTAGGCTGGACGTATAGTTGTATGATAGCTATCCCTAGATCTGCAAGTATGAAGTATCAGAAATCTTCTAATCTACTCTTGATTGAAAGGATCATTGATTGTTAAACCATTAGAATTTGTTGGAATAAACAAATTCTCATCAGTTCTGGAACTTTAGAGAAGTTTTGAAACTAAAGGAAATCATTCCCAGATCTAACCGTGAGGGTTCCAGAGCTACATGCAGGAGTTCGGAACTAAGTCCAAAAATTTGGAACTAATTATTGAAGTTCCATAACTAATTCTGAAAGTTTCAAAACTAAGTGATAGAGCTCATAACTGTGTAATGGAGTTTTAGAACTAAGTCTGGAAGTTTCATAACTAAGTCGTATTAAAACCAATGCTTCCAAAAACATGTTGACCACTTCATACTTTGTTCTTCCGACTGATTGTGACCTATTTTATTACAAAACTAAATTTCCAAAGCACTTTTTTAGGAATTATAGAGTTTTTAAACGTTAGAACTACAATCAATAAAAGATGGAAAATTACATCCTAACTTATATTAGATCAAACAAAAGTCACAAAATGTAGTCAAACTTGATAAAAAGGAGAGTAAAATAAGATCATTTATTATACATTAATGAGACATATTTTGGCCTTATCAAAGCCTACTGACCATGAAAACATTTTGTTTCAACAATTTATTCTCTTATTTTAGATGTTTATTCTCATCCTCCACTGATTTGAGCCTATAACATTCCTCCATTGATTTATTCATACCCTTCAACAAAATGATCTAGGGAAAAACAAAACTGGTTTCCACAGCCTGATCTTTCTTAGTCATTGGTTCCTACCCTCCTCTATTTTCATGCAATAGTGTAATAGATGTGTTCAACTCCAAATTTGTAGCCTCTAGGAATTTTATCTATTACTCTTTTTCTTCTAAGCTTTGTTGTATCTGGAGAGTGGCTTCCTCATGGTGGACTATCATTTCTTGTAGATTTTGAATTTCTTGGTCCTTGGAAGATAGTTGTTGGGAGAAACTAGTATCCTTAGCTTCCAAAAGTGACTATAGTTGGCCAATTCTCTCTTGAGCTATCTATAACTCAAACTATAGTTTAGATAAGGAGAGCACTTGGGGTAAAATAGTATCAGGGTCTAGTGGAGAACTAGGTCCTCCTTCTAATTGTGCCTTACCCTTATCTTTAGTTAATGACTCTTCGAAATAGATGGAGAGATTGGCTTATGTGGAGACTCGGTGGAGTTTGAACCAATGTTTACATAATTGGAGGTGCCTCTTATTCATTTTATGAAACTATATTAATAACTAGGGTTTCATGAATAACGAGGGGGTAAGTGGGAAGTATGAAGATATTTCTTGGGCCTATCAGAGGTGGATGGAGTGGGTTCCATAACAACCTCAAGCTTCAAGGAGTATGATTTTTGGAATTTAAGATATTTCTTTGTTACATGCCTTGTTTTCTAAAATTTGTGCTTGCAAGTGAGGTGAATTAAACCTTGAAATTTTATATATGAAGCCCCAGTGAAATTTTTCAGTGGCAACACAAATGGAATCATAAAGGAATTGGGGCAAATTGACTTTATACTAGGGTTTGGCTTTTCCATGTCGCAAATGAATGAGCATTCTTAAAACTGGACCTAGTATAATTTCATATTGGCCTTCACATGTGAAATACCTAATTAACCACTTGGCCACTTTGGCCCAAGGTTTTGGTATACTCAATCTCTTAACTCCTTTTTCCTTTCCCTTATTATCAATTACTAACTGTAATTTTATTTCTTCCCTACTACAAATCTCTTGATTATCTCATGATACATTGTCCTATTGTTAGTAGCTAACCCATCATTCGATATACCAGAGAACTAATTGATTACAGTGGGAGAGAAAGGAATTTCCTTACCATTTACAGTGACATATCCCTCTTCCATGTTTCTTACAAATTCTTTAGTCATTGGAATATTGAACTCTTTGTATGCTAACAAAAATCTAACCATCCCGCCTTCTCAAATATCTCCACTAACTTTGTGTCTACCAAGACATCAAAAGAAATAGTGGGTTCATGTTGAGTATAGGCCCCATGATATATTTGAGCAAGTTAACAAAATACATAAAGGTACAAAACGATAATGTAGGAGTCTTAGGGTGATAGCATAAGAAAGTGATGGAACAAGATTGAAAATGACTAAGTTGGAAAGCATATCTCAAACAAACTTAACATGTAGGGTATATAACCAAATTTGGAAAGTGGTGCTAAAATCCTAAGGTGATGAGGGGAGTAATGGGATGTGTGTGGACATGATGGTAATTAATGGGTTGCAGATTTGATGTGGATTTTGGGAGCGTGTGACATGACTTGGGAAAGGATGGGAAATCAATAAACATGATGACAATAATTAAAACTTTTAATTTAAATCTTTCCTACTTTAGAAGTAATCAATTACACATACCTTGACATTAAAACTTTTCAAATCTCTGCTGCCATTTCAAATTCAAATCTTGTCACATATTCGCCACCTTTTCATGATGATGTCATGCTCCATGCATATGTGGTATCTCCATTTTTTATGATCATATCTAGGGTAGAGTACCACCAATGCTTTGGTTTTCAGTTATCTTTATTTATTTGAATTTTTTATTTTATTTTTATTTTTTTCATGAAGTATTGGCTTCCATTTCTGGTTTTCAACCAATACTCAGGGGAGATGATCGCCATTTCTGGTTTTCAACCATCCTCTTATTTTTAGCAAATGGTTTCTCAGGTTTGGATTGTGATAGGAAAAGAGACTTTGCCTACACAATTAAGATCTGAATCTTCTTGAATTACTCTTTGAAACTCTTCTCGAGATGTTGGTTTATGGTACAACCTCAGTTTGTGCCCATTAACCAGCATTACCTTCCTTTCACCATCTATTGGAACAATTGCACAGTCCCATTGTCAAATACCTCTACAATTTGATATGGGCCCATCCACCTCATCTATATTTTTCCTTTGAATTCTTTATACTTTGAATCAAACAAAAATTCCCAATCTCCTTTCTAAAATTTCCTTGGCTTTATCTATTTGTCATGCCAAAGTTGCCTTTTTTGTTGGATGATCTCAATATGGTGTAGTGCTTGAAGCCTGATTTCATCCAGTTCATTTAACTAAACAATTATTTCATGTTGTGCCTTTGTTAGTTCAATACCCACCTCAGATGTTGTCTTTAATGTTTGGATCTCAAACTCTATGGGAAATATTAGTTTCTTACCATAGACTAATTCATATGGTGTAAACCATGTTGTTGTTTTCCATGTGGTTTTGTAATCCCATGCTACTTCTAGTAATTTACACCTAATTATTTCTTAAGATGTCTACAGTCTTCGTGAGTATGTTCTCTAATTTTATATTAGTCACTTCTACCTATCCATTTGATTGTGGGTGATAGGGGATGAATTCTTGTGCCTCAAATGATATATCTCCACAAAAGAGCTAATTAATCCTGACATGAACTATGGCCCTTGGTCTGACACAATTGATCTTGGTGCTCCAAACCTTTGAAAGATACATTCATAGAGAAATTCTACAACCTTCTCATCTCTTACATGTGGAAGTGCCTACACTTCATCCCATTTAGTCACATAGTCAGTACAAACCAAGATGTATTCCTTACCTTGGGAAGTTGGATCAAATGGCCCAATGAAATCTAGTCCCCATTTCTCAAATGGTTCTAGGAAAATTTGTTTGAAGGGGAATTTCTGATTTAAATGTTTGTTTCCCCATTCTCTAACATTTATCACACCTCCATACATACTTCCTTACATCCCTAAATAAGGATGGTCAATAGTAACCATCTCCAAGAATCTTTTGGATGGTTCTTTTCACTTAATGGTTTCCTCCTGATGGTTCCTAATGGAATGCTCTAATTATGTTAAATACTTCATTTTAGATACACACCTGCATAAGACATGATCAGGCCCACATTTAAAAATGATTCCATTTAACCAAGTATACATTACACTCTGTTTAATTAATTGCTTCTTTTTCTTTGGTGTGAAAATTTTTGGAAACTTCCATATGGCTAATTAATTAGAAATGTATGCATACCAAGGAGAGGTAGTGGAAAGTGCAAAACAAATGCTCATCTAGAAAGTCATCATTGAATTTTTCATCTTCCTCTGAAGTGGTAAGCCTGGAAAGAAAGTCAGCTACAACGTTGGACTTTCTTGGTTTGTCAATGATTTTGATATTGAACTCTATAGTAGTAGAACAACCACCTAATAATCCTACCATGAAATTAAGGTTTATTCATTAGATATTTAATGGTAGTATAAATCACTTCATATCTTGATGTAATGTATAAACTTGTTAATTGCATAGAATAGTACCAAAAATTCTTTCTCGGTTGTTATGTAATTCCTCTCAGCAGGGAAAGATTTTTACTAATATAGTAAATTAAATGCATGGTTTTTCCTTCCTCTTATTGTCCCAAGACAACACCTACTACTTTGTTTGAGGCATCTATTTGGATATCGAAGGAAAACTTCCAATTAGGACCTCTCAACACCAGTGTACTTATCATCTTGTCCTTAATTACATCAAAAGATTGTTGGCATGCTTTATGTCCATTCAAACTCAGAATCCTTAGTTAGAAGAGAAAATAATGGAGAAGCAATTTTACTAAAATATGATATGAACCTACGGTAGTAACCAACATGACTCGAGAAAAATTCTTACCTTAGTTTGATTGGTGGGTGATGGCAATTTTACAATGATGCTCACCTTATATGGGTAAACCTTAATTCCCTCAATTGAAACATGATGGCCTAAAACTATACCTTGTTCCATCATGAATAAACATTTCTCATGATTTAGGGATAGTTGGTGTTTTTCACAGTGAGAAAGAACTTTATCTAGATTATTGATTGCCTCTTGAAATGTTTCCCCATAGACTCGTAAAATCATCCATGTAGATTTCTACACAATCATGGGTGAGATCAGAAAATATTTCCAACATGGCTCTTTGGAAAGTGGCAGGGGAATTACATAACCCAAAAGGTAGCACCTTGTAAGAAAATTTCCCCAAGGATAGGTAAACATTGTTTTATCTTGATCTTTAGGAGCCATTATTATCTAATTGTATCCACTAAATCCATCAAGAAATGAAAAGTATCTTTTACCAGACAAATTATCTAAGACCTGATCAATAAAAGGTAATGGAAAGTAATCCCTATGAGTGGCTTTGTTCAATTCTCTATAGTCCAAAAAATCTCCATTTTCCATTATTTTTGGGCACTATGACCAAAGGGGAAACCCACTGACTATCTAAGATTGGGTAAATAAATCCTACATTCAAAATCTTTTCAATCTCAATTTTCACAATGTCTCTCGAGTTGGGTTTATCCTTCTTTGAGGTTTCTAACTAGTTTGGCCTCCGTGGTGTAGATGTGATGTGTACAGATGTTAGGATGTATACCTTTCATATCACTATAATCCCAAGAAAAGTCTTGGGGGTGATATTAGATAATTTTGAACAATGTATTTTCTTCTTGATCAGTTAGCCAACTATTTATTTTAATTTCTTTCCGAGAATAACACAAATTGTTTTGTATCAGGATGAATTGAAGCTACCATGGGGTAATTTATTTAAAGTGTGTTTAATGGACACCTATGTGGTATCAATCTATGCACAAAGGTTATGTTTTGGAATATGCACTCTATTAGATCTATTTTCTTCATGAAAGGAAAAATAATGGGCATGTTATCTCCATCCATGAAATCATTCCTTATCTCAGTAAGTTACAACGTAGGACTAGAACAAGAATCAGTGCATTAATTAAATGCAAGATTCAAATTGAACCTAGTGTAGGACTCAGGCGCATGACTTAGGCTATGTACAATACTAGTGTCATGGTAGTTGCATTAAATATGATATGAGTGTTCTCGAATTAATACCATGGTAAGAGAGGAGATGATATCTTCATAATCATTAGAGTCATCCTTGGAGTTTTGAAAAAATCTCTTTAAAGTTTTTTTGTAGATCGGGGATATCTTTAGAGATGCAATGGGGAATTCCAATACTTAGTTCTCAATCATTGGATTAAATCGGATTTTCGGGAACTATGGAATTTTGTTTTTAAGAGAGCCTAGATGGGAAGGGAATTTCAATGTATGGTTGATGAGTTTATTCAACAAAAGACTTAGGTTGTGTTTTTCTCGGTTCTTCATGTTCTTCAGAATCTCCTCAATAACATGAGAGGAAATTTTTATGCAATCCAATGAATTCACTTTGGGATTATTCTTTGTTTCTCTTTGTATATGCTAGATTTACTTGCCTTAAATTCTTAGGATAGGCCACAGTTTGTGTAGATATCTATGGTTTGCATGTTTCTTAGGTTGGGAAGCATTAATAGGTCCATCCAACAAGGCTTGTTGACCTTGTGAGATTCTTTGATTATAATATTGTTGTCTAGACCCTTGAGGTGCATTCCACTATTATTGGTACTATTTTTGATATGGTGGAATGTTCATAAGGTGGAGCCCAAGGTTGTTGATAATAAGTTGGTGGGGCATACTGTGGGCTCCATTCTTGTGGGCTTGTTGAACTAAAAGTAGAGGGTATGGCCATGGTGCATTCAATTTATTTGAATTCCATTTTGTCTTGGGATGTAGGGATTATTCTCATTGGTTTGAAATTTTCCTCCTTTCCTTTGAGCCATATAGTTCAGCTAAAATTCCTCTTGGTTTCTTTGTTTTAAGTGATTCTTTAGCAAGGGAAGTAGTCCACATTGATCTATGACATGTTTAAGTTCACAGAGAAGATAGATTTTTGTCTTGTCCAAAGGACATTCCTTAAGTCCATGTTTAGTTCTACATCTTGGGTAGTAAATGAACAAATGCTCTGTGTTCCTAGCCTTGTCCTTATCCATAGTTGTATTGATTTAAATATGGAGGTCTATTTTCAAATTTGCAATTTCTTCCCTTAA
Organism: Taxus wallichiana var. yunnanensis; assembly: GCA_018340775.1. NCBI lineage: Eukaryota > Viridiplantae > Streptophyta > Pinopsida > Cupressales > Taxaceae > Taxus > Taxus wallichiana. The sequence goes on along the minus strand of CM031243.1, from coordinate 244,387,044 downwards.
CTTGGATAGGTCCCCATTATCCATTTTACCTTTTGCTTCCTCAAATTGGGGCGAGCTCAAGAATAATTCCTACAAAGGTCAATAATGTCTGTGAACTCTAACTTGTTCATGTCTCCCTTTCCCATTAAATTGAATGCTTCTTGTGTGTCTTCATCCAACCCTTTAAGAAATAAAGTTTTAAGTAGGTTAATATCCAAGCTAGTTCCACACCTTTTGTGTAGGAAAAGGAACTGATCCAGGTAATCTTCTACACTTTCATCTTCCTTTTGTTGAATTTGAAAGAGCTCTTCTTTCCTATCCCTCACTCTACAGTAATCCTGATACTTTTCTAGGAAGGCTTGTTCCATTTCTTCCCAGTTATGAATGGTATTTAGGCCTAAACCCATAAACCACCTCATAGCTACATCTTTCAAAGTAGAGGGAAATAGTTTAAGCTTTTGGTTATTAGAAGTGTAGTCATATGTTTGACATAAAAATTTAAACTCAAAGAGGAATTGATCAGGGTCCTTTGAAACTAATCCCCAAAAAAGTTGGTAGAATTAATGGAGATATATTTTTATAGGATCCTCTTCATTAGGATCCAATTCAATAGGGTAGATAAACATCCTACCTAGAGTATTTCCATTATTTGCATAATTGGGGTTATGTACTTCATCAACCATTCTTCCTTGGTCAACAACCTATTCCACAAGCTAGTTTTGTGGGTTTTTTTAAGGATTTAGTCTAATGAATCTACCTCTATGGTCTCTAGGTCTAAACATACAATCCTATAATCCTAACTATTAGTGAAAATGGTTGTTCCTAACTATTAGTACAAGGTCTTTTGATTCCACAAAAAAAAGTTATGGAAATATAATTTCTAAATGGAAACTTACCAGATGAACAAGAAGTACTTCTTGTTATCACCTTAACCTTTGATAACACCTTGAATTCCCCATAAAGTTAGTAGAAAGTGATGAGTTTCGTTGATGATTTTACTTTAATCATATCATTCTATCAATCCAAGGTAGTTTCCATGGTTATTTGTAACAAAGGGAATAGTAGGAACAATTTTGCACTATGTACTTCAAAGAATAACAAAAAATAAGTAATTATTGAAATGATCGTGATTACAAATAAAATGCTTAAAAGTAACATTAAAATGAAATGCGGAATGGAAATATTACTGATCATGAAAATTTAAGTGCATAAAATTAATGGAATAAATGTTAGAATGGTTAATACATCCACAAATAATAAAAATAAAAACTCCCTTTTTCTTGGTTAGGAGTGGCCCTTGCTCCTTCCCTTTGATTATGTTTAACACTTGAATTTAAGCAACAAAAGTTACCCTGAATCTACTATCTTTATTGAATAAAAAATACTTTATCACAATGAATTAAAAAATAACTAAAATTCAAACACTAAATCTAAGTACAAGATCTCTCTTATACAAGAGAGATGTTCTAGTTCTATTAGGAGAGAACTAGTTATTCCTAATGACTAAGTCTACTTTTAACTGACTGTCTAACTAAACATTGCCATCTACTTTTTGTGATACATTAATGAAGGGAGAAGTTCATAAAGTGTTTGAGCTTGAAATATTCTCGACAACTAATGAGAAGATATGTGATGGACTCCTTGGAAGGAGTCAATCAACACTAAAATATTCTTCAAAGCATTAAGCGATTCAAGAGAACTGGCCTGATGTCGAGTCTTCAATTGTTGGTCATATTTCATCTTTTGTATGACTTGAATGTTTTCTAAATTAATGGTGATGATTTCTATTTAGAATGTAGTGTTTCCAACTGTGATTTCATTTATTTGAGCTATCTACATGTGCACATGAGTTCCCTAATGTTTTGAGGAATCTGGATTGATGACCTAGATGATTTGGATGCATTGCTTTGAGACCCTTGTTAAGCGGATGTGATTCTGTGTTATCACTTAAAATAGAGTTTTGTGCTAGTATGTAAATTAAGTCTTGCACTCTCTATAATAACTCAACATATACTTCTTCAAAAAAAATGAAGTTAATGTTCATAACCAATATTATTCAAGCCATTTATGCAAAATAATCAACCAAATAAAAACATCACAATTATACATAATAATTTCTTTATAATCATATTAAAGTATGTAAATATAAACACTAATCATTGTTCATCATGTATCATGATATCAAAATGGTAGGATTTTAACAGGGCTTAAACATAACTAAATGGGGTTCATCACCTTGCTCATTTATGCCGCATTTGTATCCTTGGTAACCCATGACATACATCATCTTATTAGGGATGGCATATTTAGGAGCTTGATAGCATGAATCCACATCATCACCAAGATACTTGAGATATAGTACCATCAAGAAGTTTCTCATCTTCCAAGAGACCACCAAGAATATTTTTTTGATGTTACGGTGTTTCGGGGGACTGTTTATACTTATAAATGGGCTTACCACACATTTTGGTTAATACAAAGATATTGGAAACTAGGAGGACTGTTGGAGGTTGTATTCTCCAAAGCCATTTACAACTCCATATCCCATGAAGAAAATGTATATACATATGAAAAACCACCATTATTACATGAGCACAATGTATCAGGATTAACATAGGAGGTGAGAGCCTAGGATTAAATCTGCACAGCTATTTCGGTTGAAGTAAATTCATATATAATGGTGAAATAACCAGATAACACTCTGCAATGTGTAAAGGGTTGGGGGTCCCCAAGAATGGTAAGAGTTTTTCCTTCATGGTATAATTTTATACATTGATGGAAAGTTGAAGGCATGACCTACATGGCATGAATCCATGGGTGACCAAGGAACATATTATAGGGTAGTTCCAAGTCCAAGACATGGAATTGGGTATCGTGAATAGTAGGCCCAAATTCCATAGGAAAAGTTATTATACCAGATGATTTTTGCTCCACATTATCATAAGCCTTAATGGTGATAACATTATGCTTGAATTAAGTTTCGATGTGTCCTAACTATCCGATTAGTTTCAAGCTATAGATATTCAAGCCAGATCCATTATCCACAAGAACCCTTTTTATCTTTTTATGAGTCATGATCACTTCTATGTACAAGGGTAGATTGTGTGTATGATCATCCATTGGAATATCATGTTGGCTAAAGGTAATGTGTTTAGAAGGAGAAATCTACACAACTAAGGCTTGGAAGTGTGAAGGATCAATATCAGTTGAAACTCCTAACCCCTGAAGTGTTTTGTAAAGGATGTCTTTATGAACGTTGGATATTTTAAGAAGATATAAGATGGAAATATTAGTAGTGGTCTTCTCAAGTTGTTCTAGAATATCATAATGACTATCTTGAGGCGTAGGAGGAGGAGTTACTCAAATAACAAGATGAGCACATTCGGTTGCAAACAGACACTCTCGTTCCTTGATAATTATATTATTCACATGCTCAATAGGTGGATGAACACAACCAATGAGGGAATCAAATGGATTAATGGCAACATGATTAGCACTTTTATTCTGGGATGATTGACCTTGATCTGAATTTTTCTCTGTCTGTTTATGCTTTGGGAATGGCTCTTTATAAATTCCCAATTGTTGGTTAGAAGTTTTATTGGGTGTATGTGAATCCATTTCAACATCTCCGCTATCTATGAGGTCTTGAATGAAGTGTTTCAACTTCAAACAATTGTTTGTGGTATGATCCAAAATGATTATAGTCACAATATTCATTGTCTATGTATCATGATTGCCTTGGTGCATCATCTCGTGAAAGGTGTAGTGGTTGGGAACCTAACCATGTTCACTGCATCTAATTGTTTCAATATTAAAGAAAAAGTTTTTGTAAGAGGAGTGAACACTTGACGTTTGATTTCAGGTGTATTCGTTCCTTTGAAAGTTTCAAAGAAGAACTATTCTAGACTACTTGCACACATTTTTAATTTGTTATTTTATCATGTACAACATTTTTTTTTCTTGTTAAATAACTTAGGCTTGTCTATAGGTTTGGACTCATGATTATCTATTTGAAAGGGATTTAAAGTCCCTTTAGCTAACAAAGCCTTCTCGATTTGGCTTCCTTTTTCTATGACTTCTTCAAAAGTTCTTACACAATTCATTTACAAGTGAAATGCAATTTCGAGATGTAATTTTTTCACAAAAATCCTAACAAGCTATTTCTCTAAAATGGAGCAAGGGAAGCAACTAGCTAGCCATTTCCATCATTGTAGGAAACCAATGAAATTTTCATTGTTATGTTGTTTGGCATTACACAAATCTAACATGGTAATGTCACTTTCTATATTGAATGAAAAGTGGCACACAAAAATTTTGGCCAATTTAGTGAATGTGAATATAGACCCTTTGGGTATATGGATGAACCATTCAAGTGTTTAAAGCCTAAGTCTCCATAGGAATAGGAGAATAAGGTAATTGTTGTTGTATGCAACTTATTGGCAAGACATGAATAAATATTTAACATGATTATGTGGATCACCTTTACCCCTATATTTTTCAAATTTAGGAAGTCAAAATGAGGAAGAAAGGGGGTTCATAACATCACCCTATCAAAAGGATATGGGCACAGTTCTTCAAATTGGTATTTCTTATTGTGTCCAACGTTATTTTCTTGCAAACCTCTGAGGGAATTTTCATTGACTGTCACTCTTGGTAAAATATTTGGCCACATGAAGGAGTAGTAGGAATATACACGCAATTATACTTTGATGTCTCACTTCCAAGGTTTTCAATGTAAGTATCATTGTAGGTAACCTTAGGTTTTTCATTACAAATAGTTCTTCTTGGGTATTTGTAGACATGGCAAGCCAAGCTCACTAATTAACGACTAAGGGGTTGGATAAGGGAATAAGGGTTTTTTTATTAATGTGCCTACTTAAAAAATTTCATGTCCATATAGCACATATCCCAATTATTATGGAGCAAATTACTTATCATCACAAAGCTTCCATCTTAACCCTAAAACTTTAAATCTCCATAAAACTAGGGTTATTCTCTCACTTCCTAAAACAAATGGAACGGAAAACCACCACCAAAATGAGTTTATAAAAATTATATACAACCTTGATGCATCAAATTTTATTTCCCGATCATTTTAAGCCCAAAAAATTCATATTTCTCCATTCTCTCTATTATGAGGGTTTTAGTTAAGGTTTTGACCAACTTGTCTTCTTAACGATTGTTCATAAAAGTAGTACAATAAAATAGCCCCATTTTTTTGAAAAAAACTATTAGATTAATGAAAATCATTCCCAAAGCCATAAGATTACATGCAGAACCCACACATATGGGTGATCAAAACAACTTCACCTATCAAGCTGGATTAGCCTTATCTAGGACTAGATTTTGCCAAAAACTTCATATCTTGAGAAAATCTCTTCATTCGACTTGAAAATCTTCATAAAGCATAATGACTACCTCCTATAACTATCCAAACTCTTATCCATTCTCAAATACCTCTAAATATTTCCATCCACTAATACTTACTTGCGTTTTTTTAACTAGTCTTCACAATCTTGCTCCACAAGGACCTCAAACATGCACTTAAAAGTTGAGCACTAACCTAGTATACCTAATACATGTATTATGAAACTTCCTAATGCTATAAAAATTCTTCAAAAGGATACCTTGCTCCATATCTCATGCCACCATGCTATACACCATGCTCTAGGTATAGGAATAGGCCTAGAATGACTGATTCAACCCATACAACTCATGAACTAACTATGATGACCACCAAGTGACACGTATAAACCTCTAACACATCACACTAAAAATGATGGACCTCATGTATACCTTTAAGATATTCTTGATTGATCATACAATGACTATGTGTAGTCACTTTTCCTAACCCTTTAATTCCTAGTCGTGACGACATATCACCCAGCCTAAATCAGGAGCTCACTGGAGGCGCGCGAAGGTCTCACGCCCTATTCTATGTGATATTTTTCAAGAATGTTACAATGAATGGTACAATAATTTCTATTAGTAAATGCATACATCCTATAACAAGAATAAATAACTATATCCAAGCATAGATGACCATTATTATGACTAGGAACATCAAGAACATCAAGTATTAATCATATCTAAACCAAGAACATTGATATTTTGATCCATTGGGCACCTTTGGTATTTAGAAAAACACCATTATATTAATCCACCATTGTTACAGTAGCCAAATACATCAAAATATCCATAAATGGACTAGATATATCAATAAAATAACATTCTAACCCTACAGTCATTCTACTCAAGAAGCATTCTCACATATCTCTCACTTTGAGCTCTCTCTCTCTTGTCCTCTACTCTACTTCCTATCCTTCAAATCAATACATAACAAGAGAAATATGGGAATCTTCCCTTTACTATCTATTCATCACTCAAGTGTGAAATCGCATGTCAAATGTCATCATGCCCCACCATACTTGAGTACCCTAGACATGCAAATGCTAGCTAAACCATAACTATCTCCACTTTACAACTATTAATCTTATCATGATAATTATATCCTAAAACATTCTCTCATTTGGTTGCAAGTATCCATGTATAGCCTTATCCATAATCAATCCTGGTAATATCTCCATGTGTTTCTTATAGCAAATTGACCGTGTCCCAAAATACGGCTAAGTTTTGAGCTTGTTCTACCTAGGCCTAAACCTTTGCGATCTTCTTGAAGTTACTTCCTGCACGAGCATTTACACCTTGTTGGCACGTGAAAAAACCCTTCGTGCCTCGGCTACTTAGTCTTATCATGGGATCAACATCAGCCCACACTAGGTTGATTTTCATCCTTAGCAATTCTTTGTGCTGATTGAAAATCCATCGATCCAAAACTGGCTAAGGCAAAAATGTTGTATTTTTCAACAACCTAAATTATTAACTAGAGGAGCTCAAGGAACTCCACATCTATCTCCCCCTTTAATTTCTTCCATGCCTCTAGTTCAGCCATTAATTTTCTCGGCACCTCCTCCACTATGTTGGGTATCTCTTCAAATTTCAACTTGATCTCCTCCATGACCGCCACAAACTCCACGTAAACTCCCTCAAACTCATCCATACAATCTGTGATAAAATCTCAAAGTTCACCAATCCAAAATTCCAACTTCTCGTTCTTAGTTTTGATCTTATCCTTCTATGCTATGGTGTTTTTATCAACTTGGCACACTCAATATTATTTTTCAAGACCTTCTCTTATAAGGCCTTAAGGATAGCCTCTTCATCTATTATACATGCATCAAAATGAGCTCACATTTTTGACAACCGTTGAAGCCCCTATCTGCTAATATGTTTACCTCCTTGATTTGGGTGAGCAAGTCCTCCAACTTAGTAATCTAGCCCTCAACAATAATCTTGGTGTTTTTATTATCCTTTACGAGATCTTATATTGTGGGTCCAACACCATCCTTGATGTTTACCAACACCATCCCCACCAAGTCTTCCAAATATTCAATCTCATCATTATAATCTATCTTGGCTTGGCTCACCAATGTCGAACATTGTCCCAAGACCTTTTTAACTAAGGTGTCATCCTGATCATATACTTCCTTCATCCACACCTATTTTCCCTTCAAACCATTTGGCGTCTTTCTATCTCTTTTTCCTTCCTTTTTTATCGTGACCAAGGTCAAAAGTGTCACCTATATGTCCAAGCTCCATGTTATGACTTCGAGGACATCTTCTACAACACGTTGCACACTGCTCATCTGTAAGGTGGCTTAGATCCACCACTTTATAAGTCACCCCTTTATTTTTCTTCAAATGGATGGTCTCGATCACATGATCATTGACCTCGAACTCGGGCTCCTCTACATGACAATGCAGATTCCAACTTATCAACTGCTTAGTCCTCACTATACCCCCATCTTGGTCTAAGATATCCCAAACATGTAACTTCTCTGGGGAAAGGGTGGTCTGAAACTATGCGGGAAACACGTTCGTGGGATCATCCACAAAGTCCATATGAGAGGACCTAGGCATCCTACTTTTCCTCTATGCCTTGCGCTTAGAATGTTGCTTCCTCAAGGTACTCATACCTATAGAAATCCCTTTATCCTTCTTAATAACAAAGGAGTATCCCTTATCCTTATCTTCTGGTTTGGTGGGATGGGTAGGTGACATTTCTTTCACTGGACTATTCACAGGTCCCTCCACAGTAGGCATCTTTTCCTTTGCATGTGCATTAACTATTGCCTTGGCCTCTACCTCGATCCTTATTTTCTCTTGTTCCTCAAGCTCTACCTCAATTTCTTCTTTGAACATAGTGTGATCTCCTTATGATCTGTCTCAATCATAAAACTAAATACATCATATACTTTAGGATTTTTTTCTTGGCTCTTTTTCCTCGGGATTTTTAACTTCTTTGTGCTCTAGTTGTGAAGCCTCGACGCTACCCTGCTATGATGTACCTACACCCCCATTGGTGCCCCATCATGTATAATACTTCATTTTCCTATAAGTTTCTAATTTCCCTTCACTCTCGTCTTCTTCCTCCTCTCCTTATTCTTCATGGACCACTTTCATAGGTAGGATCAATGCCTCTCTTAGCTTTGGAAAGGTGGAGTTTGTAACCTCCACTTCAACTCCTCCTTACATCTTAGAGTATAGTTGTATGATCACCCGGTGGATGAATCCCTTGGTGATGACATTGATATGTGGCTACAGATCCATGAATTCTTGCTCTAAGACTTCAACATACGCAAACCTTGTATCATACGTGTAGGTCACGTGAAGAGAGTGAACATTAGAGTCCACTTTCTCATAATCAAAGGTCATCTTCTGTGCATCCTTCAACCGATTGATGGAACACTTCATATATTTAGCAGTGAATGCAAATAAAAGTTTGCACCATGGCCCCATTTCTCCATTGACCATCTTAAATTTTTCCAAGATGAAGTGTTGCATAACTGTAAACTTCATCTGGTCCCCTACGAATTCTAGAAACTCATGCATGATACACCACTCATTCTCAAATTCCTCATGCAACTCTCATATCATTTATTCATCTAGCCCTTGTATGCATTCGTGATGGAGCCATCATAAGTGAACTATGAAAATTACACTACAGGAGATGAGTGCACTAGTGGGTAAACCCACATGTTCCCATCTCATCCATCAAAGACGTTGATTTCCCATAAAATTATTAATAAGTAGGAAGGACCCCCACGTTATCTTTTCTCTAGCTTCATTATGCACACTGTGCTTCCTCAATGATACTCCTCAAAATGAATTGCACAAATTTATAGTGCACTCATTTTGATACTCTATACGTAATGTACAAGAATATTTTGTTTATATCTGTCCACCATTTTGATGTACCCCACTTGCAGTGGATAAGTCAAGTTGTGAGACTTAATTCTAGGTCATCTAGATCTTAAATAACCCAAGCCCTTCCTCCCTTATCATAATTCAACTTCTTCACCAATTCTTTAATTTTTCGTGTTGGCACATAAGTTGAGTGTCATATCCTCTCTAGTCTTCTATAGGCCTATCACTCTCCTTATCAACTGGCATGTAATCCTCATTCTTCTCCCCATAAAGTAGAATAAATCCTTATGCACCCATGACATTAACCACTTGAAGAGAAGGGTGGGTTTAGTAAATAAAGGAAGCTCCCATAGCTACAAAACTCTAGTTTTATGTAACTCATGTTACACCGAGTTGTCAAACTTAGGGTTTCCGAGCTCTTCTAACCCTAGAACATCTTTGAATAGATCTACCCACATCAACTTGTCATGTTATTTTGTCTTGTGGTTGAACTCACTAATCTTGCACCTATATAAATTTTAACTCCACTTCTCTACTTTATTACACCCGGGGTATTGTATTTCCAAGTATATATCAATGGGTTCCTCCTTCTCCACCATTGGTCTCTTAGTTTGTGCCTTCTTTGGTGAAATTTTCATTCCTTCTTTGTGTGGCCTAGGTGTTAAAATTCTCCTTGTCTACCCGAGATATCCGACGCCAATAGCTTCACTCCTACGCAACCCCCTGCTACCTTACTATCTACTCCACTTTCCGCTTTGTAAGGTCTCATCATAGTTTGCAAATTTCCACTAGTTCGTAAAGTACTTCACTTCTTTATCACACCCTCATCGCACTTTAATAGCTCAAGAGCAAAAAAATTGATAGGCAAGGTAGTTAAAATGACTAACCTCACCCACTATTTATACCTTTTCCATGACCTCACCGTATTTTTAACCCATGCGTATTAACGTTACTTTTTAAAAACATAATTTTTCCACTTAAGTAAAATTCTATGACCCCACCTCACACACTATAGTCGTAACCTTTTGGCGTGCTATCATTACTTCACTACCATAGAACTCCTTTTCATTCTTTATTGCACCAAAGTACTTAACCTATGTGCTATCCATTAAGTAATTTCCCATACCACCGCTTGCCTCACATTACATTGAGTGATTTTTCTTCTTCTCCTATGTAGTATTCAATCATCTCAACCTTCCTCATAACACCTTTTCATATAACACAAACCATTTTTTTCTACCTCCATTCTAACATCCTAGAAAGATTTTTCAACTAATCAAACCTCCATTAGAAATGCACTAACAATTTCCAACATTATACTTCCATCCACCCCACACTAAATGTATGTGTGATCCTCTACACATGGAATCCCTTAAAAGGTAGTTCACTATTGGCACGCGAATGCACAACAGAACACGAGACTAAAAAAAAAAAGAATAGTGATGATGAAAGGAAACACATATAAATGAAAATTCATTAAAGGAAAACCTAAGATAAATGGAAACACTTCCTTATTACAAACACCGAGAAGAATTATTTATAGTATGGCTTCAACCTACTCCCATTAAAGAAACAGGAAATTTTGTGTCATCTAAAGATTCTAACTAGCAAGCACCTAAGTCAAGTATATAGGTCACAACATATGGTCCCAACCAATGCACTTGGAACTTTCTAGGATGGCACAAAAACTTGGAGTCATATAGAAGAACCATTTTTCCAACTTCAATCTTCTTGTTCTTAATATGTCAATTATGTTAGACCTTCTATCATGTTTTCTCTTTCTTCTAGCTCCATCGAGCTATAGCATGTCTCTCATCCAACTGCATCAATTTTTATATGCACTCTTCAAGTACTTTATCATCATCTAATCCTCCTATGTGCGCAATACGTAGGGATGGTAACATAAACTCAACTGGTAAAATAGCCTCTACGTAAAACACCAATTGAAATGGTGTTGCTTTTTAGATATCGTTTAGGTTGTTCTATATGACCAAAGTATAACAAAAAATTTATCATCCCAATCCTTCCTTCCAATGTCACAGATATTTTTCAATGTGTGGCTCAAAATATTGTTGAAATCTTCATTAGACCCATTCTCTTGTGGGTGATAGGGTATAGTCTTGTGATGTGCTACCATAAATTTTACAAATAATATTCTAACAGTCTCATTCAAGAAATGATTACCCCTATCACTTGTTAAACTAAATGTACATCTATACTTTTGATACTCTCCTAAAGGAACCTTACTACAGTAGTGAAAGTGCAATCCTTCATAGGTGCTTCTTCTGAACACCTTGTAAGGTAATATATATAAGTAATGATTTAGCACGACCTGATCTTGTGTGTTAGTGGGGAAATAGGGCCCACAAATTTAATTTCCAATTTTTCAAAAGGTTTTGCACTTACTATAGGACTCCATAAAATTTCATCTCTATGTATAGGCTTCCCAAGGCACTGAAATGATCACAACCCTTGGCATATTCTTGGCAATCCTTTAACAATTATTCCCACCACAAACCAACCATAAAAATCTTGTGCATGGTGGCACACCATGCATAGTTTATACAACAACCCCTATGATATTCTTCCATAATACATATGTGCTCATGTTTGAGTATGCACTGGCACAAAATCTCACCCCGGCCAAGTTTTTATAGATCTCCACCAATCAACATATAAGGTGTGGTGTGAATGGAAAGTTGTTTTCTTTCTATACTCTTCATTCTATCAAGCACCACACCTGTTCATAAAAAGACAACAATATCCTCCAAATCAGAGGGCACGCATTGTAATCTAAACAAATATGCATTTGGAATTATGTCTTCAATGCTCTGTGTGTCCTCACCCAAAGTAATTCTTGAAATATGGTCAGGTCCTGAATTTCTCTTTCCTAGTTTTACTACGACCAAAAATTCAAAATCCTGAAATAACAAGATCCAACAACATATGTGCCCTTGTAAAACATGATTGTTTACCAAATACTTAAGTGTCATGTGATCTATGTAAAATATAAATGAAGTAGCCAACAAGTACTTCTAAAATTATGTAGCACATAAATCATAGACAATGTTTCGCACTCCATTTTTGTGTAATTTTTCTCAGTTGGAGTTAACTTTCTACTTGCAAAACACAAAGGGTGATCAATAATCCCTTCTCTAGGATGTGCTAGAACTACTCCAATTACCATCCCTAATTCATCTACATGCACATGAAAGGGCTTGTCCCAAGAGGGAAAGTGTAAAATGGGTGCAGTTGTAAGCTTTTCCTTCAACGTATCAAAACCACTGTTGTGTCCCACCCCGTGAAATTTTCCCTTATGCCTCAATAGTTATTCTATAGGTATGACAATATTGGCATAGCCTTTGATAAATTTTTTGTAGTAACCCATATGCCCCAAAATCCATGCATTTCACTTTGATTGGAAGGCTCCTCCAAACCCAAAATAACAATAACTTTGGTAAGGTCCACCAATAAACCTTCGCAAATAATATGACCTAGCAATGTGCCAAAAGGAGTAGTAAAGACACATTTCTTAATGTTTAGAGATATACTTAACTTTCTACACATCTTAAACATCAATCTCAAGTCATCACAATGATCCTTCACTAATCCATACACTATCCAATCATCCAGGTAGACCTGTAGAAATCTATGAATGAAGTATTAAAATGCTTGCACCACAATGTGTAAAAAATACAGAAAGCACATTCTTAAGTCCAAAGGGAATAACCATGTAAGAAAAAATTCCCCATTCAGTGGTGAAAGTAGTCTTCTCTTAGTCTTCCTTTTCAATCATTACCTGGTGATACCCTGAGAATCCATCTGTAAAAGAGTACATCTCATGTCTTGCTACACCTTCCAAAATTTCCTCAATAAAACGCGTTGGAAAATGATCTATCACACATACAACATTCAAATCTCTATATTACACACATATCCTTATCCTACCATCCTTCTTGATACTATTCACCATTGGGCTAACCCATTCAGACTCTTCAATGGCCTTAATGATCCTGGATTCTAGCATTTTATCAATCTCTTCTTTCACCTTCACTCACATATTAAGATTCATCCTATAAGGCCTCTTCCTAATCAAGCACACACCTTCCTTCAACTTAATCCACATCTCCCATAATGAGTGATGAACCCATTTTAATTCATGGTATCCATGAAGAAAAATATCTGGAAGTCGCACAAGAGCTCAATTATCTTTAAAACTTCTTATTCGTCCAAAGTAATCACCAATGATTACTTATTTCGGTTATGCTTATGTGCCAATGTTGACCTTCTTTGTATTTAAAGGCTTATGGTAAGTGCGTGCCTTCTCATCTGCACTATTCAAGACTTCTTGCATACCCTCTGTATGATCAACATATAGGTTCTCTACTTCCTCATCATCTATCAGGTACACCATTTTTCCTTTCTCTTTTTCTAGACAGGTGCGCTCAAACTGTACTTCATTTGTTTCTTCTTATTTCGTAAAGCATGCCTCCAAATCAGGTTCTTGAAGAAAATCTAGGATGAGGTCCTTAGATTTGGAACTATCTCCTAGAGTAAGGCACTTGAATACCTGTAAATATTCATTCACTGATGGTTTAGAAGATAGATACTCAAAATTTTGAATAATACCTTTCATCAAATCCTACCAATTTCCTATCTAACAAAATAACTCAAAAGACGTACCATGCACATGCACAACCCTACAAGGTGGAATATAACTTATGCACCTCAAGTGAGGGGGGTAAAGCTTTTGGGCCTTTCGTTCAGTCTTTCTCACATTCCTGAACATGGTACAAGGCATATTACTTCCCATGATAGTCACATATCTTTGAAGGTGCATTGTTCTGGAGAAATATAACAAAGAACATGATTCTTACATCATTTCACTCTATAAGATTATCCCGATGAGTCATCCACTAATAGGTGGTTGTCCCACATAAGGTATAAAAAAGTATATTCTTCTGTTCTACTTCACAGGTCCACTAGACTTCCATAGTGCATAAAAATACATCAGCTTACCTTTCCGCAGTGTAAATTGATCATTTTCTTCCTCTCAAATTCCTAACCAAACGTTCCTTAACGAGATCAAGTCACAATTCCCTTAAATTCTCTCCCAATCATCTCATAACCCCCATGTGCCCAACTATCACATATAATGCTAGTTGTATCACTCATGGACTAGGCATCATCCCAATGAATGAATCCTTATCTCGATGGCTCAGTAACCTCTGTATCTCTAATGATGTACACATAAATTTTATCCATCTCCTCCTCGCCTAAAGGCTCTACATAAGGTGTAGACCTCACATATGTTAGTGGAATAATTACACACTCCTTGTTCTCAAAACTGATATATCCCTTCTTGAAGAATAAATTAACATTGTTTTCTTAACACTAATGGCATCCAATTAATTTTGCAAAACTATCTTCCTCGGCAAGCCCCAAGAATTCAAAATCCCCATTGAACTTGGCCCCTTGAATGGTTATGGAAGCATTCTTCAAAACTTTGATGGGTGTAACTTTAGTTCTATTTGTCACGTAAAACACATTTGAGGATGGTTTTAATGGTGGTCTCCCCATCTAGCTCAAGCCTCCAATGAACCAATGAGCATGCTAAGAGGGATGGATATCATAAGATAATATTGACAAGAGAGTCTTAAAATGTGCATCATACTCCCGCACACTCTCTACCTTACCCTGTTGAATCTCCTTCGTATGATGATGCTCTTTTTATTAAATTCAAGAATATGAAATTATACTAAGAAGGCATCATGCAATGTGGTATAATCCACCACCATCTGATGTGGGTAATACTTTTGATACTAGTTATGCACGTGCCCCTGTAACATAGTTACAAACTGGCTTACCTTCCACTCCGGGTAGTGATACCCTTAGCGCGCCATAGTAATTCACACTTGTGTACATGATCTATAGCATCCTCAACACCTTTATAATTAGGTAAATGAAGAGACATCTCATAAAATACTTTTGATGGGGTTATGGTCCTTCCCCACTAGATCCGAACCTACATTCACTCTTGTGTTTCCTCTACCACCAAATCCACTAGTTCCACTAAATCCCTATCCTTTAGATCCACCAGATCCTCCTGTAGCAGGTATAGGGCCTGAATTATTATTACATTACATTCCCACGGTTGTGTTACTTACCAAATGAACAAGTAGTACTTCTAGCTAGCACCTTAACCTTTGATAACACCTTGAATTCCCGAAAATTTGGTAGAAAGTGATGACTTTTGTTGATGCTCATACTTTAATCATATCATTCTTCAATCTAGAGTGGTGTTCATGGTTGTTTGCAACAAAGGGAATAGTAGGAACAATTTTTCAATGAATACTTGAGTAATAAAAACTAAGAAATTGTTAAACTGATCATGATTATAAATAAAATTCTTAAAAGTAACATTAAAATGAAATGAAGAATGGAAATATCAGTGATCATGAAAATGTAAGTGCATCAAAGTAATGGAATAAATGTTTGAATGGTAAATGCATCCACAAATACTCAAAAGAAATAAACATAAAAATCCCTTTATGTTGGTTAGGAGTGGCTCTTGCTCCTTCCCTTCGATCAGGTTTAGCACTTGAATTTAGGAAACAAAAGTTATTCTAAATATGCTATCTTTATTGAATTGAAAATACTCTATCACAATGAATTGAAAAATAGCTAAAAGTCAAACACTAAATCTAAGTATAAGATCTATTTTATATAAGAGAGATGTTCTAGTTTTATTACAATAGAACTAGTTATTCTAAATGACTAACTATACTTTTAAGCTGATTATCTAACTAAAAATTTCCATCTAGTTTTGGAAATACATTAATGAATGGAGAATTTCATAAAGTGTTTGAACTTGAGATATTCTTGACAATTGAAGAGTGGATCCATGATTGACTTCTTAAAAGGATTCAATCACCACTAGAAGATTATTCAAATCATTAACTGATGAAGAGAACTGAACTGATGTTGAGTCTTAAATTATTGGTCATATTTCATCTTCTCGGTAACTTGAATGTCTATTTAATTAATGGCAATGATTTCTATTCAGAATGTATTGTTTCAATCTGTGATTTCAGTGATTCAAGCTATCTACATCTGCACTTGAGTTCTCCCAATGTTTTGAGTAATATGGATTGGTGACCTAGATGATTTAGATGTGCTGCTTTGAGACCCATGTTAAGTGGATGATATTCATGTGCTAGCACTTCAAATAGAGTCTTTTTTTAGTGTGTGAATTTATTCATGCACTCACCGTAATAATGCAACATATACTTCTTCAAAAATAATGAATTTAATGTTCATAACCAATATTATTCAAGCTATTTATGCAAAAGAATCAACAAGATAAAAACATCACAAGTATACACAATAATTTCTTCATAATCATAGTAAAGTATTTAAATATAAAGAGTAATCATTGTTCATCATGTATCATGATATCAAAATAGTATGAGTTTAACAGGGCTTAAACATAAAAAAAATGGGGTTCATCACATTTCTCATCTATGCCACATCCATATCCTTGGTAACCCATGACATACATCATCTTATTAGGGATGGAATATTTAGGAGCTTGATAGCATGAAGCCATATCATCATCAAGAGACTAGGATATACCAACATCAAGAAGTTTCTCATCCATGAAAACACCATCAAGAATAAAAGTGTCGATGTTACAACGTTCGGGAATGTTGATATTTATAACTAGGCTTAACACGCATTTTAGGTAATAGGGGGAGATTGGAAACTAGGACATCTTTTTAGAGGTTGTATTCTCCATAGCTAGTTGTAACTTCATCTCCCATGATTAAAATTTATATACAGATGTAGAAGCACCATTATTACATGAGAAAAATGTATCAAGATTAACACAGGATGTGATAGGCTTGGATTAAATGTGCATATCTATTTCATTTGAAGGACATTCATATGTAATGGGAAATAACTAGATAACGCTCTGCAATGTGCAAAGGGTTGGGGGTCCCCAAGAATGGTAAGAGTTTTCCTTCATGGTACAATTTGATACATTGATGGAAAGTTGAAGGCATGACCTACATGACATGAATCCATGGGTGACCAAAGAGCATATTATAGGGTAGTTCCAAGTCCAAGACATGGAACTGGGTATCGTGAATAGTAGGCCCAACTTCCATAGGAAAATTTATTGTACCAGTTGATTGTCACTCTACATTATCATAAGCCTTAATGGTGATAACATTATGATGCAATTCAGTTTTGGTGTGTCCTAACTGTTTGTTTATTTTCAAATTATAGATATTCAAGACATATCCATTATCCACAATTACCATTTTTATCTTTTAACAAGTCATGATCAATTTTATGTATAAGGGTAGATTGTGTGTATGACCATCCATTGGAATCTCACCTGGCTAAATGTAATGTGGTTAGAAGGAGAAATATGAGCAACTAAGGCTTGGAAACGTGAAGGATCAATATCAATTGAAATTCCTAATCCTTGAAGTGTTTTGTAAAGGATGTCTTTATGAACTTTGGATATTTTAAGAAGATACAAACTAGAAATCTTAGCAATGGTCTTACGAAGTTGTTCTACAATATCATAATGACTATTATGAGGGGTAGGTAGAGGATTTTCTAAAATAACAAGATGAGCGCGTCGGGTTTCCATGGCACACACTCATGCCTTGATCTTTATAATATTCACATGCTTAATATGTGGATGAACACAACCAATTACGAGAATCAAACAGATAAGTGGCAACATGATTAGCTCTTTTATTATTGGATGAATAACCTTGATCCAAATTTTTTGATCTGTTTATGCTTTGGAAATAACTCTTTGTAAATTCCCAATTGTTGGTTAGAATTTTTATTGGGTGCATGCAAATCCATTTCAACATCTCTGCTATTTATGAGGTCTTGGATGAAGCGTTTCAACTTCAAACAATTGTCTGTGGTATGATCCTTAACATGATGATAGTCACAATATTCATGGTCTTTGTACCATGATAGCCTTGGTGCATCATCTATGAAAGGTGTAGTTTTGGGAACCTAACCATGTTCACTACATCTACTTGTTTTAATATTGAAGAAAAAGAGTCTATAAGAGGAGTGAACATTAGATGTTTGATTTTAGGTGCAGCCATTGCAAAGATTCAAAGAAGTATTATTCGGAATGATTGCACATGTTTTTAACTTTTTATTTTATAACCTACAACATTTTTTTCTTGTTAAATAATTTAGGTTTGTCTGCAGGTTTGGACTTGTGGTTATCTCTTTAAAAGGGATTTAAAGTCCCTTTAGCTAACAAAGCCTTCTCGATTTGGCTTCCTTTTTCTATGACTTCTTCAAAAGTTCTCACATAATGCATTTGCAAGTGAAATATAGTTTTAGGATGGAATTTTTGCACAAAAATTCTAACAAGCTATTTCTCCGGAATGGAGCAAGGGAAGCGACTAGCTAGCCCTCACCATAGTTATAGGAAACTAATGAAGTTTTCATTGTTATGTTGTTTGGCATTACACAAATCTAACATGGTAATGTCACTTTCCATATTGATTTAAAAGTGGTCTCACAAATGTTTTGGCTAATTCAGCGAATGTGAATATAGACCATTTAGGTATATGGATGAACAATTCAAGTGTTTGATGCCTAAGACTCCGTGGGAATAGGTGAATAAGTTAATTGTCATTGTATGCAACTTCTTGGCAAGCCATGAAGAAGTATTTAACATGATTGCATGGATCACCTTTACCCCTATATTTTTCAAATTTAGGGAATTCAAAGTGAGGAGGAATGGTGGTTCGTAACATTTCCTATCAAAAGGATATGGGCATAGTTCTTCAAATTGGTATTTCTTACTTGTGTCCAATGTTATTTTCTTTCAAACTTGTGAGTAAATTTTTCATTGACTGACACTCTTGGTCAAATATTTGGTCACGTTAAGGAGTGGAAGGAATATACATGTGATTAGAATTTTATGTCTCACCGCAAAAATTTTTAGTGTAAAGATCAGTGTACATAACCTTAGGTTTTTCATTACTAGCAGCTTCTTCCTAGGTCTTTGTGGACATGGGAAGCTAATCTTGCTAATTAAGGAATAAGGGGTTGGAGAAGGGAATAAGGGTTTTTTTATTGATGTACCTTCTTAAAAAAATTCATGGCCATGTAGCACATATCCCAAGGATTATGGAGTAAATCAATTTTCATCATGAAGCTTCAATCTCAACCATGAAACTGCAAATCTCCACAAAACTAGGGTTTTCTCTTACTTCGAAACAACACCAAACCACCACCAAAATGAGTTTATAAAAATTATATACAACTTTGATGCGTCAAATTTTCTTTCCCAGATCATTTTGAGTGCAAAAATTCATATCTCTCTATTCACTCTGTTATGATGGTTTTAACTAAGGTTTTGACCAACTTGTCTTCTTAACGATTGTTCATAAAAGTATGACGATAAAATAACCTCATGTTTTTGCAAAAAATATCATATTAATGAAAAATCATTCCCAAATCCACAAGCCTCCATGCATAACCCACATGTATGGATGATCAAAACAACTTCACGTATCGAATCTGGATTAGCCTTTCTCTATGACTCGAGTTTTCCAAAAAACTACATATCTTGAGAAAACATCTTCATTCTGACCTATAAATTTTCCTAAAGCATCATGACTACCTCCTATAACTATCCAAACTCTAATGCATGCTCAAATACCTATTAATCTTTCCATCAACTAATACTTAACTGTGTTTTTAACCGATCTTCACAATCTTTCTCCATAATGACCTCAAACATGCACTAAATAGTTGAGCACTAACCTAATACACCTCATACATGTGCTATGAAACATATCAATTCTCTAAACATGCTTCAAATAGGATTTCATTCTCCATCTCTCATGCCACCATGATATACACGTGCTCTAGGTCTAAGAATATGCCTAGAATGACACGACTCAACGCATATAACTCATGAACTGATTATGATGACCACCAACAGACACATATATAACTCTAACACATCACACTAACCATGATGGACATCATGAATACCTTTAATAACCTCTTGAGTGCTCATACAATGACTATGTGTAGTCACTTTTCCTAACTATTTAATTCCGGGCACACTAGCATATCACCTAGCCTAAACATGGAGCTCACCCGAGGTATGCAAAGGCACCATTCCCCTCTTATATGTGATATTTTTCAATAATTTTACCATTAAAGGTAGAGTAATTCTTGTTAGTAAATGCATACATCCTATAACAAGAATAATGAACTAGATATAAGCATAGATGACCATTCGTATGGCGAGAAACATTAAGAACATCAAGCAAGTAATCATATATAAACCAAGAACACAATATAAAACACATATGTTTTGATCCGTTGGGATCGATATTCATAACAAACACCAATCTATTAATCCATCATTGTTAGAGTAGCCAAATACATCACAAGATCCATAAACAAACTAGATACATCAAGCAGAATAACATTCTAACCCTATAGTCATTCTACTTAGGAAGCATTCTCACGTATCTCTCATCGAGCTCTCTCTCCTATTTTCTACTCTACTTCTTGTCATGAAAATCAATACACAAGAAGAGAAATCTGGGAATCTTCCCTTTACCACCGATTCATCACTCAAGAGCAAAACCGTATGCCAAATTTCATCATGCCTGTTATACTCAAGTACCCTTGACATGCAAATGCCGCCTAAACCATAACGAACTCAAATTTACAGATCTTAATCTTATCATAATAATCATATCCTAAAACATGATCTCCTTAGGTTGCAAGTATCCATGGTTAGCCTTATCCATAATCAGGCCTTACCACATCTCCACGTGTTCCTCATTGCAACTCTTATCTTTGTGGCCCAAAATATGGCTAAGTCCCAAGCCTATTTTGCCTAGGAACGAACCTCCATGCTCTTCCTAAAGTTACTTCCATGCGATCCTTTACACCTTGCTAGCACATGAAAAAACCTTTGTGCCTCAACTACTTAGTCTTATCGGGGCTCAACACTATGCCTACTTGCACCATGCCTAAAACCATGCTTAGACACCAAGGCAAGACAACAAGATTGGACATTACCAATCTATCTTCATGTTTGACCTTGAATAACACCTCATGGATACTTCTAAATACTCTTTACTCCCTTTTCCATAAATGACCTTTAACATCAATGAAAACACTAGAAACATTTTTCAAAAACCTCCCCCTTTGTCATTGATGACAACCACCATTAGAAACATTAATGAAAACCATGAATGCAAACATATCTATAAGACCTCTTTTTCATTTTTATGATGTTACTCTCCCCCTTTGACATCTATGAAAATGGATACAATGATTACTCAACATGAAAAACTAAAACTCACAATGGAAATACATAATGGAAATAATGACTTAAATACTTACAAGACCCCCTTAGATTGTACTCTGATTTCTTGTCTTCAACAACAACCATAAGGATCCAAGGACTTGATATAGCCATAAAAATAGCTCCCCTTGAATTGATATTCTCTATATTTTGTCTGCATACTTGTTATCATCACCTTCTAGGTCTGTACCATGCAAGAAACCACAAACTCTTCCTCTAAACATAGCATATCATCTTTTAGGACTAAGATCCCTAAACCACATTTTCAGTCCAAAATGCCAAATCTCTCTCTCCAATAGTATCATATCAAGCATAAGAATGACCATCTAGGTTCTCCCCTGTCTTATAATCATCGATTTGTCATTGTTAAAGAAACCACATAGTCACATACCTTGTGAAATTGTCTTGAAAATGGATCAACATAAATGTCTCGATCCTTAATTAGTTCTTTAGTGTTCTCAACCTTTTTCTATGTTATCCCAAATGTTTGACATTTGACAAATTCTTCCTTTCAGTTTACTTGCAAAAATCAATATTATACATCTTCGTCATCCTTTTTAAGAACAATATAACCTTATTATGTTTTATGGAGTCTTCAACCACATGTAGCTCATTATTTTAGTGCTTAACAATCCATTGTACCCTTGAAATATATTTCATACCTATAGTTTCACTTTTCTATATGACCATCACTAAATTGACAAACTTCGAGAATGATAATAGAATTTATAAACATAGCTAACAATATTGAAATTTACCTAGTAACTCTTGACCAAAAAACCCTTGAAACTTTATCCTTCAACACATTTATACTGACCATAAGTAGCATTGGAACTTTTTAGCATAGACACAGACTTAAGAAACATGCCTTGCCATATTGAGGACTAGAAACACATACCATTCTCATATTACATCATTTAAACTTGGAAAAAGTTCTTGAATGAACACACACAAATTATTGAGCACATTCAAAAATATTGGCTTCTCATACAATACTTCTCCAAGTTCGATATCATACTAATAGGAGCATGAATCATAAGAACATATCATACCTTACTTATTTCTTCCATGAATTACCTTACGTACCTGATAATGATTATCATGGGACTAGAGCCACATATCTAACTCAAACCTTGAGTCATCAGGAAGCCATATAATTCTTTCATGCTAGATATGAATATTACAAACTTTGGAACCCAAAACAATATGCCATACTATGGTAATATAAACCCAATCCTCTCAAGACAATCATTTAATAAGACATACCTTAATTTTATTATCTAATGGATGGAATAATTTTGAGCCTCTTCATAGTAGTACAAACCTCTAAGATATCCTTCATACACATATATTTTGGAGACCTCGACATCATTTTCATGTTCCTACAATCTCTCTCTTTGCAGTACTTGTATATTGATATCAATTTTCTCTATCAACTCATAAATCAAGTATCTTCTTCAAACTAAAATAATTGGATTTAAACCCAGAGAGCTTGATCATGGAGCTCAAATAGCATGATAAAATCCCCTAGAATGATATTTCCTTCTTCAACTTTGCTCATGTCTTTAAGGATCAATATGAGACTTTGCAATTTTGAGTACTCTTCTAGATAAATTTTATGGACTATGAAAAGAACATATCAAGACTTGGATAATCTTGATGACCAACTAACTCCCTAATACCACTTTTTCACTTGCATGGATGTAATAAAAAATAATAGCACATCTTGGCAACACAAAGCAATGAGATACAAAAATATTTGGATTCTTACTTTCTCAAGGACACATCACACTTGAAGACATGTTATAATAGTACTATACTAAAAATACATAATATGATACTTACTTTGCACCCACATATTCTTCTTCACATGATCATGTAGTTATATGACTTTCAAGACTTCCCCCAATCATTGCAGATCAACATGGGCTCATGAAGACACAATAAGAATCACATAAAATTCTTCACAAGACATTAATCCCCACGGGATGGTTCACTCCATGAATCTATACAAGAAGACTTCGATAAATATCATCATAGACCATCATGACACACTTGATCGAGCTAGATGTACTAATTGAGAACATACCTAACAACCATACAACTCTTTTGAAGACTCACATAACCTCTATAAATACTCTTGAGACACAAAAGATAACCCTTTTGATCATACTAGTTAGCAGTCTTATATGAATGATAGAATATATACACATTAACAAATTTTGAGAATCATCTTTATAAGTACTTTAAAATTATGGAAACATAGACCTCGACTAAAATAACACACTTTTTCATTTCTTGGATAGTCAAACAAGACCTTCAAACACCTTATATAGACCAAACATGCACACAAACCTTATGAATGGATCTAAACAAGATACAAACATACCTTTTACAATTCCCACACTTGTACATTTCGTGAAGACTTCAATCAACAACAAAATATGGTAATGCACCTTCAAGAACACACATTTCTTCCTTTATATGATAAATGTATTCTATAATACACACAATCCCCTTAGAGAACTTAAAATAGAATATAGTCATCAAATGAGCCCAAGGAATTGTTAGGAATATCCTTAGTTTAGTGCATAACATAGGTATTCATATTTATTATTGGTAATTGGGTAAATGTAAAATGTTATTGTTAGTGGTGGTTAGTATGTGGTGAGTTAGTAAGTTAAATAATAAAACAAATAGTTTGTTTTATTATTATATTGGTGAGTGGTTAAAACCATATGGGTGTATGGTTGTATATGCATACAAATGTTTTTGGAGATTTTGTTATGAGAAGAATCCTATATATATGGAGTGCTTCCATTGTAATTGTATCCCAAATGATTTGAATAAACAATATATTACTCTGGTGTTTTTGTTTAATCTTGCTCATTTAATATCAGTGGCATCAGAGCAGGTATGGATCAATAAGAATTTGTGAGGTGCAGCGATTATTTCTTATCATTACAAATTCTTTGGCTTTGGAAAATGTGTATCTTCCCAGCCTACAACTCAGTGGAAGCGTGGATGTTAAAAGCAACATTCAAATTGCAATAAAAGGTTTCTATTTTTTTTTTTTTTTAAATATGACTGTTAAATTGCATATCCCACAAAAACCCACATACCAAATCGTAGGAAATTTTTTGGGTTTTTTTATTTATATTTTGAGAACGTTTTGTCAAAAATTTGGAAAAACTTGGTTTTGGTTATGCAAAAACATAAATCATTAACGATGACTTACAGACCTATTGTTTCATGTATTCTATCTGCCAAGGTATTGATCTAAATGATTTGAATATCAATAAGTTCTCTGTTATTTTTATGATCAATGGATACACCGGTAATTTTGGTAGATAAATTCAATGGAATTAACTTTCATACGTGGAAAGTGAAAATTCAAATGAAACTCATGAATAATAATTTGTGGAGGATTGTAAATGGGTAAGAAAAATTACCATCAGATGCAGCAAAAGCATTAGAATGGGAAACAAGAGATGATAAAGCCAAAGCCATTATAGGCTTAGCTCTTTCAGATACTGAATTGCATTATGTTGATCTTGAGAAATCATCAAAGGAAATGTGGGATAATCTAAATAAATTGTTTGGTGCAAAAGTGGTCAATGCAAAGTTTTCTTTAAAACTTCAATTGTTTAGATTCAAAATGGATGATGGAGTCACCATGTCTAGTCATATTAATGATTTCAGATCTCTCACTAGACAATTAGTAGAAATTAGTGCTCCTATTGATGATGAAGATGCAAAAGCCATATTACTGAATATTTTTCCTCCCAAGTACAGTAATGTAGTGTTTACACTTGGTCAAATGTCTTCTAAAACTCTAGAGGACATGATTTCAGCTCTCCTAGCTGAAGAAAAGAGAACCAAAGAAGACACAGATGAAGAAAAATCTCTATACATTAGAAATAAGTATAAGAAATTTTCCAAAAATGAAGGAGAATTTGAATGCTACTACAATAAAAAGAAGAGGTGTACTTCTTCATTTTGTAAATCTCATGCTCGAGATGTGCTAAGTGGAAAAATTGGCAATGAAGCGGTATAGAGGCGAGATGAATAATCATCGGGAGAACGGGAACCTAAACCGAGAAGAATGTGGATACATGTCTCAAGAATTCTTATATTAAGAAGTATTTTATTGGAGGTTGGAGGATACGGGAGGATGGAGGACAATCTGCATCCTCTCATCGATTACAATGATGGGGCCGCCTCGCTATGGTGACATGTGTGAGTGCGTGTTTATTTCAGTGTCATTTTTTCACAATAAATTTGTTATGGAAACTTCACATTGTGGGGGGAAATGACACATTTCTTCATTTTGTATGTGTGGATTGTTATGTTTGCACTATTATGGATTCCAAAGTAATCTCCTGAAGGTGAAGATATGATGAGGTTGTAGGATGCACTATCACACTGCGATATGGTTGTAGGTAAACCATTTGAAAACATTCACCCCTTTCTGGTTTGTTGTCAACCAATGGAAAACCACCTCACTCTCAATTTTTGGTTAACCGATGGAAAACCAACTTGTGGTTTGTGATAATCCAAAGGAAAATCACATGATCGTGAAATCAGGTGCAGTGTAGTATGGAGGTTTTCCCCATGTTCGCACTAAGGGGGAATGTTAGGAATTCATATTTAAAATGTTCTTTGTATAACATAGGCATTCATATTTATTGTATAACATAGGCATTCATATTTATTGTTGGTAGCGGGTAAATGTAAAATGTTACTTTGTTAGTGGTGGTTAGTATGTGGTAAGTTAGTAAGTTAAATAATAAAACAAATAGTTTGTTTTATCATTATATTGGTGAGTGGTTAAAACCATACGAGTGTATGGTTGTATATGCATATAAATGTTGTTGGAGATTTTGTTATGAGAAGACTCCTATATATATGGAGTGCTTCCATTGTAATTGTATCCCGAATGATTTGAATAAACAACATATTACTCCGATGTTTTTTGTTTAATCTTTCTCATTTAATATCAGGAATCTATCCTCTCTCTTTCCTTTTTTCTCATTCCCTTTGAAGTCATTTCATTTTCAGGTACAATAATATTATCTCCAATATCATCATCTTCTAAGTGAATTCCTAACAAATAAATGTGGTTATCTTCATTTAAAACTTGATTCAAAATTCCTCTATGACTTGTAATGGTCTTGACCATTATGAATTCCTCCTTGATCTTGCCAACACCTTTTGGCACCTTATTTGAACTGAACTCTCTTTTGATAAGTAATGATTCTTTCTTATTTACATCATCTTCACTTTGACCAAGTAAATGGAAATGAAGTATACATCACATGAATTTTTCTAACATCTTCCTTCTTATCAAACATAGAAACAGTTTCCTTGACCTTATCTACTTGATCACCAACCTTGATAAAAGGAACGATAACTAGATCGTACCAAGCCAAGAACACAGATGTTAATCAAACACCACAATCAATAAGATGAAAGTAATTCACCAGAATAACTTTACATAAACCTTTGCAAAAAAATGAGCAGCAATATCATATATTATTATGGAACTCAATGAAATACAATGAGAATGGGCCTTGCTTATATAGGCAAGGAATAATAATCTAAGAACCAGTGCAAGGTCGTAGATCAAGTCATAAATCATGGAAAGAACCAGTCATCAAAGAACTACTCAATTCCATAGATTTATGAGAGAATTAGACATCAAGGATCTAGTCAATACCATAGATCTAGGAAAGAATTAGTCAATACGATAGATCAAGGAAAGAACTATACCTAACAACTAGATAATATCTCCTAATATGTAAATAAATACAAAGAAATATCCACACACATAAGTGGGTGAGGATAAATACAATAAAGGTAAATAAATTACCTAAGTGAACATGAGCTAAGGTAAATACCTACTCTAACAAATAAATGTGATTATATTCATTTAAAACTTGATTCAAAAGTCCTCTATGACTTGTATTGGGCTTGACCATCATGAATTCCTCCTTGATCTTGCCAACACCTTTTGGCACCTTGTTTCAACCGAACTCTCTTTTTATAGAAGCGATTCTTTCTTATTTATATCCTCTTCACTTTGACTAGTAAATGGAATTGAATTATACATCACATGAATTTTTCTAACATCCTCCTTATCAAACATAGAAACAGTTTCCTTGACCTTATCTCTTGGATCAACCACCTTGATTGATAAGATTGTGCTTGATTCATATTTTTCTCTAATGACTATTTCAGACTTCTTAGTTTCCTTGGATGAGTTGGGTTCCTCCTTGGAAGACCTTATAACAAACACTTTCTTATCTTGAAGATACCTATTACCTTTATCATCCCTCTTTCTTTGAAAAAACCTTGTTATATGACCTAATTCATGACAAGTGTAGCAAAAATATTTTTCATTCTTCTTGACTGAAATGATCTTAGATTCCAACTACAATCCAAGGTTTTGTGACCATACTCATAACATGAATAACATTGTCCTTTGAATGAGTTTTAATAACTCCATGAGTACCAATCCCTTGAGAACCTTCTCCTGCACTCTCAAGCCCTATGACCAAAGTCATTACATGAATATAAATATACATTAAAATAAGGACCATACCTCATTACATTAGGTTTTATAATAGGTTTATACCTTCTTGAATCAATCTTATTTATCTCCTTATTGTTTGTTTGAATGTTTGTTCTATATTTTTCATAATTCTACACATGTTATACTTTAAAACCTAGGTTTGTCTTGTCACTAGGTAATATTTGACCCTCTAAGATCCCATTTATAAATTCAAATATTTTCTCCAATCTCTCATACATATTAAAACTGCTAGATGTATCTTCTAAATCAGATCCCAAATATCTCGACTTATCTTCATACATGAGGAAATATTATTCTTTTTCCTTTAGGGGTTTTTTCAAAATGTCAACTTTAGATTCTTGTTCTTTGATGGCTTGACTAGGATCAACCTCCATGCAACTAATTTTATCTTGTAATCCATGGATTAGGGACTCAAAATTGCATACTTCTTCTTCAAGGTCACCAATGAAGTCTCAACATTAGATGATTTTCCCATTGTGCTTAAAGTATCTCCTTCAATATGTTGAGACTTTCTTCACAATGACCTAGCTCGATACCAACTGTTATAAGAACATTCAATGAGAGGTGGGTGAATTAATCATACAAAAATTTCCACTTCATTTACCATTTTGACATTCATCATTCAATTTAACCATTCAACATCTATAAACCATGTGAACTTATTAGGTGTGTATGAAACATTCGAAGTGCCTGTAATAAGAGACAAAACATAAGACACCAAATATAAGTGGGAAAACCTCAAGGGGAAGAAAAACCACTGAAACCTATGCTAATTTTACTCATAACAAATGACTGTAAGAATATTACACATCAATCAAGATTCATTCGGTGAAGCACTTAATTCACAAGGAGCACCCACCCCTATTTAGTATAACACCCACTATACAAGAAGGCTACTACCTACTAAGGTGATCAAGTACCCATGAAACTACCCGATAAATGATGACCAATTAAATATTTTTCTTCCATAACCGATAGTGATCATAATTCAACTCCAAATACATCAAACCCTCTTCAATCTTATTTCTCTCCTAACTCATTCAATCCTTCTTCTGCGCATGGGCTGAATAGGTCTATTAACCTTGCATATATGGTATTCAACTCTTTTAAGCTCAAAACACCACTTCTTGGTTCTTCTCTTGACCACTCAAAACTCTTATTCTTCCTCATCTAGCTTGTTCACTTCCCATTGGCACCACTAGTCACAAATAACCACATATACTATCTTATATATATGACACTAGATCATAAACTCTCCTAGGTCAGCCATGAAAAATTAGGTTGGTCATACCAACACAAAAATACATCAATAACATGTTAGGATAATTAATTATGCATTTTATAATTAATTATTGTTATTAATTAATTATTATTGTTATATGGTTTTTAAACCATATTTGTCTTATTCCATAGTCATAGGATTATTTGTTGCATAGTTGCAACTTATCATTTGTTTGTATTAAATTAATTATTGCTTCTCGGATGTATTTTGGAAGCTGTTGTAATTTCAGTTATACATGTGCAACCTTTCTTTTGTCTGCACATGACTATACAATACCTATAAGTATTACAGTCCATTCATTGTAACCTAGTTGATTTCACATTAATATAATTCATAGGCTACCATCCCTATTTTTGAAATTACATTTGGTACCGAGCGAGATTCTAGACTGTGAAGCTGTGAAGGTGTGGAAAGAGAGAGTAGTAGAGAAAGAGGATAATTGGAGAAGTGTTTACAACAATTGAGAGCCTATGCAGCCTCCCCAACCTCCAGATCCCATCCCTACCTCCCCACATCCTCTGGTTCATTCCAGGTGTTTGGAACATAATTTGTTTTTACACTGGTGCACCCATCACTAGGCAAAATTTGCTGCAGAAAATTAAATATATATATATATATTATTTTATTTTATTTTTAAGGGATTTTCCTCTAAATTTAGAGGTATCTGTGGTTACTGAGATATTTAAAGAAGTCTCGGCATGAAAAGACAATCCACCGAAATGCAAAGCGAGCTCATTGCATTTAGAGTCATTCATCGAGCTATCCATCAAGTTCGCTTAAGGTGGGATGATTGTGTTGTAGCATTAACTTCCCCTATTATCAAGGTAATCCATACAAACTAGATCAAGTTTAATCTCTATAAGGTGAGTTTCCAAACATCAGTCGAGCTCTTCATAGAGCATTACTGCATTGCATTATGCATTGGCGAATTGAGCTACATATTGTTTGAAGCATCTAGGCCAACTCTGTTTGAAAATCCAATGAAACCTTCAGTCAAAACCACCACCACATTTGAGGGGATATTGAAGTAGAGCCATCTTATAAATAAATATGAGTTGTGTTCTATTAAAGCAGAGAGATGTGAATTTTATTGGAAATTCTATGCCACTTTTGCAACCAAGCCTTCCAACGTGATCCTGGTGGAGCACGTCATTCGAGCATCAACCAAACTCCACTGAACCTTCAGTACATGACTGCGACCTGCAATACAAAGAAAGTAGTAGTTAGCAAACACAAAACAAGCATCAACAAATAAAAATGTAATTGAGGCATTGATAAAGGACTCTGTAATCTCCAAACGATGGCCCCTGCGAAATAATACAAATCAATGGCATAAATAAAAAGAAACTAATGACCTACATAACAAAACAAGAGTGGCTCATTCAAAGTGGAGGAAAATCAAAAGCAAAAGGAGATAAAATGCTTTGAATCCTCATTATGAGGAAACCCTAAGTGACCCTCCACCACTGCATGTGGGCCACGTGGAGCCTCAAAGCCATGACATTTCTCCTTCTCGCCATGCAGGCCTCCTCTCCAAGCCAAGTCGACAACCAGGTTGCATTCAAAAAGTTTAGTCACATGTTTTTAAATTGAAATATAACATGCTCAATTTCATACACAAATAATACTTCGTTCAAGTGGTTAGTTCAAGAGATTTGGAACTGTTGAGTATGGGGTTTGAATCACACAAGACAACACAATATTTTCAATTTTGAAATTTAGTAAAAAAATTGGAAACCCACCTATTCTGGAGGCAAATTTAGTGGAAAAGTCACCTCTAAATAGCTAGTTATGACTAAAATGGCCTCTAAATCCTTTAGTGAGAAAAACCCTAATTTCGGGTAAAAAAACAATTCTCCTATTAGGCCTATTTTTTTATTTCAAGCAACATTTACGAAAGGAAGACCTGACCTAAAATCCCATTTTGAGCTACGTTTTAATGTTTTTTGGCATCGAGGGTTATATTGGGCTCGAGAGGCCACTGGGTCTCATGCAAAACAAAAAAATTGCATGCCATTCAATTTTTCCAAATTTTTGAATGTAATTTGTATACTTCAAAATATTGTACTAATTTGTAGGTTGTCATGGTCAACTACAAAATTTGTAACTACTCAGAAACTGGTAGACAATTGTAATCAAAAATAGTAACAAAATTGGTTCTATAATACTCATGAGATCCTAGATCTCATTCTCGGCTGATTCGGTATATACATTACCTCTGGGAAGCACTTACGGGTAAATTCATCATGACTACTACTGCACTTATCACCTAATATAGTTGTAACAACATCGTCTAGGCATCGACCCTTTAAATCGATAGGGAGTAATAAGGACACAGTGTACACACTATGAGCCATCCCATCCATCTGTGAATGATTTCACGACATAAATCCAGACTGAGAAATTATCCAAGTATATAGCAAAGTTATGTGCGCGTATGAGGATATTTCTTTGTGCTTTGGTGTCAATAATCGTATAGACCCCTTTTAGTGTTGTCTTGGTACCACGTATTTAATTCTTTCACGTATGTTAACGCCTCTTTCATGTATCATCGGGTATATAGAAAGGGTGAGCTTCTTCCACATACCATTGGGTATATCGGAAGGGCACATATATAGAAAGGTTCGGTATATCATACTGATGGTATATAGATTGGGAGACCTTATACCTGGAGTGATAAGAGCCAAACCTGTCAGTGATTTCTACAAAATGGGCACCAATGCCCCCAAATTTTTTCTTCCAGATTCACAACTACTCAGAGGAAACAACTATGTTGCATGGAAGACAAAAATCAAGACACATCTTGAGTTTGAAGAGATCTAGCCTATTTTGACTGGTACTCTGACCAGATCAACAACTGATACAACACAACAAAGGTAGTTTGATAGAGCAGATCGAAATACAAACCATCATCTTTTTGGAGTTTCAACAATGTGCAACCCCACATTCATGATGACACAATAGCCAAAGAAGCGCGGGATAATTTGAGCATAGTATACAAGGCCAAAAACAAGAATATCATTCGAATTTATAGAGTTAGTTACACACATTGAAGTTCAAACAAAATGATAAAATCGAAGCTTTCTTAAGAAGAGTTGCAAAATTGAGGGCTTCACTTCTAGCCCTAGGAGAAGCAGTCAAAGATGATGCTCTCATTCCCATTGTTCTGAGAGCACTCCCTTCTTCATACCGTATTTTTGTAACAACACTAAACTTGTCGATATATGCAGTTAGTTTTGAAAAATTGGTAAACCTACTACAACAAGAGGAAGCAATGCACAATAAGGATGATGAAGAGGAGCAGGCACTTTCTTCACATCAAAAATGGAAAGGAAAAGGTAAAGGAAAACCTAATTCCTATCAAAAGTCCCAACATCAGAATCAGTATCACGGGGACAAACAATAGAAGAAACAATGTCCAATTTGTAAAAGAGGACATGACTTAAAAGATTGTTGGTATAATACTTACAAGAAAGGTTCATCAAGTAACTCTGGACCTCCATAACAACAATCTTACAAGGGACATTCTAACTACAATCAAGGGAAGAAAAAGGGGAACTAGAAAAGAAGACCCCATCAGCAAGGAAATATTCTTTGAGTAAGAAGAACATTCAGATAATGAAGACTTCTTGTACACTACTCAATCAAGTGAACCATCCACATCATCTAGTGATGTCTGGTATGTTGATTTAGGAGCCATTCGACACATGACCAGCCATAGAGAGACTGGTTTACTTCAATGAGGGACGTGCCATCAAAAAATCATGTTTTGTTGGGAGATGATTCTTCATATACAGTTCAAGGGATTAGAAACATCTCTCTACTCCTTGGTTCATGCAATTGCAGCCTATCTAATGTCTTATATGTCCCTGGGTTGACAAAGAATCTAATTTCAGTCAGTCAACTCCTAGATCATAACTTGAAAATTGACTTTGATAGTCATTTCGGTAAGAAAATGTGTTTGATTCGAGATAAATCATGAGGCTCAAAAATAGTTGTAAAAGCCTAAAATGTCATACGTATGTTCCAACTTGATTTTGTTCACAGATACAATCAAGCACTTGTGGCTAAGAACTCTACCTCAGCTCAGTTTTGGCATCAGAGACTTGGTCATGTAAGTTTCAAGTATCTTGAGACACTTCGCCGATGCAATATGGTACATGGGCTACCATCTCTTTAGAAGGATACAGACAAGTGTCCTCACTTCCTAAGAGTAGGCAAACAACACAAAGCTTCATTCTATACGAGTGCATATCAAGCTCATGGTCGAAAGCTTGATCCGGTTCATACTAATATTTGTGATCCGATGCAACAAATCATTACGGATTTCAATATTTCATGCTTTATGTTGACATGACTATTCAAGGAAAATGTGGACTTTTTGTCTTCGCAAGAAAAGTGAATATTTTGAATCTTTTAAGAAGTTCAAAGTAGTAGTTGAGAATGAAACTGGTCATCACATCAAAATCTCTACTCGATTGAGGGGCGTAATTCACCAAGAATGAGTTTAAATACTATCTACAAACTCATGTGATTTTTCGACAAATGCCTCCTCCACACACACCGCAACATAATGGTGTTGTTAAGAGAAGAAATCATACTATCATTGAAATAGTGTGATGCATGATCGATGATTCTAGACTTGTAAAGACATTCGGGAAGAAGCGAGAAAAGACAGTAGTGTATTTTTTGAACAAAGTGCCCATAGTTTCTCTTGAAGGAGTAACACCACAAGAAGCATGGTCAAAGTGGAAACCATCTATTACACACCTTAGAGTATTCGGCTATAAATAAAGTATGCACATACCCAAGCAAAACAGAAATAAATTGGATATGAAATCATAAAAACTCATCTTCATTGGGTACAGTGAAGAGACTCTTGCGTACAGATTGATGGATCCAAAGACCAGAAAATTCTACACCAACAGAGATGTTGAATTTTTTTAGAAGAAGGAAGTAGAGTCTCCTCCTCCAGACTCACCTGATGTAGATTCTTCACCAATTGTAAAAATTGAAGCTAATGTTCCCACAGATGATGAAAGTGAAGATGGGGATGATGGTGTTGATCAAATAGAACCACGACCCATAAGAATAGTTCAGTTTATGCCCAAGTTGTGTACTAGCACATTACGAGATGCAAGAATGGATGCTCCACCAAATACATCCACCAATGGACCATAGACTCATAGTAAAGCAAGAGAAGAAGTTAACTTTTCTTTGATGAGTAAAGTAATTGAATCTAATGATTCCTCTACAATCCAGGAAGCCCTATAGTCAAAATATTGGAAAGATGCCATGGATTCTGAATATCAATCGGTGATGAAAAATAACACTTGGTATCTTGTCGATCTTCCACCAGGAATAAACCCATTAGATGCGAGATGGATATTCAAAATGAAGTATAAAGCGAGATGGGACGGTGGACAAGTATAAATCAAGACTATTAGAAAGGGGTATGCATAAAAAGAATGCATTGACTACGAGGAGACATTTTCTCCACATAGCTAAGATATAAACGATCGATCGGGGTGATCTTTGCTCTAGCTACATAGTTTGGATGGAAATTCCATCGATGGACATAAAAAGTGCCTTCCGAATGGAGATTTACAAGAAGTCTATATGACTCAACCTAAGGGATACATTGTACCTAGTTAAGAATCAAATGTATGCATACTCGGGAAATATCTGTATGGCCTCAAACAAGCACCTGGGCATGGTACGTCAAGATTGATGGTACATCATATAAAACATCCTAAAAGACAAAATTAGGTTTGAAGGGGTCACATCAACTATAAACTAAGAACCAGACTTGCACATGGAAGAACTTCACATAACTCAGAGACTTTAATTAATTTCACACATATAAAATATATTTCTTCTATCTATCTTCATATGAATAGATTGCAAATATATAGGAATATGCAACTCCTATAAACTAGGAAGTTACTCTAACAATAATCCTATTTAGTTTTGATTGTTATTCATGTAACAATACACAACTCAAATCATACGAGTTATTAAAACAACTCCATTAATATATTATTGTTTATATAAAAATAATATAACTACTAACATTTATACTTATTTAAATACACAAGTATAATGTAAACATTTTTTTATTATTGGCAAATAGTTTTTTGAAAGGGACTATACCCTTGTACATGAAGGCTCAAAAGCCAAGATTAAAACATGGAAGCCCTACAACAGAAAACAAACTGCTCAGAAAAGTACCAACGCCCAGCAACAATTCAGCAAAAAAAAAGTGAAAAACAACAATCGATCTGCACATAAGATTGCAAAGACCTCAGCAAACCAAAAACCACAGTTCGGAACCAGCAAGAGACAATGTAGATCAGCCGAACACCAAAAGAGAGAAGAATCATCGAGGCGGAGAAGTGTCATTCTTTAAAATAAACTTTTTCTTTTTACGGACAGTTACCCAACCTGATGAAGCTTCCACGAATGGAGGGTTAGAAAAAGGAGAATTTTCCACAGTAGCAAAAGTTCCAACTGAAACAACCTCATTGTTTTCATGAGACAAATTCTCCTTGCTGTCAACAACTATATGAGATAAATTTGCTGCAATTTCCTTGTTATTGGCAATAGTATTTTCCGATAAAGGGGTTTCAGGGACAAAGTCAGATTCAACCTCAGCATTTGGAATTGCTTCAAGGTCCTCTTTTGCATCGAAAACTAAATGTTCCAGGCGGGCATCCTTCCACCAGCTACATTTCTCAGGCTGGCGTTTTTCCAACCCACAAGCAATAGTATAATGTAAACATTAATATCCTAACATTCCCCCCATTAATGTTTACATGGTAATAAAATAACTTTCACACTTCCTCATAGCATGTCACCTATGTGTGCTCATGATCTTGGAACACACTTGAACTAAAGGTAGAAGAAGGAACACATCAACTTCTTATTGACCATGCACTATTGGGAACCCATCTGATCGACTAGGATGGGAACACGCTCAGGAATCATCTGCTTATCAACTAGTCAATCCATGGAACACATCTGACCTAGTAGTGTGGGAACTCAAGCAGAACACATCTGAACAACCTTCAATGGTTTTTAGGAGGCTAACCACAAACCTAGGTATGAACAGGAACACATCTAACTATTCTACCTCATCAAGACTCATGATGTTTCCTTTCATTGTGCTATCTATTCTTCACTATGTTTTTTCATTAGGGAAATAGGAATAATCACATACACAACTGAAAAACTAGAAATGGAACATTGGATCATGTTGATCATGTTCCCCCTTAATGTGAAATTTCCACTTATTAAAAACTACAAATTATAAAAACTGAAGCACACAATGTAAAGAAAACTCACACTGAAAAGCATATACTCAAACTATATATATGCCACCACATCTTCATGTGGCCCCGTATTATGCAATTTACAATAGGTCGTTGGTTATCCTTTAGCCTCCAAAGTGCCTCCATCCTCTAATAAAAATTATCTAATAGAGAAAATATTCATCACTTTGATTTTCTGTATAAGCAATATTTCCTTCTTCTTCATTTTCTCTTTTGTCATCAAATGACCATGGCATTATCTTACAGTTTCCCATCAAGTAAGTCTTGTGCTCTTTTCTTGCAATTTGAGGACAAGTGACTAGATTATCTGTAGTAATAACATGTGAGCTACTTATTTGAATCTTTATAAGATGATCTAGGTCTGAAAGAAGATTTAGATCTTCTTTTATCTTGTTTCTTACCATACAGGGCTTTTTCCTCTGGTTCTACAAACATGATTCTCTTTTCTTCATCTAGCAAAGAAGAAATAAGTTCTTCTAAACTTGGATTTATTTTACTCAATGTAAATACCATGTTAGAATAACATGGAGGCATGTTATTGAGTAATACTGCTTTAGCATCGTCATCTAGGCACATCTACACTTATTCCCGCTAGTTGATTGCAAATAGAACAAAACTTACTAATATGTTCCACCATGTTGTCACCTTCTTCCATCTTGAGGCCAAACAATCTTTGTTTTAAAGATATTGTTGCACTTCCAGCTTGTGATCCAAATAATTTGTTCAATGTCTCCCAAATTGTGTGAGAGGAATTTTTAAGTCTATATGATGCAAATAAGAATTTGATAGACCCAATCCAATAATCATTGTAGCCTTTCGATCTCTTCTTGTCCATTTTGCTACTTCATCTGCATGTGTCAGTTTTTTCTCTTTTCCATCAACAATATCCCACAAGTATTTGTTGATTAGGAACAAATGAGTTCATAATTTTCATGTATGAAAATCTTTACCTTCAAATTTTTCAATGTGACTCAACTTATCCATTATGACTCTTCAAAAAAAAATTAAAAATAGGTGTCGGTTGAAACTGAAAATGCACCTTTTTACAAACAAATAGATAATAATGACTTTAAATTTGATTTGTAATGGAAAACTACAAATATATTAACTCTAATATACATGAATGACTAGGACACAATGACTCCCTTTTACCATACAAGATGGCAATACGAAATAATTAATTAAAAACAACAATTAAAAAGTAATTAAAGATTACTTTTTATAACAATGTTATAATTGTAAACCTAAGACACAAATATCTATGGCAATTGACCCACAATAAAAAATTTAAACCATTCAACTAAACCTCAACCGATTTCATCTAAAAACAATTTAATAATGACAAACAAAACCACCTACTTGACCTGATCAATTTACACGTGGATGATGGAAACAATGACTATTAGATGAATATCTACCTTCCCGCTACGTAAATATTCAATCCAATATTCTCTCTCCTCTGATTTACAGATTGGACATTGCGTATTTCTTATTTTCCAATGTAGATAGGAGAGCTGACTGGTACATGGAGGTTGGCATAGAAGAACAAACAGGTGTAGATATCTTTTGAATCCACATGTGTAAAGGTTTTATTGCCACGTGAATTCTTATGTATATTGATCTACAGAAGTCAGAGTGAAATATGGAGTCCTCTTAGAAGCCTATAGCTAATGAGATATCTTCTACAGGCGCTCCACTATAAGATGATATGTCACCAGGAGCTTTCGCATGATCTGATAAAGACATGTAACCAAATCACATCTGTGACATTATCAACGCAGGTGTGAGTTGATATGTTTGAATGCATAGATATGCTCAAGACTGTAGAAGGATAATGGGCAAGGTGTATGAGTCTTTGTTACAATTCAATCAATGCTGATACCTCAATAAAGAAACCAGACTGTAATTCATGTTGCACTTTTCTTGTTGCCACCTCCTGGATGCCTTCAAGTTAAACACATGCAACTATGCACAAGATAATGAGGATATTAATTTATCCTCACTGAAACATGAATGTAAATATTGTAGTGATCATTCAATCCAAAACATAAACAAGATCAATATATTAGAATTCAAAGCATAAATATAATATATAAATAGATAAAAATGTCTCTCTCCGGAAGATTTTGAAACTATCCTATGCTAATGGATCAAACAAGTAACATCAGCATCAATTTATATCCATTAGTCTTCCATCATAAGATATCCACCTGCTCTAATACCAAATATAAACTAAGAACCAGACTTGCACAGGGAAGAACTTCACATAACTCAGAGACTTTAATTAATTTCACACATACAAAATATATTTCTTCTATCTCTCTTCATATGAATAGATTACAAATATATAGGAATATGCAACTCCTATAAACTAGGAAGTTTCTCTAACAATAATCCTATTTAGTTGTGATTGTTACTCATGTAACAATACACAATTCAAATCATACGAGTTTTAAAACAACTCCATTGATATATTATTGTTTATATAAAAATAATATAACTACTAACATTTATACTTATTTGAATACACAAGTATAATTTAAACATTAATATCCTAACATCAACACCAACAAGCTCAAGGCTTCTCAAACAAGCCCAAAATAAGGTCTTCATCTCCTATAGAATGGAATATGATCTTGAAAGGCATACTCCATATTTTTCAAGACAAAATAATATTAAATTTTTTTAGGAAAACCTCTCAACATCACCAACTAGCTCAATAATATTTACAAATGACATATCCATCATGAAACTCACCAAGAAGCAAGCATGCACAAACTAGGTCTTGACGGCTAGAATTCGAGTCCCAAAAACAAATGAGTTCACATAGAAACATTTTTCATCAAGGATAAATTAATATAACAATAGAAAGGTATCTAATCTAATTTCTAGAATAACTTAATTCAAGCTCCAACTCGTAGTACAATACCTTCAACCAAGACAATCGAAACTACTCAAACTAACAAACAAGACTCAAGAACCAGTCTTGAATAATATGACTCCAAAAACCTATAAGGACAATTCGAAGGTCAAAAAATCATGTAACACATCAAGGGAGACCTTGAAAACACCATCAAGTACTAACATGTATAGCTCATGTGGAGAAAACTTATCCAACACACCTTCTTGAGAGACCTAATAGTGATAATTAGGCCACTAGGGTTTAAACATGAAACCACTTCATGTTATAAAACCAAATGTTCCAACACATCATAATAAGTATCTATCAACTATCCATGACAAAACAAAATGGCACTTATATCAAACACACTTCAAACCTCCATGACTATCTTTTAGCCCTTAAGGCCAAAACCAGTAGGGCTACTTTGGAGAAGCTGTATCTTCAAATTTCATCACAATACCTAACTTAAAATTTTCATGGATATGTATCAAATATCCCAAGGATTATGGAACAGTTCACTTTTCATCATATAGCTTCTATCTTAGCTCTAAAACTAAAAATCTCCACAAAAATAGGGTTTTTATCTCACTTCTTGAAACAAATGGAACACAAACCAATGAGCTCAAATAAATTCTCTACAAATGTGATGTATCAATTTTTCTTTCCTAGATCATTTGGATACCAAAAAAATCATCTTTTTCAATCACTTTGCTATGAGGGTTTTAACTAGGGTTATGGTCAACTTCTCTTCTTAACGATTGTTCATAAAATTATGGTGATCAAATCAACTCATTATTTTGAAAGCCACTCTTATCTCAATGAAAATCATCCCCGGATCAAAAATATCACATGTAGAACCCACACGTGTGGGTGAGAAAAACAACTTCACCTATCGAACTGGATTTGCCTTCTCTAGGACTCAGTTTTCCAAAAACTTCATATCTTAAGAAAATATATTTATTATGGCCTGAAACATTTCCTAAAGCATCAAGACTTCCTCCTCTAACTATACCATCTTCCATCCATGATCAAATACCTCTTACTATTTTTATCCACTAAGACTTACCTATGTGTCCTTGACTAGTCTTAATAATCTTGCTCCATAAGGACCTCAAACATGCACTAAACAATTGATTACTAACCTAATACACCTCATACATGTACTATCAAAAATACCATTGCTATAAAAATGCTTCAAAAATGATTCCCTTCTACATATATCATAACACCATGCTTTAGGTTTAAGAATAGGCCTAAAATGACCATTGACTCAACCCATACAAGTCATGAACTTACCATGATGACCATATAAAGACACATATACACCTATAAGACATCATAATAACCATGATGGACATTACCTTTAAGAACCTCTTTAGTGCTCACACAATGACTACCATGCCTAGA
Source organism: Taxus wallichiana var. yunnanensis (assembly GCA_018340775.1). Classification (NCBI taxonomy): domain Eukaryota; kingdom Viridiplantae; phylum Streptophyta; class Pinopsida; order Cupressales; family Taxaceae; genus Taxus; species Taxus wallichiana. Next base: position 244,345,887 of record CM031243.1, on the reverse strand, counting down.
ACCATGCTTAGACACCGGACAAGAAAACAAGATTGGACACTACTAATAAACCTTCATATTTTACCTTGAATAACACCTGATGGAGACTCCTAAACACTCTTTACTCCCTTTTCCATCAATGACATTTAAAATCAATGACAACACTAGAAAAAATGTTCAATAATGATGTCTTTCCTTGATGGATTTTAGTATATAACCATGTGTTAGTAAACAAGGAAAATAAAATGAAAACTACCTTCACCACCAAATGGGTAAAATTTTCATATAAGAGTATTCACTTTTACCTAATCAATGCTAGGGAAACATTTCAAAGGGTTATGGATCATTATTTTCATATTCTAAATGCTAAATGTTTCTTCATTTATATGGGCAATTTAACTATGTTTTCAAAAATGGGTTGAATCATGTCGGGCATCTATAGAAGGTTTTTGAAAGGAGCAGAAGGTATGTCATATCCTTTATTCTAGAGAAGAGAATATTTTTGTTATAGAAGGTAAAATTCTTGGCCATGTCTTCATGAAGGAAGGTATACCTATTTACCTTGATAGAGTGGATATCATTTCCAAAATTGTCCCACCAAATAATAGAAAAGAACTGAAGTCTTTTTTTTGGAAATTTTAATTTTGTAAAGAAATTTATTCCTAGCTTTACTGAAATTATCAAGACACTAAATGCCATTATAAAGAAGGAATCTACAGTTGAGTGGATATCAAATTTCAATCATTCTTTCCAAATTCCAAGATATCAAAGAGGCAATAGACAAGAACCTATGTTATTCGGTCCTAACTTTTCTATGGAATTCTACCTATAGTCACGTGCTTATGAGAACACCATTATAACAATACTCAGTCAAAAATTAGAGACAATGAACATCCCATTACATTTACAAGTACCAGATTAAAGGATGCATAACTCAATATTCCCTAATGGATAAGAAAAATTGTGCACTATTCAAGGCTATAAAAATTTACTGACATTATATACTTAGAAATAAAATGCACAAAATTGACATAGATCCATCCATCAAGCTAATGCTAGGAAAGAATGATTTGGGAGAAAGAAGAGGTAAATGGATGAAAAATCTACAAGAATTTGATTTTGATATCTAACCAGCCAAGATGGTCAAAGGTTAAGTATTGACATAACTCATAGTAGATGTAGATCAAAGAATATACATAATGCAAGTGGATGAAAGGAATATGAAAAAAGATGAATGATATAACCACAAGTATCCATTATTTTTTGTATGGTACATGCCCATATAAATTAATAATAGAATCGAGGATTAAATCATCTCATTTCATGATCCTAAAAGTAGTATTGTTTAGAAAAATTATGAAGGCATTGACTTAATATAAATTTCTAAAGAAGAATCTACAAATGTCATGCATAGTTTCCATGAAAGGATAGGAATTTTCCATCCATCGGGAGAAAAACTTCCCAAAAGATTCGAATGTTAGTTATTATTAGCCAACCCTATTCAAATATACTCATGCCCATGCAAGAATCTACCACTAATGTCAAAATTTCACCAACAAGGAGGCATATGCAGCTATGCCACTACAACCAATAATTGAGACTATGCCATTTACATAATGGGGCCTAGATATCATATGAGTCATCAACCAAAATTCATTAGTTGGCAATAAGTTTTTACTAACTACCACTAATTACTATACAAGGTGGGCTAAAGTTGTAGCTACTAAGACTTACAGGGGACAATTTATGTTGTCCAAGAAAATATTATAGGTAGGTTTGGATATCCCTTATCTCCCATATTTGACAATGAGATATCCTTTTCTTCTACGAGTTCACCGAATGGGCCTATGATAATAATATAATCATCAAGTTTACATAAAATTATTATCCCTAAGGAAATAGAGTGGCTAAGTAACCAAATAAAAATCAGATCAATGTCATAAAAATCAAAAGACAAGAATCCAAGAGAATGACATTCTTTACTAAAATATGCATTATGGGTTGACATGGAAAGATATAAATAAGATCTAAAATATTCTCCATTATTATTGTGTATGGACAACAAAAAAATTCCCAATTAACCTTAGGCTACAAACCTACGAGTTTATACAAGAATATAAGGAGAAAAATGACATGGTATAAGCAAGAATCCTAGACATCCTCCAAATGAAATATGTGAGGGATAAAGCATTACAAAATTTCAACAAACACCAAGACATTGTCAAAAGGTGGTTTGAAAAAAGAGATAAAGTTAAAACATTTATAATATCAGACCTAGATTTATTATAGGATAAAGCCCATGGTAAAAAAGGGAAGAATGGAAAGTTCACACCTCCATGGATTGGACCTACTAAATAGATAAAATTTTGATTCAAAATTCCTTAATACTTGAAGGATATACAAGGAAAAGAGATGATGATACCAATCAATGGATAGTTCTTGAAGCATTACTTCTCTACATTCACATATCAATTCCCAAAGAATGAATAATAAGGGAAGTAGATTAGTTTCCATTTTCTACATTTTCTTTCTTTAGTAGATTATTTTCCCTTTCCTATAGTTTCTTGCTTTGGTAGATTAATTTCCCTTTCCTACATTTTCTTACTTTGGTATATTAATTTCCTTTTCTTACATTTTCTTGCTTTGGTAGATTAGTTTCCCTATTTACCTGGTTTCTTTTTTATGCCTAATTTTTGCCTCTGGTTGGCCTTGCATTCATAATAAAATGAATAAAATTAGGTATTTGCATATATAATTATTCTTTGTATTAAGGATTTAAGGTGTCTACGGAAGAATTTTTTTGGAATAATTTGAAAGAAAAACTCAATATTCATGATTAAATTTTCCTTTAAAAAATAAAATTCCCAAATTACAAGGTGAATCCTAGAATGGTTTTATTCATTCGATAAAAAATGAGACATAGTAAACTACATTGAAAAATTGTTCTACTCAATCATGTTTGATATCAAAGAGGAACACCCAAATGAGTAAATTTTACAAAATCCTCAAAACCTACTAACTTTGTTCCTAACCCTCTAGCAATATTTAAAAAGTATTCAAAAGGATGAAACCCAAAAAAATCTCTAAAAGGAGATTATGGTAAACTTAAATCGGGGTTATGGATTCTTGATAAGCAATGGAGAAAGACTATAAGAGGAGCCAAAGGTATATCTGTTAGGGATATAAATGCATTGATGGTAGCAGAGAAATGCCCAATATTTCCCCTCCTTGAGCCATCCCAAATTCAAAAACCAAAAAGGGAAAAGAAGAAGAATAAAACCCAGATCAATAAATTCTCAAATAAGCTTCTTTTCTTTGGATAACATCATGATTGAATAGGAAAAAGGTTAATAAACTCATAAGCACATAAAAATATCATTTTCTCTTAGTGATCTAGACTTAGTATGTCATTAAGTATTTTTGGATATTTTGTTTCAAAAGATGAGCTTGAATTAGAAATATTTTTCTTTGAATTCATAATATTCAGAATAAATTCAAAACCAAAGAATCGAGTTCTAAATACTTAGTAGTATTTTCCTTCTGAGTCACAATTTGTTATTGCATAACTCCCCCACCTTAGAAAATGATTTCATTTTAATGGGTAAGGACCCTCTTTGGTTTATAAAAGTTGGTAAATTTGAAATATTTACCTTTTGGTTTAAGAATAATCCTTAGTGGAGTAACCTTATTTCATAGTTGCTAGTGTTTGATCTTAATTAAATTAATTGAACTAAGTCCTCACTTAGTCTAATTAATTAAACTAAGTCTTTACTTAGTTTCAAATTTCAAAAATCATACTTCAAAAAAAAATTCCTCACACTTATGTCGAGAGCTCACACTGAAATATTTTCCTTTTTATTCATTCTCGCACTCCATAATTTTCTCACAATCTCACTTCAAAAGAGTATCGCACTTCAAAGTTTGAATTTTGGCTAAATGAAGTTTTATTTTTTCTCACAGTCCAAGATCAATACCTCATACTTATAAGGATATAATTTTAAAGAGTGAGCACTCTTGCTTCTCAAGTGCGAGTATATAAAAGAGAGCTCAAAGATGCGAGTATTTAAAACTCTTACTTCCCAAGTGTGACAAAATACCGAATAACAAGATACGAGCATTGAGTTTTCAAATATCACACCTCACACTTCATGTTAAAATAAACTTGCACTTCCAAATGCGAGAAAATTAAAAGAAGGTAAAATTCAAATAAATTAAAAACACACGAGCAATTAATAAAGGAAATCCAATCCCAAAATTACACATGGCATCCGCTATGTCATATACATGGTTTCTATGTCCCAAGAGGCAAAATTATATTTAAAACATGGTGGCTATGATTTAGCCTTGTTTGCATAGGTGTAAGGCTTACATTCAAAGGGATAGTAAGTTAAAAAAATTAGCATTCCCCGAGGTGAAAAAAATCGAGTCATACATTATGTGCCATTAATATAGAGCACACCATTTTAGATGAAATATTTCCCAATTTATAAGAATATTGTGTTAAATGAGGTAATTCATTCAATCCTTCAACTTACAAAATTTCATATGAAATACTAATCCCTTTCTCACAAAATACCAAGTAGAGTATTTCAAGGAATCCACATGTAGCCTTTGCAAGATGTTAATCCTCGATAACGGTGGGAGAATTATGACCTTAAAATGTGCATACATTTATGTATTCTTACTCAGATAATAGAGTACTACAAGATACTATGTTTGGTTCTACCGCACTTGACCATGAGTTCCAACACTATTCAACCATTTTTTTATCATTCAAAGGAAAGGCTTTACGTAGACATCATGGATGAAGCAAGAATGTCGATGACCAAGCATAGAGAGTCATAGACCTTAGGGAATTAAAAATGGCTAGTATCCATCAGAGTGTAGCCAAACCTGAGGTATTCCCATGTCTAGAAGTAGTATCCTTTATTCTCATTCATGTTAAGGCCATGAATCGGGCTCTGTATTCCCAAATTGAAGAAAATAGGATAGATTTCTTTGTTGGACGCACCCTTAAAGCCTATTATAAACTTCCCAAATTCAAAATTGTCTAGAATTTAACCACAATTTAAACTTGGATGGGTACATGAAAAATAAGAGTCATTTTACAAAAATTGGCTAGGGACCCATTGACAATATGGATGATCTAAATCTAAACAAAATCCTAATTCAAAGATTTAGGTCTAGAGTCCATATTAGTATGGCCCTAATGAAGCAGACTATATAGAAACCCCTCCATCACAAAAATTCATATAGCTTGGATTCTCCTGCTGGAACTAATTATTGAAGATTAAAAAATTCTTTTTCTAGGAAAGGTAGTGACATCCAATTTGGTATCTCAAAGGGATTCCTTTTCCAATCTTAAGAAGCCATTTTTATGGCTTCTATCTATTGGATGCACTCTGTAGAGTCCTCCAATATCCGAATTTCGTGACCCACAGTCCTCATCATACTTATTATAAGTAAATGAGATTTATTTAGACCCCAATACCCATAAATTTAGGGCCCATATTGATGAAATTTGTACCACCTTCTACCCCACACTTTATAATGAAATGCATGCAGCACCACTATTATAACTTTCATACTATGTCCTGATAAGATGGTTGAATAAGAAATTTCTTATCAAATCTACAATGGAATAATCGATAAATACAAGGATAAGAAGCTTAAGCCTCACCCTCCTCTATCAATCATAGTGGGATTTGGGAAATTTAAGATATGGTGAGATCTTAGATATTTATTTATCCATATAAATTATTTCAACCTACACCAACACCCCTTAAGGAAATATGATCCAAGGAAGAGAGTGGTAAAACATTTATAATCACTCAAGTGGAAAATCATTCTAGATTATGCTCATGAGGTCAATATTAATGACTAGGTTTGGATCACCTAAATAAATGAAAACCTTTTCCAAAAAAACATAATGAAAACATGTGTAATTACACCCCCAAGAGAGATAATAAGAAGAGAATTATTAAGGAAAACATGCACATCTGGTTATATGGAACCAACAAGGAAGTCCAAAGGAACTACTTCTCCTACTCCTTCTCCAATTCCAATAGATACATGATCCCAGAGGTCCATAAAATTATTCTTGAACTAGTTGAAGAACCTACTTTAGTATGATATGATTTATCTTATTCATATGATGAAGATACACAAATAGTGGCTCAAACAGAGCAAGCAAGAGTTGAACCACACCAAACAACCCTTGCAAGTGTTCTTCATACAAAGCCTCAATAAGATTGGATTGAGAAATACTTGATCACCCACAGGGAATAACCAGATGTGGATATTAGGAGGAACCCTTGATTAATATTTAATTTAATCCAAAAATAAGGACTTTAATAAGGGTGACAAAGAAGAGGACGTCGACATAGCAAGCCATTTTTGGCATGAAACATTTGAAAACCTCTTCTTTATCACAAAGAAGAAGAAGGCCAAGGGCTCTCAAGTGACAAAATATCAAGAGGATCTAGTATCCTACATAAATTCCTTGATACAAATAGTAGTGGAGAGAGTGAGGGCATGCAACATAGAAATTAGGAATTGGAAACTCAAGCCTAGGAAATTGTCCTAGATATTATTACCTCAAATGTAGAGGAATCCTGCTTATCCTATATGATGTAATCAAGGAAAGAATTGAGAATAAGAGAAAGGAAAGAAATTCTCCAAGAAAACCAATGCATTTATTTATAGAATGGGCGTAACCTAGAATATGTTGAGAGTTATGGCCTAAGCCAATGAAGAAGGAATATACAAGAATCCTACTATAGTCACTATGGAAGACATTTGAATATGTCAAATATATTTGACGTATACAAAGGAATACTTAAAATAATGGGAATAACAAATGAATAGAATCCCTCCTTAACTTAATGATGTGATCCCAAGGAGGAATAAATTATTTACAGGGAAACTCTCACAAGGGTCTTCAAAGAGAACTAAGAATTAGTGCCTATAGCTGAGTTTTATGATTTACTCAACCAATGCTTGGAAATTTTCAAAAATAATATAAGGGAGACCAATGTGTCAGAAGTATCTCAAGTCATTTAAATTGTTTCTCGGACTTGGGAAAAGGTCCAAAATATACAAACCTTGAAGGACATCACGGGGAAGTTTGTAGCTTCATTGAAAATCCTACTAGACAACTCTCCTAAACTCTTTAGGAAGCCCATAATTGACCTCACAAATCTTGATGAATATTGCTCAATTTTTATGGAAACTTTGATTGAAGCAATTAAGGCTCCACTTCAGTTGATCGACTCACAAAGTGCCCACACAAGCTGAGACCTAGTCCAAAAGGGGCCTGTGGTAAAATAAGAGATCATTAAACCTTAGGGATATTTTTTAATGCTAGTGACATGCTCTCCTTGTTCCCATTATAATATTCATAACATAAATTAGTTAGGATACTATTTTATGGCCATCTAGCTTTGTAATATTCCTTAATTTTGTGCAATCCCTTAATAAATATGTATACTCTTTCTCTCAAAAAGACGGGGATGTCATATCTGATAAATGCTTGGAATCAAATTTGAATATTGAATCATAAAATCTATGTTTATTTGAGTTATGTTTTCCCTTTTTTTTCTGAGATATCAAGTGTCTAATGTATCACAAAATAGATTTCCTTCAACAATTTGTTTCAATTATACATTCACAAGTTTAGATTTAATTATTATAACATTATGTAAAATGAGTTTGTCATTTAGATGTGCATTTTTCATTCGATATGATCAATTTGAGTTATATTTTGTTTTATTTTAATTCCCTCTTAATCCATGCATCAATAACATTAAAATTTAAGTGGTATTTATATTTAATGTTGTTTATTTAACAAAGAAATTATGTTATTTCCTAAATCAGGCACTAAGGTTCTAAAATATGTGTCTTAGAATATATTTTTTTATCTCTAACATTTCTCTCCATTTTGGGATTATTTGAGCAATTTCCTTAAATTAAATTAGATTAGGAAGCCTTCAAATATTGTAAGAGAGGTGCTAGAATGATTAAAAATTAAGCAATATACCTTTACTATTGGTTTAAATGACCAATACCCTAAAAATCATGCACAAAATCAAACACGGAGTGGTCCCAAAATTAGTAGGACATATGATCATGGCATTTCCTTGTTTGGTGTGTAATTAATATGCATCAAAATCACCTTATTATAAATGTTTATTGTCAAATTCTAGTTGTCAGTCATGTTGTGAAGCTCTCTGAACATTTTTAAAAACATCTCAAACCATAACCATGGATGGAAAATCCTATTAAAAAAATTATTTGTGTTATGGTAACCCCATAGACTGATAACATTGGCACTACTACGAATATGCCTCAAACTTCACGTTGTTCTCTAACTAGCATGTGATATATAAATAAATATAACTAGATTTGATAACTTCTTTAACAATGCTTGAGTTGAGTTTGGATCTTTCTAAAATACATGGAGAAGGTATTTTTTAGTGATTTTGGAGGAGAGATTCTAATTCCTTAACTTGATAAGATTCTTTAGATAGGTAGATATTGTTTCCCTAATGATTTTGGATGTACCTTTTTAAGAGTTGGGGTGATTTTGGTTCCTTTTAAAAGTGTTGGAAGTGAGTAGATTAATTTAGTGTCATAGGATTTCTAGGTCATAAAATGAGGTGGTGTTACCTTTCTTATATATGGTTATAAAGGTTAATTATCAAAGAAAATATGACCTAGAGGGAGTAAAGGATCCATCAGAGAATTTGGAAATGAAAGAAAAGATAGATGATATGCTATTGGAAAATCATACAAGTAGGTAAGGACTAGATATAAATTCTTGACCAAAATTAATGACCTTGACCAGTGATGAAAAACATGTTAAATTAAATTTACATCCTATTAGGTTAACTTAGAGTATATATTTTATGTATTTTACTCTTAGAATATGTCAGCATATTAGTGTGAAAGGATAAACAAGATAGATAAGAGACCTCATAATATACTAAGTGGGAAAATAAAGGTTGTGTTTATCTTATCAAGAGTGCATTGCCAAAACCATCAGTTTCAAAGATTAAATTTCTAAATTTAAGTTTCTTTAATCGTGAGAGGAGAACTAGATCGATTAGATATACAAGAAGAAGTGTGTTTTGGGAAAAACCTACAAGGAGGGATGAAAAACAAGATTCATTAGATACAATGTATACACAAGAATACTAATGAGGATTCCTATAAGGGAAAGACCTGCTAGAGATAATTTATACACTATAATACTTATGAGGACGCCTAGAAGGGTGATATCTACTAGAGATGTCTTGTGTACTAGAAGATCGATGATGAAACCTAGGAGGGTGATATTCACTAGAGATATATCATGAAGTGGAAGGCCTATCTAGAGATATGAAATGGAAATAGCCACTAGATATAATTTGTAATTAGAAGGCTTATCTAAAGACCTAAAATGGGACAGAACCATAAAATATAGCATGTAAAGTAGGAACTATAAAATTATGATTAGGTAAGATAGGAAGAGGATCGTCAAGAGGTACATATTGTGAATTGTGAGAAATTTCTATTGATAAATAAACTTGAAACACTTGTGTATGATAGATGGGTAAAATATAATAACATGTAACCAAGGGATATGTAAACATATTCCACTTGAAATAAGAGTGGAATCCATTAGAAATGGGACTTATATAGTAACATAGCTGAAAATGATGGGTAGAATAATATGTCCATAGCAAAAATTAGAATCACATTTGATTTGAATTTTATAATAAACAAGAGAATTATGTAGCTTGAGAGTGACTATATTATTATTATTACATGGATCAACCAAAATACTATTTATGAGGACTTGATTAATAAATGCACAAATATATAGAGTATCCGAGTCAAGTGTATTATCCATATCGAGTCATCAATAGTCATAACCAGTTTAGAAGATGGTACATGAATAATAATTCCAATCATTATATCTAATAGGTGATCATAAGTATGTGGAGGTGGTACTACATGATGAGAAACATGCATTTCCAAATTAAATTTTTAGTTTTATGATTAGGAATTGGATCATTAAATATTTTCAGTTTTGGATTCTCATTAGTAGGCTTATAGGATTCAATGGGTTGATCCCAATAAATTGCATTTGCATCAATAAGATCTCATATAACATGTTTAAGCTTAATAAATATATAATTGAGTTGATCAATACAGACGTGATAATATCAATAGAATTAGCATAAACTATCTTACTATGAGGATTTCTCACATCAACCTCAAGTGGCGAAGGGAGAGACACGAGATTACATTCAAGTAATTATTTGAGAATAATTTTTGGATCACAAGGTAAACACATGGATTAATATCGTGTATGTTTTAATTGCGAGTTTAATAGGTTTGGATATGGCATTGATAGTCTCCTTAGTAGTATGATTATTTTCATTAGTCTTTCCTTTGGATGTAGATTTACTTGGAAATTTGGCATTAGAGGTAGTAGAGGAAATAGATATGTACTTAAGATTGTTCTTATGTAGTACCTTGGCCTCACATTATTTGAGTGTATGATATATATGATGAAATGAAGGGAACTTATGAAACAAAACTAGTTCTTACAAAGGGAAAGAAATATTTGTGTGAAGAGATCCTGAAGTTCACTATCAACCAAGATATTATTCATTTTAGTGAGCATATTATTTTAAATAAAAACATAATCATTGATGTGCTCATTATACCGTTATAATATTTTAGAAAATTTCATAAGATACTTTGTCACCAATATTGATAGAAATTTGTGTAATAAAATTACTTGGTCAAAGTTTTTAAATATCACATAGAATGTGTTGGGAGATTATAGAACCATTGTAAAGAAAAGTCCTCAATACTTATAGGAAGGAGATTTATAAGTAAAACATTGTTAGATCTAGATTCTATAGTCAAAGCATACCACATAGAATGATCAAATGTGGTTTTTAGTGTCACCCTTGTTAATGAGCCCAAAAAAAGGCTCATTATATACAAAATATGGCATTCCTTTTTCATTACATAAATAACATACAAGTGGATATAAGTGTAATTTATGAACTTATGGTTTATTTAGAATAAAATAAAGAGTATATATCATGGTTATTTTTTTAGAATTCATTGTTATCTTTATGTTATCTATTTATAATTATTATTGTGAAAAAGATGTAAATTTGTGTATATGCAGTCAATACTTTGTTATAATGGTTGAATAAGGTATTTTGAGCACTAATCACTAGCTACAACCAGCCTTGGAGGATCTTCAACATCTCTCACATCAGCTTGAGATATTTTTATTTCAACACTACACTAGTTCTGGAGTTTCCTTCACTATCTCCAGGAGGTTCCCTTGTGAGCTCCGGAGGTTACCTCACTATCTCCTAAGGTTACCTCACTATCTTTAGAGGTTGTCTCAAGAAATTTTGAGGTTCCCTAACTATCTCCAAAGGTTCCCTCACTAGCTCTAGAGGTTCCCTTACTAGCTCTAGAGTTGAACATTAGAGCTTTGTAATTGAACATTAGAGCTCTTGAGGGGGATATTAAAAATTTGGAGATGAATACTAGAGCTACATAGATGAGCATAAATCCAAGGGTGGTTTGAGAAACATTGCTATCTATTTTTGGAATTCATTATAAAAATAGATATTTCCATAAGTGTTTTATTATTTGTAAAATAAGGAAGAATCAATATTCATTTTGATTCTCAATAATAAAATAAGAAATACAAGTTAGTAGTTAGATCTAGATAAGATCTCTCCATATTTTTATGGAGATTGATGTTATTTGTTGATAGATTAAAATATTAGTTGATAAGATTTTATTAAGATGTATTCCTTAAAATAAAGAGTTGGTTAGAAGTATGAAATTATAAATGCAACCTCCCACACTAATTAATGTAACCTCCATTATTCCAATTAATTAATATTGACGTTCTGTTGCATCCAATTTTTAAATAAGTGTTGATCAAAATCCTCTTCCGAGGAAGGAGCTAGCCATTCATTCCAAGGAAGATGGATTTATGTGTTTATGTTTGTTTTTTGTTCTGTAATTATATTTTTGTTTTATTTTTTTGTACCATGTAATTATTCCTTTGGTGTACACTTTTTTGTGAACACATAGATGTTTTATATGTTTATTATTTATTTTCAATTCAATACTTTCAATTCTTGCAAGTGTGTTTCAATTCCTAAAAGTGTTCCTTTTAATTCATGGAAGTGTGCCTTTCAATTCCCATAAGTGTGCCTTTTAATTCATTCAATTGTGAATTTCAATTCCTGCAAGTGTGTTTGATTCTTGCAAGTTTTTATTTCAATTTTTGTAAGTGTGCCTTTTAATTTACGTAAGTGTGGATTTGGAAGAAGGAAGCTGTTTTCTAGAGATATTTCTCTCCTATTATAGTTTTCCATGGACACTATCCCTAGATGGAAATTATTTAATGACGACGATTGAGAAAACCCATAAGTTTTCATCATAGATAATAATATTAGAAACAATGAAATTAAGAGGCAAGGGACAAGAAGCCATTTTTATGAAAATATGTAATGAATCAATTGAGTAAAATCTATAGAATGAGTAGTGGATGTACCTTTTCATAATTGTAAGATTTGAAATTTTAAAGAATGAACATAAGTTTCATGATCCTACATGATAGAATAATAAACATGAGACCCACTATGATTACATGTTGGGACAATGATATATGTAGGAATGTACATAGAGACATTATGTATTGAGCTATGAGGTTCCCCCATAGTTGTAGGCCTTTGTAGAGGCAGAAATAATAGATGAATGTATAGTAGAAAAATGTTTTTTTATTAGATAAGGTAAAAATAGGGATCGGATCCCAGAGGCCTTACAAAAGGAGGAACAAAAAAAACGAGCATGAAAGAAACATAAAATTCCATGAAAAGAGTTAAACATGCTTAACTCTTACAATGAAGATCAGGACTTTAAACCAAAGAGAGTAAAATAGAGAGAAAGAAAACCAACTCCAAAACTTCAAAACTACAGAAGTTCGCCAAAATTCTACCAACAGTCTAGAAAACCCAACTAATTTTAGGAGATCCTTCACTATTACCATCATGATTGCCTTTGATCTTGGCACCCTCAGTGCCCTTGACATTTATATCTTCCTCTAGCTCATCCTCGGAACTACTGATGCGCAAGTTGAAATTCCTCCTTTTAGTGCCTTCCTCCATCCCTTCCAACCTATCACTTAGCTTTTGACCTAGTACTCCAGCTCCAAAACCTTTTGTTTGTACTTCCCGAAAGCAGAGAAAAAAATTCTTAGAAGCATTAATGACATCCAACATAGTTTCCCTTTGACCAACATTGGTTTCCTCCATCGCTGAAGCACACCCTCTAAGTATTGAACCTTTCTACTCAAATCCTTGAAACCCTTAAAATTACCATCCCAATTCCTTTTTTTTCGAGGTGCTTGCTTCCCCACAACCTTCCTCACTCTTCTCTTTACCAGAATCCTCCCCCACATTTTTGCATTTCCCAGCCTTCATCTTATTAAGGCATTCTACAAGAGTGAGGTCATCCTCTTCCACCTTATCTTTCAAAGAAGAATTCAGAATAGGTTTCCCATTTTCAAACAACAAAAGGATGATCCCTTCATGCAAAGGCATCTCTACCTTCTCCTGCTATAAATCCATCAAATAATTTGTCAAAGACATAAACAAAAAGAAAGGGATGCTCACCATGACCTTATGGCGGAACATATTCAGAAGGGTCATATGGTGGGTATAGATTTTTCAGTATTTTCCTTCTAGAGTTATATACTTCATGATTTAAAGGCAAACATATCTCCACATACCCGGGATACATAGCACGGAAATACCATCAATAAAGAAAGATCACCTTTCCTTGCCCACGAAGAACAACTCAATTTCATGTTCTTTGTGGGTTCTATCCTTAAAAATTTTGAGCCCATCCATTTTCATATTCGTCGTAAGGGAAATGGTGGACTCAGAAACCTCAATTTCCATACCTCTGACCTCAAACTTACCCTCTTTCCAAGATTTTCCAAAATCCTTTGACAGGGAGGGGTCATGACCATGTAATTTGGCGATGAAATTACTAAAACCCCAATCTTAAGCTTGTTCCACAAATGCTAATTAAAATCTTCAATGTTACGCTAGCAGGTTCAACTCTAATTCTATCACCACCCATCTTCATGAAACTAAACTTCCCCTATTTGCTAACACTTCTCAAAATTAGACCCCCTTTCACACTAATAGAAACCGTGGAATACAAGTTATTAAGTAAGTTGTCACACCCCAGAGCTCACTCATGCCAACATCATCAAACTTAGTGCCCTCTATCTCTAATAATGGTTTCATTAATGTCCATGGGTAATTCATCTTCTTTACACTAGATCTTGTAATCATTACTAATGGCTCCATAATTAGCCATCTTATCCACACACTTGTTCCCTTGATGCAAAGTATGATTATAAGAAACCCTTACAAAATATTTTAAAGTTTCCTTAACATCATTGAGGATATTTCTTATGGACCAATTAATGGAACCCTGATTATTGAGGGCATTAATAATGATGAGAGAGTCACCTTCAATCTAGATGTCCTTGAAACCTTTTTCTTTAGCCAACAAAACCCCCAAAGAAGAGCTCTAGCTTCCGCCATATTGTTTGTTTGCCGACCTAATGGACCTGCATAAGCAAACAACCAATCTCCTTCACTGTTTCTTAAAATTCCCCCTCCCCAACAAGACCTGGATTCCCTTTTGACACCCCATCAAAATTTAACTTAAAAACATTTTCCACAGGCCTTATCCAACTGGAATTCTTTTTTAGTTTGTGTAATTCCACCGGTCAAGGGTGAACTTATCAAGAACTTTCTGCTCTCTTTTTGGGAAGGGTTTCTTGGTTTTCCTTTAAAGAGTTTGATTTTTTCCTTAATGGCAGCCAAAAATTTCTTCTAACTTTCAAGAGAAGAGCTTTCTAATCCCAAAAGATACAATCATTCCTGGCCTTCCATAATCCCCAAAAAAAATGAGGGAGGGCAATATTCCAGGCCCAGACCAAAATGGGAAAATAGAAGGGACTCTTCCATTGAAAACAACAGTCTTCAATCATCAAGGGCAAGGTCCATTAGATATTGAATGAATCTAGAATGGAAGCAAACACATTGTGGGAGAAGGAGCAATGAAGGAGGAGATGGTTGACATTTTCCTCCTCCTTCCTATAAAGAGAACATCTATTGGGAAGCTTCATTCCCCTTTTCCTGAGATTATCCACAATCAAAATTTTATTTTGGGTAGCCAGCCAATAAAAGATATTAACCTTTGGGATAATATCCTTCACCCAGAGCTTACCCCAATAATCCTTGTGCATATCAGTCTTGAAATTTAACATGTAGGTAGATTTAACTGATAAAATTCCTAAATCTTCTTCTTTCCGTTTGATGGAATCCTGCTTGGTTTGGAACATGGGGATGTGTAAATCCCTTAATTTATTATTGAGATCCTGAAAGGGTTAGATGTCACCATCAAAATCTAGAGGAGGTTCAATGATTTCCCATTTGATGAACTTCTTGGATCTAGAAGTCACGAATCCAAAATTTTCATGTTTTTTTCTATTATGGGTAAATAGTTTTGAAGGGAATATACCCTTTGTATAAAAAGGCTCAAAAGCCAGATACCAAAAGAGGAAAAACCAACCCTAGAAATGCTAAACACCATAAACTAGGAGGCTCAACAGCCAGATAATACAATATAGAAACAAAATAGGATCAAGACAGACAATGATCCGAATAAAAGCAAAAGAGACAAAACATGAACAAGAGGGAACCACCACTGGTCTTCCTAGCCAAAAATAGCACCAAAAACACTAGACAATGAAAATTCACCACGGTAAATAGCAATGCAGATTTGCATCACTTGGATGGCCAGTCATTCTTGGCTTTAATCATTTGGAGCGAGATGAAGAACGCAATGGCTGTGGCCTGGGATGGATCTTTCAAATCCACCTAGGCAAATTGCAAGATCCCTATTCTCCTTGGAACCCCAAATATCCTCGTAATACCTTGAGACTGCAAATACTACGCACATGTTGCTCGATAAAATTGTAGATGCTTTTAAGAGCTGAGAGGATACAGTCATTACGCCCTTTTGCATTGCCAAGCCTGGCATCTAGAGAGAGAAGCTTCTTGAAAACTTCAGCAGTGATATCATCTTCTTCATCATTTTACAGCTTCTGTTTGCCCTTTGTTTTATCCATATCCCTAATAGCACTCTTTAGGTCTTGAATCTCCTTTTCCATCTTTTCTACTCTGACCAACAAGTCCTCATCTTTAGGTTCCACCATCAGATTACTAATGTACAATAAATTCATGGCAATCTCTAGGTCTTTATGACTTCTTAGAACCCTCTGAGAAGTGGGGACCTTAGTTTTCATCTCTTTCCTTTTCCTACTAGTGGTAGCAATGTCAATTTTCCTATTGGGAAGGGGAGGGATGGAGGTAGGGGGAGGAGTAGAATCAAGGAGGGGAGGGATGGAGGCAGGGGGAGGAGTAGAATCAGGGTGAGGGCTGGCTGAGCAGTGCCGGTGAATGAGAAGGATTAACCCTTGATGAAGGGGAACAACCCTAGTGTGGTTTTGTACTTCCAATACAGATTTCTCCAAAGGATTCAACAAGTAATGAGGAAATTTTATGGTGAGGTTTCTACAAAAGTGATTAAGGAAAATTAAGTGCTTCTGGGGGATAGTGACAAATCTCCCCTCCAGAGTAACGTACCTTACCACCATCCTTGCAATCTCAGTGAAGGGCTCTAGAACAGATGCAATTTTGATGCTAGCCGTCACAAACTCTAGATTCTCCCCCTCATCAAGAAACTTCTTAGCCTCCACCTCTCTGTCCATGCGCTTGTTGAAGAATTTGGTTCTGTCTAGACTGAGCCCGGTGACCTAGGCAATAAGTTCCTTGGAAATATCAACCTTGATATTACTATACTCAACCACGTGATTCCTCCATCCATGAGCAAATTTAATTGAAAGATCCTGATCAAAACCTTGGATTTTTTCAATAAAGTTCATAAGACCCCCTTTTTGCAAATAGTTCCAGAGAACTGTATCATTTTTCCATGCTTTGAATTATGGGTGGGCTCAGTCTTGCAAGGTGGTCCCCCCATTTTTCCTGTGATATTTCCTCTTCTCACAACTAGTAAAAATTTGAAAACTATACGAATCATCCTCGGCTCTACTTTTGAAGCCCTCCCAAACGTGCGAGAGAGATGTAATCATTAATCCTCACTTTGCATTTAATTAACCACTCCTTAGCATCTGCCCTATATCTATTAATGATGACACTCCAAGTCATGCAAATCTTTGAAGATGTCATCACTTTGCAATTAATAAACCGCTCCTTAGCATCAGCTCTACAACTATTAGTGATTACGCTCCAAGTCATGCAAATATTTGATGATGTCATCATTTACTTTAGTAGGAAGAGTGTCACCCCTTAGCCAAGTTTGAAATGTATTATTTACCCCAATATTCGCAGACCATCTGCCACACTATTGCCTTCACGGTAGGTATGTTTGATTTCAAAATTTTCAAAACTCTTGCAAATATCAATAGCTTCAGCTATAAAGTCCTGATTGACCAACTAGGAGGTTGTTTTTGGTTTAAAATATTGATAATGTTCAGCAAATCACCCTCAATTATAATATTGGAAATATTATAATCTCTGGCTAACCTTATTCCCCAAAGCACAGCAAGAGCTTCAAAGTAGTGATTAGTTTTCCTACGCATTTTACCGTAAAAGCAAAGCAACAAAAGCGGCCTCTGTGATCTCTAATGACTCCCCCACCTCTTGAATCCCTAGGATTACCTTTTGAGGCCCCATCAAAATTCAACTTGTGCCAAGCACTGGGAGGTTGAATCCATTGGATAGTGGATCTATCGATACTACTGTTATTCTTGTTCAAAGCAAAGATTGCAATGTTCCAAAATTTTCATGTTTCCTTGTAGAACTGAGCAACCCTTTTCCATATTTCCAGGTTAGCTAAGGGGGAATCCTCAATCCAATTATCATACCAAAAACTAATTCTAGAGCCCTTTCCTATCTCCCATATAGTACCTTTGGTTAATATTTCTTTGGAGGCCACAAAATAGTTCCAAAAGGGAGACCCTCTAGGAAGATTATCTTGATTAAAAAAGGATTCCATTTTGCCTATATTCTGCAAGTATTTCATCTTTATAATTTCCACCCAAATTCCTTCCTCTCTAGAAATCCTCCAACCTGCTTTGGCAATTAAGGCCTCATTCATAAGAGAAATATTTTTTAACCCCAAGCCCCCACAAAGATTTGGTTTTGTGACTTTTCCCAGGCCACAAGAGGGAATTTGAACTTCTCCATAGCTACCATCCAAAGGAATATCTTATGGATTTTCTGTAAGGATTCAATAATTTTAGTAGGGAGCTTAAAAAGAGACATCACATAAATGGGAATACCTTGAAGGGAATTGTGGAGTAGTTAAATCTTACCATCCAGAGAAAGAAAGAGACCCTTCCAAGATGAGAGTTTATTATTAACTCTTTCCAGTAGATCATTCCAAACCATGAAGTCAGACTTCTTTTAGACCAATGGTATACACAAATAAAAATCTTGAAAATGCTTAATCTTGCACCCCAAGATGTGAGATAATCTAGCTTGAACCTGATTCTCCACATTAATGAAAAAAATATCACTTTTATGGAAATTAACCATCTATCCCGAAACTAGTTCATAATCATTAAGAACCACCTTAAAATTGGAGGCCTCATGGATAGAGGCCTTCCCCATCATAAATTTATCATCCACAAACTGATTGAGGAAGATACAGGGAAGGCCATTAGAGATTTTAATACCCTAGATATAGTTTGAAAACATGGCTAGTTGACAGATTCTACTCAAGGATTCAGCCATTATGACGTAAAGGAAAGGTGAAAAAGGATCACCGTGTCTTAACCCTCTATCTGCTTAGAAGAAACCTTCGGTTTTCCATTAACCAAAACTGAGTAACTAGCAGTGGATATGTAGGTCATAATCATGTTTACCAGGAAGTTATTAAAACCAACCTTTAATAGGATGTCCTGGAGGAAATAACATGGTATCTATCAAAGGCTTTATGTATATCCAACTTAAGAAACATTCCGATCTTCGGAACTATCAATGGAATGTATGGCTTATTGAATCACAATAATGTTGTCTGTAATTTTCCTTCCCGAACAAAAGCCCCCGATTTCTAGAGATAAAGTTAGGAAGAACCATTCTAATCCTCACAGCTATGATTTTAGTCAGAATTTTATAGCTGGTGTTGCACATGCTTATAGGTCTAAAATCCTTAACCTCCTTAGTACTAGTAATTTTCAGCACTAGGGGTTCCTTAAGATCTGTTTTCAAGAGGGGTGATAACATTCTAGAAAATATCTACGACTTTATTCTGAACCAGCTCCTCCATCCTCTGCCCTTGCTTAAAAATATCCTTGAAGTAATTTATTATAGTGGCATTGATATCCCTACTATCCATGTAGATCTCACCATTCTCACTTCTTATCTCATTAATCTTTAGGATATTAGCTCTGGAAGTGGTAGATAAATGGAAGAATTTAGTATTCCTATCCCCTCCTTAAGCCATTGAACCCTATATTTTTGTCTCTAATACACCTCTTCTTTAGCTAGGATCTCATGGTAATCAGACAAGAGTTTTTG
Organism: Taxus wallichiana var. yunnanensis; assembly: GCA_018340775.1. Lineage (NCBI taxonomy): Eukaryota > Viridiplantae > Streptophyta > Pinopsida > Cupressales > Taxaceae > Taxus > Taxus wallichiana. The sequence goes on along the minus strand of CM031243.1, from coordinate 244,326,184 downwards.
TTCTTGATCCTTGAGAACAGTGTTAAGACCATCGTTCTCCATAAGTTCCTCAATATTTCTTAAATCTTCAGCAATTCTACTTTTCCCTGAAAAAATATTTCCAAAAGTATCCTTATTCCATCTTTTAAAGTTACTCTTGATATGCTTCAGTTTAAAACACAATCTGAAACTAGCAACCCCACGAACATGAATATCCCACCATTTTTGAATTTTTTTGAAAACATCAGGGTGATCTAACCACATCTTTTCAAATCTAAAATGTCTATATTTTTCTGTTGATTCATCACCAAATCAAGAAGAATGGGATTATGATCCAGTCTGATTCTAGGGAGAGTTTTTAGAGAATAAAGTTGATTGATCATACAAAGATGACTCACCAAAAATTTCTCCAATCTAATCTGAATGAGCTCAATTCATGTCCTTCTGTTTTCCCAAGTAAACTTGGAACCCTCCAATTCTAAATCAAACAGAATATTACTGGCTAGGAAATCAGATAAATCTTCTATACTTTCAAAATAAGAGATCAATCCCCTTTCTTTTCACTAGGGGAAAGGGGGTATTGAAATATCCTCCAATAATAAAATATTTATCATTAAATAGTTGTCTAAAGCTCAAGAGATTCTTCCCGAACTTCCATCTTTCACTAAGTTTATTGGGAACATAAATATTAGAAACATACTAGGATTTTTAGAGATGATTTCTATGAAACTCATAACCACATGACCAGGGGAAGAAAGGATTAGAACTTCATGCACTATTTTAGGATCCCACATAGTGAAAACACCTCTCAAAGCTCCCGAGGAGCTACACCCCTCCCAGTAACTTTCTTTCCAAATTAGCCTACCCACCTCTTTAAATTTATCCATATTCATTTTGGTTTCTTGGAGCATGAAAATATCTGGTTTTTTTAACTCTAAGATCCTTAGCAATTATGTGTTTACTAGGATTATTCAATCCCCTAATGTTCCAAGAGAGGAGGATCATTTAACATTTCTTATTTCAAGGAAGCAACTTCCCCAAAGTACTCTGAATACCAGCATCTACTTCCCTCCTAGAGTTAGTCTCCCTTAATTCCTTATTACTTTTCCTACCCTTAGGAGTTGAGTCCTTACCAACATCATCTCTAGAGGTACTACGAGTGATAGGTTTAGATTTACTTACTAGGGTCTTAGGAGAGGCCACCAAATCATACGTATCAAGTAACATAGTCTGCAAGAATTCAAAAACATTAGACATGGGTAGGAGTTCTTCTTGTCTCTAACCAAAGGAACTCTGACCAATGGAAGAAACCTCATCCAATAAAGGTCCATAGGCCACTTGCAGAGAAAAATCATTACCTTCGAGTCTTGGCTAGCCCCTTCCTCTATTTCTAGAACCACCTCTTCCAAGACCAGATCTTCATTTTCATTTTCATCTTCAAATTCATTGACTTCATGAAAACCAAGAAACAACCAATTCCTTGCATGGGGTATTAAGATGGACCAAGGGATCCGCTTCTTTAACAACCTCCTAGATGATAAGAGGATCCTTTGTTTCTACAACTTTTCCATTTTTCCCAATCAACCTCCATTCCTTTGCCTCCTTATTAGTTTTCCTTTGAGGACCAACTATGGGATCATTTTTTTCTTATGAAGAGGACAATTTTTATGATCATGACCCACCAGCTTACATTTTCTACAGGAAAAGGGAGACGAGATCATAATCAAATCTCTGCATCCAAATGCCCTCAGAAGTCAAGAGTTTGATATTACTCTCCAAAATAGCATCTTGACCCATATTGACACAAAATCTGGCATGAGTGAGTCTAGATTTAGCCTTAGTGATTGGATCTAAGTCTATTGGATTACCCAGGATTTTTGATGCTAATAAGGACTTCCAACTCCCAAAACTCTAGGGTAAGCCCAAAAGGTTGACCCAGATAGGGAACTCAGAAATAGACATCACATACAAGTTAAAATCCGGTTCCCATTTCTAAACAACCACATGATATTTTCCAATAAACCAAGGACCTCCAGCCAAAATCTTCACCACATGGTCTTTACTAGGCAAAGAGACTAAGAAAAAACCATTGGCATATGCTAAAACTTCAACAGCTCCATTAGACGCCCAACACCTCTTGACCCATCCTCTAAAGTAGTCAATATTTGGTCTAGAGCCAAGGCATTTAGCAAAAAGAGCACCTTCCATGGAGGCTTTGGTTCTAGCCAAAAGAATCTCAGGAACTTTAAGGGATAAGTTACCTTTCTCTTTAGACAGCTCTAGTCCCTCAAAATCCCCTTGTCCAAGATTTTACCAACCAAATGTTCTACCCATGTGCTCACAGTCCCATCCTTATCATTGTTGTCCTTGGGCTCAAAAATCATGTGATCTTTTACTAGGTTCAGAATTTGTTCATCCTGCTACTCCATCTGACCCACTAGAGATTCTCGCTTATTTCCTTCATTTGAAATTTCCAAGTAAATCCCACTCCCTCTCCCACTGCTCCTGCTCCCGCTCCCGCTCCATACCTTGAATTAATGTAGAAAAAATTGGATACCTCTCAAAAATTTATTATTCATTTGATTTATGATCACGATTGATCTTGGCGGTGAGATTAATCTTAATAATATGCTCAATGTGATGTTGATTTTCATGAAGATTTTCACAAAAGTGAGACACAAGCTCAAACTATTCTTGGTCCACATTTTTTCTACTTCATGGTCATAATCATAAGAATTATCAGTAGTTGTTTCCATATCATGAAATTAGTATTTCATTACTAGGATCAAGTATATATTAAATGATAGGGATAGGAAACAAAGAAGAATCCATGAGGATATGATGATTTTGAGTAAGAGGATAAAACTCAATGTGCTCAAAGCAGATTCATTGTTAATCCTATTGTTATGCCTAAAGGGAATAGTAAAGAAGCATTTTAAAACTATGATATGCAAACAATCATACACCAAGAGTGTAGAATAAACCCTAGGGAAACTAAGGTTTGAGCCAAAATGTTTGATTCAAGAGATGGGTTCACCAAATTTTTACACCCTAATTAGATTTCCTTGAAAATGTTGTAAAAGTATGTAACATGTATAATATTATGACCCATTTAACTTCCAACATCAAATATGCATGAAAAAAATAATGCATTCCAATTTTAAGTGAGATAATAAATTGATACATGATAAGTAACTTGTTCAAAATGTATGTGAGAGAGAGAGGGGGCTTATCTTTTAAGGAATATTATGGAAATTTATGGGTGTATCAGCCTATGGAACAAGATAAATCTGAAACTTTTGATCTTATCCAAAATATTTTGGAACTAGAAAACTTGGAGTTTTACGACATACATGATCTTTATAGTCTAGGGAAGAGGTGGTAGAGCTTTGAAACTTTATAGGTTTTTGATTATCTATAAGTGATTATAATTGTGTGTTGATATTCTTCATAAAATCTTGGGATCATCTAAAATCAACCGAATTAAACTTAAACCCTAAACATAGGCAGAGGACCCTATAAGAATGTTAGTTTTTGGTTTGAAGTGTAATCCATGCACCAAGTATGTTGGAACTAATATGAAGAGGACTCAAACCACACATATTTATCAACCTATCATGTGATATATAGATGAATGAATATATTTGACAACTTGATACACTTTGAACATGATTGAGATGATTTTACTCTTTTTAAGACGTTAGTGGGGCTATTGATGTGCTTGGAAATGAGGGAAGTTGAGATCTTTGACCTAATTGAGTGCATCATAATTGTAGTAGTGGTTTCCATAAGGGATGTGCATGATAATTTGAAAGAATACGGAGCCTTGTGTTCCTTTTGTATGTATTTTCAATAATTGTGCCAAGTTATTTTCTATATGCTTTCCGGGTTAGTAAATGAGGTGATGTTAACTTTCTAATATATTGCTCAAAAGATAATTTTTCATATAAATGCTGACCTAAGAAGATGAAATGATCCAAAAAGATAGTATAATTGAAACATAGTTGGAATATGTGTTGGTCCAACACTCTATAATTCATCCATGATTCCACATCTTGACCTTTCTATATGGTTTTGGATAAGGAAATGGTGGATACAATCGGGAAGCTACATCATGATGGGAAGAAGTTACACATTGTTTTTATACATACATGTTTATAAAGTGTCAACACGTTAGTGTATATGAATAATCATTTTGGGAGAGATAATAATAATATGCACTAAGTGATGATAGGGTGTCGATTTTTATATTAGATAAGAAGCATAATCACAACTAACAATTTCAAAATGATAAATTTCTAAATTTGAATGTCTACAGAGTGCTACTAACCTTAACAAACTAGAATTCAAACTACCCTAAGATGGTTAGATAATTGGAATATGAGATGGTAGAAATTAATTATCTTAGCACCTAGTAATTAAAAGTGTTGATTTTGTTATGAAATGATAGTGAAATGAGATGTTTCAATTATTATTGTAGATGCATTATCACATAATTAAAAAATTAGTCATAAATAAAAAATTTGAGGCATGAAAATTACATGATCCCTTCATGAAATTTTCATCTTTTGGAACTTAACCATTTTTCTAAAATTTGGGGTCATTTTTGCCAAATCATCTTTTGGTGGAACCAGAGGAATAGTTCCTTTATTCCTAAGTTCCCATTGGGTGAATTTAATAGTAAATTGGTAAAATCATATCAAAAAGGAATAATAGGAATTGTTCCTCATGTTATTTACCTCCCCACATATTTTGATACCTATCGAGGTTGGGTGATTAAATAAATCCAACTCTCGATGACACTTTGAGAACAATTCCCAAGTTCTACTTATTCACTGATCTGTTGAAAGAGTTGGGAAAGGTTTTAATTATCTTATTCAGCCCCCAAAGGAGCTATGGGAATAATTCCACAGTTCCTCCCTTTCATTGATTCACTAAATAAGTTCACTTTAAAATTTTAAAACATATTTCCACATGCCTTCTCTGGTTATCCATTATATATATATATTAGATTTCACCCAACCCTTTTCATTTGGTAATTCACTCACAAAAACATTTATTTACCATGTGTCTTTCCCACTTCACTCTAGTCATTTCTTTTCCTTCTATGCATTCATTTTCATCCCAAATTCAATATTTTAGACATCAATAGGGTTTCCTTGTGGAGAGATTAATTTTCATCGACCAATAATTATTTTTGTTCTCATTTTACCTAGTTTTGGTCATTTTTCCTTATTTAAATTTCTAGTTTCCCCTATGTTGCCCAATTTATTTTGTGTGGTCCATTTCTTCATTTCATTTCTCCCATAATATTTAAAGTATCAAAATGAATTTCCAATACGAGTGTATGAACCAATTTCTTTTTTGAAAATATCATTCCTAAAATTGGGGACAATGATGTGAAACACATGGACTTGCCTAAATTTTGGAGTAGAATGGGAGAGGAAAAATAACTTCATTGGATTAAAGGATTTTTATAGTGGATAAGAACATTCATGTGGTTTTCCTACTTTAGTGCAAAGTGTACAAAAATCATTATGTCTTGTGTAGCCTTTTTGACCCTCGGACAAAGTAATTGAAAGATCCTCATGGACAAGTAGTTACTGAAATTGATGCTTAAAATATACATTTGGATATTATAATCCCTCCCCTTGATAATTACAAAGTTTTAACTATTGAGGAATCTCATAAATAATATTATTTAACCACAAATAAGTATCAAACCATGATTGCCATGAATCTTGGTTAAAAGATAAGAAGAAGGGTTCTTCCAAATTGCCTAAAACCCTTTATAGGAGTGATTTTATTAAAGAATTATAAAACATTATTACCCTTCTAGAAAGATTAATGGGTCTTTCTTCCACAAAATAATTTCAGGAATGGATGTGTGTTTTTATCAATTTGATATGTGAAGGAAAACAAGCTTTGAATTGGGGTGAAATCATTTGTGGAAATTTAACCAAACTCACCCAAGTGCATCAAACCAGGTCTTTCTACATGAATTCCTATTTTATGTATACCATTGCAATATATAGGGATTTGGGTTGGTATCTCCAGTCAAGGTAGAAAAATATCTCTCGGCCTATTTATGAATATTACACCCAATTGAACCTCAACAATAGTAATAGCTACTTCACAAGGGTAAATGATGCATTCACACTATTTATACTCATAAATTTGGAAGGAAACATTACCAATAATATTTCTCAAGAAATAAAGCAATTATTAACTAAGTTTAATAGTTTCTTCATTCAATTCCAAAAAAAATCCTATATCAAAGATGCAAGATTTGAAGAATCCCCATACAAACTCCCAATTTATTGAAATTATAAGATAATCCCAATTGATCTATATAGACAATTTGATATGCTTTATAGGAATTTCATATAAAAGAAGGTTTTGGGTCTCTAATTTCCCTTATCCCTCAAGAATACATTTGCAAGTCATGAATTGATGCTCAAAATATTGAGAGAATAATTTATCTATTCAATATGCATCCTTTCCATAAGAGATCATCCTTTGATAGAAAAACCTTCATTAGTTATAATATTCAGTTATCATACTCTCATGTTCAAACAATTGAATATTATCGGGAAAATTTTGATGATGAATTTGAACTCGGGAGAAGATTTTTAGGAGGATGAACCTACGAAAAGTTCATAATTTTTAGTTATATTAGGTTCTGAAGGTATGATTGATGATGGGTCATTTTTTTAACCTAAATTCAAAATTGTAATCAACATTCTCTTCTTCATATCATTTATTGGTCTCAAAAATAAAAATATAGTATTGATGATATAAATACTCATGTCATCTTGAAAAAAATGCTTCATGAAGAAGTTGATAGATTTTAATCCTTTTGAGAAAGATATTTTCTTACAAAACATACTTTTTTCCTCAAATCAACAATAGCCAAGCAAAAAAATGTATGTGCGGACTCGAGAGTTTATCCCAAGATTAAAGTAATTGAATGTGAGGAAGGATAAGAGGAAAGAGCTATAGAAGAGATTATGGAAAGAGAAGAGGAAGAAGAAGAAGATGGAGAAGAGGAGGTAGAAAAAGAAAAATATTTTGAAATACCCTATAAAAACATAAGTGAAGGATGTAACTCGAAACAAAAACTTGGTATAAAAATACCCCGATTTCCACACTTGTATCAAATAAGAAATATACCTTTATAGGAATCATTCCTACACCAATGTCTTCTCCTCCACACCTCACTCTCAAGTATATCCATGGAAAGTTCATTGGCTAAAGATATCACTTTGGCACTTCTTTTTCATGGGTCCAATTGATGGTTTAATAAAAGAAAATAAAAACTCAATGTAAAATTATTATTCCATATTATGATGTTTTTGTGCACTTATTGGTGCCCATGATCCCAATAAAGCTATAAAAATTATCACCTTGTTACTCACACATCACAAAAGTATTTTTTTAAATTACACGACTAATAGTTGATAAAGGTGAGAATGAAATAACTATTGATGATTATGAACTGACAAGAATATTAGTTGGAGAATCCACTCCTGGAGGATATGTACATAATTTGAGAGATAAAGTTTATAATGTTGTTAAGAAAGTAGATAAAGGGAAGAAACCATAATAATTTTAAGAACAATTTCAAACTCTCTCCACTTATATATAATATTTTCTCTCTAGATCCCACTCCCCTTGCATCACTCCCATCTTCTACCTCTATGAGTGATATTGTATTAAATATTTTCATCATAGGTCAAAAAACACACTCTATAGGGTAGAGTTATTGAGGCTTAGATTAAAAAATTATTTATGAATGGTTTGAAGTTCATTGATGAAGGATGCAAAGTATATGAGTGCAATAGCTACCTAAAAATAAATAATTTCTGTAATTAAAAACATTTAGAAAGAGAACAAACTTTAGGATGATGTGATTCAATATCTTAGAATAATAGTAGTAATTGATGAAAATATCTTCTTATTTGAGAATATCTTTGATGATCCAAATAAAAACATTTCTTGAGTTTGGTTATGTAGTGTGGAATAGATACTCAAGGTTCTTGAAGAAGCCTCTACAAATCTACAAAATTCTATTCAAAAAGGTGAATCCCTAAAATTTATGATATTTTCTTATTTCAAATATCTTTTTGTGATATTTAATATTACAATACATCTCAAATAAATATAGTGGATGAAATAAAATAAAAAATTTGGAAGATGGTCAAGGAAGAATTAATTAAAATAAATTATTTCAACCAAGATAAAATAGATGAAATTTCTAAGCTGAACAATTTAATAGTAAAAGCTTTCAATAACTTAGCTCAAATGGGTGGAAAAAAATCCAAAATGGATAATGTTTTCAAAATCTATATGAACAACCTTGAAAACATAGTGATCCTAAAAGAATAAAATATTGACATTGTATTGATAAGGTTAAGGATGCATGTGCTCAATCTCAAAGTTCCAACTTCTTCAATTCCTTCTTGAAGTCCTAACTAAATATTAATTGTTATATTTTTATGTATTACTTTTTGTTTCAAGTTATTAAGAATGTAACAGTACTTAACTAACTTAATTAAGAAAAAGGGAACTTATTAAATAAAAATTAGTTATTGGAGGTAGTTACTTACCTATTTTTTTCTATAAAATTTATCTCCTTTATATAAAACTAGTTGGTTGATATTTTTAAAGAAGGAAGACAGACTAAATACATAAGATAATTATTCATTTCCTCTAGATTTTTATCTCCCATTAATATTTGTGGCAATAATGTGTTATGGATCTGATGTAGAGGTGTCTACAAATTACATGCATTCAATTAGGAGGGATAAACCAACAACTCTTACTCAAAACCTCTATAGTTATGATCTTTAAAAAGCCTAAAATGGATAAATGAAGGAAAAAATGATCAAGTTTCATCTTAAATTGCTTATTCCTTTTTTCTTCCCCTATTTCATACAATCCTTAAACCCTAAACAATGTCAATTTAAACTATCTAGAAGACCTCATTTCATGGAACTCCACTCCCACTAACCTTTCCTCAACCTACTCTTCTCTTCACTTCACTAGTTCTTAGCACCAACAAGTAAATTTTGGATTTGTAGTCATCTATGACACTTATAAATTATTACACCTTGTTTATCACTTAAAATCAATGTTATATCAATCACTGAAAAGATTAATATATCAATTTACACCTAGCTTACTTAATATTTCCCTTCAAATGTGCTTAAGACCATGTTCTTGTTAGCTTCAAGGTTAGAATGTTATACACTTACCAGAATAAAGTAAAACCATATTCAAACACTCTTTACCTTCAATATGGTGTGTCCAAAATGTTATGAACCAAATCCAAGAACTTCTCTCTCAAACCCTCTTTTACCTTCCTAACCTTCTTAGTCTCTACTATCCTTGTTTACAAGCACTTTTAGCCATAAATTTCATTAGAAAGAGTTTCAAGACACAAACTTCACATACCTAGGCACCCATTTTGTATTTCTTGCATGGTGTAATTTTCCATTATAGGTTTCTTTGGAAAATTTCATCAAAAAGACACAAAAGACAGAGTTTTACTTAGGTCTTTATAATTGTAAACCCACTAGGAAAACAAACTTTCATAAACATCTCAAAATGCCTCCAATGAAATATCAAAATTCTTTATCAATCTACTATTAGACAATCACAACGTCATTTCCTCTAAATATTAGGAAAATATTCATTGATTAAGAGATTTAAACCTTATTCTTCTTTAAAACCCTAATTGTTAACTATTCAAGTCTCGTGAACAAACAAAAACTTATATATTTCTTTCTATTTGTTTTCAAGGTCTCAAACTTCTTACGAGGGTCTATGATATACCTAACTCTATCAATGTTCTAAAAGTAAGGAACATTTTGTTGCACCCTATTGCATTGGTGGTTGTTGTCATTGATGTCACATGGCATTGATGGCAAAGGAAGAGTGAAAGAGCATTCAGGTTAGGTGGTGTTAAATGGTGCTCAACGGTTCAAGTTAGTTTTTGGAAGCTTTTTGACATGATTCAGTTGGTTTCAAGATGCTAAAATCCTAAATAGTGATTTCGTTGATCTCTAAAGGTAGATTACATGTTACCCTACTAGTTTTAGAGGGTCCGTAGGTCAATAATGATGTTACAAGCATGAGAAACAACTCTCTCAAGGTTTATCAAGTCATCTGGTGGAAGTTGCAGTTGAAACTCACCATTTTAGGCATGTTTCGGGGCTTGATGATGTGTGAGATGTTTTTACAGGTCATATCAAGGTCATGTTAGCATTGGATCAGCCTAGTAATAATGTCTATAACATGTGTGAGTAAAAACAAGGCTCGGTTTAGCTCCTAGAGACAAAATTAAAAAGTTCAAATAAATTGGCTTTGAGAACTTACACGGTGTGGGATGAGGAAAATAAGATAGTATATAAGAGTACATACCTAATTATGAAAAATTATATTATGTATAATGTACAGGGGTGATTTTTGGTGCTCTGGCCAAATTTCATCAAGTTTCGAGACAAGATGTGAAAGTTATGCTAGTTTTTCTAAAACATGATTTTAAACAAAATGCATAATAAGGTGTCTGGATTCTTAACAATCAAGAAAAAATATAGTTCCTATTTGAGATAAATCATAGAATTAATATTTTTATATTACTCCAATATTTACATATTGCAAAAAAAAATTAGGTGAATTGGACATGTTTTAAGAAAGTTATGAGCATTCTTCTACCAGTGTTTTCTCTCTCTCCAAAGCTTCTTCTTGAGTTGAGTGGCCTAATGTGAATTTTATAACTCTAAGTCACTTTGGTGAAAGCTAGATACACCTATCAGAAGCATAATATACCTCATATAAGTCAAATTTATGACCCCTTTGCTCTCAAGGTGATCTATGCTATATAGGCATGCATGTGTTGTGTAAAGACCGATTTGTTAATTCATTCTCCAAACACTTTGGGTTTGTGTTTCTTGATGGAGGATGATTCTAATTATTTAAAGAGTGTTGATAAGGCTGTTGGTTTACTCTTTAAATCTAATTAGGAATATTAAATCCCAAACATTCTTCAATTCTCTGTTTCATCGCAAGTGGAGTGAACTCAAAATGGCATGGTTGGAAAATTTGTTTTATTCTTGATGCAATTTAAGACTTAATAATCATGCATATACAGTGATAAAGATGTATTTAGGTTGTTGAGTTTAAAGATGGTACAGTTACATAGTTGTTTTGGACAATGTTAACCATGGATAATGAAATCGAGTCTCCTGTGTTCTCGAGAATCTATGAGGATGAAAGTACAATAGGTTTAAGACTTGGTCAATTTTCTATAGGTAAGGAATTGGTGTCCAATATACCTATTAATGCATCATTAATCTCTCAAATTTTATCCAAGTGTTTAAACAAATATGTTTCATCTCAAAATAAGTATTCAAACTATTGTGCACTATCATTCGGGATTACTAGGAGCAAATGGAGTAAATGCATAGTGTCAAATTGTTTGGGAAAGGTAAAGATTGGTTTAACAACACCTCGAAGTTTGAATCTCTCAAATTCACTCAAAAAAATTCAAGAAACAAACTTTTAGGTGGTATTGGGCACACATTATAGCTATAACCCTAATCTTAGTGTTTATAATATATTTTTAATCGAATCTCATAAAATATCTAACCAAAAATCCGAATGTTTTTAGAAATTTCGTAGACAGATCACTAGCCATTTGCAAAACATTTTGAGAGAATCCATTGAGATTTGAAGGAGAATTTATTACCATTTGTTTTACGTAATTGTGTTTGACATTCAAACAAACATTTTCTCAATCTAAATGATAATCATTACAAACAGAGATATTTTTATTGTTGAATTAACTTCCAAAAAGGTTGAATGAATGTTGAAGATTAGTTTTACTATTTGAAAAATCTCCTTTTCATCTAAGTGTAAGAAGGTTTCCCTACTGATGGTCTATATCATCTTTCAACTATGCAGAAGGTGAAATCAAAGTCATCAAGTTAATATGATTTAGTGGTGATTTTTTTAACTATCTTGCAAAGTTTATTTGATCTCAAAGGTGTTTAAGGAACTTCAATGTGTGATATGTTTGATTTGATGGCACGGGTAGACTCATCTTAGTCCGTAGCTAAGTTTTTAGTCCATTTTTCCAAGTTACTTCACATTTGTGAAATTAAATGATGAAGGAGCTCCTAAATACAAATTGAATGATATATCATTGGAATTTGAAGTGTTAAATTCAGTTAGAACTTCATAATATGTTCTCCAATATTGATTTGGAATGTAGAAAGACATTTTTATCTTGTCCATAAAAATTCAAAATTCTTTTGAGCTTTCAAGGGAATATGAAGAACTTGTACCATGAGAAAATGGTGTGATTTTTTTAAAGGAATAGAATTTGAGATATAGGGTGTTGTATTTTGTTTTTTGTGTTGAAGCGGGGGATTTCAAAGGGATAAATGGTTAGATAGCAAAAAAATTGAAAAGGTAAAAAGAAATAGTGAATGACATATTGAAATCAATGAGAGTGGATATAGAATTTGAAGGCAATTGATAAAAAAATGTGAAAATAGAGATACAAGTAAATAGTGAATTATTCAAGATAGAAATACAGAGACATTGAGTCAAGTAAGTTTGTATGAAGAGTGTAGAAGTTAAAGAATTTGGTGATGAAGGTCTGAAATAAGAACAAGAATATGTCATAAAACTTGAAGAGTGTGTGAAGATTGAATCTCATATAAATGTATAGCAGGGCTTGAGTAAAGGGTGATTGAAACACAAATACGTTGAAGGATATATTTTAATGTGAATTTTAAAATAGATACTAGGGTGGATTAGAGGACATAATTGATACAGAATACTATGAATACAATTTTGAAATACAAAGGTGTTTTACATGAAAAGACAAACATGAAATTCAAGATTCAAGTGTAAGGTGAATGGAATTATGTATGTTATAGGTGAATTATGAAAATTATATTTCTAATATAGGATCACTATCAGGTATCTTGACATCCAAATTGAAGTGTGGTCATATTTTTATGTTGTTACTAAGTTACAATTCAATATAATTAGGAAGTGGTTTCTTTCTAGCAAGTTGTGGCTTACATATTGTCAAGTAGTTGCTTGACTTGAAGTTGTAGCTTCATTAATTAAGTTTTATCTCAAAAACTTTCTAACATTTAGCTTATATTGTTGTGGTTTAGTGGGTTTTATCCCAATTTGGTTTTCCCACTTAAAAGTTCTTGTCTCTTGTGTGTGGATAGTTATTTCTCTTTTGATGTGCATTATTAATTAAGTGAAAAACCTGATTGGTTTTAGTTTAAATTTAAATTGAAAACTAGTTCAAACCCCTCTCAATGTTCCAGTTTCTAACAAGCGGTATCAGAACAGACCCTGGTGTAGTGAGTCTAAAAACTCAAGGGAGATCCTTATAATTCAAATATGGTAAGCAATCAATCAACTAGAGGCTTTTCTACCTCCAAAGCACCCTTGTTCAATGGATCAAATTATGCCTTCTAGAGTGTTAGAATGAAGAATTATTTAATGTCACTTGGATTTGACATATGGCAGTCAATTGATAGTGGCTACACTATACCAACCACACCTCCTACAGATGCAACAGGAAAGAGAGAAAGTGAGAACAATTCTAAAGCTATGAATGCAATTCTTTGTGGGTTAGCTAAGGCTGAATTTATAAAGGTCATGCAGTGCACTACATCTAAAGAAATGTGGGACAAACTGAAGACAATATATGAAGGAGATAATAAAGTGAAATTGCATAGGTTACAAACTTACCGTGCACAGTTTGAAAGCATAAAGATGAAGGAAGGTGAGAATGTTTCTTCATATTTATAGAGAATGGATGAAATCATAAATTTGATCAGAGGCTTAGGAGAGAAGATAGAAGAGAGTGTGGTTGTGCGAAGTTTGTCAAATCCTTACCCTCAATATTTTATGCCAAAGTTTAGTAGTAGAGGAATCTAAAAACTTAATCATCTTGAAAATGGATGAGCTTAATGGAATATTGACTGCATATGAAATGAGAATCAGTGACTCAAAATCAATAAAGAAAGAGGTATCCTTTAAAGATGATAAAGAATCACAGGGAAAGAAGAACATGGTTGATTCGATATAGAGGTTAATGAAAATAAGGTAGAGGCCGTGTTTGTAAGGAATATGATGAGAGGTTCAAGGAAGTACAAAGGTAAGATTCCATTTAAGTGTTTCAGTTATGGCCAAGTTGGTCATTTTTCTTCTAAGTTTCCTAATAAACACAAGGGAAACCAAGATGATGAGGAATCTTCTCAAAAACAAAAGAAGAAATTTAAGAAGCAAGGTGGGAAAAATAAATACTTCAAAAAAAAAAAAAAATTCTACACACAAGAAGGTTCAAGCTCCTCACAATCAAGTGATTCTAGAAGCTCTGAAAGTGATGATGAAGGTATGCAAGTTGAGACCTTGTTTATGGCTATAGAAGTGTCTGCTGCAAGCAATTCTAAAGGAAAAATTTAGACCCAATATGAAAGTTCAGATGAATAAGAAGCATAAATCAATCTTGAGGCTAAATGAATATGTTCTTTAAAAGAGATAAAGCATTAAAGGAAGAGAAACCAAAAACTTAAACTCATGGTGAAAGAGTATGAAGGAAAGATCAGCCTTCTTAAGAAAATTCAGAAAAAGGAAGCTCAAGAACATGAATAAATGATTAAGGAGTTTGAAGCACAAGTCAAACAAATTTAAGAGGCTTTCAAGATCAAGGATGAAGAACATTTGAATCTTAAAACTGAAATGGAGTTGTTGCAAACTCAGTTAGATCAAACCTCTTGTAATGCCCCGTTCACCGTTGTTATTTTTCTTCTTCGATGATTGTGTTGCTAAGAATTTAATGTTGTGGTGCTCTGTTGATATTTTGTTGGCTTCACCCTTGTCACAGAGAACAATTGGAATTCTCCCACTTCATCATGTCTTCTCATGTCATGTTGATGTTTTATGTGGTTGGCCCCACCTCGTCCATTACATTTTCCTCCTATTAAAGGAAAACTGTGTGCTCGATTTATCAAGCTCATAAGTTGGCTCTTGTTAATACGATTAATAAGTATTAATAAGTGGTAATAATAATAGTAATAATAATAATATTATTATTATTATTTTATTTATCGATCGACGATAACCTCGTTATCTGATCGTCGATTTGTTATCAACCTTGTTGTTAATTTTTGATAAGTGATTTTATTGTTTTAGATTGGTCGCTTCACGGATCAAGCCTCGATTCGCACAAGGGAAGCTTGTTCGTGGGTGGCGCCATTGTCAAGGACGTAGTGTTCTTGTTTAAGGTTCAAAGTTTTTATCCTTGGCCGTCTAGGTGCCCTTGTATGCTTTGTAAATGTTTGGGTAAATGCCTTCAACCGCAATTTCTTCTTTTCCCCTTGTGATAAAATTGGTCCATGTATGCCAAGTTAGATAATTATCAAGTTAGTGGTGAATTTGATTTACTCAACCACCAGCCTGCCACTCTCTGTTGATTATTAATGAACCAACTTGGCATACGTTCTGAAGGATTACACATCAGTTTTGAAGATGGCTGCATGAGGAATTAATGGCTTGTCATTTCTGTACCTTCTTGTAATGGGAAAACGTGTTGGATTTTACCTGGGATCTGGGAAGTGTGGTTGAACTCTCATCCGGTATTACATGCTTTTGGGTTTCTTGATTTGTAATGGCTTGCTCACCATGTTTTGGTATCTGCATGTTTAATGTCTTGTGGGTCACGCGCCTTCGTGGAAGCTCACATTTGTGGGTTTATTACAGCATTCCCTTTTGCTGCATGGATTATTGCTGAGTGCACAAAAATTTTGGACACCTTTTTCCCTGTTGGCCACGTGGAGATTTCTAGTGTGGAGCCTTGTGTGGTTTGGTGTGTAAATACTCTTGAAGTTAGCTGCGTGAATCTTGTGGAGAAGTTGTTGGTCGCTCATGGATTTTCTGGGTCATTTGTTTTTTTGTTGGCCTCGAAGTGCACAGTCTGTAGTTGTGTCGTTTCAAAACCATATTTATTTCTGGCACGTTTTTCAGGTAGTTCATTCTCCCACGTTTTGCTTGAGACCCAAGGCACTACAATTGAAGGGTGAAATGATAAGGTTTGTAACCATTTTGGCTTGTCATTTATGGTGGAATCTGGGTCTTAGATCAGTTCATTTTATGCACAGACCTCTTTCCTAGCATCCTTGAGACCCTGCGTGTTCTTTCAAGGTATTGTTGATCTTTGTTTTGAGGACTCCATACCCTGGCTGTAGCTTTTCGGTGCCTGATCTGACTGTGAGAAGGTTGTGGAGCCTGGTTGTACTCCTGACTTTTGTAACTCGTTGTTTTGTTGCTCCTACCCTGGCCGTGAATCCTTGCCTGTGCCATCGTGGAAGTCTTTAGTTGTGTTTTGGGTGCCCAACAAGCTGGAGGATAGTGGAGTTTGGGATTGAGAGGAATGTTGGTGCCTTGCATGTTACGGATGAAGATTCAACTAGAGAGGGTTGTTGCTAGACCTTGGGGTGTTTGGATGCCTCGTCGAAGCTAGAGGAGCAGGTAAGATAATTCTACACTTTGCTACTGTTGCTATATTTTTTTAATATATCATGAAATCGAACCACCATTTCCTTGTATTGATTTGTCAGTTGGACGCCTTACTAGGAGATCTCTCCTTTCTACTTGTTCTATTCTTGTTTTCACTTTTATCACTATCAGTGTGTTAGTGGAAAGCACGCATGTGTCCTCTTCTCTGGGTGTTATGTTTTCCTTGCTCGAGTGATCGACCTTCATCTTTTCATTTATGTATATCTTCTTCTCTACGATTGATTTTTAAGTTATTATGTTGTCCCAACTAGTATTTTTGTTGTCGTTAAAATAAGTTTGCGATAACTATGCAGCTCCTCCCTATCATCTGAGTTTGTTTTATTTTTCTTTGTATTTCGTCAAATGTTGTTAAATATCTTCCTCAAACCCCTTCAATAATCTTCTTGACATCGGGAAAGACAGGTTGTAGAATTGGAGTGATCAACACTTGGGCTATCCGGTTGGAGTTTCGGTATTAAAACTTTTAGAATGAAAAATTTTGTGTGCAATGCGTTTCAGATCTCACGTGTTTAGACTCCCGTATTATCTTTCGTCTTGTTCCTAGGATTTTAAGGCCATCCTTAGGAAGTACCTTGACCATCCCTATCAACTTGAACCATAACTAGCTTTTCGGATCAGCTAAGCTCGAGGTTTCAATCGTGTGAATCCAGTACCTCGTTAACACTAGAATAGCTTTGGTCTAATCCCCCTCTCAGAATTATTTTTGATGGTGTTTTTTCTATTTTCCTAACTTGCATTCTTTCTCTTTTATAATTTTAATGCTATTAATTAATATTGGTCATTTTCTATGCACGTAATTACCTTAATATTTTGTGATGGAAATTGCCTTAAACGTTATTAATCTTTGGGAAAACTCATCTTGCATTTGATAGTCTTATGGATTCATAGCGGAAGGTTTTGTTTTGTTAATGTCACTTAGTAATTTATGTTTGTATCTATGTGTGACGGTTGGTTGTGTTATCAAGGGTTTCCTTAAATTATTGTTGATATGGAAAAGAGATAATTTCTTTTACCTTAACCAGATTTTAGAATTATTGTGGAGGTTGTAAATCCTTAGAGATATAAATTTGGATGATGTTTTGTATACTCTTGTTTGGAACCCCCTTCTTCTCTCATGTGTTCTTATTGGCCTATAAGGGTATTGACGCTTCTTGAATGATTGGGGAAGCTTTGGGAGGTAAGGGTCAAGTCTAATATACCTTGCCTTCACTTCAAAACTTAGGTTGTGTAGTGTCTCGTGTATTTAATTTCACTCATATACTCTAAGTGATTATAGGGTTGAAAATTTTAGCATGCTTGGCTTTTCATGTTGATCTTTGAACACCATGATTTCCTCGTTGGGCTGATCAATTCTTGTCTTTTAGAAATATAACATTAAAGCCTATGCTCTTGGTATCTTTTGATAATTCTAGATGGATGGCATGTATATCAAACTCCAATCTTGTAATTATTTAATTGTTTGATGGGAATCTTGTTTCTTATAGATTGTTTATTTCTTCATATAGGGCCAAGGACCCTTCTCGTTCGATTGTTATACTTTCATTTCTTTTGTTCATAACTAAAGTACAAGGTCTTTCTTCTTTGATTGACATGGTTGAGACTGTATTTTAAATTGAGGTGTTTTTTTAGTGTTGAGAGAATTGACCCAATTCTTGTAATAAAGTTTTTCCTTTCATGGTATTGTTAGATAATATTTATGGTGGCTTTGTGTAGCCTTATCTTTCTCAGTTCTCGCGAACTGACTCTTGTGGAAAATTTGTTGCAGATGGCTTATGCGAGTAGATGAGGGATAGACTTGTATATTTTTGCATCAACCTCTATTGAGAAGTTCTTTTGCTCGAATCCTTTTTATGTTGTTCAACTATTCATAAGGTCCAGTGGAAATTTTAGAAGAGGGTTAGTGTCTTAGTATAATGTATTGTGGTTTTTGTCATCTTAACTTTGGAAACCTTGGATTGTTTGACTATCATGGAAAATATAAGAAAATTGGTTTACCTCTTTGTTGAGAGACCTTAATGGATTATCAGTATTCTAAGAATAGTTTAGCATTCCTTGGTCAATGTTATTACTCTCTTGTTCCCTATGCATGGTTCCTTAGAGTTGGTATGTCCCTTTGGGTTGTGTATTATGCTGGAAAGAATTGATGTAACCTGGTGTTGTTTTCATAAATGAGAATTGTTAAACTTTACCCTTGAGAATAAATGTTGAGTTAAATCTTGTTATGACTTAGTAATAATGTGTTATAAGTAAAATAAAATGGGTTGGTTAATCCTTATAGAAGTTAAAATAAAATTTATATGAAAATAAATTAATGTAGAGGTGACCTAATGGAGAACATGTAATTCCATAAGTGATCTAAGATGAAACTATCCTTTGTAAAGTAAAAAAATTATATAACTTGCTATCCCTAGCAAAACTAGTGAACACTATCCTTTTTATGGTGAATTCTTACACGAGCTTAAGGGAAAAAAATGGTTAGTTCTGTAAGATAATAAGATTTAATAAGTAGGAGAAAACAATTTAGAAACCACGCAATCTATCTCTCCGCCATTTGGAAGGTAAATTGTTTTCTTTTGTAATACTCATTCAGTGAAGCCTAAGTAAAATCTTTGATAATTCTAGATAAATTCTCAAGCCTCAATTAAATCCTAGTTAATAACTAATGAGGTCTTAAAGATGAATTCAACTTGACCTTCTTCCTAACTTTTTCCAAGGTGCTTTGTATTTCTTCTCTTAAGTGTGTTGACGCGAACCTGTGTCATTATAAGGGTATGAACAAGTTCTAGTAGTGTAAGTGTGAACAGATGGCCTTGTGGAAATAAATATCCCCCTTTTTACTAAATAAATGAATTAAACAAATAAAGGTCATAATAGAGAAGACTTAAAGCAAAATTCTCTTCAGAGTAAAAGAAAGAAACTTAGCGTTGTAAGAGGAATTGTGCGAATCATATCCTGAGTCCTGGAAAACTTAAGTTAAGGATTGAAGGATGTTTTATCAAAATAAATAACCTTCAATAATTTCTCACTATGGCTTGCCCTAACTGTAAGTGTGTTATGTGGTGGTTTCCTATGTTGTCTTGTCAAAAAGAAAAGTGAATTATCCTTGATGGGTGTGAACATTTCCGTGTTACCTTTGTGGTCATCCTTGTATTGAGTTGTTCACAGAGTTAGTTGTAACCTTGGTGGTGGCATGTTGTGTCATGTTATGTGTCAATCAAGTCAAAAAAAAAAATGTTATCCTGTTTTTTTTGTGTTGTTAGCGTGTGTGAAATTTTTGGGTCGTTACACCTCTACAAAATTGAAAGTATACTACAAGTTTGAAAAGAGCACAGTTTATCTAGGTGATCTCTTAAGCAAGAAAAGAAATGCAAATGAAAAAATTAGTTTTGGATTTGAAGAGAAGAAGTAAGATAACAAATCAACAAGCAATAATGTGATCAAGACAATTCAAGATCCCCCTATAGTCAAGAAAGTTTATTTCAAGAAGAAACGTCATCCAGGAAGACACTATTCCATGAGGATGCACACTCATTTTATGGATATTGTTTTACATGTAATGAATTTGGTCGAAAGCTTCAAAATGTAGGATGTATGTAAGAGGTCATGGTATACATATGAAATTTTATCATGCAAGAAGAAAGGATGAAGTGATTTGTTATAATTTCAAAAGTATGGGCATATAGCCAAGTTATGTTATCAAATACCTCCACAACAAGAACATGAATGTTTACATGGTAAAATTGGTTCCTACATGAACAAAAGATCAAGGATTCATAGAAAAAACATCCTTTCAATCTCATAGTGAATACATGGAGTGGTATATTAAAAGTGGGTGTTATATCCATATGATAGAAAACAAGAGCAAATGCATATCCTTAGAGTAAAATGCACGACTTTGTGAGATTTAGGGAGAATACATCAACAAACATTGTTAGAAAAGGTAAGCTAATTCTTGATAATGGAAAAACCATAACTGAAAATGTATTGTATGTTGAAGGATTAAAGCACAATCTCTTGGGTGTTAGCCAAATGTGCAAACAAGGATACACTATTGTATTTCATGATAAAGGTTGTCACATAAGAAAAGAGAAAATAGGCAAGATGGTTGGATAAGTAAAAATAATTTAAAATAACATGTATGTTCTCAAATAAGTAAACAAAGAAAAATGTTTCACAAGTAAAGTGGATGAGAGTTGGATTTAGCATAGAACATCTAAATTTTGACAATCTTGTCAAAATCAGTTCTATGGGGTGTGTTAGAAACATGCCCAAGATTAGAAAACCAGCTGATAAAATTTGTAAAGCATGCCTCCAATGGAAATGGACAAAGAGAAGTTTCAAAACAAAAGAGTATTCTACCACACAACCTTTAGAGTTGATTCATACAGATCTTATAGGACCAATCGGAACTAAAAACATATATAGGGGTAGTTATTTCATGTTGTTGATTTACGATTTCAGCAGGATGACCTAGGTTTCTTTTCTCAAAGAAAATTTAGAGGCATTGGAAAGATTCAAGGATTTTAAAGCTCTAGTTTAAAATTAAAGGAATGAAAAAATTAAGAGCTTAAGATATAATAAAGGAGGATATTTTTAGTTAGCTTAATTTGATGATTTTTATGAGAGTCATGGAATAAAAATACAATTCTCAGCCTACAAGGACACCTAAAAAAATGGGGTGGTTGAAAAGAAAAATAAAGCTGTACAAGAAATGGCTAAAACTATGCTCGGTGAATAAAAATTGCCTGATGGATCTTTGGAGAGAAGCAAAGTGGGAACAATAATATACATTTTAAACAAGGATCAAATTAGAATTAATAACAAGAAGACACCATATGATCTATAGAAAGGAAATCATGTAAGTTTGAAACATCTAAGAGTATTTGGAAGCAAATGCTACATCAAGAGGGATGATGAAAATCAAGGTCAGTTTGACTCAAGGTGTGATGAAGGAATTTTTTAGGATACTCAACTTTAAGTTCAACATATAGGTTTACAATAAGACTCAAAACAAGATAATATGGAGCATAAATGTTATAGTTGATGAATCATGTTCAAAGAAGGTAAAAAGTCAGCCTAAAGAAACTCCACAAGATGTTGCAAATCAGGATGATGAAGAAATTTTAGAAGTTGAACATGAAGAAGAAAGTGAAGAAGATGAAAGACCTGATACCAAAGCACCTTCAAGGCAAGTTAAAATAGATCATCCTTTAAGCCAAATCATAGGAAATAAAGAAGCAGGTGTTCAAACAAGAAGGAGTCTGAAAAATGTTCAAAATCAAGAAGATATGGCTCTTCTATCCAAAATAGAACCAAAGAATGTAATGGAGGCAAGTAAGGATCAGAATTGGATAAAAGAAATGAATGAAGAGCTAGACCAAATTGAGAAAAATGAAACATGGGAGCTTGTACCTAGGCCAAAGGACAAGAATATCATTGGAACCAAGTGGGTCTTCATGAACAAATTGAATGAAAAAGGTGAAGTAACTAGAAATAAAGCAAGGCTGGTTTGTAAAGGTTATGCACAAGTAAAAGGAGTAGATTTTGATGAAACTTTTGCTACTATGGCTAGGATGGAAGCCATTAGGCTCTTATTAGCATATGTATCTCATAAAGGCTTCAAATTATATCAAATGGATGTGAAATCATATTTTCTCAATGGGCACTTGAATGAGGAGGTTTATATTAAGCAACCATATGATTCTACTCTTACTGATTATTTATATTATGTATGTAGGCTAAAAAAGGCACTTTATGGGCTCAAACAAGCACCTAGAGCCTGTTATAGTAGGTTAGACAAATATTTGATTGAGCAAGGATTCAGGAAAGGTGTAAATGATATAAATTTTTATATAAAGGAAGAAAAATAACACCTATTGATTGTTTTTATTTATGTGGATGACATTATTTTTGGAAGAAACAATGAAATCATGTCACATGGCTTCTCTGAGGTAATGAAAAAGGAATTTTAAATGTCTATGTTAGGAGAGATTTCATTTTTTAGGGCTATAAATTCTTCATAATAAGGAAGGAATTTTCATTTCACAAACAAAGCACATTAAGGAAATGCTTAAGATATTCCAGATGCATGATTTCAAGTTAGTAAGCACTCTTATGAGTGTAGGGTGTAAACTCAATAGAGAAGATAGTTCACCAAAGGTAAATCAAACTTTATACAGGTCCATGATAGGTATCCTTTTGTATTCCATGGCATCAAGACTTGACATTATGGCAAGCAGTTGGCCTAGTAGGAAGATTTATAGAAGACCCAAGGGAAGTTCATCTTCTAGTAGTGAAAATAATATTCAGGTATCTCATGGGGACATTAAATTATGGTCTTTGGTATCCAATATGTAATGAATTTTAGACTAAATCCTTCATAGATGCAGATTGGGCAGGTAGTATAGATGATAGAAAAAGAACAAATGGAGGAGATTTCATTGTAGGTAAGTGCCTTGTTTCATGGTTGAGTAAAAAGTAGTCTCTTGTAGCTCTTTCTACTTGTGAAGCTGAATATGTTGCTAGTAACTATTTGTTGTACACAAGTGATGTGGATGAAACAAACTCTTGAAGATTATAAAGTGGAAAGTGAAGGACCCATTCCTTTATACTTTGATAGCACAAGTGCTATTAGTGTTGCGCTCAAAGACAAAACATATACCCATTAAATATCATTTTTTTAGAGAAAAATTCAATGAGCAGAGAATTAGGCTTGAGCATGTATCCAAAAAATAAGATGTGGCTGATATAATGACAATTTTTTTGCCTAGAGCCAGTTTTGAGTAGTTAAGGCATAAATTAGGGGTAACATCAGCCCCTAAAATTCAATAAATAGATCATAATGATAGGGGAGCAGATGAGGTGCCAAAGTTATTATAAGATGACCCAGTTTGAGTCTAGATAAGGGTAGTTTTTTCTCTAATCTCAGGCACCAATCAAGAGGTCTAGTAAAAATAGTAGAAGAATGTGAAGGTTGAATATTCATGATTCATTTCAAGGGGAGTTTTTCAGGTGTTGGATACAAGAATAATTGTAACGAATTGAGTCTCTTCAGGAAAGAGAGCAGCATCTTTATAGGGGGAGAGCCTTAAGGTATGTGCATGCTTTATTTTGTTTATTTTTCAAGTTAATTAGATTGTTGTTTTTGTACACCTTTATCATAGATGTTAAAGGGGGGGAGAGTGTGCCAAAAACTTTAACTCATGATCTGAAAATTTCAGCATATCATTTTTCCATCAAAGTTTCATCTTGTTTCCATCAATGACAAATTGTTGCACCCTGTTGCATTGGTGGTTGTTTTCATTGATGTCACATGGCATTTATGGAAAAGGAAGAGTGAAAGATAATTCATGTCAGGTGGTGTTCAATGGTGCTTAGTGGTTCAAGTTAGTTTCAGGAAGCTTCATGCATGATTTAGGTTGGTTTCAAGGTGTTACAAACTCAAATAGTGAGGTGTTTGATCTATAAAGGCAGATTACATGTTGTATTTCTGGTTTTAGATGGTCTATAGGTCAGTAATGATGTTTCAATCATGAGAAATATCTCTCACATGGTTTATCAGGTCATCGATGGAAGTTGTAATTGAAATGGGCCCTTTTAAGCCTATATCTAGAGTCTAATGAGGTGTGAGAATTTGGTACAGATAATGGAAAGGTCATGTGATCATGAGAGCAGCCTAGTAATAGTGTCTATAGCATGTGTAAGAAAAACAAGGCTTATTTTAGCTCTAGAGTCAAAATTTCACATAAATTGGCTTTTTAAACTTGTAGTGCGGGATGAGAAAATTTAGATAAGATAGAATATTTCATGCATACTTATGAAAAAATGAGATTATTTGTCATGTAGAGGGGTGATTTTTGGTGCTCCATGCCAAATTTCATCAAGTTCTAAGAAGGTATGTGAAATTTAAGCTTATTTTTCTAAAACAATCTTTTTGAAAAATGCATAATAAGGTGTTTGGATTCTTAACACTCAAGAAAAAATATAGTGTCTCCTTTATATAAATCATAGAATTAATTTTTTAGAGGACTACAATCTTGAGATATTGCAAAAAAATTCAGGTGAATTGGACATGTTTTAAGAAAGTTATGAGCATTCTTCTGTTGGTGTTTTCTCTCTCTCTCTCAGGGCTTCTTCTTGAGTTGAGTGACCTAATGTGAATTTTCCAACTCTAAGTCATTTTTGTAAGATAAATACACCTCTCATAATCATAATAGACCTCATGTAAGTCAAAATTATGAACCCTTTTCTCCTGGGGTGATCGTGTTATGTAGGCATGCATGTGTTGTGTAATGACCGATCTCACGGTAAGTCATTCTCCAAACACTTCCAGCTTTTGTGTTTCTTCAATGGAGGAGGATTCTAATTCTTTAAAGAGTATTGACAAGGCTATTGGTACATAATTTAAATGGACTTAGTAATATTAAATCCTAAACATTCTTGAACTTTCCTGTTTCATCGCAAGTGGAGTGAACTCAAAATGGCATGGTTGGAAAATTTGTTTCATTCTTGATGAAATTTCAGACTTAATAATCATGCCTATGCAAAGTGATAAAGATGTATTTATGTTTTTGAGTTTAAGGATAATAATCCTGGTACAATTACATAGTTGTCTTTATACAATGTTAACCGTGGAGAATGAAATCAAGTCTCTGTTTTCTCGGAATCTATGAGGATAAAAAAAGTACAATAGGCTTAAGACTTGGTCAATTTTCTATAGGTAAGGAATTGGTGTCGAACATACCTATTAATGCATCATAAATCTCTAAAAGTTTATATAAGTTTTTAAAGCAACATGTTTAATCTCGAAGAAATATTCAAACTATCTTGTGCATTGTCATTCGTGATTGATGGGAGAAAATGGAGCAAATGTATGGTGTCAAATTGTTTAGGAAAGGTAGAGATTGGTTTAACAAGGCCTTAGAAGTTTGAAGTTATCAAATTCACTCAAAATTATTCAAGAACCAATCTTTAAGGTGGTCTTGGGTACACATTGTAGCTATAACCCCGATCCTAGGATTTACAACATATTTTTGATCAAATATCATAAATATCTAACAAAAATCCTAATTTTTTGTCAAAAATTCTATGAACAGCTCACGAGCCATTTGTAAAATATTTCGAGTGAATCCATTGAGAGTGGAAGGATAATTTCTTACCAGTCATATTACACAGCCATGTTTGATATTTAAATAATATTTTTCTCAATCTAAATGATAATCCTTGTAAACATATATCTTTTAATTGTTGAATCAAGTTCCAAATAGGTTGGATTCATGTTGAAGATCAGTTTTAGTTTTTGAACAAGCTCCTTTTCATATAAGTGCAATATTGTTTCCCTTAAAGTGGTCTATATCATCTTTCAACTATGAAGAAGGTGAAATTAAATTCATCAAGTAAATTTGCTTTAGTGGTGAGTGTTTTCAACTACATTGCAAAGTTTATTAGATCTCATAGGTATTCAATGGAGCTTAAATGTGTGAGATGTTTGAGTTGATGGCATGGGTAGACTCGTATTAGTCTCAGAACTTAGTTTGTTTGTCAATTTTTCCAATTTACTCCATAGTTTTGTAAGTAAATGATGAAGGAGATCCTCATTTTGAATTTAAAGGTTGGTCATTGGAATTTGAAGTGTCAAATTCAGTTACAAACTCATGATATGTTCTCCAAGATCGATTGGGAATGTAGAAAGACATTTTTTTCTTGTCCATACAAAGTCAAAATCCTTTTAAGATTTCAAGAGGATATGAAGATCTTATAGCTCGAGAAAATGGTGTCATTTTTGAAAGGAATAGGATTTAAGATATAGTGTGTTGTAGTTTGTGTTTTTGTGTTGAAGAAACGGAGTTCAAAAGGCTAATGAGTTAGATAACAAAGAAGTTGAAAAGGTCAAAATAAATAGTGAATGACATATTGAAGTCAATGATATTGAATATAGAAGTTAAAGGGAATTGATAAAAAAATGTGAAAATAGAGATACAAATAAATGGTGAACTCTTCAAGATAGAAATACGAGAGATAATGAGTCAAGTATGTTTGTATGAAGAGTGTAGAAGTTAGAAAATTCGGTGATGAAAGTGTGAACTAAGAACAAGAATAGGTCATAACTCTTGAAGAGTGTGTGAATATTAAATCTGATATAAATGTATAAAAAGGGTTTTGTAAAGGGTGACTGAAACACAAATACATTGAAGGAGTTATGTTAATGTGAATTGCAAAATAGAGACTAGGGTGAATTAGAGGAAAAAATTCATCTAAGAATACCGTGAAATACAAGTTGGAAATACGGGGGCATGTTTTACATGAAATGCAAGGTTCAAGTGTAAGGTGAATGAATTTATGTCTGTTACATGTGAATTGTGAAAATTATATTGCTAATCTAGGATAACTCTCTCGGGTATCTTGACATCCAAATTGAAGTGTGGTCAGATTTTAATGTTCTTACTGAGTTGTAACTTAGTCTAATCATGAAGTGGTTGCTTTTTGGAAAGTTGTGGCTTGTATATTGTCAAGTAGTTTATTGAATTGAAGTTTTACCTTCATTATTTAATTTTTATCTCAACACTGTGTAACCTTTATCCTATAGCATTTTGGTTCGAGTGGGTTTTCTCCCAATTTAGGTTTCCCACTTAAAAATTATCATATCTTGTGTGTGTGATTTCTATTTTCTTTTGATGTGCATTATTGATTAAGTAAACAATCTGATTAGTTTTATATTTAATGATTCACCCCACTCTCAATGTTCCAGTTTCTAACACATTCATCAAAATTCTTCATCTACCACATGATCGGAGTTTTTGCATGCATGCCAAAACATGGTATTTCAAACCTTCAATCTCAACTAAAAGAAACAAAGACTCATTTCCTTTTATAAGTCTCAACAATGTCTTAGATGCACTTTATCCAATCCTTCCTATAGATTTCATTCATGCTTACACTCATCACAAAGACAAAGAAAGTCAAGGTTTGATCAAACAACACAAGGCACACTCATAATACTATTTTCAACTAGTTTACCACTTTCATTAGAATATCACAATGGGAATAAATTCTAATAAATGCAATGATCCTTCAAACACTTCTATCACGTGTTCTTCATTGAATGGAGTTCATAATTCATATCATAGAACATTAGATATTTCATGGAAATTCTTGACATCACCTACAAATTCTAACTTAAATCTTCTAGTTAGAGACAGGTTCATGCAATAACAAACCTTCATGAACTATTAAATGGAGTGAAAACGCTCTCTAAATTATTCATGCAATCACTATTCTAGTATTTACACCACACAACACAATATCATTAGTAATCAACACAAGATCATTTAACATAACATAGCTTTACTTTATTTATATAATTTTATTCTTACAAAATCAATATTACCCTCTTCATTTTCATTTCTCAGCCTCTCTCTCTCTCCTCAAGGCATCCTCTCATATTTTCACCTAGGAGGATAACTAACTCCTCATTCGAATCAACTTCTCCCTTTATCACATCATTATATATGTTTCAAACCCTAACTACTTTTTATGACTCTTCATATGCCTCTTAACACATTATGGGAATTTTACATCTTTTCAAACATTTCATGACTTACACACACACTTGGCGACTCGTTACCACACGAGGACCTAACTCACCCTCTAGTTCCTGTTGTTGCAAATCAATAGCACCCCTGGATGCAAATCAGGTTTCTAAGTTGATGTTTCAGGCATCCAGTGTGATTGCACAACATTGAAACCTCTCTCCAAGTGTGGGACTTGTAAAATGAGAGAGGAATCTCCATATTAGAGGCTGGTTCCTCAAACTCATCTGATCAAATTTGTTATTTACACAATTACAGAGGTTTGAATCCTAATCCTACTCTAAATTCCAAGGAGATAGAGATAGAAAGTGCAAAAATTGAAACTAAACTAATAGGTGATACACCAAAGGAGTGGTGAACACTTCTTGTTCATGAAAATTGACACAATTTCATAAAATGCAACATGAAACATCATACACATGCTGATAAGATGCAATTAGAGGTCTGAAATGAAGCAAGACAATACAAACAAAGGACTGAAAATTAATCACAGAAAAACCGCACTGTCATTTTTCATGTCAAAATCCTTGCATTTGCAACATCAAAGAGGCGAAACCTATTATAATCATGAAGAAGGTCGATACTTGCAAAAATCACTTGTTGAAGGTGAAAGAAGAAGCTTTCTATCCAAAAAATGTTCAACCTCAAAAAATGAGCCAAATCGGCTTTTACAATACATGGGTCGAGCCTGGAGAGAGAAAGCGAGGGAAAACATGGAAGGGATTCAACCATTGACAAAATGCATTCAAAACAGCATGGGCATCCTTACAAACCCATCCCACGACATTCTTAGCCATCTTTGAGGGAATGCGAGCCATTCTTCATTAAAAATAGTGGTCAAACGTCATTTCTGTCCATGACCACGTGCGAGGTGTTTTTCAATTTTATCTCTCCAAACTCCATCAAAATTCAAAAATGACCCCGGAATCTTGTAGAGAATTTCACCAGATTTCCATTGATATAAAGAATGTGAAAAACTGAGCTCTGGATCGAAAGATATGGCCATTTGAAGTTTTAGGGAAAAACAGGGCCAAATCGGGTTGGCGGGCAAAAATTTGAATTTTTGCACCTTTTTGGTCATTTGGAAAATTTTCCAAAATTTCCCTGTGCTCCACCACTCTAGGTGCCACGTGGCGCATCTCATTAGCCGCGGGCCTTTCAAGGGAAAATTTTTCTAAAAAAACTCTGCCGAGCCATAACTTCAAAAATACATGGAGTTAGGAGGAAAACTTTACCTTTCTGGAAAGCTAAGAAAGAGCTCTATCCAATGGTGTCATTTCCATAAGGTTTTGAGTGCCTAAAAATCAAAATATTATGACTGAGGCACAAGAGAGGAAAAAATGAGAGGAGTTAGCCACAAAAATGAGCGGGGCACATTTTGGATAACGAGTTCCTTAAAACATCCCTTTAACATCTTGACAAACCACATTTCTCTTTATCATGATTTACAATTTTGAATTTCAATTTTGGAGGAAAACACCATTTTGAAATTTCAAACTCTTAAACACCTAAGAATATCTCTCTCATGACTTAACATACTCAAATTGACCTCATAACCATGAAATTTTGCATTTGGATCTCCTCTTGATGATGCTATTGCATCATACTTTCATGGTGGAGGAAAAGACATCATACACTTTGTTTTCATAGCCGATTCTTCATCTTCTTCACATGTTCTTGAACTTTTTACTTCTTCACTTACACTATCCTTTCTTGCCTTAAGACCCACGGTTCCTATATACTAGTCTTTCTCCTTGCATTTTCCTTTACTTTGCTTCTTTTCTTCTTAATCTCCACCTTTATCTTCACTATCTTCATGCTTTCATCCTTTGTATCTACACACAAAAATATCACAATAGAAAAAATAGACTGTTTTTCATCTTTTTCCATCTTTTTCATCCATGTAAAATCCATGTCCAATTTTCTCTTCATATTCCTTTCCATAATCGACTTTTCTTCATTTTATTTCCAATTTTCCTATTCATTCATCTTCTTAACCACATCAACTTGCTCTAAGTCTCGTGCCGTCACTTTATTTTCTTTCATTTAGTCTATTATATGTTGAGTTGTGGAGCTAAATGGCTTTAGAAATAACATGATTTACAAACTTACGAGTGTTTACAAAATAAGCGACGTTGGTTGGGTAATTGGCATCGGTCACCTAGGAGCAATTGCCATTGGTTGGGTAAGCGGCATCAAACATTTTTTGTTTGAGGGTTTTGTGTGTTGATAGATTTACTCACAGAGGGATTTCTGATTGAGTGGGAGCACAACAATGGCAGAAGATAATAAATACAAAGTGGAGAAATTTGATGGCCATAATTATCAATTATGGAAGATGCAGGTGAAAGATTATCTGTATCACAAATATTTATACTTATCGTGGATGTGAGTGCAAAGCCTACAAAGATGACTGATTAAGAATGGAAGATTCTTGACAGAAAGGCTCTTATATCCATAAGATTGATTCAAGTAGCATCGTAGCTTTAAATATTACTAAAGTAGCAAGCACATTAGATTTGATGAAATATTTAGCTAATTTATATGAAAAACCAAGTGCTTCGAATAAAGTTTATTTAATGAAGAAATTATTTAATTATAAAATGTAATAAGGTGTATCAAGCCATTTGAATGATTTATGTTCCATTGTAAATCAATTAAAATCATTTAATATTCCATTTAATGATGAAGTGAAAACAATTTTTTTAGATAAGATAAAAAGGTTTGGTTTTAAATGGGGACCAAAAAAACCCCATACATAAAGGAACAAATTTTCAAAGACAAAAAATTAAAAATTCCATGAAGGAAGAGTCAATTGAGATTGACAACAGGCCCCCACACAATAGACCAAACTACTAGAGTTTGCAAAATTAACAGAGTTTTTTGGACCCCAAAGGGGCATAAATAAAAAACAAACAAAATAGAAAAGGGTAGTAAAAGGTACGTAATTAGTTCATCGTGGCCCTGTTATGGGATCTAGTGTTTGGACCTCCATCCCTCTTATCAGCCACCTTGATAATGACCCTTTTCGGTCATTTTATAGCCTCGTTATTCATTTGGGACTCAACTTGTTCCTTCTGTTCCTTTCTTTGATTGGATTCAGCAACCATACCCGAGCTATCTCTAGTTTCTGATTCCTCACTGTCAGATGAGCTCAACATCAACTTCATCTTGTTTTTTCCCTCCTCAATAGTAACCTGATCCTATAGAATAGAAATATGTTTCTCTTGCATAAAAATCAGCTTGGATACCCCTGATGGTTTTGTTCTGGGAATCAATACGCTGATGGCAATATTTTAGCTCTTGAATGAGGTTTTTGTTGATGGTGAGAATGGTGTCATTAGTGGTCTCAGCCCTCATAATCCTAGCCTCCCAATCAGCAAGTTCTTGGGCCCTTTTGGTGGAATTATCATCCAAATTCTTGATACCTTTTTGAGATTGCACAAGGCATCAAAAATTCCCTTATCCAAGTCAATCACTTTCATTTTTTAATTTTGTTAATGTGGGAGGCTAGGGTTTCCTAATCTGAATCATGATCATTAATAGGGAAAGGGATGGCCATTTTACCTCTTTGAACCATGAGGAGGATGAGACCTTGGTGGAGGGGGATATCCATCTTTTCCTTATTAAAATCATCGATGGTTGAGAGTAGTGATCAATAAAGAAAATAAGCGAGGCTCATAGACTGATCCCAAAAAAAGATTGAGAATAGACAGATGATAGGTAAAAAAATTTAAATTTCCCTTCAAGGGTCAAATAATTCATGATAACCATGCAAACATCATCCCACCTATCTGGAAATCAAGTGTGGGTAATCCCATCATTGTAAGCAATGATTTTTTCCCAGCCTTAAAGAAAATCACAATTTCATTCTTCTTCCTAGTTTTGTCTTTAAAAATTTTGAGGCCCTCCATTTTTAACCTAGTAACTTCATAAATTTATTCCTCCGAGACATCAATATGAACTCCATAAAAATCAAAACTACCATCCTTCCAAGCAAAGAGAAAATTCAACAAACGGGATAGGGTCATTACCTTTGAGCCTTTGAATGAATTTAGTAAAACCCCTTTATGCAACAACTTCCACATACCCATGTCATTTTTGAGATTGAGAAAAATGGTGGGTTCCATTCTCACCCTATCACCCCCATGAAACCTACAAAAATACCTTCACAGAGCTGAGAGATACACTGATCCAAGAAACAAGTGAAATTGACAAGGTTGGTTTTCCAAAAAAGGAAATTCCTTTCGTAATCCCGAGCGTGCAAACCAGGGTTGTCATTAAAACCATTATTCCTACATTGTGTCATCATTAATGAGCTTATTCACCGACTCCAAGGATTATGTGTCCTAATCCATGTCTCCAAATCCACCATGGTTGTACCTTTATCTACCAACGCATCTTCCAATTTGTTCCCCGCACGATAAGAGTGTTGAATGACCACTTGATCAAATGAAGAAAGGATGGCATGTGCCTCCATAATCAAATTATTAAGTTTCCAGCCACACTTTCTACTATCCTTGAGAGCATTAATGACACACGTCGAGTCACCCTCAATAATCATATTTTTTAATCCTATGTCACGACAAATCCTAACTCCCCAAAGCATAGCTTTAGCCTCGCTACGTTGTTCTATTGATTTCCTATAGGCCCCTGAATAGGATTCAATACAAATACCTTTATGGTCATGAATAAGGCCCCTCCTCCAGCCACTTTTTCAATCACATGAGCCGACCTGTCAAAATTTAGCTTGAAGTTTCCATCTGGCGGTTTGATCCATTTGATAATGCATTTCAGATTTTCCTTAATGATGAAAGAGGATTCAACCTCTAATTTCCTAAGCACATCCATCTCCCACTTCAATCACACTCTAACCTATTTGGATTTAAGGATCTTGGAGTTATCCTTAAGATCCCGTAACACTTTTTCAGAAAGCCTACTCCAGCTAACTGATTTGTTCTTAAAAATATTATTATTACATTGAATCCAAATTCCCCAAAATATGTGAGGCAAGGCCATCTTCCACATTTTTTTAACCATGTCATTCTAAAAATTGAAGTTCCACTACTTAGGTAAGAGAGACACATCACAGGGAGGACCCACTGCACATTGAAGATACCCAAGATCATTGCAAAAACTTTAAAAGAGAAAGGGCATTCCTAGAAATAAGTGCCTAATAGTTTCTACATTATTCTTACATAGCCCACATTTGTTAATAATGATCATTCCCTTCCTTATTAGACAATAAACAATAAGGATCTTACCTTTGATGACTTCCCGGAAAAAAATTGATCTTAGGGATAAGATTTTTGTTCCAAACCTTCCTCTAAACAACATTTGAATCCATATGGTCAAATTTTTTCAAATATCAAGATTTAACCTCATAATCCCCAGTATTAGTGAGTCTCCAAACAAGCTCATCCTTGACACTATTTGGAGGGGTATGAAGATCACTTAGTTACTTTTTTAACTCATGAAAATGTTAAATATCCCCATGAAAGAAAGGAGGGGGAAGGATAGGAGACCATCTGTGTTCATCATCCCAATAATTACACACAAGATCTCCTTTCTCATCAGAGTAGAAATGCCAAAGTTCCCTCCAAGGATTTCTCAAATTTAGGGCAACATCCTCCACCTAAGGGTCCTCCTGAATTTGATTTTAGAGCCATCTCCAAGGTTCCATTTTCACCCTTTGATTAATAATTTCCTAGTTTGACAGGTTATTCCAAAAACAAAACCTCTCAGAAGCACCAAATCACTGAAAAAAATACAACATTCCACAAAGGGTGAAAAATATTTCACTTTCAGAACAGTCACCCAGATACCAGCTTCTTTATGAAGCCTCCACCCAACCTTAGTAATGAGGGCATGGTTCATAAACTGAATATTCTTAAGACCTAAACCACCCTTATCCTTAGGTTGGGTAACCTTGTCCCAAGAACCAGAGGGATTCTATTTTTTTGTTCTCGAACTAGTCCATAAGAACCTTTTCTAAATCCCTTTAATGGCCTTCTTGAATCTACTTGGAAGAATAAATATGGAAATTATAAACACATGAATACCTTGTAGATTGATCTGAAGAAGCTGAGCCTTCCCAACTTGAGAGAGAAGGGAGCCTTTCCAAGAGGCCAACTTCTTATGAAATCTCTCTAAGAGAAGATTCCACACTCCTTCATCAAGTTTACTCCCACAGAGAGGCATTCCCAAATAGGAATCGGAAGGCTTTTGATATTACAATCCAAGATTGTAGCCAATCTGATATGTTGTTCCTTTCCCACATTTATGAAGAAACAATATCTTTTCCTAAAGTTGATTTTCTACCCTGTAGCCCTCTCATACTTCTTAGAAATGCCTTTGATAGTCTTAGCTTCTTGAATAACAACTTGACCCAGAAGGACCGTATCATTGAAAAAATGCTGCAAATATTGATTTTCTATACCACTGGCCACCTTAATCCCCTCCATGTGACCATCTCTCTGGGATTTAAGGCATAATTTACACAAAGTTTCAGTAATAATTATATACATGAAGGGGGATAAAGGGTCTCCTTATCTCATCCCCCTTTCAAATTTGAAAAAACCATTGGGTTTACCATTTATGATAACTGAAAAGCTCGGATCCTTAGTACAAGCCTAAATCATTTTAATGAAATGAGGATTATATCCCAACTTAGAGAGAAGAGAGTACAAAAATCCCAAGAAATTATATCATAGGATTTTTGCATGTCCAAGTTCAGAATCATGGCTTCCCTTCCAGAAAGTTCCACAGAATGAATAGTTTCATGAATTGTAATAATATTATCCAGAATTTTTCTACCAGGCACAAAAGCCCCTTGGTTGGGAGAAATGAAGCTACCAAGGGTCTCCCTAAGTCTAAAGGCCAAAATTTTAGAGATGAGCTTGTACATGGTATTGCATAGACTAATTGGTCTAAAGTCCCCCAGATCCTTAGCACTAGGTTTTTTGGGTAAGAGGGAAATAAAAGTATGATTAATTTGTTTAAGTAAGTAGCCTGATTGGAAAAATTATTGAACAAAGAGAAACCACATCAGTCTTAACAATATCCCAATAGAGTTGGAAGAAAAAAGTCAGAAATCCATCCAGTCGGGACTTTTATCACCTTCCATAGCATCCAAAATAGCTTTGATCTCCTCTTCATCAGGGATAACAATGAGCTCCTAATTTTCATCAGGACTAATAGTAGGTTCAAAGAGGTTAAGGATTTCTTCCTTAGTAACTTCATCACTAAGAAGATCCTCAACAAAAAGGTTTTTGAAGAAGGCAACAATGGTAGAAGAAATATCACTAAGTGATGAAAGAAATTTTATTCTTATGCTCTTTTCTAGATAGTTGGGATAACTTGGTAATGGTTGTTAGTAATACAACATCTTCTACTAATATTTTGAAGTTTGATGATGTGGTTAGTATAATCTTGAATGAAGAAATACATAGGAAAAGTACATGAGAGTCATCATCTGGAAATGCTTTGAATGTAGAAAGCAAGAGGAAGGTAGAAGGAGATATCCAAGGGAAAGAATAATGGGAAATCAAAGTCTAAGAATGGCATATCTAAATCCATAGGTAGAGGAATAAATTTTTGAATTGTGGAAAGAAATGACATACAAAGAAGGATTGTTGGTTCAAGGAAAACAAAGAGAATATACCAGATAAAGGTAAAGAGGAAAATTTTGTAACTAAGGTAATGCAAGATGCCCTTATTCTCTCCTTGTATAATAAAATATAATCTTGGGTTTTAGATTCAGGAGCTTATTTCCATACTACCCCTAATAAGGGTTATTTTAGAAATTATGTCCAAGGTAATTTTGGGCATGTTTATATAGGATATGATGAACCATGCAATATTACTGGTAAAGGGGAAGTTCATCTAAAATTGTAGAATGGAAATACATGGGTATTAAAAGATGTGAGGTATGTGCCAAGCCTAAAGAGAAATCTAATTTCTATAGGATAACTAGGTGAATCTGGTTGCATGGTTACATTTACAGTCGACTCTTGGAAAGTTACCAAGGGATATCTTGTTGTAACAAATTGAAAGAAGGTAGTTACATTGTATTTTTCTACTTGTAATAATGATTCCTTTTCTTTGTTATTTACTTCATATTCAAATGCAAGCATGTGGAAAAATCAGTTAGGCCATATGAGTAATAAGGGAATGCAACTATTAAAGGTGAAGGGTAAGTTATCAGCTTTGAAACATGTAGATCTTGATTTTTGTGAGCATTAAATATTTGGAAAGAAAAAGAAAGTGATATTTCTTAAAGTTGGGGCAATAAAGAAGGAGAAAAAATTGGATCTTGTGCACTTAGATGTGTGGGGACCATCCCAGGTAGCTTCTCATGGAGGATCCCAATATTATGTGACTTTCATTGATGATGCCACAAAAATTTATGGCTGTATTGTATAAAGCATAAATATTATATCTGAAAATGGTGATGGGTATTATAGTAAGGGTTTAATTATTATTATTCGGTGAATGGAATACGCAGAGAAATAACAATTCCTAGAACACCACAAGAGAATGTTGTGGCTAAAAGAATGATTAGAACTATCATGGAACATGCAAGAAGCATGAGGATACATATTGGATTACCCTTACAATTTTGGGCAGAAGAAGTAGACACGACATTATATTCAATCAACTATGGGCCTTCAAGTGCACTGGATGGTGGAATACTAAATGATGCTTCTCTTTGGAAAAGAGGTAGATCTTTATTTTCTTAGATTATTTAGTGAGAATATGTTTTACATGTTGATAAAGAAAATAGGAAGACATTGGATGCTAAATCTAAGAGATGCATTTGTATTGGTTATGGCTATTGTGATTTTGGATTACGTTTTTGGGATTTAGATGATGCTAAGATTGTTAGGAGTCGTGATATTGAATGAAATGAAAAGAGAATGTACAAGTATCATATTTTTATGCCTAAGGATGAATCATGTTGGAAGATTTTGTGGAAGAAAATTCATTCTCCAATTTAAAATTGATAGCTACAGTACCAAGGGTGTTGGTTACAATGCCCGGCGTTGACATCCTAAACCGACATCGGTAGCAGAGGACTAGTTTGATTGCCAAAACCGACGTTGGCGTAGGTGACCAGCGTTGGTCACTATCAAAGGTTGATATGAATGTACATGATGTACAAAATTAGCCTCCAACACCCCTGATTTCTATGAAAAGGTTACAACAGGTAAGTAGACCTCCGTAAAGATTTACATGTTCCTTATTTTATCTATTATTGATTGATAGTGGTGAGCCCGGAAGTTTTGAAGAAGAAATACATGAGGAATCCCAAAAGAATTAGGTGTATGGAATGGATGAGGAGATGGAATCCTTGAAACAAAACTAGGAATGGGATTTGGTTAAGTTCAGCGTAGGTAATAGAACATTACGAATAAATGGGTTTACAAGATCAGGGAAGAAGATGGTGGATAAAAAAATACAAGGCAAGGCTTGTGGTAAAAGGGTTTGCACAAAAATAAGGTATTAATTTTGGTGATATTTTTTCTCTTATAGTAAAAATGACTTCCATACGTACTATTTTGAGCTTAGTTGCAATATAATATTTTCATTGTGAGAGACTTGATGTTAAGACGACTTTCCTTCATAGTGATTTGGATGAGGAGTTATATATGTAGCAGCCACTTAGATATGAAGTCAAGGGTAAGGAGAAACTTTTGTATAGGTTGAAAAATAGCTTTTATGGGCTCAAGCAAGCCCCGAGGCAATGGTATATGAGGTTTGACAGTTTTATGCATGAGATTGGTTATATGAGATGTGAATCTAACCATTTTGTTTATTTTAAGAAGCTTGAAAATGGAAGCTATATTATTTTGTTATTTTATGTAGATGATATGCTTATTGAAGGATATAGTAATTAGGACATTGTTGAGCTTAAAGAAAAGTTAGCTCATGCATTTAAAATGAAGGATTTAGGAGCTACAAAGAAAATCCTTTGCATGCAAATTCATAGAGATGGGAAGAACAGAAATTGTACTTGTCTCAAGAAGAGTATATCAATAAGGTGTTTGAAAGGTTTAAAATGCATAATTAAAAACCCGTGAGTACACCTCTAGTTGAACACTTTAAATTAAGCAAAGATCAGTTTCCTACATCACATGAGGATGTTGAGTACATGGCACGGGTTCCATATGCTTCAGTAGTTGGAAGTCTTATGTATGCAATGGTTTGTACCAGACTAGACATTACACAAGAAGTGGGAGTTGTGAGCAGATTTATGGCCAATCTAGGTAAAGAGCATTGGAAATTAGTCCAATGGATACTTAGATATTTGAGAGGGACATATAACATGCATTTATGCTATGGAGGTTCAAATACTTCTTTATGCGGCTATGTTGATTCAAATATGGTTGGAGATTTGGATGGTAGGAGAAGCACCACTGGATATGTATTCAGTAGGTGGCATGACAGTTAGCTAGATTTTGAGATTCCAAAGGTTGTGGCCTTTTCTACTACAAAGGCCGAATATGTGCATAGCTACGAGAGGCTAGAAAAGAGATGATATATATGAGCAAGTTAATGGAAGATTTGGAAAAGCAAAGAAAAGGATTGTAGATTGACAAGTGATAGTCAAAGTATAATTCATCGGAAAAAAATAAACATTTCATTCAAGAATGAAACATATTCAATTTATATATCATTTCATATGGTAGTTGTTGGAAGATGGGCAGCTGAAACTAGAGAAAATTCATATAAATAAGAACCCTACGGATATGCTAATGAAGCCATTGGAAAAGGAGAAGTTAGAGCTTCACTCCACTTTTGTTGGTCTTCGAGTTTGAGACTTGAAGAGGAAGAAACATGCCAAGGAAATGATCCAAGGATGGATCTGTATGTACAATGCAACAATTTATCTCCAAGTGGGAGATTATTGAGTTGTGGAGCTAAATGGCTTCACAAATAAAGCATGCTTTACAAACTTGCAAGTTTACACAATAATCGACATCGGTTGGGTAACCAGCATCGGTTACTTGTGTATGAATTTTTTTATTTTAAATGTGGGTTTTAATTTGACCCTTGGTTATAAAGGTGATCAAATGGTTGTAAATGCATAGCTAAGTTTCCCTAATGTTTGTATATACTTATAAGCTAGAAAGCTAAGGTTATAAGAAAAGATTAGAGATAATTGTAAGAATATTTTATTGGAGAGAAGATTTTGAAGGAAAAGTATTGTACATCTATGAGAGGTGTGGAATATTGCAAATATTCATTGTATTTCCTTTGTAAAGAAAATAATAATAGATTGGTTGTTTCTTGGTGGACGTAGCCCACACTGGGTGAACCATGTTATATCTTATGTATTTTTCTTCTGGTATAATTTATGTGTTTATTTCTTGTATGCTTCAATTGAATATAGGTCTATACAAAATTGGTGTGTGTGTCTAACCCCAACATTATATGCCCAATAAATCACCTCTCTCTCGGTTGTACCTACACTCTTTCCGTCGTCCATCTCATCCAAAAACATTTAGAATAGATCATCCATTTCACCCATGAAAGCATCATTACATCCTTTCTTGTCATCATACTTCTAAAATGCACTATTAGAATCATCTTCTTGTAAAATTTCAAGGAATTCACTCACACAAACATCAATATCAACCAACTAAGAATCACATTTTCTTACCTTTCCTTAATTCTTTGCTTTCTTCCCTTCCTTGACCTCTAAAATATGTTTGTCTTCTATGTGTGCATCCTCTCTCTTCATTTTATTACCTCTTTATTTTCCAAATCATCCTTGGTTCCTTTTTCTTTTCTTGTGTTCTCAAGAAGTTTGTTTTCTCTTTCTTGCCTTGTCATTTGTGTACTTGTCTTCTCAATCATTTTACTTAGCTTGATCTCTTCTCTCTCTGCTGACTTTTTCATCCATTTAGGCACTATGTATCCATGGTTCTTGACTTGTTTCAATATATTCTCATAGGTCTTATCTTCACTCATCGATTATATAGCCTCTTTCTCTTTATTTTCCTCTTGTCTCAACTTATTCTCTTCACTTCGATCCTCTTTCTCAACTGCGATATTTGATTTCTTATTACAAGTATGTATCCATGGTTCTTGACTTGTTTCAATATATTCTCATAGGTCTTATCTTCACTCATCGATTATATAGCCTCTTTCTCTTTATTTTCCTCTTGTCTCAACTTATTCTCTTCACTTCGATCCTCTTTCTCAACCTGCAATATTTGATTTCTTATTACAAGTAGCTCTATAGGCCACTTAGCTTTCTTCTTCATCACAAATCTCACTTATTCTTCCACCACACTCTCATATCTTAGAAATTATGTAATATTCTCCATATCATTTCTCATCTCTATCAAATCTTTGCATCCACTCTTCTTACTTTCTTACCTCTTCTCTCTTATTGGATTCTTCTTTCTTCTTTCTCTCTATATTTAATTTTCTCTTCTTGTGTATAATCATCTTTGCCGGCTCTCTTACGAACTCTTATCTATCCATCTATCTCTTTTCTTTCTTCTCAACCAAGTTCTCTCACCTTTCTTCTCTCATACCTCACCTAGGATTGATGACCTAGTCTTTTGGTGTCTTGACACTCTTATTTCACTCTTACACTTCCAATTCTTCTTCTTTCAACCTGTCATTTTCATCCACACACTCACACAAATACATTGTTAGCCACAAAAATATAATTAAAATATCATCAATAAGAAGCATATACTATGATACCAAAATGATGTAGAACTATATACAAATTACATGCATTCAACTAGAAAGAGGGATCAACCAACAACTCTTACTTAAAATCTTTGCAATGAGGATCTTCAAGAAGCCTAAAATGGCTCAACCAAGAAAAAATTTATCAAGTTTCACCTTAAGTGGCTTATTCCTTCTTTATTCTCCTAATTCATACAATCCTTAAACCTTAAACAATGTCAATTTTAACTATCTAGAAGACCTCATTTCATGGAACTCCACTATCACTTACCTTTCCTCAACTTTCTCTTCTCTTCACTTCACTAGTTCTTAGCACCAACAAGAAAATCTTGGCTTTGTAGTTATCTATGGAACTTATAAATTCTTACACCTTATTTATCACTTTAAACCAATGTTAGATCAATCACTAAAAATATCAATATATCACTTTGCACCTAACTTACTTAAGACTTCCCTTCAAGTGTGCTTAAGACCATGTTCTTCCTAGATTCAAGGTTAAAAGGTTATACACTTACCCAGAACAAAGTGAAACCATATTCAAATAATATTTACCTTCAATATGGTTGTGCAAAACTTTATGAACCAACTCCAAGAACTTCTCTCTCAAACCTTTTACTTTCACATCCTTCTTGGTCTCTACTAGCCCCAGTACTTTACAAGCACTTTTAGCCATAAATTTCATTAGAAAGATTTTAAAGATTCAAACTTCACATATCTAGGCACCCATTTTGGTGTTCTTACTATGTGTAAGTTTCCATTATAGTTTTCTTTGGAAAATTTCATCAAAATCCATAAAATACAAGTGTTACTTAGGTCTCTAAGAACACATCAACCCATTGGGACAAAAATTGTCATAAACATCTCATAATTACTCACTAAAATATCAAAATTATTTCTAAATATGTTAAGGTACAATGTCAACACCATTTCCTCCAAATATTAGGCCAAGATTCGTTGATTAAGAACTTCAAATCTTATTCTTCTCTAAAACCATAACTGTTAACTATGTTAGTCGTGAACACACAAAACCTTATATATTTCCTTATATTCATTTTCAAGGTTTCAAAATTCTTGTGAATGTATATGATATATCTATATCCATTCATGTTCTAAAAAGTGAGGAACATTCAACCGATTCTTCATCTACCACTTGATTTGGGTTCTTGTATTCATGCCAAAACAAGGTATTTCAAACCCTCACTCTCAACTCGGGGTTCATTTTAAGAGGCGTGCGGGAAATTGGAGGTGGAAAATCCCTGGTGAATATACCTGGAACCACTTTCATGGAAAGGTGAATTTTCCCGGGTTTTAGAGTCAAAATTT
Organism: Taxus wallichiana var. yunnanensis; assembly: GCA_018340775.1. Taxonomy (NCBI): domain Eukaryota; kingdom Viridiplantae; phylum Streptophyta; class Pinopsida; order Cupressales; family Taxaceae; genus Taxus; species Taxus wallichiana. Next base: position 244,283,966 of record CM031243.1, on the reverse strand, counting down.
TTCTTGTCAATTTCTTAAGGGGGGAATTTTTTTCTGGCATATTTTTGTCACACGAATAATTTTTTTGGTACCTAGCTATCACACGACACCAATAAGGCTAAAATCCCCTTATCGACCATCTACAACCCCTTGACGCTCATCGTGATTAGCACTCTTTTGTTACCCATCTATTACCCTCCTTTTTCATGCGTCAACAGCCCTCTTGTCACGCGTCAGCAACACTAGATTGTCGCCCGTTTGGAAATGAAAATTTTCCTTGTCATGTGTCAAAGACACTTTCTTGTCACAAGTCTATAATAACCAGTCTAAGACTCGATCTACACTTCATCTACTTGTAATTCACAAGTAATTCAAATGATACCTCAGTAAGTTAGTAGTAAGTTACTAGTATACTACCGGGAGAATTACCTAGGTTTATATAGGAGTAGTTTTCAATGGTAGGTGAATCTTACCCCTAAAAAAATTATGCTAGAAATTTTAGGTGAATAGTACACTGACCTACTCCAAAATACATGCCTTTTCAAATTTTCCTAAAATGGAATATTCGCCACTAAAAATCCCTATCTCACTCAAAGAAACAATAAATCCTTTCCTTGTATAGGTCTCAACCATGGCTTAGATACACTTCATCTAATCCTTCTTACAGATTTCATTCGTGCTTATACTCATCACAAAGACAAAGTAAGTTAAGGTTTTCTCAAACAACACAAGGCATAGTCACGGTACTATTTTCAACTAGTTTACCACTTGCATTAGGATATCATAATGGGAATAATTTATAATTCATGAAATGATACTTCAATCACTTCTATAATGTGTTCTTCATCAAGGGAGTTTTTAATTCATATCACAGACCATTAGATCTTACATGCACAATCTTCACATCACCTACACAGTCTAACTTAAATCTTTTAATTGGAGATAATGCATCCAATAACAAACCTTCATGAACTATTAAATAGAGTGAAAACACTCTCTAAATTCTCAATGCAATCACTATTCAAGTATTTAAACCACAAAACTCAATATTATTTTTTGATAAGAGGTAAAAAAGGGTTGAGGGGACCCTACCCGAACAAAGTCACAACTCCATGAGAGTAGATAATTACATTACAAAACCATCAAAAATGATAATATAATAGTCCATAATAAACGGGCTCCCCAGGAGCATAAAAGAGTATCTAAACAACAAAAGCAAAAAAACAGAGGAACTAACAACAATGTAGAAACTAACAACCAAACAGAAACAGAGACAGTAAATAAAACAAGACACCCCTCCCCAGATCATTTATAGGCTTTTTCAATCCCCTCCAGCACCTTTTCCCATTCCTTAGCCAGAGCATCTATGTTACCATCCAAAGACACCAAGTCGAGACCATTGGGAGTCACCTTTCTTTTCCTTCCCTAACTATCCACAACACTATAAGCATTAGAAGTGACCCAAAGTCTAGAGATGTTGTAGAGTAGATTTAACCATGACAACACTCCACTCCATGTAGCTATGGAGAATAACATGAAAATGGTCCAACTCATTGGTTATGAAACCATAGTTGGATTTTAAAACATCAATCTCTCTGTCATGCCCATTGCTAACTACTTCCTCAACCTACACTTTCATCTTATGCCAATCATTGAACAAAACTACACCGAGATCTTGGTGAGTCTCATATCTCCCTTAAGTTCTTCAATGTCCACCGCCATCTTAGCCAGATGGTTTTTTTATTTCACAGGTCTAACATGCCCCATGACCTCAAACTGTTGTTCCAATTACACATTGATAGGAGTGGGAGAATCTGTTACTAGACTCCCCTTTAGTATTCAAAGGAACACTAGGAACCTACTTGGATTTCATCTCTCTAAGATTCTAGGCTGCCATAATTTCAACCTCATCTTTATCCTCTTCCAAGTCACCTTCCTAAGAATTAGACTCTTCACTCGAGTCTTCTTCCTCCAAGTCCAAGTCAACCCCATCCACATAAGCTTCTAGGGTTTTAGTTAGAGATCCAAACTTGTCAATATCTAGAGTTGCTCTTTTGACAAGAGCGAGAATAAATCCCTGATGGAGTGGGATAGAGACCCTTCTAGTTTTAAACTAAGAGATAGAAGCACTCAAAGTGAACGAAAAAGAAAGTAGGGAAACTAAAATCCTAGCCATGCCTAAAATGATTAAGCATAGGCAGGTGATAGGCGTAAATGCATTTTGATGGCCCTCAAGAGTGAGAAATTAGATAAGGGTGAGAGCCACATCATCAAACGGTTTGGGTAAAGATAGACAAAGATAACCAACAAAGTGGGAAGTGATATTTTTGTTACCTTTGAGAAATAGGTTCAGCTTGTTGGAGGCTTATTTTTGGGTTTATAGACCTCCCTCCAAACTATAAGAAGACCCATCACTTTGGCAACCAATTTCATAGAAATATCCATGTTGATCCCTTTCATTTCAACAACCGCACCTTTTTTGTAGACTTCCAAGCACTAGAAAAATCTTTACTAAGATTTTCAAAATGACCTTCGAAAATTTTGAGGAAGGGTGAGAAACCCTTACTATCAAAAAAATCCATGGCTTCAGGTGTCACCCCTTCGAGATCAAGCAGGTTCAGTTCTAACTAGGTCTCTACCCATTTGACCACTCAAAAACCATTCACAAAAAATCTAGAATTCCAAGTAGCAGAGGATTACATGCAAGCCCAAAAATATTATTTCTCAGGCACGGAGGCAAAAAAGGATTTCAAGACACACGAGTGGATCCTCTCCCCAATCTTCACATTATTTAGAAATAAATGCACACTATTCCTACGGAAAATGACCATGATGAATTTGACACACCATGAACTGACATTATTTGATGACGTGTCCATTTATGTCATTATGTAAGTGTGCTCGCACCTTGGGATCAAGAGCTTCCACTTCATTGATAAGTGTCAACTCATCACAATTAACCCCCATATTAGCAAAACAATCAAACAAAGTTAGCCTCCCTATAAACATGCTTGAAGGTAATAATTTCAAATAAATTTGACATTTCCTTTATACTCTTAATAGAGTTTTGGATGGAAATTGAAATGGATCCTTTCCCAGTAATGTTGTTAATTATGTTCATAGAGTCTCCTTCCACCTCCAAATTGACAAAATTGTATTGAGAGCTATAAACACCCCCAAAAAAACCCCATTGCTTTAGCAACATGGTTAGTTTGAGTTCCAAGATTGTGATGGTACCCAAGAATAAATATGCCTTTAGAATCACGGAACACCCCCATTTGCAACTAGCTCTACAGGGTTTCCTTTGGAAGCGCCATCAAAGTTCAACTTTATACACTCCTTGCTAGGTTTCACCCATCCTTTGAGTCTAGGGTTAAGAGTAGGGGTACTAGTTGATGAGGATCCCAAACCCCACTTTAAGGAAAATATGGCTTCATTCTGAAAGATAGTCTTCTTTTGAGGGTCAGATTAGAGAAATTAGCCTGAATGGTATTAACACAATGGGCTCCAACTTTCTTAATCGACTCTTTCTTACCTTTGAAAATTCTTCTATTTCTCTCCTTCCATATCTCCCAAGCTAAATGCATAATAGAAAAGGTCCACAAATATTTTAGTCCTTGGCTCTTAAAAGGACTAGACCATTGAGACCAAAATTTTTAATGGAATATGGGAATACCCAATTGACTTCAAAAATATTAAGAATAGTCTTTCTAACCGAGACCAGATAGGACATAATGAGAAAAAGGTGTGAGGAGTCTTCACTCTCACTTTCACACAACACACACTGTTAACCATATGGAAATTTCTCTTGTTTAGGTTGTTGACAGTTAGAATCTTATCATGGATAACCAACCACCAAAACATATTAATCTTGGGGATTAACTCTTTGACCCAAACACTTCCCCAATTGAAGTTTTAGTTTCCCCACATCAGAAAAGAAAGAATTGTAGGCACTTCAAACCGAGAAGATTCCATTGTCCTCCTTTGACCAGTAAATACTATCATCTTCTAAGCTCTCCTTATTAACAATAACACCTCTTAATTTGTTGTTAATAGAAGAAATCTCAATGTTGTTAGAACCATCCAGTTCTATAGTTTTCCATTGGCCAAGGGGCTCATCAAAGTTGAAATAATCTCTGACCTTGGTCCCATATTTGGCAACAAAATATCTATAGACCGTGGGGTAAATGATCTTAAGAGGAAGGTCCCTAACCATTTTTCCTCCCAAAAATTAATCATTCACCCATTGCCAACCATCCATTTCTACCCTCAAGAGACAACGTGTTTTTCCCAGTTTATCGATTTCTAGAAACAAGAAGAACCATTTGAATCCTGGATGCAGAAGCACCATTCATTGGCTGAAATATTTGGCCAATATTTTCCCCTGATAATAGAAGTCCAAACACTCTCTTCCTTGACCAGCCTCCAACTCATTTTAGACAACATTGCTTTATTCATTTTGGTCTAGTCTCTGATACCTAGACCTCCAAGTTTTTTGGGGGAGCAAACCTTTTCCCAAGCAATAAGAGGAATTCTATTTTTGGTTCTGATCCACTCCATAGAAATATTTTTGAATACTCTCCAACTTACTAGAAATCGAGGAGGGTAACCTATAGATAGACATCGAATAAATAGGAAAATTTTGAATCGAGCATTTGAGGAGGACTGCCTTGCCACTTGGGATAACAGAGAACCTTTCCAGCCTTCAAGTTTCTTCAAAAACCTATCAATTAAGAAATTCCATTCAGAATTCTTAGGTTTTTCCACTCCAATAAGCATACCTAGATACCTAGTCAGGAAGGTTTTAGCCACACAACCAAGAATTCCAGCTATTTTATTGCATCTTCTTTCCGGAGTGTTGATAAAGTAAACTGAACTTTTCCCATAATTGATCAATTGGTCTAACACCTCCTCATAATCAATCATTAATTGTTTGAATTCCATAGCCTCCGGGATAGATGCCTCACCCACCAACATAGTGTCATCCACAAAATGTTGGTGAGCAACACTATTATAGTTAACAACAGAGATATACCTCTGATTCTCCCTTCCAAGGAAGCCTTATTAAGGGCTCTACTGAGGGTCTCGGCCATAATTATGAAAATAAAGGGAGAAATAGGATCACCTTGTCTTAATCCACACGTCTTTGTTAAAAAATCCACAAGGGGTCCCATTAATCAAGACTGAGAACTTTTCTATAGAAATACATGAAAGAATCAATAGCCTAAATTCTTCACCAAAACCAAACCTTGTTAAAACCTTCAGAAGGAAAGGCCAAGAGACTCTATCATAGGCTTTCTCCATATCAAGTTTAATAAACATGGCTTCCTTCTTATTCTTCTTAACTCGTATGAAGGGTCTCTTGAATAGTGACTATACCATCCTGGATTTGTCTTCCCATAACAAAACCTCCCTTCGATCAGAGATGATCGAAGGCAAGACAAGCTAAATTCTTAAAGCAAGGATTTTGGAGCACATTTTATAAACACAATTACATAGGCTTATAGGTCTAAAATTTCTGAAATCCGTAGGATCATGATTCTTAGGGATTAAGGAAAGAAAAGTGTTGTTTAACTCTTGAAGCATCTTTTTATTCTTAAAGAATTCTTGAATAGCATTGCAAGTATCTTCCTTAACAATCTCCCAAAAATTTGAAAAAGAGATCCGGAAACCCATCCGGTCCCAAAGCTTTGTCTGGATTTAGGGATTTCAACATAAATTCAATTTCTTCCATAGAAGGGATTTTGGTAAGCATGTTATTGTCATCTTCATTAATCAAATGAGGAATATAGTCTAGGAAGTGCTCTTCCTTAATGTTGTTGGAAGCTAGTGGAAGCCAAAATCCTGCTTAAAAAAGAACTAGTAGCTTGTTGGATTTCCTTAATGTCATTGATCAGCACTCCCTCTTCATCCTTGATATAGATAATTCTATTAGAGATCCTTATTTTTAAATTTGAGATATGAAAGAACTTCGTGTTCTTGTCACCTTCTTTGAGCCATTGGACCCTTGATTTCTATTTCCAAAAATTTCCTCCTTCAAAAGAATGTTATGATAGTCAGCTAATAATTCCTTCTCTTTTGTTGTTCAAGCAGGATATTTTCATCATCAAAATATTCCATATTACCTTGGAGGGATGATATCTCATTAGCCAGAGACTATTTTTTCTCAAAAATATTACCAAAACTTCTTTTATTCCATCCTTTCAGATTTTTCTTCACATGAGCTAGCTTTTTAGCAATCTTGAACAAAGTTGTTCCTTTGATTTTCACATTCCACCAGCCCTTAACTAAATCAAAAATTTCCTCATCTTGAAGCCACATCTTCTCAAATCTGAAAGGGGTCCTTCTCCTCTCTTTGTCCTTGATCTGAAAGAGGATAGGGTTGTGATCAGACCCAATGTGGGGAAGGGAGAAAAGACCAACTTCTTTGTTCAACCATCCCCATGAAGTCAAAGCTCTATCAAGTTTAACTTGAATCAACTGATCTCCTTTTCTTCTATTAGACCAAGTAAATCTACTACCACGTAGCTCAATATCCATGAGATTGTTGAGAGAAATGAAATCCTAAAGGTCTTCCATGCTCTTAGTAAAATCAATATTACCCCCTTCTTTTCCCCAGGACTCAAAGGGGTGTTGAAATCACCCAGAATCACCCATTCAATCCCTTTAATAATATTTTGAAATTTAGAGAGATCAGCCAGAGATTTTTCCTTTCGCCTTTGTTATTAGGGGCATAAATATTAGATAAGATCCAAAATTCCTTAGACTTCTTATCTTGAAATAACAAATCCATATGGTTATTTCTACTAAGAAGCTTCGTACCTTTGAGTTTTTCCTCATTCCAGATAACTATCGTTCCACCAACAGTTCCAATCGAAGCTAACAACAAAACTAGTAAAAATTTTGCAATACCTTCTATTAGCTTCCAAGAAAGGTCCCTCCTCCATCTTGGTTTCCTGCAAAGCCAAAATGTCAAAATTGTATGTCACCTCCATATATTTTATCAGCCTCCATTTAATAGGGTTATTCAACCCCCTAACATTCCATGATATAATATTCATTTAACCACTTGGTTCTTAGTTCTTCTAAAGCTCCTAAGATCGAGTTTAGATTGGGTTCCATCATCAATATCTCTTTGACTCTATTTCTTCCTTGTAACCTGCTTGGAGGGTCACCCAGAGCAGTTTTTTCTCTTTTGGTGTCACCTCGGATGTTTCCCCTTTGAAAGGAGTTTTCAGAGATGTCTCATTTTCATATTGTTTAGGGTCCCCTTCTCGATTCATTCAATTCAGAGAGCAAATATGTTTGAGTAGAGACAACTTCCTGGATAATGTTATGAATATTGTTAAATTCCTGTTGATTTTCATTTCCAGTTGTCAAATCAAAGTTTTCACTTTCCAAACAAATTGTCAAAATGGTTAGAAAAAGGATCCATAGATTCATTGAGGCTTCTTCCATCCAATGTTTTTGGCAGGATATGTTCCTTGGCAACTTCCTTAAGTGATTATCCAATTTCTTTGAGGATAAAACTTTTTCAGCTTCAACATGGAGCTTTTCCTTCTGAAACCGGGGTTCGATAAAGCTTTTCATTGGGTCTTCTTATTCCTTACTTCTATAAATCCATCATCATTTATTAGCTTGAGCGTTTGGGCTTGATTCCCATTAGATCTATCTCCATTGTTTTCTATAATTTGAATACCTTTATTTGGATTAAATTTCTTAGGAGTGTTTGTAACCACATGAGCAGTTTCCTTACCTTTATCCAATTCCTTGGTATGCTTCTCCCGATACACCTTTGAGATCATGATTGCACTATTGCTTTACATGCCCCCAGCCCTAACATTTCTCACATCTTTGAGGGCAGTTTTCAAACTCTATTTTTTGTTCCCAACTTCCCAATCTCGACCACAAAGAGATGGATTTAGGTAAAGATGATCCCATCAAATAATAGATACAAAATCTCACACAAAACGCTCTTGATTTAGTGAGCATCACGTTATCCATAGCCACAAAGGTACCAAGAGTGTTAGCTACTCCTTTAATAATATCCACATCTTAGAGTTCCAAGGGTAGACCTGGGAGTCTCACCCATATAGGGAACTGATTAATATTTTCTCTATCAGAGTTGAACATGGGATTCCATTTCCTCAAAAAGGGCCAAGTTTCCCAAGGAACCAAGGGCCATCATTAAGGATCCTCTGAGGGTATTCCAAGTTATTGAATCTAAACAGGAATAAGTCATTTGGTAAACTTGTGACATCCATGTGCCCCTTGGGTTTCCATTTCAAAAACAGACCAAGATCTAATGGAATCAATATCAGGCCTACCACCTACCAGTTTACCTATCAAGGCATTTTCATTTTTCTCATATTTCAATCTATAATGATATCAGGTATATATAAGAACTCTCATGTTCCATATTGTTAAAGCGAGGAATGATTCCTAAGCTTTTTTCCTTATTAGAGTTCAAAATATTTGCATACAATTTAGGGGACCCATTTTCCACATGACTCCCACCCACAGATAAAGCCTCATACGTACCTTTCTCCTTTAAATACCAATCATGAGCATTTGTCTCCTCTCTTGATGGGATCTATTTGTTGTTAGTTTCTCACCCATCATTGTTCGGACCCTCATCCTCCTCCTCGACACTGTTCACCTTTCCCACACATCCAAACTTTAAAAATATAAGGGAGTCAATATTATTAGTAATCAAGACAAGATTATTCAATATATCAAATGTTTACTTTATTTATACAATTATATTCTTACAAAATCAGTCCTACCCTCTTCATTTTCATTTCTCAGCCTCTCTCTCCTCGAGGAATCCTCTCATATTTTCTCCTAAGGATAACCAACTCCTCATTCAAATTAACTTCTCCCTTTTATCACATCATTCCATAATTTTTAAACCCTAACTACTTTTATGACTCTTCATATGCCTCTTAACACATTATGGGCATTTTACATATTTTTTCAAACATTTCATGACTTTCACACACACTTGAAGACTCATTACCACACCCTAGGACCTAACTCACCCTCTCATTCCTTAAAACATTCCTTTAACATCTTGACAAGACCCATTTCTCTTTATTATGATTTAGAATTTTGAATTTTAATTTTAGAGGGAAAACACCATTTTGAAATTTAAAACTCTTAAACACCTAAGACTCTCTCTCTCTCATGACTTAACATAATCAAATTAACCTCATAGCCATGAAAATTTTCATTTGGATGTCCTCTTGATGATGTTCCGCATCGAATCTGAAATTTTGTGTTCATTCTTGTCATTGTAAATCACTAAACTTTGTGTCAATATTTAGGAAAGTATTTTCTGTTACATATTATTGCATATCTTTCAAGTTATCTACATGAAAAATTAACATAGGATATTGTAGACACCCAAAATTGGGTCGCAACCCTCTAAGCCCCTTTTAATTAACATAACCCCTTACCATGACCCCTTCCACACATTATTATTAATCTAATTACCCATATTAGACTAATTATTACCTCACCCATCCACATCACCTCTCCACCTCACCTTGGACCCATTCCAAGGGAATTTAACTAACTGAGACTAGGTCATCACTCCTAACATTGAGTCATCACTTCACTTAACTAACTAAGACTTCTTCTAAACCTAATATTAATTGCAAACTGCCTCTTCCATCAATTTCCCATATGTTTAAATGTGAACCAAGACTCCTAGCCCATAATCAATTCTTGACCCACACCAAAAAGGGGAAGAAATAGACTATTTTTGGCAAAATTGACTATTTCTCCCTAATTGACGCCGATTATTCCACCAAGCTTGGCGCCGATCACGAAATGACCATTGGTTCCTTCAAATAAGGATTTTCAACTCACTACCTAGGTTGGGATTTATTTGGTTGGATTTTGATTATTCATTCACATACTTGCATTCGATTGAGCATGTGACGATCAAACACAACACCAGAGAATTCAAGTTCTTCACCAACAACCAACCTCTTTCTCTATAGCCTCGAATCATTCACACAGGGAAGCACTTAGTCTCCATTTCGCAAAACCTTTGGATCGGACCCGTTTCTCCTCCAAAAACCCTTCAACTACCATCACCTATCAATCTCAGATAATTATTCTTAAGTAGGTAATTAGTTTCATTATATTTTGTTTTAATATTTTTACTTTCTTACAATCACCTCCTTCCTCTCCCGAATACATTTCTTAGCCCCTCTACACAACACACCCTAATCCTGAACCTCCCTACTTTTCCACCACATCTTTCACCCTTATTGATCCTTCATCTAAATCCCAACACCATATCTAAGTCTTCCCAACAATCTATGCAATCACAGAGCTCAAACCATCCCCTTTTCATCTTTGGCACCAATTTCCCCTACCATGATCGGTTACCCAATTGATCTCGGCTATAACCGATTACCAACATCAATTCCCTAACTGACCTTGATCTTTGTGTCTAGCATTTTCCCTTAGAATAGAAAGCTTATTTCCTCACCCAAAACCTCCCATAACTTCACCCAAACCTCCATAATACCCTCTACTACACCTATAGACCCTGTCAACCAACCGACCTTTCTAGATTTGATCTTATATTCGTTATTTAGATTAGATTTAAAGTATTGTATTTGTGTGAGATACCTAAATCATATAACTATAGTAGGAATTTCAATTTCATGATATTTATCAACATTAATTCATGTTAAGATGTGGATTGACAACCTTCGAGGAAGCACTCAAATTCTCGGATCTAGCACACGCTAGAAAATCCACTTCGACCTATGTTATTAGCTCTATTTTGTGGTCTTGTTTTGCTTCTCAAATGAGTCCTTCCCAAAAAAAAAAGAAGATATCTACAATCATCTTGGTCTTCAAAAATGGTGTGCAACCTCTTCACAACCTCCAAGTATTCCTCACATACATTACCTTTACCTTTTAAATCATTTTTTCATACGGTACTCATATGTGGTGAAACATATATATTTTTGTTTAGTTGACAATGTTGTCACTCTTCTCTTTCCTTCTAGCTTCTAATTTTTAAATTTTAATATCTCACTCTCTTTTATGGATTGTATCGATATATTTATACAAGAAAACCAACACTTCCTAAAATAAAGATAAAATGAGTGTAGATATTTGTAGTCATTTTTATGCCCTTTCAAAGAACAAGGAAATCCCATGCGCGTCGGCCTATCACCCGGCGGGTGTTGGGCTCACGAGGCACGCGCGAGCATCGAGCCCCTCCTTTATGTGAGTTGTGTGAGAATGCATTAGTTATGACATAAAATTAAGTGAAGAGACTAGAAACGATCCATACATTCATCTTAGAGCTCAAAACAAGCTTCTAGACCAATGTATTCATTCAGATAAGAAAAGCATTATAGAACATAGATCTGAATCATAACAGAAAGGAAATGCACAGGGGTTTACACCCACTCATATGAAATATATATAAAACCATTCCATACAGATATAAGTAAAAATTGGAACCACATATATTCATATTAAGTACGTAGATAACCACATTACATTTACTGAGGCGATCACATATTCGTATAATAGTGCAGACCAATGTCATGCATAAAAACTGGACTTAAGCCCTTCATAGTACAAAGAAAATATTTCAGACCCATCCCCTTGATACAAAATACTCCTACAGATCCTCTAAACCTAACCCATAGAGCTCTCACAAAGTATTCCTACATAGCTTCACCTCTCTTCAATTCTCGGTCTCTCCATGTGTGTCTTTCTCTTCTACTGGGTGCTCATATATATAGCCTTAGCAAGCACCACCATGCCTTTTTGAAGTTATAGATTGATTTCCATGTGTCTAAGTGGTCCTCCATGGGAGCATGCTCCTTCAGATGTGAGCTCTCCATCCTTTTCCATGATGACCTTTGGAATCTTCTATTGCAAGGTATATTCCTTTCGTGGGCACCAAGTTGTCAGTGGCACCTTATCCACTCCACATGTGCAGTCGGGTCATGTTTTCCTTGTGTTCTACCCGATATGCCAAATATGGATAAGTCCCAAAACCTTTTCTCTTCCTTGCGCGTGCGTGCCACTGGTTCTACTAAAACCTCCTAAAACCTTGTCCTGTGCACTTTCTCCTTGCATGCCCTTCTTCAAATAGGCCTTGCACACCCACGTGCCTTCTTGTACTTAGCCAATATTTTAGGGGCCCAACATCACCCCACACTACACCTATTCTCTACCCTCGGGAACATCTTCTCAATGAATAAATAATGACTGTCCTTAAATAGTTTGGAGAAAGAATAAAGGAATGAAGAATTTTGGGGAAAAATGAAAGAATGGGGAAACTAGGATTACTTCTGCAAGAGGAGAGGGAAATATTTCGTCAAGTCTTCCTCTAACTTATTCTAGGTAGTGACTTTGTTTTGTGCCTGTTGATAGAGGTTGCTGACTAGGGTGCTCACCTCTTCAAAGATTAGCCCTTCTCCTTGGGTATTCATTGTTTCCACGATCCCCTCCAATTGTTTGCCCAAATCCTCGAGCATATCCATCCTTCGAGTGATCTAGGGATATAACTCCTTCACTGGTTTTTATTGAGCCCCACAAGGTCTCAATAGCCTCTAATTTCTTCTCAACCTTGGCTAGAATTTTGTCACATTCCACTCTATTCCCCTTGTTCTTCTCTTGGAACTCCTTGAGCTCCGCTTCATGAGTGGTGACCAGAATGCTCGCCACTCTATCTCTATCGGTGCAGTTTTCATGGCGGTCTCGGTGACTTGGGAGGCAAATTTCACATCATTGAGGACCTTCTTGCATCTGAGAAAAATTTCCATAACCTTCATCTTGTCTTCATTCTCTTTACACGTCGATGGCTCTTCTCCGCAGATTCCAGTGCCGGTGGTCACCTTTCCATTATGAGGATGCGGGTCAAGTCCTTTAGGCACTCCAAGGTGGATCCATACTTTTACACTGGTGGTGTCAGATCTGGATGCTTTAAGACAATGGCATCTGTGATCATCTCTACTTTCTTGTAAACCTCATGCACCCTTGCCTTCTCTTCTTTTAACTCACACCTTAGTTGAGCGTTGATTAGTTCCTCCCACTTTAAGTCCTTGGTTCTTTCCTCAATCTCTTCTTCCTTTTTCTCCAGTTCTACCTCTAGGAACTTCACCCTATCATTCCTCCCAAATATCCTAGCTTCTACTTCAACCAAAACCTTATTTAGTGCATTACAAATTTGTTCATCTAATAGCCACTAAGTGTTTACCAAGGGGTTGTCTCCTTTTGACTCTGGTACCTTCATTATTGCCCCTTGGCTTACTTCAAATTCTGGCTCATCAATGTGGGACTCAAATGCCCAAGAAAGTATTTTCCTCATCCAAGGGTATGCACCTTCCTCATCAAATGATGCCATAGCCAAGAGTTGCTCCATTGGTATGGTGCTTTAAAAGTGCACATGTAACACCTTGTTTGGATCATCAATGTAGCCCATCCTCTAAACTTGTGATGCTTCTACGCTCTTTCTCCCCATGCGCATGGCTTTAGGAAAGCTTACAGCCAAACTGGGATCCTCCCATGTTGTCATATTCCTTTTCTACCCTCTCCTTCTATGCTTCCTTCATCATCAAGTCTCGCACCTGCATTTGCATTCCATTTCTTTCTCTACTAGGTCCTCGATGATTTTTATAACTCTTTCTACTCCTCTTTCGTAAAACCTAACCATTCCTCCACCCACATCATAAAAACACCTATACCCGACCTCTACACATTTTTGAGTGTTCCTAAGAGCCCCATATACCTCGTTATGCCCTTTGTTTGACCTCACCTCAAACCCTATCAACAAATATTATTGATCCTTATCATCTCGCCTCTACCAATGCCGGTTACCCATACCGTTCGTTGGTTTACGCCTCTTGTGATCATTCATACCTCAACCAATGCCGGTCTTTGTGTCTACCAACACCTTTGTGTAAACCAACAACCACCTATCTACCAAAATAACTCAAACACCTTACCCAATCCTGCTAAGACCCTATATGTGACCTACAAACCACCTAAATAAAGCGCAACTTGACGTGAAGACCTCGACCCACATTAATATTTAATTGGAGTGACGCCGATAGTGATATGAGGTACCCAAATCAGAATACTACCACTAGATTCATTTATGTACACATTTCAGTTACTTCATAATTTGTTTTATAAAATAGTGGGTTGATAGCCTTCTAGGAAGTATCACACTTACTGGATCTAGCTTACGCTAGGCAGTACACTGTCATATATAATTTAACGCTTCTTTTGTGCTCTTGTTTTCTATTTAGGTAGTTCCACCTAGCCAAAAGGAAGTTCTCACAGTCAGCATCGGATCAAGAAGTTATAAGATGCACATCAACCTCCAAACCAACACAACAAGTATTCCTCCTCAGCCCATAACATTATCTATTTCGTCACATTCCAAAACGTAAAGAAAACGATGAAACATTTTGGCATGCCCGATGGGACCCATTCGGGGTTCCTTGCATTTTCTTCATTCTTAGGTAAAATTGTGTGTTTGTTTCCCTTAAAAAATCTTACACATTAATTTCTCTCCTCTAGAATCATTCTTCCTCTCTTTATTGTCTAAAAACAATCATGTTTTTGGTGCTTTAAAAAGAACACATTCTTCTTTCTCTTTGCATTGCATTAGTGAAAGAGCACATTCCTACCTATTCACCATTTTCTTCATTGAACGTAATTTGTCGATTTGGGATTAAAATTAGTTGCATTTCATCCTTGTATGTTGCATTTAGCTCACATTAAAATGAGGGCAACCTATATGCTGGAATTCGTGCCCAGCTGATGGTTGATGCAAAGAACCATAGAAAGCACTCTCTTTCTTCTACCAAACTACACAAAATCTGAATATACACATTTTCTTAAACGACATCTTACCTGGGAATGTGTCAATGATCACACAATCAGAGGATTGAAGGTACTCCCAGCTAGTTATCTCTATCCAGTCACCTATCAAAGAGCACCCCCGCCATAACATAACCCGAAACCTCACCTTTTAGATATCCTTCTTCATAGGACGCATTCCCAACCAAAAATTATATTCGGATTCACATGGTCAGTTCTAAATAGCATAAGCTAAACAAACATAAGAAAATCACTCTTAGGATCATGTTTTTCTTAGTTTTCCTTCTTGACTTGTGTTTTGAGGTGTGAGACTATGAATCTACATTATTCTTCTTCTTTGCACACTCCACCATCGTAGTTGGAGTATTCTGACTTTGTCTGAGTGTGTCAGGACCCCATATTTCATTCTCATATTCTTGAGTTTCACTCTTCACTTGATTTTAATTCACAAAATCCAATTTTTTCACTGCTCTTTGATTTCACAGTAACTGGTGTTGGTCTAGCAACCATCATCGATTCACATCTGGCCATTGTCGGTTAAGCCTAACCAGTGTTAGCTTCTGGATTTCTAGTTATTTTGTCTGGAATAGCCTTTATCACTCCTTCTATTTTGTTTTTAGCCCTTGAGGCATCATCCTATTCCCCTTTGTTGATATTTCAGTCATACACAGTTTCCCCATTACACATTCATCAGTCCTATTTCACTTGCTAAAAACTGGTATTTTTCTACAGTGATTGGCATCGATTTACATAATCGACATCGTTCCCCATTAATCGTCACTAATTAGCCTCGACCGAGCGTCGGTATCTGGTTTGATTTTTAAAATTCAAACCTTGACTAAATTCACCCTCCCGAGACTCATTTTTCCTCTATTCCTGCTATTTTTGTGTCATTTACATAATACATTCTTTCCAGGTCAACACTTACTCACATGGTGTTGACTCATAGCCAAACTAACGCTCTTATATTCCATATCGGTCATCAACCACTCCCACCTAGTCCATCACCACCTCTTGTCTGTCACCCATGGATCCAACTCGCCTACCACCATTATTACGGGAGACGAGGAGTTCACATGACTCCTCAATCGAATCCACAACCTTTACAATTCTACCTTTCCCACTCTTCCACTCGGTGATTCCTCGGGTTAATTGATATATCAAATGCCCGTATCCATCTCTCCGCCTTTATCCCCATTCGCATTAGCCCCTACTAGTTCGGTGTTACCTTCACTTGTTTTACCCCTAGTGCTTTACAACTAAGCCCCACATCGCTATAACCACGTGCATCTCGTAACATCGGTCACACTCGTAATATCCGGTGTTCCTTCATTGACCACCCATACCATAACCCTTTCCGCACCCATTATCTCACAGATACCAATTACAACACAACCGCCCATGGTTTCAATGACCCCTACCCCATTCTAGAATCTTGTCCTCTCCATCCTAGTCTCTGCCTCCAATCACTACTAGAGTCACTATGACTGTCCCACCTACATATACATATTATCAACAACCCCCTATCTCGTCCGGCATTCATTCTAGATATATACCCCCTCTATGTGGTCCCCTATTCTCAACCTTCCTATTTGGCATCACCATACACTGGAATGCCACCCACATCACATGTTCTAACCAACCCTCTTACGCCATAGGAGGTGCCCTTCCATCACAACCTACCAATGACCTCATCAAATTAATGATGGAAAGGATGCAAACACTAGAAGCATCGGTTTCTAGCTCACATAATTCTCTCACCTACGATGAAATCTATAATGAGCCCATTCATCCATCCATTCCTATTCACCCATACCTTGTACATTGGGAAATGCCAAAATTCAACTACTTCAATAGTAAAGAAGATCCGCAACAATATTTGTAGTCTTTCAAACATGGGTGCTACCTAATCGCCCATGATGACGCTTTACTCCTACGGACCTTCCGATGTCTCTGATAGGACCTACATTAGACTGGTACAGTGGACTACCTAGACATTCCATCTACTCATTTAATCAAGTAGCCCAAGCCTTCTTAGACCACTTCTCAATCAACATTGTTAAGAAAGTCACCATGATTGATCTTTACTACACACGACAATATGATGACGAGTCTATCAGTTGACTTTTTCACTCGTTGGCACAACCTAATTAATCAGCTCACATTTTAGTTACCTCAAAATGAGCTCATAGAGTTGTTTACTCGGGCTTGTGCTAGACACATCTCACCAACCCTGCAGGTGTAGACCTTCTACACCTTTGACGAGGCATTCACCATGGCACGAAAATTGGAGATTCGTGTTATCGAAGAGAAGAAAATTCAGCTACGTAACAAGAACACCGCGTTTAAATCAAATGATGCTTCTTCATCTTGAAACCCCAAAACAACTATTTGAAACACAAAGGATCTTCCAACACCATAGTTCTCAAGGCTAGACCCTCTCACCCATCAAACCAAGCCAAACCTTCTTTTAATCTCTCTCTCATCCAAGCTTTCTAGTTCAGATGAGAACAAAAAAGTATACCCCAATAGGGAACCTTATTCTTCTATTTTGGAAAAGCTTATTAAGGCTGGTGCCATTACCCTTCCACCTATAAAACCACACAATGGTTTTGACCCTGATCGCCCAATGCTGCGTGGTATAAAGAACATGACTTTTATAACTATCATTGTGTCAAAGTTTATAGCGATGGTAACTGCATCACCTTCAAGAATATTGTCCAAGAAATGTTAGACAACGGAGATCTAGTCTTGGATAACCCAAATGCACCCGCTAACCAAAACCTACATATCTTCAAAAACCATTCCCTAATCATGCCCCATCTTCCAACCAAATTGGTGACACTTCAACCAATGATAGCAATGTTCGGGAGGTCCACGCTATTTTTGATGACATACCAGTTACTTTGCAAAGTGCCCTAATTCCTTCCATAGATGAAATCTTAGCCCAAAATCCCCTACCTACATAGGAACCTATTTCATCTACTCCTCCACCCATAGAGGAACCCCTTCATTTTCTCCTTCACTTGTGGAAGAGCCCATAATTAGCACTTGACCTTAGGCCCTCAAATTACCAAGCAGTTGTCAGTATCACCTCTCCTACTCATAAGGACACTTGTCCACTCCCTATACCATCACAAGGAGAGTCCACCTCATCTGGCCCATCATCTCCTCTACCCATAGAGGATCTGTAGAAACACCATTTCCTTTAGATGACCATTCTCCATCGGACCTCCAAGATCATGTTGATCTACTTTCGGCTCTCTTACCCACAGATCTTGAAGCTAGCCATTTCCCTATTTCTCAAACACATTTTATGGGGATTACTACTCGATCCACATTAGCCCCACTTACAATAGTACAATTTTCATACTTGGCTGGTCGCTTGAACTATGTTGATAGAGCCTTACTTTGGGGACGTCTTCTACTTCTTGCTTCAACCCAAATGTAGTTGTCACTCACCGACACCTCCACAATCTATCCAAAAGTGTTTCAAGTGACCAAACCAAACACAACCATGGCTATTAGAACACCTTCCATGTCATCACCCATAGCCCAACACACACCTATACCCAAACACCTACCCATGCCTATATCATCTCCCTTACCTAAACCCATCACTACCTTAGGGTTCGTGCCAACATTGAACCTTACTCACCCACCCATCAAATTAGATTTAGCCACATCTTCCCAAACCAACACTAAACTTATTTTGGCCCCTAAAAAGGAATACCCAACCTCCTAGGCCTCATACACCAACCTTGCCTACCACACCGTTGTCACCTTCACCTCTTTCGTCCATCCTAGGACCTCACCCCTCAACCCTGGCCAAACAACCTTCTTCCACCGGTAAACCAAGAATGCAGTAGCTCACCTCCTCATCATGGACCTCTAATATACCTAAGCAATCCACACAACCCCCTCTATCAGCTGCGATCTTCTTACCACCCATACCATCACCACCTTCCATAACTTCTTCACTACCCATGACACTCTCATCTCTCCCACTCACACCTTCTACCCAATCTCTACCAACCACCTCCACCACAACACGGTTGCCCCAGGTGGGTAACCCATGCCCTCTTCCACCATATGCTTTTCCCTCTACATCTCATATTTCCATGTCACCTTTGCCCAAGAAGGTGTAACACAAAGATAAGAATCCACTACCCTCTAATAAGGCAATCAAACCAACCATACCTTCCATCGCCAGCTCTTTCCGCCCCACATTTACCCAAATAGATGCCCACAATAGGCTAAGACCACTCCACATACTAAACTAGTGGACCAACCCATTCCCCTTCCTATAAAGTCTCTTCCTCCATAATGGGCCACACTTGTACCCAAATCCACATTCACCTCCCATTGCAATCCATTAGTAGGGTCGTACACCAAGTTCTTAACCAATCTTCTTGAAACATATGTCATCACATTACCACCTCTTAGACCTTACGACCTGCTCAAACCCAAACCAAAAGTGTTTGACGAAACTAAAATTTACACCTACCATCATGTAAGGTGAGAGACACAATGTAGAGAAGCTGTAAGGCTTTAAAACCCGCTCTTGTCTAATTGTGTCCTCCCAAATAAAATTTTGACGATGACGATCTTCTTGATGAGGACCCCATTTCACCTTCACTAATCTCCCCAGATATTCTTCCATTACCTACTCAGTGACCAATATCTCCACCCCCACAACCCTTTTATCCACCCCGAAATTCAAAATCAACATGATCAACATTGCCACCCACACCTTAGAAAGACAAGGGCAAAGAAAAGGTAACCATCCATCAACCAACCCTGTACCCAACATACCATCCGCACCCACACCCAAAGTCACCATTTGAGGTCCCATGTATCCTATTTCCGATGGGGTCACACATCACACAATGCTAAAACAATTGCACTAATCCTCCCTCAAAATGTCTTTATATGACCTCATCCAAACCTCTGAGTCACATCTCAAGCCCTCATGGAGGTCCTTCAATCTATTGAGGTTTTACCAAATGACCCCACGCTTGTAGCCTCCATCATTACCCCTCATCACGTAGCCTCTCTCACTAAGTCATCTCCTTCCTCTACACCTCCACCTACTCGCAAGTAGCCTCCCTCATCTTCTCGGATGAATAAATCGCTCCCTTCCGTCCAATGACCCCAATTCTCTCTTTTCATCTTCATCTTTATCGATAATATACACATACGACATGTTATGATCGATGGTGGTGCTAGTATTAACATCATCTCCTCCCATGTGTATAACCAAATGCGCATACCTACCAATTGGTAACATGGTAATCGGTTATGATACGCTCCTTCAATGATCTCATGACCTCTACCCTAGGTATTGTCATTCTACATGTCCATGTGGGTCCCCACACTATCCCAAAGCTTTTCTATGTCCTAGAAGGAGAGTTCCAGTATAATTTGTTTCTTGGCTGACCTTGGATCCACGCCATGGGTTGTGTCCCTTCGACTTTACACCCAATACCTGAATTTTAATATGAGGGACATAATTACACCATCCCGGTGACCCATCACCTTTCAAGACCTGTAACATGCTATACCAACCCAATGATGTGTTTATACCAGTCAAGGCATCTATCACTATCCCCACTTCACCTTCACCTACAAGCCCATCCACCAAAACTGCCACCACTTCTCCCACATCTAACCCTTCTATTCCCTACCACCTCGCAGCCTCTACCTCTCTGTGACTCACCGCTTCCCCATCATCTAGCGAGTCATCTATCCTCGCTACCCACATATCGACTACTAATCCCTTAGAAGGTGTCTTTCAATGCCTCACTCTAGGGAGTACTACCTATACAATATCAACATGTTCCTCACTCCGTAAGAGTATGGGAACTTGCGTCAGCACCCTAGTTATGACTACCGTGTAGGCGAGGTTTTTCCTTATGGTCCTCCCCACCTTCGTACTAATCTAACATATGGGGGACTTGATATCACCACTTATTCACCCAAACCTCCATCCCAAACACAACCATTTTCATCTGACCTACACTCCCTCACTAACCACCACTTCGCTCACACTTTCTCCACCAAGGTGCGCGTGGAAAGGATTTGGCTTAATTTTTACAAACAAGACCGCCATGTAGTGTCATTTTTATACCACTCATAAACACAATGACCATAGTGGCATTGGTTTTGACCCACCACCTCCCAAGAAGGCTTGCGTTGACCTCATTCTATGGAAGAAAAACCTTCCCCACCTCATTCACCCACGTCACCATCTTCCCCACGGAGTCCATAGATCTTGAATCTATTCCTCCTAACATTTTCTTCTCATAAACACAATTTCTCTGGGACCTCTAACCTATCAATGCAATGGCGAGGCTCCCTCTTCTCTCCCATTCCTGTATCCTGACATGATCGATGACGATACACCATGTATTAATGTCATTCAATGTCAAGATGATGAGTCCATCCTCACCTACTTGGGTGTGGAAGATTCTTATATTCTCATAGGTAGTTACCTTTCGAGATGTAAACCATATTGAATGAATCGACCATTGAAATCAACATTAACACTCGGGAGAAGAACCCACACATTCTAAAGATAGGCCAATCTTTAGATATTCCCAAAGTAGGAAGCAACTCTTTTCTTTAGGACCATAAAGCAACGCTTTTTTTCAAAAGGGTCTCATGCCGATATGCCTAGTATTGACCCAAAATCATGGTCCACAATATCGTAACCATTCATGATGCCAAATATCAAATAAAAGATGAAGAAAATGCATCCCGCATTGTTCTTCTGGTCAAAGAAGAGCTTCAATGCCTTCTCTCAATTTCCTTCATCCTACCCATTGACATTATCCCCAATGGATTTCGAACATTGTTCTTAGAAAAAGGTGACAGGGGGACTCCACATTTACATGGACTTCCATGACCTTAACCTAGCTTGTCCCAAAGACGATTTTTCCCTACCAGGAATTGACTAACTAGCTGATATCACCGCTGGACATGAAATGCTATCACTCATGGATAGTTTATTGGGTTACAATAAAATATTACTTGCTCTAGAAGATCAGCACAAGAATACCTTCATCACCCCTTGGGAGACCTTCGCTATTGAGTCATGCTTTTGGCCTTAAAAATGCCACGCTACATACTAACAAGCCATGACTTACATCTTCCATGACATCATGCATCATATATGGAAGATTATGTAGATGATCTTCTTGCCAAATCCAAACATCTTAACCAAACAGACCATCCTTAAAGTCATATTTGACCGCCTCATCAAGTATTGTGTTCATCTTCAACCAAAGAAATGTGTCTTTGTCCACTTTTAAGAAAAATCCTTGGTTTCATCATTTCTTTTGCGTGGCATAGAAGTCAATCATCGCTAAAGTCAAGGCTATTATGGAAATGCCTCCACCTACTAATCTTCGTTAACCGAATCCTACAAGGAAAGCTCTAATCCATTTGTCGTTTTATCTCACAACATTTTTGACACCTACCAACCATTTCATCATCTTCTCAAGAAAGAAGTTTCATTCAAATGGGATGATGAATGCCATAAAGCATTTGAATCCTTAAAACATTACCTCCTTCAACCACCAGTACTCATTCTACCTAAATATGACCAACCCTTTTACCTATATATTACGCCATCGACCATTCTTTAGGTGCCATGCTCACTCATCATGACAAGTAACATCGAGAGCAAGCAATTTATTACATAAGCCACATTTTCACGGACTATGAAACTAGATATACCCACACCGAAAAACTTTGCTTATCCTTAGTTTTTATTTAAACCAAACTCCACCATTACCTACTCAACCAAAAACCTCTGTTGTTACTAATACTAACCCCTTGGATATGTATGCCAAACCCTATCAACATCAATGTGTCCACCATGGCTAAATATGCTTCTTCCCAACCTTGACCTCAAATTCATTCATCAAAATTCCATCAGGGTCAAGTAAATTGACTTGACTCCATCATGCCTAAACTGACGACTCTCTCTCGGGAATCAACTCTCTAACTTTGATTTCCTCGGATGAATCCATGGCTACCCTCTCCTTAGATGAAACCGCTTACCAAATTACCCTCTTCTTCGATGGAAAGTGTCATCCGTGGAGGTGGGGCTGGTGTCATCCTCATTCCTCTTAATGGTTAACCTATGCCTTTGTCTTTCAAACTCGATTTTGATTATACAAACAATATTGCCAAATACGAAGCACTCGTATTGGGTCTCCAAGTTGCTTATGCCTTATATGTCAATCCATCAATATCTTTGGTGATTCCCAACTAGTCGTAAACCAAGTCAATGGCATATACCAATGTCGTAATGAGATACTTCAAAAGTATAAACATCATGTAGACATACTTTTGACCACATTTGAATGTTATGAACTTCAAACCACCCCACGTTCCACCAATAAGTTTTTGGATACCATGGCCTACTTGGCTTCTTGGATACCCGCTTCACCCACTAACTCTAAAATCTTTGTCACAATACAAAGGTTGCAATCACCTTCTTATTTACCTCGTGAGGTCTACTCGTTAGAGTTGTTACACAACACACCCACTTGACCTTTGGTATAAGAAATTTGTAGACTATATTTCCCTTTCCATTCTACCCACTGATCTCACTCGTAATGGACAATGTGCCTTTCTTAAAAGTGTCTCTCGTTATGTCATCATGGGTGGTCTCCCTCTATAAGCGCAGCTTTGATAGCATTCTCTTACGATCCTTACAAGTTCAAATTCCTACACATTAAGGAAGTCCATGATGGAATTTGTGGAGGTCACTTTAGTGGTTTAGCTTTCATGAAATGCATTCTTCACCTTGGCTATTATTGGACAGACCCTAAATGCGATTGTTGTGACTACCCCAAGTGTTGTGTGAAATGCCAACAATATGATGATCTTCATCACACATCTAGTCATTCCTTGCAGGTCGCACAAGACCTTTGGCCTTTATCTCAATGGGGTTTGGATCTTGTTGTTGAGATCAATCCCCATTCTTCACAACACCACCAATGGATCATAACCACTACTGAATATTACACTAAATGGGTAGAGGCCATTCCCCTTATTTCTATAAAAGCTGAGAAAATATGTGAATTCATCAACCATCACATAATTTGTCACATTGGTGTTTCTCAACACCTCATCACTGATAATGGAAAAAAATTCAAAAACAAAACCCTACATAACATATGAGACACTTTTGGCATCCAACTCAGTTTCTCATCACCTTATTACCCACAAACCAATGGCTAAGTAGAATCAACCAATAAAATCTTGAACAAAATTCTTATGAAAGTAGTTGACGATACTGGGAAGGATTGACATATGCACATTCCTTTCACCTTATGGGCTTATTGCACTAGTATTCACACTTCAACTATTACCACACCTTTTTCTCTGGTCTACGGTACCCATGTTGTCTTATCTCTCGAAGTCCAAATTCCATCTCTCTACATCTCACTACAAGACATGCTCAATGATGATGAATTTCACCAAGATCGTTTGGCACAACTTGAGTTATTAGATGAACGTCATCTCAATGCTCTTGACCATATCCAAATCTACCTAACAAATTAAGAATGGGATTAGATCTTACCTCATCTCGGCATCATCTACATGGTGGCACAATGGTTGTTGCTTGTTGGTGACCCATCGGACCCCTCTCATGCCTGCCATGCCGAAATCTACCTCGAATCTCTCCACCAATCACCTCGGTCCATCCAATCTCGTGGACCCATCTACCTAAGCTCCTCTCACCAACCGGATCTCTCCTCCTCTAGCCGAGTATAGTCCCTTGTACTTTCCTCTCAAAAAGCACCAAAATTCAAACGACTCTATCATTTTCTCTAATGGTACAATACAACAATGATTCCATAAAATACATAATTTTTGTTTTATAAACCCAACCTGACTTGACCGACGTTGGTCCTATTTGTGCCCTAGCCAACTAATGTTGGTCACCCTTTAACCGACATCGGTCCAGCTTGCAAACTATTTGGTCTTGCTAAGCTTCCTTTTTCCTTCCACCATTCATGTCACGCACCCTTTTATCATCTCGGACACCCATTGAACCATACCTACAAACCCAACCTACCCTTACATTACCTTTGTCGCATCTTAGGCACCCTTACCCAGTGTCGTTACCTATATACCTTGACCTGAACCACTTTTTGTGACCTTTGACCCTTCATGCTCATTGTACCTTGTGATGTGGTTACCCATGTTGTTCGGCCTACCGACCTTACCTTACTTATTTCCATGTTGTTTATCCTAACCTGACCTTTGGTGTACTAGAACATACCTAAACATTCCTGCACTTGACCTCTGTTGTGTTTCCACACCATATCCTATACCTTGGATACTAGAATCACTTCAACCTTGTTTGGATATACCTATCAACCTTAGCCAACGTAGAGTTTGAAAGCTTCTAAACTTGGTACCGTGCCACAATTTCCAACATGTGTGTGTGCATTCAACTTCCACTACCTTCGACCCTACCTATTTACCTATTTACCCAATTTGACCTTTTACCTTTACCTAATGCGCCCACTAATCTTCATTTTCCCACCTCCTCATTTTATCAAACCACTCACCGCTTCCATCTCTCACCTCATCGGTTCCTAGTTTGAGGGGGTTACCTTCACCCATGCTTGGGGCAACACCACCCTCACTTACACTCAACACAACCATTTCCTATTTTTGTCAGTTGTTACTTACCAATACAAGCCATGTGAAAAAAAGGGGCAAAATGTAGACACCAAAATTGGGTCACACTCCCCTTGGTCCCCTTCGAATAACCAACTTAAACACATTCACCTAACCATGACCCTTATACCCCACATTAATATTAATTTAATTATTTACAATTAAATTAATACCCATCCTCACCCCATTATTAATTTAATTACTTTAATTAAATGGATGCCCACCTCACCTAGACACCTCACCATAGACCTATTCATAGCATGTTTCCATAAATGAATAAGACTTAGTTCAACCCTAAAAATCAAAACCTATTATTCCTCTAACCACCTTCCCACTCATAAAAACATAACATCCATTTTGATCCGTGAATAAATGAACAAACCTAACCCAAATGATGCGAGATCTACCATTTTTAGTAAACCTAGGGAATCCTACCTTAACCGACGCCAATCATCCCAAACTGACATCGATCAACAATGAACCGTCATCGGTTACCATTTATTCACCTTGGCAACCTTGTTTGAGGGTTGGCACATTATGAGATCAAAGAGAAGAGAAGAGAACTGCATGCAAGTAGAACCAGATTCTTTTCACACCTACAGACATCCATAGCTAGCACCAGAAGATAGATCCAGAGGTATTACACTCATGGTAACATTCGGGAAGCACCACTGTGGCACCAAGCTCCATCCCACCAATCAATCATCACCACCACATAGCCATTAGACCTACAACACTAGTAAGTACATTTATCACTTGTGTTATTTTAGCCTTGCCTGGTTTTAAAGGTCTTTGTCATATTTGTTGTCATTTCCTACTTGCATTCCCTTTTCCCCATTACTCCTCTTGCATATGGAATACCCAACCATTCCTCCACCCACACCATAAAACCACCTATACCTAACCTCTACACATTTCTGAGTGTTCCTAAGAGCCCCATATACCTTATTATTCCCTCTGTCATCTCTAACCTCATCTCAAACCCTATCAACAAATATTATTGATCCTTATCACCGCCTCTATCGACATCGGTTACGCATAACCGTGGTTGGTTCTACCTAACCATGATTGATCATACCTGACCGATGTTAGTCTTCGTGTCTACCAACACTATGTAAACCAATAACCACCTATCTACCAAAATAACTTAAACACCTTACCCAATCTCTACGCTAAGACCCTATCTCGTGACTGCAAACCACCTGAACAACTTGCAACCTAACTGAAGACCTTGACCCGCATAGTTTTTAGTATTTAATTGGATTGACACTGATAGTGATTTGAGGTACCCAAATAAGAATACTAGCACTAGATTCATTTATGTACGCATTTCAATTACTTTATAATTTGTTTTATAAAATAGTGGGTTGTGACCTTCTAAGTAAGTATCACACTTCCGGATCTAGCATACGTTAGGCAGTCCACTGTCATATATTATTTAACTCTTCTTTTGTGGTCTTGTTTTCTATTTCAGGAAAATCCTTCTAGCCAAAAGGAAGCTCTCATATTCTACATCAGATTGAGAAGTCGAATGAGCGCATCAACCTCCAAACTAACACAACAGGTATTCCTCCTCAGCCCATAACATTATCTATTTCATCACATTCCAACACATAAAGAAAATGGTGAAACACCTCCTTCGAGTCATGTACTTCGAATATGGGAGGTCCCCTGATTTACCTCAAGTTCATCATCATCATCATCATCATCTCTTTCTCCTCTATAGGCCTCCAAGCTCTCTGTACCCTCCGAGTCATCTTCTTCTACCGCCCTCTGCTTCTTCCTGACATGAGATTTTGCTTACTTTTCCTCCTCCTTTGGTGACTTCTCCTGAGTGATGGGTTCTTCGTGCTCGACGCTTCTTCTTCTGGATTCTTTTCTTTCACTAGGGACTTCTTTCTCCATGCGTAAGTACTAGGCTTAGCACTTGTCTCTGGCGTGCTTACCGCTTATGTAGTCTGAACACTTGGTGCTTTCTACACCTCTTCTCTTTCCCTCTTCTTTGGCATGGGCTTCTTCCTTCTTGTGGGGTCTTCAGGGATGGATACATCATTTTCCAAGTATGCACCATTTTCAAATTTTGGCCTTATGTAAAGTATATCCTTGTTACATCCCTTCCAGTGATTAACAATGTTATAGGCTTCATCATCTGTGTCTCGTGGGAGACATATCTCTCCAAGTATGCGCACTTCTTGGGGTAGAACAACTTCTGTGTAGCTCTCTGTGGTCTTGATCCACCTCACTAAGGTCAAACCTTAGTCTCTTGGCCTCTTTAAACTGTTCACCCCTACTTGGAAGTATTACGCGGTGAAGGAGAAGGGAAGCTTGCACTAGGGGCTCATTGTTTTATCTGTCAACCTAAATCTGCCAATGCAGAAGTGTTGATATATTGTGAATTTTGCTTCTCCTTTCACGAGTGTGGGTAAGTTCTCTAGAATCCTCCATTTTGCCCCAAACATGTCCCTCATGCACTTGTACCACTTCTCTAAGTGTGCCTTATGAGTGGCTATCATGGTCTCACAAGTATATTTCGTGAACCTCTTCGCGGGTGAGGGATCCTCTTTTGGGTACTCCTAAACAAACCTTTTCAGCCCATCAGGCACTCGATCTCTTGAGAAAACAATTGTGAGGAGGACATTTTTGAATAGTATCTTCTCACCTTCTTACACGCTGCTAATGATTTCATCCGCGATGAAAGTGGAAAAGTTGTAGATGGTCCCCTCAGATATTTTCTGGCATACGTTCAGCCATGCCTTGTTTATTTGAGTCCATCTCTCTTGATCATTGAGCTTGGTTACCAAGCACATGGCCATCCTCATCATGGGGTGGAATCTCTGTGATGTCAAAGTATCACGATCCTTTCTTGTAGTCATACACGACTATTGTTTCCTTGATGGCATCCTTGTCGCTTAGGTCATCATCAATGTTATCCCCCTCATAGATAAGACCTATGAACTTAGAAATAAATTGGGAGTTATACGTATCTTATGCCCCGTGAAATAAAAATGGTCTTCATGAATGCACGTGCCATCACCACTAATAAAGGTGCTCATATTTTCGAAGTAGGGTAATTCGTAAAGTTTTAGTAACCACGCCTTTTCCAATTTAGCCTTTACTTTTTCGTTGTATATGGGCATGCCCTCCGGTGTCCTCTTGTTTGTTGGGCAAACCAAATCCAAAGCCATTTCTTTTTTACGTTATGTTGGTGCAATGATTACAATCACTTATAGTCATTTTGCACAAATGAGACTCCCCATCTTTTCCTAGCAATAACCCATCTGGGTATTAGATCTCCATGTACCAATTTCATTTGTGCTTGCATGATGACAAATGACCATTTGCTTCCCCTTGCCCTTTACCTTCTACTTTTTAGGTGATATGGTTGCTTTCTTTGGTGTCATTCTTTTGGTTAGGTTAACACTTTGAATGTCTTCTTCTTTCTATGTTCTACCACTCTATCTAACCCCAATGCTTAATCTTACAAAGAAACCCTCCTAACACAGTGCCCTAGCCACCAAACCCTAACTGGAACAATTCTTCCACAAGACGACACTTCTCAACAACTTCCTTCTCAACAACTTCCTCCATGCCCGTGTACTCCTTTCCTACTAGTTTGCAGATCTACTCTAGTCACGTCCTCTCAGATTTCTTAAATTTTTCTTCACACAGATCACCTTTGGATTCCCTAGTTCACGAGAGATCTTTTCACTTTATAAATGCAAGGTAAATAATGAAGTGCCCGACTTCTTATTTATAACTTTTCCTTCTTTCTAGCATTAAATGCTATTTTACCTACCACCATACTTAACACTAAATGCAGATTTTTCCACCAAGCCGGCCTTACGTGCCTTTACTTACGCACCCAATTTTTCTTGAAATATTCTACAACTTTCGCACACAAAAATCCATCCTTATAGAAGACTCTTACGAGCATGTCAACAGCACCAAAGGCACTTCTTCTATCCACTCCGATTTTTGCTCTCGCCCACCTCGTGTTGTTCTACGCTTATTCCTCCTCTCGTACGTGGTTTCTCCGAATTATTATCCCTGACACCAACCATTTTTTGTCTACCTCTTCTTCCATGTGCTTCCTTCATCCTTTCTCACTTTGTATCTATCAACCGGGCCATTCACCACAATTTATAATGCTAGTTCAACTTGTATTACGAACCTATACTTCACATCACTCCACCCCACACTAAAACAGATGTGCGGTCCTCTACGCATGCACAACCTTCAAAAAGTAATGTGATTACCGGTGCCCAAGGTGTAAAACAAGCAATAGAACAAACGATTAGAAAGGGAAACACAAGAAAGGAAATTGCATAAAGGGAGTTTTATACTAAATGGAAAAGCGCCTTATTACAAATACCAAGGAGACTTATTTATAGTAGGGCTTTAGCCTACTTCCATTGACATGGCATGGAAATATTGTCCCATCCAAGGTGCTCTCAACTAGCACGCACTGAATTAAGGATGTCTAAGATGATATAGGTTCCCAACCAATGGAATTTCAACTTTCTAGGATGGTGCAACAACTTAGAATCATATAACAATACCATCTGCCCAACCTCAAATTGTTTATTTTTGATGTGGCGATCATGCCATGGCTTTTTTTTAGCCTTTTCAGCCTATTGAACCCACACGGCCAATGATCATCTCTCATCTAATTTCATCAATTTGTCAATCCTTTCTTCCAATGCTTGTTCATCAGCCAATCCTCTTGCGCGTGCTATACACAGAGAAGGTAACATGAATTCAATGGGGGACGACCTCATGTGCCAAACACTAATTAAAATGGTGTGGTTTTTTTCAATCTCTTGTAGGTTGTCCTATACACCCATAGAACTACTGATAATTTTTCATCCCAATCTTGTCTACCAACATCACAAATTTTGGTCAAGGTATGACTCAGTATTTTACTAAATGCTTCAACAATTCCATTTACTTGTGGATGGTAAGGGGTAGTCTTACGATGAGCCATCATGAACTGTGCTAACATAATCCAGATGGTCTTATTTAGGAAATGTGTACCCCTATCACTAGTTAAGCTCAATGGGCATCCATACCTTGTAATAATATTCTTTTATAGAAACTTGGTTGTTGTAGTTGTTGTACAATCCTTGGTAGGCGTTGCTTCTTCCCATCTTGTCAAATAATCCATGCAAGTGATTACATAGCATGATCTCATCCTACGTGTGGCTAGAAAAATGGGGCCTACAAAATCTATGGCCCACTTTTCAAATGGCTCTGTACTTGGAATAGGCACAAAGGCATTTCATCCCTCCACCCTGGTTTGCCAAGGTGCTGAAAATGATCACATGCCTTGCAATATTCTTTACAATCTTGATATAGGGTCTCCCACCATAACCCAACTTGTAATATCTTGCGTGCAGTGGTGTCCCCTACATAGTGTCTACCTTTGCTTCATCCATGTACCTCCACCATAATAGCTAGGCACTCATGTTCTAGCATGTACCGACGTAACACTTCATCACGTCCTAGCTTGCATAAATCACCACTAACCAACATGTAGGGTGTGGTCTTTGTAGACACCAAATTCGTGTCTCACGACCCCTTGTGACCCGCATCCCATTTCGCAACCTAACCTCATTACCTAAACTTTACACAATTATTTATTAATTACCTTGTAATTGATAAATCCACATCACCTTACCCGCCACCTCACTTTGCCACCTCATCATGACCTAGCCCTAACCCTAAACTAACCTAATTAAGACCCATGACTTGGTCTAGACTCACATCCATAACTAATGCCTCCTTACTCGCACCAAAAGCCGACCTTCTAGCCACTTGACCAAGCCCGCAACTGATCTCTCGGGAGAAAAGCAGGGAAGGTGGGCTATTTTAGTAAAAATAGCCTACTTTTTTTCCTTACCGATGCCGGTTCTACTCGACCGCCGTCGGTTACGCAACCGCCATCGGTTCCCTGTAAATGGGCTCCCCAAACCAAAACAACGGATCGGAATTTCATTTTGGAGATCAGTCAAAGGATTTCTGGATAAACAGAGAGCATTGCGAGCGAGGAACAGAGTCCAGATCTTCACTTGACAGAGCAGAGACGAGTAAAGAAACCAGAAGTGTTTACAACCAAGGAGATCAACTTGCCTCTCGGTCAAAACCAGTAAGTCAGATCTTACATGTCCTTTTGTTATAACATTTCTTATGCTTCTTGAATCTCAGTCCTCCTAAATCCGTTTCTGAATCCACTACCCAACGTGCCATTGCATCTAACTGTCATTCTTTCACTCCTAATCATCCCATTTCCTAATACCATCCAAAAACCAGCTATTACAAACACCATATCTACCAAGAAGATCCTATAACCCACCGGTATCGGTTATCAGTAACCGGCATCGGTCATCAATAACCGCCATCGGTTCCTCTGATCAAAATCAGAAAACCAGCCTTTCCCCCTACCCAGTTTAACAAAATAATTTAATTGATATTTTGCAGTCTTTTGTGTTAATTCATATTAGCAGGGGAACTGACCACCTTCGAAGGGAAGTTTTATATTTCCTGGGCCCAAGGCAGTTTCCTCATTTATTGTTTAATCAAAATCTTGTGGTCTTGTGTTCTTATTTGTAGGTAGTCCTTCCAAGACAAAAAGGAGTTCTCCGATCGGCTGATCTTTCTCTACTGACGCGCACACCATCTCAACATTCAACGGGTATTCCTCCTAACCCTAACCTCATCTCTGTTTCTAAAAGGAATGAAAGGATAGAAGCAACTCTATTCCCGAAGCAGAAACATTCCGAAAGCGAAACATTTTGCACGCCCGGTGGGACCCATTTTGGGTTTCTTTCTCTTGCTTATTTTCATTTGCATATTTCTTTGTTGTTGTTTTTGTTATATATTTAGTAAAGAATTTGTCTTGCTTTCCTGGTTTCGCATTAGTGAAAGTCATCTCTCTTGCTTCATCGAATATAATTTTCGATTTGGGTTTAAAACACGTGCATTGCATTCCTGCTTGTTGTTCTCCAATTCTAGTGAACATAGATTAAGTAACAGGTCGTACATGTGGGGGTGATATCCACGGTATTGACAGGAAATTAACCTTAGTTTCACTACACAACACATACCGAATCACTTCACAATTAACACATGACTCAAACATCCCCCTTTTCCGCGGTATTCCTCCGCCCGATTGAGGTAACCTTATAAGCCAAAACAAACTTGACATTTCCCCTAGGTCTTGTTGTTTAGGATTCTGACATCATCTTACATCTAAAGGCATAAGCCCACGATAACTAAAATTAACCCTAGGGTTAGTCTTTAGATTTGCGTGTGCCTCTTGCTTGTTTTCAAATCCTGTTTTCTCTGTCATACTTTGTCTTCTGTGATCAATAAGTTGATAAACATACTCAACGTTGCTAAAATCAAATTAGCAGCCTTTTATATCTTCTTATCCTAGACTTTTGACACCGGCATCGGTTAAGGGACCGACGTCGTTTGCTCTGTGACCGACACCGGTTACTAAACCGATATCGATTCTCGTCTCCATCGCCACGACAAACCAAAGAACTTGCCAAATTCATCATTCTGAGGTTGTTTTTGTTCTTGATAGATTGAAACTTTCCTGTGTGTCTGGTCTATGGTTGTCATCACTCGGAAGCAAGCCGCCGCCATGGTTTCACATGCCTGCTCTGTGTCTTTGCCTGAATCACCCCCTTCACATTCTATAGGGAACCCTACGGACACCAAGTGAGATCCCCAAATTCCTGTAGGAGACAAGGACTTTGCCAAATTTACGGATGCTAATCCCAAAGACTTTGTCACATAATACTATTTGTCTCATACCCCACGACCGTGCGCACTGATGGTCGGCTCCGTATGGCATGCCTATTAATATAGCTGCTCATTTAGCTCCCACTCCTCCCGATAACAATACCTTACTTCTGCATCACTAGCCCCGTCTCCCAATCCGGCGAGCCTTCAGAGGTTCATACGACCCGATTAGCTTTCCTTTGGTTAACCTTGGACCCCACGTATATCGTTACCACCAACCGCCCCTATCTCATCTCTCTTTTAGACCACTCCATTCATGACTTACTCTCGCCACCTATTCACACAAGCTTTCCTTCTCAAGCTCCGCCTACCTTTTCATTCCCATACACGTATCCAGTAACCTCAACACCTTATATGGGACATCCCTATTCTGTGGCACCATCATCTCATCCAACCACGATTTCATCAAACAAATGATGGACAAAATGCAAAACACGGAGGCTTCCGTTTGAGAAGTCGTAGCGCTTGACATACGAGCAAGTTTGTGGGAGCCCATTCACCCTTCTGTCCCCTTCATTCATATCCTCCTCAATGGGAGTTTCCAAAGTTTACTCGTTTTAACAAGTAAAGAGGATCCTCAACAACACTTGCGATCATTTAGACATGCTTGTTATTTGATTGCCATGATGATGCCTTGTTACTCGCACCTTTCCCATGTCCTTATCGGGACTCGCCTTGGAGTGGTAGATTGCTTTAACCCAAAGACTCAATCTTCTCTTTTAACCAACTAGCCCAATCTTTCTTGGATCATTTCTCCATTAACATTGCAAGAAAGTATCTATCATCGACCTCTATGCCATCCGACAATTTGAAGACGAACCTATCATGATTTCGTTGGACGATGGCGATGGGGCCTTATCAACCAACTTACGTATGCCTTGCCTCAAACCGAACTCATCGAACTATTTACGGGGCCTCGCAGCTAAGCACATCTCCCCTACCCTCCAAATTCAAACTTTCCGCACATTCGACGAGGCCTTTACCATGGCTCGAAACTAGAAATTCGAGCCTTAGAAGAAGAAATTGCGGTTGCGTAACAAAAACCCCAATTTCGAACTCCCGATTCTACCAACAAGTCAAACACCGCCACTCCTCACGCGTCCACTTCTTCTAAATCAAAAGGAGCTGTCCCCACGCGGTAATGGTCAAATCTCAAACACCGTCCAATACTCACTTGAAAACCACTTATAAGTACAAAGCCGAGCCACCAATTACACTCCTTGGGAGAAACTTATGGTGTCATCTGGAAAAATTGCTCAAAGCTGGGGCTATCACCTTGCCCCTGTTAAACCTCACTGGGTTTGACTCCACCGCGCAATACCTTCCTGTACAAAGAAAATGACTTTTGTAATTTTCACCGCGTAAAAGGACATAGTCATGAAAGCTGCAAGATGTTGAAAAACATAGTGCAGAAATGGTTGATTGCAGGGATATAACCTCGATAATCCTAACGCCCCTACTAACCGAAATCTGAAAATTTTCAACAAGCCATTCCCGAATCACTCGCCTAACAATAATGTGAACCAAGATATCTTAGCTGAGGAGACTGTTCATGAGATCCATGCAGTCTTCGATTCTCAGCCAAAAGCCTCTATTGAAAAAATTTTAAATCAAGCCTCTCCACCAACACAGGAGTTTGAACCTCCTTCACCACCATCAAGCCAAAGTGAAATCATTCCTTTACCCATAGAAGAGTTAACTACCCGGACTTCTCTTCTTATCAACAAGTCTTCTTACACCACATCCCTACAAGACTGTGAGCGGATGCTATCTAATTTATCTATTTCCCAAACGTCCCCTTCTACCACTCTTGCTACACAAGAGGAAGGCCCGCCACTCCTTTTGACATCCTTAGACGAGAAATCTCTTACACTAACATCACCACATTCTTTAAACGTGACAGATCCCCTCGAACACGCCCTCCTACCTATTAGTCCCTCATCGCCTAAATCTTTTCAACGACCGGTTGACCTCTTAACATCTATTGATACAGTGCCTCATCTACCTCCTGTGTCACACCCGCAGTGGACTGGAATTACAACCCACCTTTCTTCCGTACAAAAATTACAAATCACACCTGGAGACTGTCATTCCATGAGAAGATGAGATGAGCCCTATAGGAACGTTTGAGTACCCCTTTTCTACTCAAATGCAAATGACTGATCCTGATGTCTCCACCATATACCCGAAGTGCTTACAGAAGCTTAAAATGCCCCTGTTCTCACCTTCACCCCCCTCACCTCTACCAAATGCCCCGTCCACTTCTATCAACTTAACCAGATCTTCCCATACGCTTGGGACCTCACCAATGCCCAGTCTAACGCACCCGCCTAAGCGACTCGATCTATCCAAAAATAAATCCGCTCCGCCGCCTAGGAGACAAACTCAATCCCTACCCCTATCACAATCAAAACCATCATCGTCATACCTACCTTCCATATTGGGACCCCATCCCTCTACCTTACATCAATATATCATACCTCCTGCGTTTTCTTTGAACAACGTACGCCTTCCCCACCTATACTGAAATTCAGGTATAAGCAACACCGCCACTCCGCGTATCCTGTCCACCTATCAACCTTAAACAAATTCCATCATCAAAAAATTTGTTTTCAGTCACTCCTATTTCCCCGTGGTTGTTTTCTGATACCACATCATCTGCGGCCTCATCATCCAACATAGCTTCTGCGCCAAAGAAATCACGTTTAGTAAAAACCATGTATCAACACCCCTCGGCTAAACCACCACCCATACGAACTAACCACGCCCAAACATTACCAAAACCCACACAATCAATACCCTCATCCTCTTCCGATTTTGACCCACTCAAAGGATCTTACGCCAAAATCCTTGCTATGTTGGTGGAGAATGCGACCATTTCCCTACCTCCACTTAGACCTTATGACCCGTCTAAGCCCCGACCTATGGATTACGATGAGTCTAAAATCTGCGCTTATCACCGCACACCAGGACATGATGTGGAGGGATGCAAAGCTCTAAAAACCATCCTTCGCCAGTCACCTCTCCCGGATAGAAAGATTAAGAAAGACAACTTACGAAGGGAGAGACCTTTAGTTTCCATTCCCTCTCCTATACCATCTGTCCCCCGCCTCACCAAGATCTATCATTATTACAACCCACCTCTTAAAGACCATGAGTTATCCCCACCATCTTCCTCATCTCAAAGTCTACGAGATTAATATGATTAGTGTCGCTACTCGAGGGCAGAAAAACAATGGGAAAGCAAAAGAAAACACACCTGCGGCATCTCTTTCTCCGTCAAACATCCCGATTGCACCACCACCTAAAGTGGTCATTCGCGGACCCACCTATCCCGTCTCTAATGGCATTCCCACCGAAATATGATTAAACAACTTCACCAATCACCCGTAAAAATCATTGTATGACCTCATTCGACTTCGAATCTCATCGACAAGCTCTCGTTGAGATCCTTGAGGATAGAGGTTTTACCTAATGAAACCCCGCCTGTCGCCTCCATTCTAACACCCAATCACGTTGCTTCTCTCACCAAACAACCCATCGCCCCAACCACTTTCGTCTCGCATGCAACAAGCTGCTGCATCGGTTTCTCGAAGATGAAATTGTCGACTTTGGTACAGAAGATCTCGACTTCGCCCTTTTCATCTCCGCTTACGTCCGGGACATTCGAGTACGTCGGGTTATGATTGACGGGGCTTAGCCTAAACATCATCTCTTCAAAAGCCTTCCAATGATGAACATCCCTTCTAGTTGCATGTGTGTGCAACCCCATCATGTTGCGGTCATTCAATGACGCTTATTACTTCTACCTTAGGCACCGTGATCCTCAACATTCGCGTAGGACCACGTACTTTACCCGAACTCTTCTATGTCTTGGAGGGAGAGTTCTAATATAATATATTCTTTGGGTCGTCCTGGATCCGAGCCATGGGATGCGTTCCTCAACATTACATAGATGTATAAAATTTGAGTACGAGGGGAAGTCTTACACCGTAAAGTGACCCTCCCCTTTAAAACCTCGCAATATGTTATACCGCCCTAACGATGTGCTTATACCAATCAAGACACCCATACATTCAACCCAACCATCCACCTCAAATGTACCTCAACCATCCACCTCAACCGCGCCTACGCCTTCAATTGATGAAACCACCATCGCAAAAACCACTTCCCTTCCCGCAGCTAACATTCCAACCTCCGACCCCTTAGTAGATGTTTTTCAGCGCCTTACGCTGGGGGAGTACCACCTATATAACGTTAGTTCTTTCCCTACCCCAGCAGAGTACGGACAATTACATGCACATCCCACCTACGACCGTCGCGTGGGGGAGATAATCTCTTACGGACCACCCCATTGCCGCACTAACCTAACGTATGGGGGTGTTGACGCATCCTCCATTACCCCTGAACCTCCTCTTGGTGTGGTTCCTTTCCAATCCGATTTTCAATACTTGACAAATCGTCGTTTCGCCCTCACCTTCTTGACTCGCTGTGCGTGGAAAGGCTTTGGTTTTGGCCTTTACGAACAAGGCCGACATACACTCATTCCCGTGACTACCCGTAAACATAATGATCACAGTGGTCTCGGTTTTCCCAAAACACCTACACAGGAGACACCTCCTGTCAGCTATATCCTAGAAGAAGAAGACGTCGCCCCTACCAAACCATCATCACCCACTTTGCCATCATCACCCGCAGAATCTATAGACCCTGAATCTATCCCTCCTAACTTTTTTTTTTCATAAATGTCATCTTCATAGGTCCTCTCACTTATCAACGTGATAATGAGGACCCATCCTCTCTTCCCCTTCTTTATCCAGACATGATCGAAGAGGATTCGCCTTTGATTAATGTTGTTGAATGCCAGGATGACGACTCCATCCTCACTTACCTTGGCGCGGATGATTCTTATATTCAACGAGCCTTACCATCTGAAACCCAAACTATGCTGAACGAATCTACCATAGAAATCAATATCCACACGGAGGAGGATCCTCACATTGTGAAGATTGGACAATCCCTTAACACATCAGAACAAGCCGCCTTTACTACCTTTCTCCGTGCTCGCAACCAAGCTTTCGCATGGTCTTACGCTGACATGCCAGGAATTGATCCTACCATCACCGTCCATAACATCACCCTAAACCCCGATTCCAAACCAGTCAAACAAAAATTGAGAAAAATGCATCCACGCATTGCTCTCTTGGTCAAAGAGGAGCTCCAACGACTCCTTTCTGTTTCCTTCATTTTGCCTATTGACTATCCTCAATGGATTTCTAACATCGTACCTGTCACTAAAGCGACAGGGGGACTTCGGATATGCACAGATTTCCGGGATCTTAACCTCGCTTGCCCCAAGGATGACTTCCCCCTCCCAAGTATTGATCAACTTGTTGATCTCACTGCAGGCCATGAAATGCTTTCTCTCATGGATGGCTTTTCAGGATACAACCAAATTTTGGTTGCCCCTGCCGATCAACACAAAACTGCCTTCATAACTCCTTGGGGAACCTTCTGTTATCGTGTCATGCCATTTGGCCTTAAGAATGCTGGTGCTACCTATCAGCGGGCTATGACCTACATTTTTCATGACATTATGCACACTATCCTTGAAGACTATGTCGACGATCTTCTCGGCAAGTCTAAACATCGTAGTGAACATCTCGATGTTTTAACCATTATTTTTGATCGCCTGTTACAATATTCTGTCCGCCTTCAACCGAAGAAATGTGTCTTTGGTGTTCTTTCGGGAAAACTTCTTGGCTTTATCGTCTCTTTGCGTGGCATTGAGGTCGATCCATCTAAAGTCAAAGCTATCCTAGAAATGCCCCCACCCAACAATCTCAAACAATTGCGTAGTTTACAAGGTAAGCTCCAATCTATCCGACGTTTCATCTCCCAACTCTCGGATCGATGTCAACCTTTCCATCACCTCCTTAAAAAGGATATTGCATTCCAATGGAGCGAAGAATGTCACCAAGCCTTCGAAGCTCTCAAATCCTATCTCTTGCAGCCCACACCGTGCTTATCCCACCCCAAGACGACCGCCCCTTCTACCTTTACCTTTCCGCCACCGACCACGCTGTAGGAGCCATGCTTGCACATCGTGACTCTGAGAATCACGAACAAGTCGTTTATTATATAAGTCGTACTTTGGTGGACTATGAGACTAGGTACACACATGTAGAAAAATTGTGCCTTGCCCTATCATTCGTGGCCACCAAACTCCGACACTACCTTCTAAATCACAAGACTTTCGTCATCACCAATACGGACCCCATCCATTACATGTATGCCAAACCTCATCTGAACCAACGCATTGCTAGATGGCTCATGCTTCTCGCCGACCTCGACCTTGAGTTTATCCACCAAAAATCAATCAAAGGACAAACCATCGCAGACCAACTTGCGGACGCTCCTTTACCGGGGGAACAATTTACCAATTTCACATTTCCCGACGAACTCATCACTACTCTTTCCATCACGGAGGAGTCGTACCCAATGACCCTCTTCTTCGATGGATCTAAATGCAGTAGCAAGCGGAGGAGCCGGCGTTGTTCTCATTCCCCTCAATGCTGAACCTATGCCTCTTTCATTCCGACTTGATTTCCCTTGCACTAATAATACAGCGGAATACGAGGCCCTTGTTCTGGGTCTCCAAGTTGCGTTACACTTAGGTATCAAATCTATCAACATTTTTGGTGACTCTCAATTGGTAGTCAATCAAGTTATGGGCGTCTACCAATGCAAAAACGAGGAACTTCAAAAATACAAACACTACGTGGATTCACTTCTAGCTTTATTTACCCACTATTCTATACAAACCATTCCCCGCTCCACTAACAAATTTGCGGATACTATGGCTTGCTTAGCCTCGCAAATTCCCGCCGCGCCAACCGACTGAATTATTCGCCGTGGTCCAACAACTTTTGCCCCATCCTATTCAACCCCGGTAGTTTGTATGATAAATATTGTGTCCACTAATTCACGGGATACATGGTACCACCAATTCCACGACTACTTCTTACAATCTTGTCCTCCCACGACCTTACTAGTAACGGAAACGTGCTTTTCTTAAAAGTGTTTCGC
Organism: Taxus wallichiana var. yunnanensis; assembly: GCA_018340775.1. Taxonomy (NCBI): domain Eukaryota; kingdom Viridiplantae; phylum Streptophyta; class Pinopsida; order Cupressales; family Taxaceae; genus Taxus; species Taxus wallichiana. The sequence goes on along the minus strand of CM031243.1, from coordinate 244,243,505 downwards.
GTTATGTTGTCATGGGGGGACTCCTCTATAAACGTGGCTTTGATGGCATCCTCCTTCGTTGTCTAACTGGCGCGGAGGCCACTCATACCATCCAACAGGTCCATGACGGTATTTGTGGTGGACATTTTAGCGGCCTTGCCGTGGCAAACGAATCCTTCGCCTTGGTTATTATTGGCCTACTCTCAATAAGGATTAGCTACGAATATGTTAAGCGTTGTGTTATGTGTCAGCAACATGCCAACCTTCAACATACTCCTAGCCACCCGCTCCAGATCGCTCGAGATCTTTGGCCCTTCTCACAATGGGGTTTAGACCTTATTGGTGAGATTCACCCAACCTCTTCACAACGTCACCGTTGGATAATCACAGTGACCGAATATTACACAAAATGGGTGGAGGCTATTCCACTCATTTTAATCAAAAAAAAAAATTGTCGAGTTCATTAACCACCACATTATCTATCGTTTTGGTGTTCCTCATCGCCTGATAACAGATAATGGAAAATCTTTCAAAAACAAGTTGTTGCAAGACCTTTGTGACAACTTTGGTATCAAACTTAGTTTCTCATCACCTTACTATCCACAAGCCAATGGGCAAGCCGAGTCCTCTAATAAAACACTAACCAAAATCCTCATGAAAGTTGTCAATGAATCCGGAAGAAATTGGCACGATCACATTCCCTTTGCCCTTTGGGCTTATCGTACTAGCATTCGTACCTCTACTAATGCCACCTTTTTCTTTGGTATACGTGCACCGAAATTTTTTTGCCTCTCGAAATACAAATACCCTCCCTTAGAATATCTCTTGGGATATTCTCACCAATGATGATTTCCACCAAGAGCGGTTAGCCCAATTGGAGCTTCTTGACGAACGCCGTCTTACAGCTCTTGATCACCTTCAAATCTATCAAAAACGCATTAAACGTGCTTATGATAAGCGACTTCATGAGCGTACCTTTAAGGTTGGTGATCTTGTTCTCAAAGAGAATCAACATGTAACCAAACTAGAAAAGAGCAAACGTGGAAAATTTGCTCCCAATTGGATTGGGCCTTATATAATCACTCATACCTATGGATCTGGTACTTATCGTTTAGCTTCGCTTAATGGTAAACCTGAGCCTGAACCCCTTAATGCCTTGCATCTTCGACCATTCTACTGTTGAAATTAGTGTTATATCACTTCTTATCTACCTGCCGCTCGTCCCTTGAGCTCACTTACCACTACATACACTCTGTTTCCTACACTTCATAATAACAATCAAGCTCACATAGTTTGATCCTCACCTCCCCTTGATGATGCCTTCCCCTTTTTAGTCTAGTCCATGACTTCAAAAGTATTAAAATAAGCCGTATTCTTATGGGATTTTCTTGAGTCAAACTTCCTACTAACTAGATGCTTCACGCCAAATGAACATCTAGTCATTTAAATTAAATATAGACTGCTCCCTCGAAGGACAGCTATATGCCGAACTATTGCTGCTATTATATATAGACTGCTCCCCCGAAGGACAGCTATGCATTACAATCATATCTGCTACTATAAATAGACTGCTCCCTCGAAGGACAGCTATACACAGTCAGCCTTTATCAGAAGCTTCTCGCATTGATCAGCTTCGTGAAGACCTCAAGAATAATACAATCAATATCCCCTGTAGACTTCCCGCATCGATCAGTCTACATTCAATAAAAGAAAAGCCTCATTCAAAAGCACTTTTGAGTCATGGACTTGTCTATTTAGGGTAGTTTCTCTTTCGTCAGAATAATCACCTTGCAACAAGCTCTCAGCACTCCCGCCTATATCAACCACCTCACCTCACCCTTTGTCAAAGCAACAAAAACTCAAGGGACGTGACGTATATCCGATATATTGTGATTATACAACTCTTTTCACCTATCGACTTCTCGCCTATGCAAGGTACTTAGGGATTCAAGCTCATCCTATGTTAATATGTGGTTTGTTTAGCTCTTTTCACCTACGGAGCACTCTTTCCTCTTTGCCTCGCATCTAGGATTGTGTGTTGATCTTAATCAGGACATGGTTCCCTTCTATTTGGGTAAGCTAACTTTCGCTTTACCTATACCTACATCAACATCGCCCATACCTTACCAACACCAACAACATTACCCTATCAACATCAAATTCTTATCAACCAACAAATTGCCTAACCATACCCAAATTGCCTGAATTCACCTCTCCCTGGTCCTAAGGGAGAACTACATCGGTCTGAGGCCCCTCCTTGCTTTGTGCAATGGGCTATGTAGGCAGCACTTTGGAGACATGGGGTCTCCCAAGGTTAGCTCGACCATCCCCTACCATAACTTATCATGTGTGGTAAATATAAATATTTTTGTGCATTTTTATTTAATCACATTTCTCTTTACCCTTTTTCGAAACACCGAAAATCAAAACACCAACAATCTTATTATTATCATAACTCAAATCAACATACATATTAGGTTTATTTAGATGTTAAACAAATACATCTTCTCTATCATCGACACTTAGGTCGGCATCCTTATTTATTCTTATACCTTCACGCCTCATCCGAACTAGGCGATGATCGTGATTGTCGACCCCTCTCGCCGGGCCTCTCGTCCTCAAAGGTACCATGGCTATTGGTACCGCCAGCGATCTGCCGATCTCTCTGTAACATATGAATACGCCCTCTCGCATGGAGGACTTGAGCCTCTAGTCTCCCTTTGTGACTCATGACCACTAACAATCCTCTGTCTCATTCACTGCGTTTGGAGCTGCTTGAACCAAACGTCCTGAGACGATCCCTCTCTGTTGTAATCACTGCTATGTCAGGGTGCTCACGTACACCTCGCAGTTCTACTACCCACCATAATCTATAGGCCTCTGTCGTTCCGCATCCATTACCCTGCGATCGGTGCTTTACCTCTTCGGGCCCTTCTGGAGGTGTTGGCCGGGGAGGTGAGAATCTTTGCCTCGGCGTCGATCCTCATATATGGTCTATAAGCCAGGGGTATATCCTGCACAAATCTAAATTGTCGCCGCACGCGATCTATAGGAATCCTCTCATACTCCCCCGGCCTGTGCCCTGCGATCCACCTCAATCGCTCAACACCCTCAACTCCTCGGCTATGTTCTCTGTTATCATATAGTTTCGTATGGCCTCCAACAGAGATATCACAGCTGTCACTCTCTCCCATACCGCCTGTAATACTCAATATCACTGTCACGGCACGGGATCGGCCTCTTGTTCTGCCCGGACCCATCGTCGAATCCCAACCTCGCGCTCTCGGTCTCTCCCTACTGGAGGGATTGGCCTATTGTCGCACACAAACCGTGTGCTCATAGGCCAACGAGTGTAATAAGTATGAACAATCCAGCGTCGTCTGTGATTTCACCTACAAGCCCATAAACCCCTGTATAGCTCGCGAATATGCAGGTGCCCATGCAAACGTAATGCGTTCCTTTCTACCATCTCCCGGATAACACACATCAATGCCTTTGGAAATCTTCCCCCTTCCGCCTCGGTAACGCATAATACCCTCTGCTATCATTAATATCACTTTAACCTTGTCTCCTCGGGGTGTCTGCATACATTACCCCATATGTAAGCGATAAACCTCATTTGTGTCAAATCTCGTGCGTATGGACCAAATACTGCTGTTATCGCTCCCCGTGCCGCGCTAGGTAGTGCCTGATATACTGGTTCTCCTGTAATAGGGAGTCTCAAAATCTGAAACACATCTTCCAATGTTACTGTCATTTCACCTGTTGGCAGATAGAAGGTATTTGTCTCGGGATTCCATCTTTCAATCAACGCCTGTAACATACCATGGTTACGTGCGATTCGTGAATAATAACGGATTCCACTTAACCCCAAACGATTTATCAACGTCCATTCCGCTGGTGTTACATCCGCTCGGATTCGTGACAACAGCGCTGGCACACTATCATTCATCCTCAATCCTGCCTCTGCCTGCATACACCAAAACAACAAACAACCATTCAATCCGTCAGGGTTTTTTCAAACATTCTGGAAATTCCTCCAGTAACCGGTACCGGTTATACATAACCGATATCGGTTGAGTAACCGATACCGGTTCTCCCTAACCGCTACCGGTCACTGTCAATTATATACACCTTCCCAAAAAACAACCACCTACGACAATAATTTGCTCGTTTATTCCTTTTTATACATACAAACATACCTGAAACCCCTGATTGCCTACCCTGTAACACTTACCTCACCTGCAACCCTTGTTATCATGTTTTCTTTCTCATATCTACCCACCTACTCTCCCCCATCTTATTCACGAAACATGCAGTAGTTAAATCACAAACAAAATGATACCTCTTGGGTTGCAGCAGCTTGAGGTGGCCCTTGTCTGCCCTCCTGTCCTTGCCTGCTGGATGCTTCTCCTCGTTCTGCCATGATCACCACCCTTTTTAACTTTGTCTTTCTGCCTTCTAAATCTCGGATCACATTCACTTTCCTTGTCTCTTTCCTCCTTCTCACCCAAATCTCTCATGCAAATACCTGTCTCAGTCGTCAAAAAGCGTCGCGTTCGCGTATTTAACCTCTTGCATGGCTCTAAAATTAAAACTGAAGTTGCCACCCTAGCTTTTCTATTTTTAGAAAAGCTCATACCTAAATAACCGGTATCGGTCATATAACCGATATCGGTCATATAACTACCGACATCGGTTACCTAACCGATACCGGTTACACACCTGCCTTTTTGAAACAGGGTTCTTTTCTTCATTTCTCATCTAAATTTTTGTCGCGCCCGCCTCTTTGCCTGCATAAACAACACAATTTACCACATTTGTTCATCCACCACACATAGCCTTATAACTTCATTAACATCATTTATTTTATACAAATACACAACCATCAACTACGAATTTCAAGAAACTATCAATCTCTACATCATTTGGATCCAACTCATCAGTTACATATATCACAATGTCACAAAACCAACAATTCATCACATCACATATCATTCATACATACGTACAACAAACACAAAAACATCAACATCATCCATCTATCAACATATCAACTAAAACTTATCATACATTACATATTACCAACCATTAACAAAATATTTAAACACATTTTGAACACTGCACAAGGATCAAAACATCGTCTCTCTATATATATACCAGTTTTCACAAATACAATGTGCCCTACATCGGGGCCTCTGTGATCTCATAATATACCAAAGCCGGCACGCAGGCCGCAATACCTACCAAAAATCTCGACTCGGCTCGCAGGCCGGTCTCTCATATCAAAAATATACTCGGCTCGCAGGCCGGTATATAATAAATAAAATGAATCAATACAATGAATAAGTGTCGGCACGCAGGCCTCTATCAATACAACCGGTTCGCAGACCGGTGCCCGTGTCCCTATACAAAACCATGTCGGGGATCTATCAGCTCTCCCCACCGCCCTCGGCACCTCTCCCCGCTGGTCCCTGTGGTGCCTCTCGCCTCCTGCCCGTCACGGACACGCCAGCTGTGGCTGCCCCTCCCTGAGATCTCTGGCTGTGCGAGGTCTCTGCCCTATGCGCTGCATACGCCTGATACTCGACTCCGGTACTATCAAGAATATCCTGATAATATCGGGCCTCTGCTCTAACCTCCATATAGCGATCTCGCGCCACTGAAGGAGCTGGGGCTGGTCCCCTGGCACCTAACACCAATACCCCACGAGCACATTACTCGCACTGCTTTGTGGCGCGCGGTGGTGCTTTTGCTGTCTTCTTTGCGCCACTGCACTGCTGTGGGCGTGGTCTTTGGTGGTGGTCTTTGCTGTGCTGTGCTACTGCTGCACTGGCACGTGGTGCTGTGGTGGTGGTCTTACTCGTGCTCGTGCTGAGCTGGGCTAATTTACCCCTATAAGGCCCCTATCGTGCTGTGCAGTAAGAACCAAGCATTTTGCCCTGTAAGAAGCTGCTTTGACCTCGGTGATCCCTCTCTCTATAAGCTCAGCCTAAGTCGGCACATTTTGCGGCGGTACTATCCTCATTTTGCTCTCTGCCTTGACCCACCACACCCTGTATGCTCCGTGCACCGGCATCATCCACACCCTCACCTGCTGGTCTCTCCGCTACCCAGTCTGGATCCAAAGGCTGTGGCGCTGGCAGTGGGGCCTCTACATCATCCCTCCTGTACTGAGGGAGGGGAGGTGGCTCGTCCTGTCGTAGCCCCATCTGCCTGCGTACCCTCTCTAGGGGTATCCGCTCGTACTCTCCGGCCTCGATCTGCTATCAGGAATGTATCTTTGGATCGGGCGCGCGGTATCTGTGGGCTCCTACCAGTGGTGACCTCTGTAGGGTCTCCATACAATGTCTACTGCTGTAAGGCCCTCTAGCAAGTGTCTATAATAGACCACATCCCGACCTGCAACAACTGCTCGTGGCTGGCCCACGACCCCCAACCACCTCTGAAAGCCATATCGGTATACGACCTGTGGCCCTGGCTGCTGGGGTAGCCCTACTGGCCTGATGCATACGATGTGCTCGTATGCCCAACAGTGCAACAAAAATGTAGAACAAATACCAAATCGCCTCCTCCGGCGATAGCCCCATAGCTCCCTGTATAATTGCACCAGATACACTGGTGCCCATGCGAAACAGGTGTGCTCCTCCACCATCTCCAGCAGTACCCCCATCAATGCTCGTGGGAAGCGGCCTCCCTCTGAGTCCGGGAGGGCGAAGCAGGTGATCCCAACCATCATCAACACCGCCAGTCGTGTCTCGTGACGATGCGCACGGTACATGTCACCGTACCCGATACTCGCGCTATGGTAGGTCGATGGCGGTGCATCCCCAAAACCTGCAGTATCTTTGTCCATCGTGATCTACGAATCTACGGAAGGCGCCTCTCCCTCGATCGGTAGCCGCAGGATGCGATACACATCCTCTAATGTGACGGTCATCTCTCCGGTCGGCAGATGGAACACATTGGCCGCCGGATCCCATCTCTCGATGAGGGCGACCATCGTTTGTGATCCTCTCTATTGCTCTGTACCTCACGGACCCCGCCGAGTCCCACCTCGCGCATGATGGCCCAATGCGCCGCGGATACGTGTGGCCTCATCCGACTCAATAGTGGAGGCATCCTATCACGCATCGTCAACTGTTGACGTGCTGCAAAACCAACCCACATTCTTAGACCTACTCTTTATTATAACATCTACTTTACCATCTAAACCCCCTTTTGTAACACCCAAAACCTAACCCCACACCTAACCCTTCTCCACCCCTAAACCAACCCCCACACCGACCCGCAACCCAACCCAAAAACCCAAAACCCAACCCAACCCAAAAACCCAAAATCTAACCCCACACCTAACCCTTCTCCACCCCTACACCTAACCCCCACACCTACCCCTTCTCCACCCCTAACCCAACCCCCACTCCCACTCCCACCCACCACCCAAAAAACAATCCACCCAACCCCACTCCCACTCCAACCCAACACCCCAAAAAACAATCAACCCAACCCCACTCCCACTCCCACCCACAACCCAAAAAACAATCAACCCAACCCCACACCCACCCCAACCCAACCCCACCCCTACATAAACCCCAACCGACGCCGGCCGATACATAACCGACGCCGGTCACCAACAACCCTCCCTTCCCCTAAAATTGAGCGACCGATGCCGGTCGCTTAGTGACCGACATCGGTCACTGTCCTCTCTCGGAGCCGAACCCCCGCGCGGCCCCCAAAACCCATTTTTTCCTATTTTCTACCCATTTACCCGCCCAAAAACCCTCCAATTTTACTCACCTAGCCGCATTACCCTATTTTACCTCTCTACCCTCTCCGTTTTTCAAATTACCTCCATTTACTCCTTATTTCCTACAAAATACAAATTCCTACCCAAACCCCCCATTTAGCCTAATAACCATTTCAATGCATAAATCACGAGTTTAGAACCTACCGGTACGACGACACGTCGTCGTGGTGGGATGGGTGGTGGCGGTCCAGCTGGTCCAGCCCCTCCAGCTCCTCCTGCCTGTGCCATGGCTCCAATCCTGATCTATTGGGTCCCTGGCCAATCACCTGCTGCCTCCTCCTCAATCGGGCCCACTATCAACTCTCTCGCTTGATCAAATAGCTCCACCTCACTCAATAACCCTCCAAATCAACTCTCCACGTCAGACAAGTCGCTTTGGTTTGCAAATTTTCTAAAGTGACAATGACAGGCCGTATTTTTCTTTTTATAGGTTTTTCGATCTTAAGATGTCGGTTTAATTTTGCCCTAAGAAAGCCGGTATCGGTCCCACGATATCGGTCACGCGAGAATCGACATCGGTTCTTTACCCAACTTTCACCCCATTCTTTGCCCTTATTTACTCCTTGCCTCTTTTTCACCAATATCGCTCCAGTCCACCTTTCTTTGCTGACAACATCTGTTCACTTGTCCGGCTGACCTACGGCCTCGCCCTACCTATTTGGCCCGACCTAAGGCCTCAACCTACCAATTGGCCCGACCCAAGGCCTCGCCTACCTATTTGGCCCGACCTACGGCCTCGCCCTACCTATTTGGCCCGACTAAGGCCTCAACCTACCATTGCCCGACCCACGGCCTCGCCTACCTATTTGGCCCGACCTAAGGCCTCAACCTACCTACCAGTTGGCCCGACCAAGGCCTCGCCCTACCTATTTGGCCCGACCTAAGGCCTCAACCTACCAGATTGGCCCGAGGCCAAGGCCTCAACCTACCTATTTGGCCCGACCCAAGGCCTCAACCTACCAATTGGCCCGGCCAAGGCCTCAACCTACCTGTTGGCCCGACCCAAGGCCTCAACCTACCAATTGGCCCGACCCAAGGCCTCAACCTACCAATGGCTGGCCCGACCCAAGGCCTCGCCCTACCTATTTGGCCCGACCTAAGGCCTCGGCCTACCAATTGGCCCGACCAAGGCCTCAACCTACCTATTTGGCCCGGCCAGAGGCCTCAACCTACCATTGGCCCGGCCAAGGCCTCAACCTACCTATTTGGCCCGACCGAGGCCTCAACCTACCATTCGGCCCGACCCAAGGCCTCAACCTACCAATTGGCCCGACCTAAGGCCTCGCCCTACCTATTTGGCCCGACCCAAGGCCTCAACCTACCAATTGGCCCGACCTAAGGCCTCGCCCTACCTATTTGGCCCGACCCAAGGCCTCAACCTACCAATTGGCCCGACCCAAGGCCTCGCCCTACCTATTTGGCCCGACCCAAGGCCTCAACCTACCTATTTGGCCCGACCCAAGGCCTCGCCCTAACAATTTGACCCGACCCAAGGCCTCAACCTACCCACCTAACCTGACCCAGGGCCACCGCCCAACCACTTGGCCTGACCCAAGGCCGTATCACTTCCATACCATACCCACAATCAACGTTTTATTTTATACATCCATCATGTACCTTGTGTTCAATCGAGCTCACCTGTTCGTGTTTTAGCATGATTAGGGTCCTTGACTTGATCTGTCGACCAGCTTTGCCCAGACCTAGACCGTGACGTTTATCTCAACCAAACCAACCTTTTGGTACTGCCGAACATGCCTAAACGTTCCGGTACCTTACATTATATACCACGGAGCTACTTCTATGCCTTGGATACCAGGATTATATCACCCTTGTTTGGATAAACTATCGACCTTTGCCTATACATTGCTGGTTTGCTAGTCAAATCATGTACCCTAGTCGTACTATTGCATTTCAACATGCGTCTGCTTCCTTGGACCTACCCCACCACCTTACCATCCTCTCTACCACATATACCCTTTATCAACCCTATCCCTGATTTCCCGTTCACTCAATCGTGATAGATTTGAGGGGATTACCTATATCCTTAACATGAGAAACCACTTCATATTATTGTCGCGTGCACTTTTACGAACAAGCTACACGGCATGATAAGGGGCTAATGTAGACACCAAATTCGTGTCTTACGACCCCTTGTGACCCGCATCCCATTTCGCAACCTAACCTCATTACCTAAACTTTACACAATTATTTATTAATTACCTTGTAATTGATAAATCCACATCACCTTACCCGCCACCTCACTTTGCCACCTCATCATGACCTAGCCCTAACCCTAAACTAACCTAATTAAGACCCATGACTTGGTCTAGACTCACATCCATAACTAATGCCTCCTTACTCGCACCCAAAGCCGACCTTCTAGCCACTTGACCAAGCCCCAACCGATCTCTCGGGAGAAAAGCGGGGAAGGTGGGCTATTTTAGTAAAAATAGCCTACTTTTTCCTTCCGATGCGGTTCTACTCGGCCGTCGGTTACGCAACCGCCATCGGTTCCCTGTAAATGGGCTCCCCAAACCAAAACAACGGATCGGAATTTCATTTTGGAGATCAGTCAAAGGATTTCTGGATCAACAGAGAGCATTGCGAGCGAGGAACAAAGTCCAGATCTTCACTTGACAGAGCGAGAGCGAGTAAAGAAACCAGAAGTGTTTACAACCAAGGAGATCAACTTGCCTCTCGGTCAAAACCAGTAAGTCAGATCTTACATGTCCTTTTGTTATAACATTTCTTATGCTTCTTGAATCTCAGTCCTCCTAAATCCGTTTCTGAATCCACTACCCAACGTGCCATTGCATCTAACTGTCATTCTTTCACTCCTAATCATCCCATTTCCTAATACCATCCAAAAAACCAGCTATTACAAACACCATATCTACCAAGAAGATCCTATAACCCACCGGTATCGGTTATCAGTAACCGGCATCGGTCATCAATAACCGCCATCGGTTCCTCTGATCAAAACCAGAAAACCAGCCTTTCCCCCTACCCAGTTTAACAAAATAATTTAATTGATATTTTGCAGTCTTTTGTGTTAATTCATATTAGCGAGGGAGGCTGACCACCTTGAAGGGAAGTTTTATATTTCAGGCCCAAGCGAGTTTCCTCATTTATTGTTTAATCAAAATCTTGTGGTCTTGTGTTCTTATTTGCGGGTAGTCCTTCCAAGACAAAAAGGAGTTCTCCTTGATCGGCTGATCTTTCTCTGTACGCGCACACCATCTCAACATTCAACGGGTATTCCTCCTAACCCTAACCTCATCTGTTTTAAAAGGAATGAAAGGATAGAAACTGACTCTATTCCCAGAAGCCGAAACATTCCGAGCGAAACAGTGTATATGGCTAATTGCGTCCTCTCTAATGCTTTCATCCCTTCTGGAACCACACCCATTTTGATAAACACCGTGATATCCTCTAAGTTTGAGGGCGTGTGTCGCAATCTAAAAGTTATGTGTCTAGCATAGTATCTTCAATACTTTGCGTGTCCTCTCCTGAGTCAATTCTAGACAAGTGATCGGGTCTAGAATTACTCTTTCCTGGCTTAACAACCACCGTGAACTCAAATTCTTGGAATAGCAGGACCCATCAACATATGCGCCCTTGCAGAATGGGCTTGTTTACCAAGTATTTTAATGCCATGTGGTTCGTGTAGAATACAAATGGTGTTTCCAATAGATATTTCTTGAACTTGTGCAGTGCGTAGATCATGGATAGTGCTTCGCGCTCAATAGTGGTGTAATTTAATTCTGCTAATGCTAAATTTATGCTTGCGAAACACAAGGGATGGTCAACAATCCATTCACTAGATTATGTCAATACTACTCTAATGGTTGTGTACTGCAGGCATCCACATGAACATGGAAAGGCTTATCCCAAACGGGGAAATAGAGTATAGGTCTTGTGACAAGCCTTTCCTTCAAAGTGTCGAATGCCCTCTGTTGTGCCTCTCCACAATCAAAGGCACTCTTGTGTCTAAGTAATTCCTCCAAAGGTGTGGTGATCTTGGCATATCCCTTGATGAACTTCCTATGGTAACCTATATACCCAAGGAATCGCACACGATGCTTTAGCTAGTAGGCTCGTAAACCCACAATGGCTGCAACCTTGGTGGGATCTACTAATAAGTCTTCCTTGCATATGATATGTACCAATAAGGTTCCAAATGGGGTAGCAAAGACACGCTTCTTGATGTTTAGGTATATCCTTAACTGTCGACACCTTTCAAACATCGGTCTTAAGTTATCACAATGGTCCTTGACTACGGTTCAATCATCTAAATAGACATGAAGAAATTTATGGATGAAGTCACGAAAGGCTTGTACTACAATGCGTGAGAACATAGCGAGATGCATTCTTCAACCCAAAAGGCTTGGCCAGTATAGGTAAAACTTCCCCATTCGGTTGTGAAAGTTTTCTTTCTCTAGTCTTCCTTTGCAATCCTCACCCGATGGTACCCCGAGAATCCATCCATGAAAGACTATACTTTGTGTGTGGCCACCCCCTCTAAGATTTCTTGATGTGGGGTAGCGAAGGGATCAATGACACATATTATATTTAGGTAATTATATTCAACACATATCCTGATCCTTCCATCCTTTTTGATGTTAATGACCATTGGGCTTATCCATTCTGACTCTTCCATAGCCTCAATGATACCTGATGCTATCATTTTGTCTATCTCCTCCTTGACCCGCACGCATAAATTTGGGTTCATCCGATATGGCCTCTTCTAGATTGGGTGTGCACCTTCCTTTAGTTTTATCCACATCTCCGCCAAGGAATGGTAGACGCCTTTGAGTTCATTATATCGTGAGGGAATAAATCTTGGAATTCACGTAACAGATCAATGATATTTGAGACCTCCTTCTCGACCAATAGTCTCCAATGATAGCTTCCTTGGGTTCTACTTCTGACCCAATGTTAACCTTCTTCATTTTTAAGGGCTCATAGTAAATGTACATCCTTTCATCACCGCTATCTATAATGTCATACCTACGAGTGGTTAACATCCGACTTTCCATCTCCTCTCCATCTATGATATAAACCATCTTTCCTTTTTCCTTCTATATGCACACGTGCTCAAACTGCATCTCCTCTGACTCATCCTCATCAAAGCGTGCCTCTAAACTAGGCTCACCTAGAAAATCTAGTAGCTTGTCTTCCACCATGGCACTATCCCCCATTGTAAGGCACTTGATCACTTGCAATGCCTTATCCACTAATGGCTTTGTGCTCCAATATTCAAAATCTTAGATGATATCAGTTGTCAGCTCCTACGATTTCTGTCTGGTGGCGTGTTTCGAGTAGATATACCACGCACGCACTTTGACCTGGAGAGTGGAATACAACTTATGCACCCATAATGATGGTGGTAAGGCTTCTACGCCTCCTATCCAGGCCTTCTCACATGCTTGGATATGAAATGAAGTGGTCTCTTTACCATGGTAGTCTTGTATGACCGTGGGCACGTTGCTCTGGAAAACCTTATAGAAAACATGATTCTTACCTTGCGCCACTCTAGGACATTCTCCCGATGTATAGCCCACCAACGTGCTCTAGTCCCGAGTAGGTTATAACTAAGCATTCCCCTTCTCTCGTCCTCATTTTTCCACTGAGCTTCCATGTCCCGTAAGAAAATTTCAAGGTATGCCCCTCCAGAGTAACTTGGAAACTTCTTTCCTCCTAGGCTCTTGAGTGAGCGCACCTTGGTTACTCTTGTTATAGAACACCTTTAACTGTCTCCCAATTAACTCATAGGTCCTATGCACAAAATTTTCACATGCCATGCTTGTTAAATCACTCACAAATTGGGCATCCTCAAATTGGATAACTCCTTCTATAGGGTGAATTATCTCTAGGTCTCTAATGGAGCGCACATAAATTCTATCAAGGACCTCTTCTCCCAAAGGTTAAGTGTAAGGCTCCAAATTCCCATATATCAAAGGGATGATGACCCGTTCTTCCTTGTTCTCAAAACTAATATATCCTTTGTTGAATCGTAGGTCGGTGTTGTTCTTATAGTGTCATGGGCACCCAAGCAATGCCGAAAATTATCTACCTCGGCAAGCACCAAGACTTTGAAGTCTCCAGTAAACTTGGCCCCTTGAATGGTGATCACTTCATCCTACAATACTCCAATGGGCATTGCCTTATTTTTTTGGCCATATACAACACATTCGAAGATGGATGTAATGCGGGCCTTCCCATTTGATGCCAGAATCTAATGTAAGAACATTGACTTCTGCTCCCGTGTCAATCAATATGTTGCTTAGCAGCCAACCATCCACAACTACATTTAGTGTGATCTCTTTGTCATAGTCAAGGCTATGGGGAGGGAGGTTTACATACAATACCTACCTTTTGCACTCTGCTCTAGCATGTGGTGTCTTCTTTCGTAGCCATTCTCCTAGCAAGGGAATAATATTCGCTTGCCTTAACATTTTACACACATCCTTGACCTCATCCAGGTCCTTCTACAGAGCCTCAACATTCCTTCTTTTCTCCTGCTACATGGACTACTCCTTTAGACACTAGATTTCTCCCTGTAAACTCTGAATGACATCCATTGTCTCTTGATACACTTCCTTCTGGTGGGTAGGGTCTAGATACTTCTCGTGCACCACTTCTTATCTTGAGACTAGATTCCTTTTCCTTGGTACTTCCTTGGCATGCACAACCTTTACTTGTGTTGTTACCAAAATAGGTTCTAACCCTGACTCATGTGCCACTCTAGGAAACCACTGTGTTTCCACCTTCTTTATACTCACCATCCAAGTGCCTTTGTCCTTAGGTCTTCTTTAGATCATGTGCTTAAATAACTCATGGTACTCCTCATACTTATGCTTCTTCCGCACCATGAGCACTACAATAAATCTAGACACTCGCACATGTAATGTTCTGTAGATCCACAATTATAGCAGGTTCCTTGTGGGAACTCAATTCTTCCTCCTCTGCGATTCTTTTGTGACCATGGAATCCTACGTGAGAACCTCTCCCACGTGCCCCTCCATTCGCGTGTCCTTCGTAATGATGATCATCTTCCTTAGAACTCTTTGGCAAGGTTGGTATGGTACACACCATGATCAATGGCCTCATGGATTTTGTCAATAAGCCTACAATCCTTAGTATCATGGGTTGTAGAGGTGTAGATCTTGTAGTAGCGAGACACATTCTTTTGAATTGTGCGTTAACAAGGGACATCTACTCACATCATGGTCCCCATGACAAATTTCACAATCTATTGTTATGTCACGCATCGACTTTCGAGGGTAACTATCCTTGGCATGCCCCTCTATTTCACAATCCACACACCAAAGACCACTACGAGTCTCATGTGCAGAGTTTGCAGATAGCTTCTCTAACTGCTTTGCCATAGCAGCGATTTGAGCCTCCAAAAAAGAGCTCACACCGATATCAATGCTCCCAAGCGGCTTTCGGTGCGTAAGGCAGCCTCTAGAGCCTCGTGTGGGTCAATGAATGTTTTATGTGACAATGCCCTCCTAAATGGAGTGATCAACCCCCAACAAAACATTAAGCATGTTGTGAAGGGTGAATGTCATATGACAGTTTTGACAGGAGAGTTTTAAACCATGCATCATACTCCCACACACTCTCTGCCATTCCCTGCTGGATCTCTTTCAAAGTGCTGATGCTCTTCTGCTCGAACTCCGGTATATGGAACTATGTTAGGAAGGCATTCTTCAATGCGGTGTAGTCTACCACCATCTGATAGGGGTCGTACTTCCTATACCAGCTATGCGTGTGCCCTTGCAATGTTGTTCAAACGACTTTCCTTTTGCTTTGGCGTAGTTATCCCCTTTGCGCGCCATAGCAATTCACACTTGTGCACATGTTCCGTAACATCCTCTATACCTTGGTAATATGGAAAGTGTAAAGACATTTCAAAGAACACCTGAGGAGGTGGCTGAGGCCCCTATCCTCTTGATCCAAATCCTTGGTTGCCTCTAGTGTTTCCTTCGGTGTTCCCTCCACCAGATCTACTAGATCCACCAGGTTATGTGCCTCCATATCCAATAGTTGCCAAAAATGGGCTGAAGTGGTCATTCCTATTGTTCTCAATGTCCCACTCAATTGCATGTCAACGGTCTACGAGATTTCTCCACTACCAGAATTATATCCTGCGCCACTCCCAGACGCGTTGCCTAAACCTTGCGTACTTGCACTTTGCCCAAAAAATTCCTCCAAACACCGGAATGGTATGTGCAGCCATGGATGTCCCAAACAAAAATTATATCTCCTAGTGCACCGATCGGTCACTCCCACTAATACCAACTGGGTTATCAATACTTCTCCCTTGATTTGGAAAACCAAGTGCCAGGGGTTGGTTGTCAGGTGGGTTCAGATGCGCGCCGACGGCTCTTCTTTCTCCATGCAATGAACTCTCATCAGAAGCTGAAGGGGCCTCTCTCCCGCACTTGCCAAGATGGGGTAGCACAAACTTCTCAGGCTCCATGTCTTCCACATGAACTTCAACACCCTCTCACAACGTCTACCTCCATAGATCCATCACACTTGCAACCTCGTGTTGTCTAGTCATCTCCCTTTCACGAGCTTCGTTATACTTGAGTCATCTCTCCTCCCTTTCCTTTTCATCCGTAATGTTTGCCATCTTCCTCCACCCTAGCTTCCTCACCCAAAGGTTGCTCGAGTAGCTTAGCCACCATAAGGAATGCTTCAAAACTCAAAGTAACGACCAAGATCTTCATAGCCGGAGGAATAGCACTCAAAACCGATCCTCAGGCTCCCTAAACGTGAACTCAAGAACCACGGGCAAGAATATGTCAAAATGGCATATTCTAAAGTGTAACTGGCCAATATTCCCTTCCACCAAAGTGATCAATAACACGCGTTCAAGTCGATATGCATCCTACAACCTCGATAGTCATCTTAGGTCCATACGCATGATCTATAGAACCATTTGGATCTCGGATGCGTATCTTTGAGAGCCATTCATACAGCTCTACTTGGGAAGTAGCAAAATAATGTCTCATATAGCTCATGATATAGGTTCTTTTATACCCATCTACACGCATTGAACTCGTGTCTAGTCTTTGAATCTTTGAGCAAACTCATCCTCCGTGATCTTGAACCATGTTTCAACACTTTCTAAAGTCAAGCGCTCTATCATCACACATCACAAAGACAAGGATGCATTCCATTTCTCACAACAACTTTGAAAAGAGGTCCGAGGAAATGGAGCCAATATGTAGTCATTTTTATGCCACTTCAAAGAACAAGGAAATCCTATGGACATCGGCCTCTCACCCAACAGGCGTTGTGCACTCACGAGGCACGCACGGGTGTCAAGCCCCTCCTTTATGTGAGTTGTGTGAGAAATCATTAGTTATGACAAAAACTTAAGTGAAGAGACTGGAAATGATCCATACATTCATTTTCAAGCTCAAAATGGGCTTCTAGACTAATCTATTCATTCGTATAAGAAAAGCATTACGAACATAGATCGAATCATAACATGTCTTGCAAGGCTTTCCTAAGATGCCCTTCTTCAAATAGGCCTTGCACACCCACGCGTCTTCTTATACTTAGCCAATATTTTAGGGGCCCGATAATATTGTAAATATGTTTTGGTTTATTTTTTGATTTTGAATAAGGGAATCTCCCATTAAAGAGAAGGGATGGTTGTACCATAAATTGTTGACAATTTTCCTTTGCATATTTTTTTCCAAACAAGATGAAATATTATTTATAGAAAGTGAAAATATATGAGGAGTTAATTTTTAAGGTGTGCTCGCTTCTCTGCGTGTATGATTTTTCTTGAAATGTACTTGAATTACTCTATAATTTGGTTTCTCCATAAATAGGAAAATTTTCGGTGTTTATTTCAAAGTTGGCTAGTTGGCTCACACAACTTACCTTATTAATTATTAGTTCAGTTTTAATTTTTATTCTATTTTGGATGTTATGATTAATGAAGGCACACCTTAAAATTCATGAAAAGTAAACATCAAAACATTTTTTTGTTCTCTTTTTTCTAGGTTTTACTTGGCTCAAGGAAATTTATACACCCCTATTTAGAGATCATTCATGTTGTTTGATAATTAAAAAAGTTATTTGTGTCGCATTGAGGAGTATAAATTATTTAGCCACATAAATTCATTAATAGAAATGTCCAATATTAATAATGACTCATCCGTATTGTAATTTCCAATGTATATTATAATTATAAACCCCAAGTTACAAAAGTTTACATGTTATTGAGAGCTAGTGAAAACAAACTTATATAAAGATAACCTTATAGCCAAACATCTTGTGGAAATTGAAGACTTGTCTTCATGTGAATCTAAAAAGGGGATATTTTATTGGATTTGTAATGGTCCACGTGGGTTTGAGTGAATGAGTATCAGTAAAATCATTTATGTCGGTGAATATTTGAAACCACAAGAGGAATTTTCTATGTCACTTGATAAAATTTGTTGTAATTGGAATTTGTTTTCCAAATCTGCATTTTGAGTCCACTATGTCTTTTCTGTCACTTTTTATTTAGACGAAATAAGATTGAGCTTTCATTTTGTGTTGGTGATGAATCTCATTACTTTATAATGAAAGTTTGAAGATAAAATAAAATTTGATGTTCACTTCATTTATCCGAATCTTCATATTGCTTAGTAGTGCATTGGATTATCTAATTCATTCTAGCATAATGCACCAAGTAGTAGAGAGCTTGTTAAAGTATCTTGGACATGCAAAATTACCCACATATGAAGAGGAAGTGGTATACCTCTATGGGGTGGGAAATTCCATAGAATTGTTATAGATGTAGAGTTACGGGATCCATGCTTATAGGCTGAAATTGAATCCATGAAAATTATGAAGAAGTCATTAATTTAGAATAGAAGAGGAACATATGAAGAATTAGGTGATTTAGAGTAGAATGAAGAGGAAGAATAATAATATGAAATAAAATCACTAAAATAAATTGTATTTATGGATATTTATAAAATGAGAACTAATCCTAGGATGTATCTACCCAATTATGCTAGTAGTTTAGATCTAGAAGTATGATCAACTAGATATCATACATAGAGAAGTATTTTGATTTGGAGAAAATTGAATACCCCAAAAAGGTTAAGATTCTTGTTAATAAATTTAAGGGTCATGCATCATTATGGTGGGATCAAGTATAACAAAAAACCATTCATGGAGGAAGAGAATGAATAGGAATACGAGAATGAATGGTAAGTAAGTTGAAGCACATGTTTTTCCTACTGATTATTCTATTATATTATTTAAGAATTTTATGAATCCATCATAAGGATTTGAATGTGAAAGAATACACATAACAACTCTATAGATTGATAATTCTAACTAACCATTATGAAGATAATGAAGAAACAATTTCAAGATATATTAATGGGATAAGACTAAAAATTAAAAATGAGATTTATATGATTAATACTAGATAGGTGTAAGAGGTATACTTTTTTTTTTTGTTTATAGGTAAAACAAGGTTGAGGGGCCCTACCCCATACAAGTTAGAGCTCCAAAATGAGCAGATAAGACATTACAAAGCATACAAAAAGATACATATAGAACAACTATTACATCTGAGCTCCTTCATGAGCATATAAACTAGTTTAAAACACAAAAAAAAAGAGTAATAACAGTAACTACTAGACCAAAGTCTAACTAACAACAAAGTAAAATAACAATAAAGTATAAAAATAGCCACCCAGAAAAACATCAATTTTTGGCCTTTTCTAGACCATCTAAAACTTTTGCCCATTCCTTTGACAAAGACTCAATATTAACACCCAACAAAGCCAGGTCACATTCAACAACTTCCCCTTTCCTTTTCTTGATTGCCATGCTCATCCACTTGCCTATAAGCATTTTCCAACTGACCGAGGGTTTGAAGATGTTGTAGAGTGGATTTCATAGTAACAACACTCCATTCCATATAGCTATGTAAAATAGCTCTAATGTGATCCACCTCATTGGAGAGGTTGTTGCAGTTGGATTTCATGATTTCAAGACCACCCCCACTAGTGATTTTTGCCACATCTTCAACCTGCATTTTCATTTTGTACCATTCATTAAAGAGGAACTGAACATAACTCTTTGTTAGCCTCATGTCTCCTTTCAGTTCTTTAATATCCATCACCATCTTGGCAAGATGATTATCCCCTTTCACGGGTCCCACTTGACCCAATGCTTCAATCTACTATTCAATTGGGCATTCACAGGAACCTGATTCCCCTGCATGCTCGACCCCCTTTGGTTTTGACAGATAAACTAGGAACATTCTTTGACTTAAGCTCCCTGAGATTCTGAGCGGCATCAATTTCCACTACATCCTTTTCATCCCCGAATCATCACCTTCCTAAGACTCTAATTCTTCACTAGAATCCTCCTCCTCCTACTCTCGAGTCCTCTTCCTCGGCATAACCCTCAAGAGATTTAGTGAGGGAACCAATTTTATCAATGTTGAGAGCAACTCTTTTAACTAGGGCAAGAATAAAACCTTAGTGAAGGGGGCATTGACTATGTTGTTTTTAAATTGGGAAACTGAAGCACTTAGAGAGTGAAACATAAAATATGGGAAGCTAAAACTATGGCCATGTCAAAGATAATTTAGCATAGGAAAATGGTAGGTGTAGATACACTTGTGATGGCCTTCTAGGGTAAGAAACTGAATAAGGGTTAAGGCCACTTCATCAAAAGGCTGGGGTAAAGTTGAGCAAAGAAAACCAGAAAAATGAGTGGTAAGTTTTTCATTACCTTGCAAGAACAACTTCAATTCATCTGTAGCTTCCTTTTTTGGCTTGTAAACCTCCCTTCCAAAAGTGGTAAACCCATGATTTTAGCAACAGACTCCATAGTAATCTCAATGTGCACACCTTTCAAGTCCTGTTAGCATATGGATTTGCACACATGCAAATGACATGCAAAGTCAAAGTGCGGGAACGAAGTCCTCAATGAAGGTGAGGCTGCCTTTATTGAAAACCAAAATGTATTTATGTCATGCTGTACATTCAAAATTGTATGTGGGGGGTGTTTTGGAACATCAATGGAAAGAAAAGTGAAGGAAGGAGATGGAATGGAAAGAAGGAAAGGAGTGAAATGGAATGAACTGAAATAACATGCAAGAGTTAGGTAAAAACAGAGCCTAATATTGCATGAAGATGAAAGATGAATAACCAACACAAATAAAACGGAGTTTGAGTTAGCCAAACAAGAACATGTAAAAGGGAACACACATGAGCAAGTAGATAATCAGAGCTTGATCACTGTGAAATAGAACAACCGATTAATAATGTTGACAATAAGATCAAAGATAATATTTACATGCAAGATTCAAACACCTAACATCTAATGAACATAAGAACACCAAATGTTACAAGAGACAATGAATGAGACACAAAGTTCATATTTCATTAACTCCAAAATGTTTTTCACAAAGAACACAAAGTTTCTTCCTCAAATAAAGCTTGCACAAAAGTATTTTCTTCTCCTCTCTCAAAGTCACCCTTACAAATGAGCCCCTAACTTCCTTTTATAACCCAAAAGTTGGTTACAAAGTAGTTAGGGTTTTAAATGCACATTAAATAGGGCACTTAAGTGACTTTGACTTTTTCAACCAACTTTTAAAAAGTGACTAAAAATAGAAACCACTTAAAATAACCATTATTTCACAAATAACAACACCTTTTAAAATATACAATAATAACCAGTGCCTTATCCATTGAAATGGGGTCCACCTATCTCAAGCGTATGAGAAATGGACTCTCCCACTTCGTTAGATACCAAGAAAATCAACTCCCTGCACCACCGGTGAAATTAGGATCTACCGCTTTTGCCAGTTGAAAGGATCTAAACCTTCCCAAAGTTTCAAACATCTTTTCTTCTTCTGGAGGTTCACTTGGTCGAAGAATAGCCTCACAAAATACCTGCAATTCAAGAATTCTACTTGGCATATCATTTAAATTAACAATTTTGGATTGAGCATTCTCAAATAAGTTCTTCAATTTGATGACACACTCCATGGAAACTGACGAGAAATTGTTGGCGGGAGTGTACATGTCCTTAAACAATTGTGAAAATTGTTCTTCCACCTGCTCCGATGAACACCTTTGATTATGCTCATTTACGAGGTTACAAGGAATCTCAGCCATGAATTCCTAAATCAAGGAGAGTGAAGTGAAGGCTTCATTGCACATGCTGTCATAATGAATCATAGAATCCTTGAGAAGCGTCTTTCTTGATTTGAGATGCAGACACCAAAGAAAATGTGTCCCTCGATGTTCAAATTTGAGAATTCCTTCAATAGCTAAAACTAAAGATTCCATACTTGTCATCTCTTGTAAACTGGGAAATATCTCATCCAAATTTGATATAGCAGAAACAAAAGTTTCTTTGAAAGAAAGAATTGGATCCAGATACGCACTGATATCTTCATGAAGCTTAACTGCAGTCTTTATCACCCCTGGCCTAAAATGAGAATCTCTGAAAGCCAAGTTTTAGTGACATGGCCCAATGTGTTTATTTCCTTTGACAAATTGAGAGTCTCTTCATCACGGGGCAGCCTACTACATCAGTCTTGGGAAGGTGGATGATATGGGATTTATCAAATGTTGAACATACTCCACCAATTAATTTTTTTGGCCTTCACTGAGAGTTTTGAGACTTGTATTTCTCAAGTCTTTTTAGCACGATATCAATTGAGTCTCGAGCCATCACCATGTCACTTTCTAATGTAGATCTTCTAAGTCCCAGTCTAGAAACTTCATAGTCAGCTGGCATCATAACATCGCGCTCTTTCTCCACTTGTGGAATGGAAAGGTCTATAAATTTGTTTCCATCACTATCCACCATTATTCGAGAAAGCACCTTAGGATTTTTAGGAATGACGTCATTCGAAATTTTGAAAAGGGCATCCAAATCGATGTCAATTGGCTTGACAACCCTCTTCCTTTTCTTTACTTCAAAATCAACCCAAGAAGAAGTATCATTCACTATTTCAGCATACAGAATCTTGGAGCTCGAATCAATATTCTCATTATTTCCGACATCATGAGATCCTTCTTGAATCCTATCTATGACCTCGATTTGAGGAGACACAACCTCAATATCCACTTCCTGATTATTCGGGAGATTTTGGGAAATCCCTTCATGAACTACATGCTCTGAAGTGTTTGATATTTGAATTACCTGCACCTGAGTGGATGCTTGTTTGAAGCATGGCTGAGGATCATTTGTTGCTAGCTTCTGAGCACTATTAATGATGTGGGTAGAAGAATCTCTACTCGAGGTAGAAAATCTAGACACACGCTCTCTTCCTTCTTTGGGGTTTGGATCTTTGGATCTCTCTCCTCGTGACATGTTACTTGGTGAAGTGGATTTTGGCAACCACTCTTTTCTTTCTGTTGTGTATGATTGGATGGTAATGAAGTTGATCGAGAAGAAACCTTGGTTGAATGGAGACCCCCTCATATAGGAAATTTTTGTGATCCCGAAATGTGATCTAGAATTGATTGCAATTTGGCAAGTTCCTTGTCATACCAAGATATGCTTCTTTCAATAATTGGTTGGTTCTTGCCATCAAGAGAAAATTCATCTCTCTTGGTCAGTCGATTTAAGGCAATGGGATAAAGGCAACGGCATCATATGAAGGATCGACGACGTCCTCATCATCATTTATGAATGAATCGAGAGGACTCTTAATGTGGAAGGCCTTGATCTGAGCAAGTGTTAGGCGAGAGTACTCCTGTCTTCTTACTTCATGTTCATCGGAACAAGTTGCCCAGAAATCTTCCATGGTAGGATTATGTTGGTACTTCGCTCCCATAATCTTTTGCATATATCCATTGATATCAAACTGGGCTCTCTTCACATATGGATGGATGGTTATGAGAGCGAACTCTTTTTCCATGAGTTGTGCGCTAAAAATATTTGGACATTGGTATTCCCGATTTGGATCGAGAAATGAATTCCTGGACGGTGCTTGTCACTAAGAAGGTAGTAAACTTGGAATAGTTGTAGTGCCAACTTCATTAATGCCCATCATCAATGACGCATTTAGGGAGTTTCCATGGGGTACCAGAAAGCCACTCATGTGAATGTAGGAAAAAGATGAAAATTGTATAAACCAGGTTCCCCATTAGGAAATGACACTCATGGCTTCTTTAGAAAATCTTTCCTCGTATTCGATTCGGAGTTCGGATCACGCGAGAAGGTGAATGCATTGTTGACTCTTCTAAAATGGTGAGAACTATTTTTGAAGTTGAAAGTGAGGTAATAGTGAAAACAGTTGTTTGATGACCCCAAGACCCCTCTCATTTCAAGTCTCGAAAATAGCTTTCTTCATACTACTGCATAGGTCAGATATGAAGTCATGTAGAAGCATCTAGTCATATTAACTTCTATCAATTGCTTGTGAATGGTGTTACTGATGATGGTGGCCCAATCCACAAACTCTTTCTTAGCTAGGATGATACAGATAAATTGGTACATCCATGGGTGAAAAATCCTTGCAGAAGGTAGACCGAAAATTAGACTTAGGAGAGTGATCATGTCTCTGATTTCTTCCTATTGGCATAACAGCTGATTAACACGATGAGATCCCTCTCCACCATAAGTTCGAGCTTTTGGTGTGACGACAAGTCATGTAGCTCTGATAATAGGAAGTTAAGTGCACCACCCCAGAGTAATTCTGGGATGGGTGACCACCTGGGAAATTCTCGGTTTCACTTCCTCTTAATATGTCATTGGGCTTGATTGGGTGTATACCCGGCTCCATCGTGTGGGAGGGTATTGGCATAGCAGCTGATTAACATGATGAGATCCCTCTCCACCATAAGTTCGAGCTTTTGGTGTGATGGTAAGTCGTGTAGCTCTGATACCATGAAAAGAGTTTGCGAGAATCAAATCAGAAACGAGGCACCATGAAGTAGTTACACTCCAACGGAATTGTGATAGCTCCAAAGTAATTGCAAGAAAGAAATGATCAGTAATGGAAGAACTTGCTCAATCAAAAACAAAGCTTGCAGATAGAGGAAAGATAGCGGAGCGTCTTGGCATGCTAATAAATGAATAGAAAAGGGGTACATATAGGGTCTTTGAGTAACCCTAGTGGATGACACACATGAAACCCTAAACCTACCCTAAACCTAACACTTCCATGAACTCAATGCGGTACAGTTCTTTGGGGAGCTCACAATTCAAGGTCTCTTGGTTACTAGCCAGTAGTTGTTGACCATTTTGCTTCATCTTAGGGGTTCTTCATCCCAGAACTCTTGCATTGATTGGCAAGTGATATCCGCAATCTCATGAAAGTCGGGTATGCCAAGCAATTCCTCAATGTGTTCTGGTGCGATTAAGAGGAAAGGCTCACGGTTATCTTTAAAAATCCCTCATTTCTCAGGGTTGTAATGCTCCGTGCAAGCAATCACCAATTCTGGACACTACACCAAGACAGGGAATCTTCTTTGCATGGGGTAGGCCACTATAGTAAAGCCTATCTCGAGAAAATGGTTTTGCCGTTTTTCGCCACTCGCCGCAAAAGCTGCTGCATGTCGATGTGACCGATTTGTATCGGTGATGTTGTCATATGCTAACTTAATGGAGCTAGGAGGGATAATTCCTTGGAATTCATATTTCAGGGCGGATTTGTTAGATTTCTCCACTGGCTTCCTCGATCTCCCCGTAGATTTGGATTTTTTGGCCATTATGAATTTAACAAAAAAGTGACTCAGGCATGCCAGACAACGCAAATGGGGTTGGGTCTCAGTCTCTAAAACACCATTGATTTAATATTATTATTATTATTATTTTAAAAATAATAATAATAATCGATCCAATTACAATTTTTTTAATATATGTCAATACAAACAAATCGAGACTAAGCTCGAATTCTAAATCTGGTGACAATAATGATATCTATTTATTTATTTTAATTAAAATCTCCCAATTTTAATATTTCACGCGGATCAATTTAATCTTTTTTTTAAATTCACCTTGGCTGCATGAACTACTGATTTTGCAAATGCGTGGAAGATCTTTTGTTCTGCAAATGCGTGGGAAATAACCACAAACTGGTTTTGTTATTCTGTGCTGACGTTGGATTACACTTGGGTCTATGTTTGGACTGGTCTTTCTTTGAATGCGTGGTGATCTCCCTTCAAACTGCGTGAATCTCCTTTCACCATCCTAGCTTTGATGATTTGTTGGTTTACCTCTTTCCTTCAGGCTCGCGTGAGTTTTGACCACTCCGGTTGGTGCTGAGTGGTTCACTTTACCTCTGCGTGGACTGGTGTTCTATGCGAAAAGTGTGTGACTGCTCCTTCTACAAGAACATGGTGAGCTTTACTTCCTTCCTTGGTCGATGCTTTGATTTGCTGGAAGATTGTATTTTTTTGTGTGGAAGGAATTCTATTCCTCCTTTTCTACGTGGAAAACTCCTTTCTCTGCCCAATGCGTGGACTATCTTCCCTCAGATAATTTAAAAATTATTTTTCTTTCTTTATGTGGAAAGGAAAAGAAAATTTTTGTTTTATTGGAAACCTCCTGAGGCGGCCTGCTCTTTCTCTCTTTCCTAGGCATGGGTTTGAAAACAGTTCTTTATCCCTTCCTTTACCCAATGCGTGGTATCCTTTCTTTACTGGGCGCATGGAAGTCTTTTGTAAATGCGTGGAAACACTGCCCCTCTTTGTTAATGTGTATGGCTTACTTTTGTAATGTGTGGCTTTGTTCTTTCACCAGACGCGTGGACAACTGTTCTTTCTTTTTTTTTATTAAAAGCTATTCTATTCCTCCAGCTGGGCACATGGACTTCTCTTGGCTGGGTGTGGCCTACACTTAATTTCCTTGTTTTTTTAAAGATTATTTCTCTTTTCCTAATACCTGCGTGGAAGATTGTTATCCTTCCTCTGGCTGGTATTTGTTTAGATTTTGATAAAACCTCCTTGCATGCATGACTGATATTTCTTCCTTCATAATGGCGTGAGTTTCTCTTGCATTATGGGATGTTGACAAAATATTATGTCCTCCTGAAGAAATAAGAAGCAATTGGAAAGCTTCGCATGACTTTTTCCAATGAGTTTGGTGAGGAAGTTATGGAATTAATCTAACTTCCTCTCTTCTGAAGGTAGTGGCTTAAGTGTCGAGGGGAAATGGGGAAAGCACACAGCAATTTCCAACGGGAATGGCAAAGTGGGTTGCAGAATCCCATGTAATTTCCCCATGTGGGAAATTGGGAATTTCTTTCCGTTAGCCAATCCATGATTTGGCAATTGGTGGAGAAAACCCCATGTGCGGGAAATTGGAAGAAGATTGCCAGAAAGGGAAATCTAGGTTCGGGAAGCCAAATTAGCTTCCGTGCGATTGGAAGCGTAGGCTTACTTCCCGGCATTAAAATTTGTCAAATGAACTTTTTAATTAATATTTATCTAATTAAATACTTCTTTATTTAAAAATCAATTGTATCAAACAAAAAGCAATTAATTAATTAATTAATTTTAATGTATTTTAACATGATTTAAAGCCTGGTGGGAAGAGTTCTTGCCCGAAAAGGACAAAACAAAGACCAAAATGATCACAAAAATGAGACGATCGCAATGAGGGAATGAACCATACAAAGTAACACTTTTCAAAATTTTCAATTTTTTCATTTTTATTATAATTAATAATTTTGCAAAGTCAAAATTAGCTGATAACAGATGGCT
Source organism: Taxus wallichiana var. yunnanensis (assembly GCA_018340775.1). NCBI lineage: Eukaryota > Viridiplantae > Streptophyta > Pinopsida > Cupressales > Taxaceae > Taxus > Taxus wallichiana. Next base: position 244,216,001 of record CM031243.1, on the reverse strand, counting down.
CTGATTGGGGACAAGGACTTCATGGACGCAGCAACGGACCCAGACCAAAATATTAATGAACATGATCTCAAAATGATGGGGCACAAAAATGGGGCAACACAAGAGAGGAGACCGAAAAACAAGGAAACAAACAAACCAAAATCCTAATTACCTATAAACATACGGGGATCAACCGTTTTCAATTCTAGTAATACTTGAGATACTGCCCACTGTAGGGCAAAGGCAAATGAGTTCCATCAGGATATGACAGGTAATAGGTACTATCTCCATAGAAATGCCTTATTTTGAATGGTCCCAGCCACAGTGAGTCAAACTTCCCATGCTTTCCTTTTGGCTCACGTCTTTTGTCCCAGAGAAGAACTAAGTCATTGATTTGAAACTGTCTCTCCTAGTTTTTCTGTCAAACAACTTCTTTACCTTGGATTGATGTTCCTCAATCCTATTTGCCACTTGAATTCTTTGTTCCTTGAGCTTGCTTAGGAACATGATCCTTTTATCTAATGCATTGGTGAAGCATTCATCATCAACTGCCTGAGCTAATTTTAATGCTGGTAACTCTAGTGTGACGGGAATTTGAGCATCGGTTCCATATAAAAGTTGAAATGGAGACATCCCGATTTCCCTTTTGGGAGTTATGCGGTCAGCCCACAATGCATCGTATAACTTTTTGTGCCAAGTTCTTTGATTTTCTTCGACTAACTTGCGCACAATAGTAATGAGGTTTTTGTTGTTGGATTCAGCCTGACCATTTCCCTGAGGGTAGTAATATGATGAATGAGACAAAGATATCCCATATCCATAACAAAAACCTATCATCTCTGTAGAAGAAAATTTTGAGGCATTGTCTGTCAGAATCTTGTGTGGAATTCCATAACGAACCAATATATTTTCTTTGATGAAATCATAGATTACTGCAGTAGATGTTTGTTTCACTGGTATAGCTTCCATCCACTTTATAAAGTAGTCAGTGGTGGTGAGCACATGAGTATGACCAGCACTAGAATTAGAATTCGAAACCTCGATGAAATATAAACCCCATTATTGAAAGGGTTCTTCAATGACAATCGGCTTTAAAGGCAATGTTGTCAACTTAGGTCTTCCAACAAATTGTTGACAAGCTTCACATTTTATCACGCATTTTTGAGCATCGAAAAAAACATAGTGGGCCGATAATAGTGTGCTCTCGAGAATTTTATGGGTTATTCGCTTGGCCCCGGAAGAAATGACCACCGCAAGCATGATTGTGGAAAGCTTCCAACAACTTAGGTTGTTGCTCTTTATCAACACATCTGAGGAACATGTCGTCAATCCCTTTCTTGAACAACATGTTATCCCAAATGACGTACATAGTAGCTCTTAATTTGATAGCTCATTTCTCTTTAGCTATCAGATTCTCTGGACACTCGCCATATGTGAGGAAGTAGGCAATATTAGAATACCATTCATCTGTGGTACTGATAAAAACCACCAATGGTAAATTTTCTTCAACTGGTTCTTCCTCATAGTTATCTCGTGGTTCATTCTCTGCAATGAGTTGGCAGAGTCCTCTTCCTCGAACCAACTTGGTAGGCTTGATGTCCAAATCATATTCTTGGATCTTGGAGACCCAATTACCTCTTTTAGATCCCGGTTCCTATTGTGTCAACATTGATTTCACTGCGGTGTCTGGAACTAAGACTTTGGTGTGAGAATTCAACACATAATACCTGAAGTGTTTCAGGGCTCTTACCACCACGTACGCATGTCTCTCAAGAGGAGTGTAATTAAGTTCATGTTTCTTGAATCTCAAACTCATGAATGTGATAGGAGATTTGATCCCCTCTTGATTATGTTACGTCAGGATGGCAGAGATTGTGTGTGGCGAAGCATAGCAATAAATTATAAAATCCTTTTTAAAATTGGGACACGCCAATGTAGGAGCTTTGGCAATAGAACTCTTAATTTTCTCAAATGCCTCTCTACCTTCCTTTGACCATTTGAAGGATTCTTTTCCTTTCATCATATCAGCGATTTCCTTAGTCAGCTCGGTAAAATCTGGCACGAACCTTCTCAAAAATTTCACCTTCCCAAAGAAGGAGTGGACCCTAGGCTTACTTGTAGGCAAGGAAAGACTTTTAATAGCTTGAACGCAGCGTTCAGGATCGATCTTAGTTCCTTCCTTAGAAACAATATGACCTAAGAGTTTCCCTTCTGTAACTCCGAACACGAACTTTTTGGATTCAGAGAAATCTTATGAAGTCTGCACCTTTGCAATATTTTCTCCAAATCCCTTAGGTGATCTCCTCATTTCTTGGAGAACACTATCAAGTCATCTAGGTATATCACAATGATCTTGTCTTTATAATCTACAAATGCCATATCCATGGCCCTTTGAAAAGTTACACCGGCATTGATCAAACCAAAGGGCATTCTTCTATATGTGAATGTACCCCAGGGGGTAGTGAACGCGGTTTTATGTTGATCTTCTCTAGCCACTTCAATCTGATTATAGCCAGAGAAACCATCTAGCATAGATAGCATTTCCGATCCAATTCATTGCCTACAAAATATGGTCCATGACTGGCAGTGGGTAGTTATCCTTCAAAGAATCCTGATTAAGATTGCGGAAATCCACGCAAATCTTAATTTCTCAATTTTTCTTGTGAACCGGTACAATATTAGCTATCCAAGTCGAATGTCAAATAGGAAACACTATTCATGCATCTAGCATCTTTTGAACTTCATGAAATATTGTCCCTGCAATCTTGGGATTATATTGTCTTTGCTTTTTCCTGAATGGGGCGCACCTGGGCTTGAGGGTATGGCATGCTCCATTTCCCTGGGTTGGAAAGACTTCAAGTCTTCGTATGAATAAGCCAAAACGTCAGAATATTTGGTAAGTAGACTTATGAATTTCCTACGCTCCTCAGGTGAGCAACACTTGCCAATATTGATTAGGTGAGGTTTATCCTTGGTACCGATATTAACTTGCTCATAGTCAGCAGAATTTGCAGGTCCTGCCTACTCTTTCTCTTTGATAAACCTGTCATGTTTGTCAAAAAGTTCTTCAAGTGAAACCAATCCTTTGGGAATTTTATTTCCTTTGAGTTGAATGATGCCATCACCAGGATCTTCGTTCTCAACTCCTTCCTGAATGGGTGAGGTAGTTGATTTGTGAAATGCAGAATCACTTCCTTTAAAGTACAATTGTTCAAAATTTTCTCTCTTTTCCAAGAAGGCAATAATTTCTTGATCATCATTAATTACTTGCCAATTTTCAGCATTATCAGGAACACTTGGCCTAAAAACCATTTCAATGGTGTATTTGACTTGATCTAATTCGAATGAGGAATCATTAATGAAGCTAAGACTGCTAGAGAATCTGCTTTGTCATTATTTTTACGAGGGATAGATTTTATGGAAAAAGCGTTGAAGACTTCTATTGCGTCCCACACTTTATTTCTATAGTGTCTCAAACGATCATTCTTTACTTGGAATTGATTTCTTAATTGTTTCACGATCAATTCCGCATCCCCAAAGACTTTCAAATTTTTATCCCTTTCTCCTCATTTGGAGATATGAGCAACACTCCTGCACCATAACCCATTGAGCAACAACTTCCATCAAACTCAAGAGTCCATATCTCATTGGAATCTTGGCAAGTGATCTCAGGGGTATGAATTTTTGCAGTCATCATATAATTACCCATACTTGAGCCTTGGAAAAGGATCTATGCACGAGGATCTTCGGTTTTAGTTACCGTGAACTTTGCCTGAGCTTCCAGCATAAGCTTTTTCATTTCTCCATTGATAGGAATCATGGCATGAGACCAGTCCATTTGAATCTCACCACCCAAATCCCTGCAAAATTTCTTGCTCAACAACATTCCATATGAGGTGGGAATATCAAGCAACTAAAATAGTTACCTTAACTCACTTTTGAGGGAATTGGGCTAAAACCATTTGGGCGTCTTTAATCTGCCTAATTAGAGGAACTTGCTTGGTTTCCATGGAGTAACATGATCCGAATGTTCTTGTACAAGTCAAACCAAGAGCATGTGCTACTTTTGTCGGCATCACATTATCCGAGGCTCCAGAGTCTATAATGTAATTACTTAATTTACATCCATTGATCAGAAAGGACACAAAGAAAGGTTTAATCTTTTCATTTGAAGGTGTAGTGGCTGCCACAATATTTTGAGTTTTCCCATCTTTAGGGGTTTTCAGAATTCCTTTGGAGGAATGAATAGTAGAGTCACCTTTGATAAGTGGACCAATTTCTCGAGTTGATCCTTGTTGGATTTCAAGTACTCTGCCTGTGACATGGAGATTTTTGTTTTATTGATATGATCAATGATATCAAATTTAGGCAAAGTAATCGCACTTGAAGTCTCAGATATAAATTCTTTCAAACTTGATGATGGCACACTTTTGACCTTAGCCTCGGGCTTGGTTGACACTGATGTGGAAGAAGGAACTTTCTTCGTAGTTGGTTTACCAACCGATTGATCTAACAAAGGCCCTCCTTTCTTTAAGATAGTCTTGACCTTTGAAACCTTGGTCACCTTGGAATCTTTAGAAGCCTCATTTGTCTTGGATTCTTTAGGAGTTTCCTTGGAAACCTCTTTATCTCCCGCCTTAGTGGTATCCTGCTCCTTTTTCTGAGAGCATGTGAAAATGGTGAAAGATTGACTATTCATATCTTCTATAATTTCTTCGTATTCATCTTCCTCATCGGAACGGTACTCAAAGAAATGATTATTACTTTCCCTCTCAAGATCTTCAACTTCAAGTTCAGATGTTTCAGAATCTGGCTCTTCCTCATCAACCTCAACGACTTCAATCTCATCATCGCTTTCTTCAATGACATCACATTTTGAATTAGTTGTGGGAGCTGCTTCAATATCAAGCCTCATTAGAGTGCCTGCAATCCTAGATTTGTTGGGAACGTATCCTTTTCTCAGGATGTCTTTGTAATGAGCAGGTTTACTACATTGAGCAACTTGCTTTTTCAAAGCAAAGCACATAATTAGCCAACTTAGTGAGCATAGTTTCTGAAGCGTTGGGAGTTTCTTGACTCTTTCCTTTGAGGGGATTTTTCTTGAATTTTTCTGCCATGATTAAGTCATCTTTAATTTCTATGGCTAAAGATTGAGCAAGTTCCAAAGTAGCCACCCTAGCCCTTCTCAGCTGATAGCACACTTCTAGTTGTTGTGCGTTAATAAAGAAACATTTTTGTCCATCAAAGTTTGGACGAATCCCGATGGGAACTTTGTTCACCATTTTGTTGAATTTTTCCACGAAATTCCTCATGGGTTATGTTGGCTCTTTCTTCACTGAGATAGTTGGGCAAGAAGAGCATGTTCATCTTCTGCCGTCTTGAATTGATTTTCAAACTTAGTTTTCATATCATTCCAATTTTTGATACATCCATTGGGTAGATGATGAAACCAATCTATAACAACATCATGTAATGTTTCGATGAAGAGACGAATAGCAACATCTTCATATTCTACCGACAAAACAACACATGCAACAAAAAAGGTAGAAATATGGTCATCTGGTGACGTCTTCCCATCTCCATTGAACTTGGGAAGAATCTTTCTTGATCCTCGTGGGATTTCATGTCGAGTAGGTAAGGCCAATGGGCCTATGGCATTTCCCCATGGTTTGTTGCCATTTGAGGAAAGGTGGTATGCGAAGGTAAAACAATGTGAGCAAGGACAAGTGCTTGATTGGTAGTGATTCCTTCCTTGCTTGCTCTTTCAGGACTTGATGCAAGGCTTGCAAATCTACGAGGTGTGTTCTTCTTTGGAGGAGATAACTTGAAACCAAATTTTCCTTGAAAGTCAAAAGTGGGGTCAGATCGACCTTTAGCTTTTTCTCCTCGTGTAAACCTCTTTCCTTCCAGTTTGGAATCTTTATTGTGAAGGGATCACTGGCATTTTAGACCAGATCTAGCCTTTTCTCTTTGCTCTCTTTCTTGAGCTATTTGCGCATGAATAACTCTAGCAACTCTCGCGGCTTTCTCTTCTTCATTATCTAAATCGATGCATGCGGTGAGATGAAAATGATGGTTGCTTGTGCGCTTTTCGAAATAGCTTTCCTCAAATCGATGATATGTCTTCTTGAGTATCTGTAAAACAAGATTTAGTTACAAGATAGGTGGGTTACCTGTAATAGTCATAAAATTTTTACCTTGGTGGAAGAGGATCACGTTGATAAACAACAATCAAAGCACGTGTCAGAGGTCTTCTAGCCACAAGTGTGGGTGCTCTTCTTCTAAGATCTTCGATGTAGATTTCTCTGTCAATGGCTCTATCTACAACCACAAATTGTTGTAAGCTTTCACGGTTTCCCCAAGCTCTTGTTCGAAGGTTGCGTAATGTCTCCTTGGAAATCTTCATCGGGCACAAGGTTCGGTTGAAGAATGGAGCTTGTGTAGATGGAATACTCATAAATATTTAACTAAGCATCAGTTAACGATTCTGAATCCCAGTGAGTCACCAAAAATTGTTAGCATATGGATTTGCACACATGAAAATGATATGCAATAATGTGCGAATGAATTCCCTCCTCAATGAAGGTGAGGTGCCTTTATTGAAAACCAAAACTATATTTACGTCTGTACATTCAAAATTGTATGTGGGGGTGTTTTGGAACATCAATGGAAAGAAAATTGAATGAAGGAGAAGGAATGGAAAGAAGGAAAGGACTGAAATGGAATGAGCTAAAAGAACATGTAAGAGTTCGGTAAAAACAGAGCCTAATATTACATGAAGAGGAAAGATGAATAACCAACACAAATAAAATGGAGTTTGAGTTAGCCAAACAAGAACGTGTAAAAGGGAACACACATGACCAAGTAGATAATCGAGCTTGATCACTTTGTGAACTAGAACAACCGATTAATAATGTTGACAATAAGATTAAAGATAATATTTGCATGCAAGATTCAACACCTAACATCTAATGAACATAAGAACACCAAATGTTACAGAGAGACAATGAATGAGACACAAAGTTCATATTTCATTAACTCCAAAATGTTTTTCACAAAGAACACAAAGTTTCTTCCTCAAACAAAGCTTGCACAAAAGTATTTTCTTCTTCTCTCTCAAAGTCACCCTTACAAATGAGCCCCTGACTTCCTTTTATAACCCAAAAGTTGGTTACAAAGTAGTTAGGGTTTTAAATGCACATTAAATAGGGCACTTAAGTGACTTTTACTTTTTCAACCAACTTTTAAAAAGTGACTAAAAATAGAAACCACTTAAAATAGCCATTATTTCCGAAATAACAACACCTTTTAAAATATACAATAATAACCAGTGCCTTATCCATTGAAATGGGGTTCGCATATCTCAAGTGTATGAGAATTGGACTCTCCCACTTCATTAGATACCAAGAAAATCAACTCCCTGCACCACCAGGTGAAATTAGGATCTGCCATTTTTCCAGTTGAAAGGATCTAAACCTTCCCAAAGTTTCAAACATATTTTCTTCTTCTGGAGGTTCACTTGGTCAAAGAATAGCTTCACAAAATACCTGCAATTCAAGAATTCTACTTGGCATATCATTTAAATTAACAATTTTGGATTGATCATTCTCAAATAAGTTATTCAATTTGATACACCACTCCATGGAAACTGATGAGAAATTGTTGGCGGGAGTGTACATGTCCTTAAACAATTGTGAAAAATTTTCTTCCACTTGCTTCGATGAACACCTTTGATTATGCTCATTTACGAGGTTACAAGGAATCTCAGCCACGAATTCCTGAATCAAGGAGAGTGAAGTGAAGGCTTCATTGCACATGCTATCATAAGGAATCATAGAATCCTCGAGAAGCGTCTTTCTTGATTTGAGATGCATACCAAAGAAAACTTGTCCCTCGATGTTCAAATTTGAGAATTCCTTCAATAGCTAAAATTGAAGATTCCATACTTGTCATCTCTTGTAAACTGGGAAATATCTAATCCAAATTTGATATAGCAGAAACAAAAGTTTCTTTGAAAGAAAGAATTGGATCCAGATACGCACTGATATCTTTATGAAGCTTAACTATGGTCTTGATCGTCCCTTGGCCTAAAACGAGAATCTTTGAAAGCCAAGTTTTAGTGACATGGCCCAATGTGTTTATTTCCTTCGACAAATTGAGAGTCTCTTCATCTGGGGCAGCCACTACATCAGGTACTGGGAAGGTGGATGATATGGGATTTATCAAATGTTGAACATACTCCACCAATTAATTTTTTTCAGCCTTAAGCTGAGAGTTTTGAGACTTGTATTTGTCAAGTCTTTTTAGCACGATATCAATTGAGTCTCGAGCCATCGCCATGTCACTTTCTAATGTGGATCTTCTAAGTCCTAGTCTGGAAACTTCATAGTTAGCCAACGTCATAACATCGTGCTCTTTATCCACTTGTGGAATGGCAAGGTCTATAAATTTGTTTCCATCACTATCCACCATTATTCGAGAAAGCACCTTAGGCTTTTTAGGAATGACGTCATTCGAAATTTTTGAAAAGGGCATCCAAATCGATGTCAATTGGCTTGATAACTCTCTTCCTTTTCTTTACTTCAGAATCAACCCAAGGAGTATCATTCACTATTTCATCATACAGAATCCTGGAACTCGAATCAATATTCTCATTATTTCCGACATCATGAGATCCTTCTTGAATCCTATCTACGACCTCGATTTGAGGAGGCACAACCTCAATATCCACTTCCTGATTATTCGGGAGATTTTGGGAAATCCCTTCATGAACTACATGCTCTGAAGTGTTTGATATCTGAATTACCTACACCTGAGTGGATGCTTGTTTGAAGCATGGCTGAGGATCATTTGCTGCTAGCTTTGGAGCACTATTAACGATGTGGGTAGAAGAATCTCTACTCGAGGTAGAAAATCCAAACACACGCTCTCTTCCTTCTTCGGGGTTTGGATCTTTGGATCTCTCCTTGTGACACGTTACTTGGTGAAGTGGATTTTGGCAACCACTCTTTTCTTTCTGTTGTGTATGATTGGATGGTAACGAAGTTGATCGAGAAGAAACCTTGGTCGAATGGAGACCCCCTCGTATAGGCAATTTTTGTGATCCCGAAACGTGATCTGGAATTGATTGAAATTTGGCAAGTTCCTTGTCATACCAAGATATGCTTCTTTCAATAATTGGTTGGTTCTTGCCATCAAGAGAAAATTCATCTCTCTTGGTCCGATCAATTCGAGGCAATGGGGTAAAGGCAATGGCATCATATGAAGGATCAATGACGTCCTCATCATCATTTATGAATGAATCGGGAGGACTCGTAATGCTCTGCAAGCAATCACCAATTCCGGACACTACACCGAGACAGGGAATGTTGTTGCTTGGGGTAGGCCACTATGGTAAAGCCTATATGAGAAAATGGTTTTGCCTTCAGTTTTCGCTCACTCGCCACAAAACCGTTGACGTCGATGTGATCTAGATTTGTATCGATTATGTTCTCACATGCCGACTTAATGGAATCCTGGGAGGCATAATTCCTTGGAATTCATATTTCAGGGTGGATTTGTTAGATTTCTCCATTGGCTTCCTTGATCTCCCTGTAGATTTGAATTTTTCAGCCATTATGAATTTAACAGAAAAGTGACTCGGAGCACGTGAGAACGCAACGGGCCGAGTCTCGGTCTCGAAACCCCGTTGATGTAAGAAAAATATTTTTGCTTTAATATTATTATTATTATTATTTTAAAAATAATAATAATAATCAATCCGAATTACAATTTTTTTAATATGTCAATACAAACAAATCGAGACTAAGCTCGAATTCTAAATCTGGTGACAACAATGATATCTATTTATTGATTTTAATTAAAATCTCCCGATTTTAATATTTCACGTGGATCGATTTAATCTCTTTTTTAAAATTCACCTTGGCTACATGAACTACTGATTTTGTGAATGCGTGGAAGATCTTTTATTCTGCAAATGCGTGGGAAATAACCACAAACTGGTTTTGCTATTCCTATGCTGATGTTGGATTACACTTGGGTCTCGTGTTTGGGTGGTCTTTCTTTGAATGCGTGGTGATCTCCCTTCAAACTGCATGAATCTCCTTTCATTGTCTTGGCTTTGATGATTTGTTAGTTTACCTCTTTCCTTCAGGCTCGCGTGAGTTTTGACCACTCTGGTTGGTGTTGAGTGGTTCACTTTACCTCTACATGGACTGGTGTTCTATGTGAAAAGTGTGTAATGCTTGCTCCTTCTACAAGAACATGGTGAGCTTTACTTCCTTCCTTGGTGATGCTTTGATTTGTTGGAAGACTATATTTTTGTGTGGAAGGAATTCTATTCCTCCTTTTCTACATGGAAAACTCTTTTCCGCCCAATGCGTGGACTGTCTTCCCTCAAATAATTTAAAAACTGCTTTTCTTTCTTTATGCGTGGAAATGAAAAGAAAATTTATGTTTTATTGGAAACCTCCTAAGGCAGCTTGCTCTTTCTCTCTTTCCTAGGCATTGGTTTGAAAACAGTTCTTTATCCCTTCCTTTACCCAATGCATGGTATCCTTTCTTTGCCGGGCGCATGGAAGTCTTTTGTAAATGCATGGAAACACTGCCCCTCTTTGTTAATGTGTATGGATTACTTCTGCAATGTGTGGCTTTGTTCTTTCACTAGACACGTGGACAACTATTCTTTCTTTTTTTTATATTAAAAATTGTTCTATTCCTCTAGCTGGGCGCATGGACTTCTCTTGGCTGGGCGCGGCCTACACTTAATTTCCTTTTTTTTTAAAAGATTGTTTCTCTTTTCCTAATACCTGCGTGGAAGATTGTTGTCCTTCCTCTGGCTGGTATTTGTTTAGATTTTGATAAAACCTCCTTGCATGCACGACTGATATTTCTTCCTTCACAATGGCGTGAGTTTCTCTTGCATTATGGGATGTTGAAAAAATATTATGTCCTCCTGAAGAAATAAGAAGCAATTGGAAAGCTTCGCACGAATTTTTCCAACGAGTTTGATGGAGGAAGTTATGGAATTAATCTAACTTCCTCTCTTCTCGAGTAGTGGCTTGAGTGCCTAGGGGGAAATGGGGAAAGCAATGGGCAATTGCCAACGGGAATGGCAAAGTGGGTTGGCAATCCCGTGCAATTTCCCCATGTGGGAAATTGGGGAATTTCTTGCCCGTTAGCCAATCCATGATTTGGCAATTGGTGGAGAAAACCCCATGTGCAGGAAATTGGAAGCAGATTGCCAGGAAAGGGGAAATCCGGGTTCGAGAAGCCAAATTGGCTTCCCGGCAGTTGGAAGCGTAGGCTTACTTCCCCAACATTAAAATTTGTCGAATGAACTTTTTAATTAATATTTATTTAATTAAATACTTCTTTATTTAAAAATCAATTGTATCAAACAAGAAGCAATTAATTAATTAATTTTAATGTATTTTAATGTGATTTAAAGCCTGGCGGGAAGAGTTCTTGCCCGAAAAGGATGAAACGAAGACCGAAACGACCACAAAAATGAGACGATCGCAATGAGGGGAATGAACCACGCAAAGTAACACTTTTCAAATTTTTCAAATTTTTCATTTTTATTATAATTAATAATTTTACAAAGTCAAAATTAAGCGATAACAGTCCACAACTCCCCTTTTTGGTTGACTTCAGTGTCCAGCAAAGTCCTTACTCAGATTTTCATAATGACCTTCAAATATTTTGAGAAAAGGAGAGAAACCCATTCTCTTGAACACTTCCATGGCTTCAAAGCTTAACTCCATCTAGGTCATACGGTTCAGTTCTCACAAGATCACCCCCATCTAATAATATGAGCACCAGTTCACAGAAATTCCCAAATTTAGGTTAACCAGATTAAAATGAACAATCCCAACAATGTCGATGTTACAATCACGGAAGGAAATAATGACTCAAAGGTAGCATGAGCGGACCCAGTCCCAAAGCTTCGCATAACCCCAACTTAAATTCACATGAGTCTTACATCTCTTATACATCATTTCCTTGTAATACCATGACCTGTCATTATTACCCAGTGGTGACATGTCCATGTTGTTCTTTTTAGAGGTGTGCTCGCACCTTAGTATCTATAGCTTCCTCATTATTGATTAATGTCATTCCATGAAAATTAACCCCTTATTGGAAAAATAATCAAGCAATACTATTTGCCTCTCTATAGATATGTTTAAAGGTGATTTCTTCAAACAAGTTAGACATTCCTTTTATACTAGTTATAGAGTTTTGAATAGATGTAGAAGTAGTACCTTTGCCAATAATGTTGTTAATAATGTTTAGTGAGTCTCCTTCCACTTCCAATCTAACAAATTTGTGTTGATAGGCTATAGAGACACCCCAATAAGCAACAACTACTTCAGCAACGTGATTCGATTGAATTCCAAGATTACAATGATACCCAAGAATGAATCTTCCTTGATAATCACGGAAGACCCCTCCACAACCAGATTTTCTGGGGTTTCCTTTGGAAGCACCATCAAAATTTAGCTTTATCCATTCCTTGTTAGGTTTCACCCAACCTTGAAGCCTAGGATTATGTATAGGGAGGTTAGTTTGAGTAGGACTTAAACCCCAATTCTTAGATAATTTACTCTCATTTTGAAGAATTGTTTTCTTATGTGGGGATATGGTAGAGAAGTTTGCATTGATAGCATTAAAACAAGTCCCAACTTTCTTTTCCGATTCCTTCTTCCCTTTAAAAATCCGCCTATTTCTCTCTTTCCAAATTTCCCAAGCCAAGTGCATAATAGAAAGGGTCCAAAGATGTTTGAGTCCTTGACTCTTGAAAGGACTAAACCATTGGGACCATAGTTGCTTAATGGAGCATGGGAAAATCCACTTGATCTCAAATAGATTAAGAAGGGTGTTTCTAACCGATACCAAAAAGGGGCAATGGAGGAATAGATGTAAAGATTCTTCAGTATCTTTTTCACACAGAACACACCTATTCACCATATGAAAATTTCTCTTATTAAGATTTCCCATAGTAAGGATTTTATCATGGAGAACCAACCACCAGAACATATTGATCTTGGGAGTAACTTCTTTGACCCACACACTTTCCCATTTGAAGCTGTCAAGATCAACTTCCTCTAAAAAAATAATTGTAGGCACTTTTAACCGAGAAGATTCCATTTTCCTCCCTAGACCAATATAAGCTATCATCCTCTAAACTCTTTTTATTAACAATAACTCCTCTTAATTTTTGTTAATATAATTGATCTCATTGTTGTTATGTCCAACCAAATCTATTATTTTCCATTGACACAAAGGGTCCTCAAAATTAAAGTAATCTCTAACCTTAGTACCATATTTAACCACAACATCCTTATAGAGATTAGGATAGGTTACCTTAAGAGGTTTTTCACCTAACCATTTTTCTTCCTAGAAATTAACCATTCTCCCATTGCCTATCATCCATTTTCTTCCCTCAGAAACAATGTATTTATCCCAATTTATAGATTTCAAAAGGTTGAACCATTAAATTCAGCATTGCTAAAGCACCATTCATTAGCTTGAAGATTTATCCAGTACTTGTGTCTTATGATAGAAGTCCACACATTGTCTTCCTTAACCAATCTCCAAATCATTTTTGACAACATAGCTTTATTCATTTTATCCCAATCTCTAATACCAAGACCCCCATTTTCTTTGGCTTACAAACCTTTTCCCATGCAAGGAGAGGAATTTTGTCTTTTTGTTTTGAGCCACTCCAAAGAAATCTTTTTGGATACTCTCCAATTTATTAGCAATAGTGGAAGGTAATCTATAAATAGACATAATACACATGAATTTTTTGAATTGAGCATTTGAGAAGGATAGCTTTACTTGCTTGGGATAATAGTGAACCTTTCCATCCTTCTAATTTCTTAAGAAATCTATCTATCAAAAAAATTCATTAGCAATATTTGGTTTTTCAGTTCGATAATCATTCCCAGATACCTAGTAGGAAATGTTTTAATCTCATAACCAAGAATACCAGCTATTTTGACACATCTTATTTTAGGGGTATTGATAAAAAATACTGATCTTTTACCAAAATTGATCATTTGGTAGAAGATTCCTCATAATCAACCATCATTTGTTTAAACTCTATAGCCTCATGAACTGTAGCCTCTCAACCCAATATTGTGTCATCAACAAAATGTTGTTGAACAAAATTGTCGTTATTAATAAATGAGGTGAGATGCCTTTAATTATTCCAACAAAATTAGCCTTATTGAGAGATATGTTGAGTGTTTCATCCATAATTATAAATAGAAAAGGAGAGATAGGGTCTCCTTGTCTTAATCCTCTAGAATTGTTGAAAAAACCATAGGGAGTCCCATTGATCAAAATAAAAATTTAGCTGTGGAAATGCATGTTTGTATCAGAATCCTAAAATCTTCATCAAATCCGAATCTGGTTAAGACTTTAAGAAGAAGGACCAAGAGACATGGTCATAGGCTTTCTCCATATCAAGCTTAATAAACATAGCTTCCTTTTTATTTTGCTTGGTTGAATGAAGAGTCTCTTGGATAGTGACAATACCATCTTGGATATGTCTTCCCATCACAAACCCCCTGTTGATCAGAGATAATGGAAGGAAAAATAAGTTGAATTCTTAAGGCCAAGATTTTAGAACACATTTTGTAGATACAGTTACATAGGCTGATAGGTCTAAAATTCCTAAAATTAGTAGGATTGTGATTTTTAGGAACTAAAGAAAGAAAAGTTTTGTTTAATTCATGAAGCATATTTTTGTTCTTAAAAAACTCTTGAATAGATTTACAAGTATCATCCTTGATAATATCCCAAAAGGTTTGAAAAAGAGATCCAGGAAATCCATCTGGTCTTGGATCTTTGTAAGGGCTCATATTTTTTAGAATAAATTCAATTTTTTCCATTGTAGGAATCTTTGTGAGCATTCTCATGCCAGTCTCATTTACCGGTGAGAAATACAATCTAGAAAGTACCCTTCCTTATTGTTGTTAGATGAATTGGTTGTAGAAAGGAGTCTGCTAAAAAAGGAGGTGGCCACATTTTGAATATCCTTAGTATCAGTTAGCATCTCTCCATCTTCCTGTAACACTCATAATTCTATTTGTGCTTCTCCTTTTAAGGGTTGAAATGTGGAAGAATTTCATGTTTTTATCACCTTCTTTGAGCCATTGCACCCTGGATTTCTGTCTCTAGAAAGTCTCCTCTTTCGAAGGATGTTATGGTAGTCACCAAGATAATTCTCTCTCTTTATGTTGACCTTCCTGAATACTATCATCATTAAAAATTTCCAAAGATGCCTGAAGGGAAGATAACTCATTTTCTAAAGACTTATTTTTCTCAAAAATGTTACCAAAGCATTTTTATTCCATCCTTTTAGATTATTATTAACATGAGAAATTTTTTAGAAATTCTAAACATAGTAGTTTCTTTGATTTTCACATTCCACCATTCTTTCATAACATCAAAAACTTCCTCATTTTGTAACCACATCTTCTCAAACCTAAAAGGAGTTATCCTCCTTTCTTTATCTTTGATTTGGAAAAGAAGCGGATTGTGGTCTGAACCAATCCTAGGAAGAGAAAAGAGACAAGCATCTTTATTTAACCACCCCGGAAGTCAAATCCCTATCCAATTTGACTTTAATCAAGTGATCACCTTTTATCCTATTAGACCAAGTATATCTTCTTCCCTTCAACTCAATATCCATGAGATTATTTTGCATGATAAAATCCTAGATATCTTCCATAATCTCTGTTAAATAAATGTTCTTGCCATTCCCCCTCGGACTCGAGAGGGGTGTTGAAGTCTCCCATAATCAGCCATTCAGTTCCTTTAATAATGTTTTGAAATTTGGATAGTTCAAACCAAAACTTTTTTCTTTCTCCTTTAATATTTGGAGCATATATGTTAGACAACACCCAAAATTATTTAGATTTCTTATCTTGAAACAACATATCCATATGATTACTCCTTTTAAGAAGATTCATACCTTTGAGTTTTTCCTCATTCCAAATGACAACAATTCCTCCCATAGTTCCTTTTGAACTAACAACCAATCCTTCAAGATTCTTGCAACACTTCCTTTTGACTTCCAAAAAATGTCCTTCCTCCATTTTAGTTTCCTATAAGACCATGATATCAGGTTTGTGTTTAGAATCTAGTTCTTTAATTAATCTCCATTTAGTAGGGTTATTCAAACCCTAAACATTCCATGAGATTATATTCATTTAAAAACTTGGTTTTGGTTCTTCTAAAGCTCCAGTAAATCGAGTTTAGAATGAGTTCCATCATCAATATCCTTTTGACTCTACTTTTTCTAGTAACCTACTTAGTAGGTCTCCCGAACCAATTTTCTTCTCCTTTGGGGTGGCTTCTGAAGACTCCCTGTTTTAGATGGGGTTTTCAAAGAGATCTCATTTTCAGCCTTTTTGGGATCCTCTCCAACTGTTTTGTTTTGATCTAATAGATTTTCCTTCGGTGGGGATAAAGTTTCTTGAATGATCCTTTGGATTTTACCAGCTTCCATCGATCTTCACTTCCTATCATTATATCATTCTCATCATACCCTAGAAGATTGTCAAAAGGATTAGTAAAAGGTCCCAGAGTTTCTTCAAGACTCATTTCCCCTTGTTGTTTGCGTAAATATGTGTTTCCAAAGTGACATGGATGGAATGATTATTAATAAATGGTTTCTTGGTTAATTATCATGATAAACATGCATGGTAAATTATCTAAAAGGATGGACACAGTAGCTATGCGTGCTTGGTGGGCATTCGAGATATGTTTTAATGAGGTATCAACATGCACATGACCTTTGGAGTGAAACTAACGACTACAAAATATCATTTTTTGAGGTTATGAGCGATCACAAGCACCCAAGAGAGGTCCATAGCACCTTTTGGTGCCCCCTTTGATCCAAACGCCCAATCCATCTTATTTTGATGATTTTTTATTTTTATGAGCTTTAGTGCGACACTTTCCTCCTCCTGTTCATCAATTCATCATCTTGGCATAGGTTGAGGTTATTTACAAATCAGCTAAGTATTCTATCCTTTCATTTGCAACTAGGGTTTTCATATTTTCTAGCTTATTTGCTTGGGTCAAATTTGTACTTTATTTGTCTATCGACAACATTGTTACATATTTAGACTTAACATTTATTTATTTCAATATTTTCTTAATCAACAACCTATTTTTTTATTTTAACATACAAGGCCTCTCCCCTATCACGGTGTGGTTGGATGTACTTTTGTCGAGATCACCATCTAATTTCTTTCAAGATTATTTGGCGTTGGGCCCCATTCAAAGTCCCATTAAATCAATTCCTTCTTAAAGTTTCTTTGTTGAGTCATGTGAGGGTGGTCCCACTAATTGCTAAAGTTTGAAACATGACGTCATGTCCACTTTTACTATTAGCTAGAATGAGCGGTGGGAAGCGTGCAATGTAGCACACCACGATTCCTCCGCTAGTTCGGTAAGCAAGTTTCTCATGTTTGTAAATGGGCGAATCGACTCTGCATAAATAATTCAGGAGGATCTTTGTTCTCCTTAAGTCCAATCCTTTCGACACACCCATTCGGTTATAAGATGTTGATACTTAACACAAGCTCAAGCTCATGGAATCTCATTCGTCCCCCATGGAGCACAAATGCAGTTGAGGCTACACTTGATCAAGGTGGGAGACAAAGCGTTTAAGAACTTTTTCAAATCCCTTCGGGCCAAACATGCTCGTCAAAAAAAAAAAGCTCTTGAGTTGCTTAACAATGGCTCCTGATTTTCCAAAGATCACAAATGCCTTTATGCAACATTACTAGTTAGTCTTCCAAACTCAAGAGCTACAAATAAGCGAGCTGCCACTTTGCAACAATGTGTCAAGGTAGTTTTGATCAAGCTTTCTCCTAAGGATCATGCTCGATGCAATGTTCCTCTTTCTTTAGAGGAGCTTTATGTTGCTTTGTTGTGCCTTGCCGATGATAAATCTCCGGGACTAGATGGATTTCCTTATGAATTCTACAAAGCCACTTGGTCTTTTGTTAGTCAGACTCAATTTGGGTTTATAATGAAGCTCTTCAATCTAATTCTCTAGGGAGTTTCATCAATCAAGGAAACATTAAGTTCATTCCTAAAGATGTTGAACAGCAGTAGATTACTAGTTGGAGGCATATCACCTTGTTAAATGATTCCTACCAAATTATTGTAAAGTCCCTAATTCTTCACATTGTCGATATTTTACCTACGATTGTTCACCCCGAGTAGACAAGGTTTGTCAAAGCCCACAACATTATGGATAATCTTATAGCGAGTCTCAGAAGGGGTGAAATGGGCTCGGTTATCTTTGCAACAACCCTTATTTCTCAAAATTGACTTTGAAAAGGCTTATGATCGTATCGAATGGCCTTTTATTTTGGCTATGCTCACAACCTTAGGATTTGGAGAATTTTTTACGTCGGTCCGAACTCTGTTCTCTAATGCTTTTACTTGCCTCACTTATCAATGGGCATCAATCCTCGTTGGTTGGCCTCTTTTGCTCTATCAAACAGGGGTGCCCTCTTGTGCCTACCTTATTTTTCTTAGTCATCGATGCTCTTGGATATCTTATTACTCAACGTGTTGATCAAGGCCGCATTTGAGGAATTTTTTTCTAGATCATTTGAATCATCTCATTAATGGACACTTTGTTGATGATTCCTTTCTTACCCTTGCTAAATATGAGAAAAAATTGGTTTTTGTTTTTATTGCCTTGACATATTTTGTCTTGCTTTAGGATCTAACACTCAGATGGCCAAGATGTTGGGATATCGAAAATGTTGTTGGCCTATGCATGTTGGATTGAAAGCTTACCCCTAGAAGTGGATTGGACACAAAGAATAATTTAAATTTTTGGGCATACCTTTTGCCTTTGATAGTGATTATGTTACTCTATGGAAGTATGTGATTGATAGAGTTGAACATAAAGTTTCTCGGTGGTCTTCCAAATCCCTTTCATTAGCTGATAAATTTTAGGTGTGTACCAAGATTCTTGCGGCCACCCATGTTTACTATTATGTGTGTTGGTGCCCATCCTGGGATTCCTTTGCCAAACTTTCCAAGATGCTCCGGGATTACCTTTGGTGTAAAAGTTCTAGTTCAGCTAGCTTTCATTAGGTGTCTGGGAAGTTTGTTGTCTACCCCGTGATCAAGGTGACATGGGTATTATTAATGTTTATAGGTAAATCATGGCTTTATGTTCTAAATGGATGGTGAGATGTCTTTCGGGTAATCAAGCCTGGAAAATTCTGCTTTGGCATTGCATTGCTTCGGTGCTCCTTACGGTAAAAAATGTTGGAATAATATAGGGTTACATACCTTAATTATCACCAAGGATCTTGTCAATATTTCTGGCACTTTCATTGCTAAAAGCATATAGAAGGCCTTTGAAGGCTGTGAAAAACTCTGTTGTATTGGATTGGCGATGGCTTTCAAACCAGACTCTCTTTCGATTCCCAAAATATCTGGTAGTCTCCCATTATCATGGATGATAGTATTCCACTTGCAAAAACTATGAGAATCAAAGCACTTTGTTTATCTCGCAAAGGGATCCACACCATTATGGATTTGCTTTCCCATAGAGACTGGATTTCTTGACTCGAGCTCAAGATAAAATTTAAACTTTCTAATTTGAAACTTTCATCTATTTACGAGAATGCACGATAGTTGATGTCAGATGTCATGCTCCATAAACTAGGGTTTAAGCCTCCAGATGCATGTTGGCGTGATTGGTGGTGGAATCATGAAACTTCCTTTCTTCCCTAAATTTTCGGCACCATATAGTAGTTATTGAGTCCCATCTTGCCCATCATTTCCAAGCTCAATGCTTGCTGAGGCCTGCAATCTGCTCAGTCTATATGACTTCATTAGGTTTCTCGTGGTCCGAGCTCCTTACTTAAGCATAAATTTAACTATTTTCTTTGGTGCCTTGTTTATCAGGGCCTTCCTGTTGGCGAACGTCTTAGTCACATTGGAATTCCTAATCCCAAATGCCCTTTTTCTCTAGACCTGAATCTTTTAATAATTTTTCTAGTCTTCTCCCCAAGTGCAAGTCGTGTGGTCCTTGATTCATACATTATTTTAACCCTACCACCTTAAATTATTTCATTGACATCTAGCCTTGTTTAGAGATTTTAGTCATTGACCTAATTATATTGATACTCTATGGAATTTTTTAGCACTAGCATTCTCTTTCATATTCGGAAAGCTCAAAATTCTATAATATTCCAGAATGATCAATCTGTTGCTTTTTTCTTCACTAATGACAAAGTAGTTATTTTGCCTATTGTGCGTATATAGATTCAAGCTCAAGTAGAAAAAGTTTCTCGGAATTTGATCATTTGCAGGAATGGCTTGCATCTTTGTGAGTGCTCTTTACATGATGAGTTAGGTTCCTCCCGACCCTTTGCCTCTGCCACCCTCGGTCATCTCTTCCTCGTCATAGAATCTACTCTTGTAGCCACCGCTCCACCTTGTTACGAGACGATTGGAGTCCTCCTCCGAGGGAAAGGCCATGACATGTTCTCTGCGCAGTGAACCTCACCTCGCCCGAGTTCGGACACTTGTTAGCTCTCCGCCCCTAGTTGTGGAATTATCATGCCTTTGTAGATGTAGATGATAGATTAAGATGGTGGCGGAGTTGATCCTCCTTCGGCTGAGCCATCGAGTGGAGCCTTCATCCCTCCTCGGCATGATACTCCTCCTCCAAGGGCTAAAAATTATGCTTAGTGCTCTCTAGTTTTATGTAATTCTCATGCTTACCCTTCTAACACTTTTTATTTTCCCTTTGGGCATTTTGTGATGCCTACATGGTGTTTTTGTGGGACCATGATTATTTTGGTTGCCCCTGCTCTTGTAACTCTCTTTTATTTTAATTAATATAAAGGGTGGTTCCAATAATAAATATAATTGCAAAGGGAAATAAGGTGGAGATGTCGGCTTAGAGGGAGAGGGGGTAAAAAAATGAAATTAATTAATTAATCAAAATAAATGAATAATTTAATATTAGGGTGTGTCTCACACATCGGTTTCGAGAAGAAATTTATTCATCTTTTACTCATGGAAAAACAAACCTAAAAACAAATTAGTATTATAAAAAGGGATGTAGTCAAATAAGTGTGAATGATTGTTACGTGTGTTTTCACACTATTCACCAAGGTATAAAACTCAATGATGCAAAATAGATGAGGTTAAATTTGAACCCTAAGGAAAATGACATAATGAATACCCCTTGGATCTTGACATTAAAATAAAGAAGGTTGATTATTCATACCCCTAATACCAAAATCAGTAAAAAATTTAGGAATGATATGATGTTTATCCTTTACTTACAAATAAGAAAAATAATATAAACAAAAAAACTTATAATATAAAATTATTAAGAAATAATTACAATTTCACTTGAAGTAAACTATCGTTACACTAATTTTTGCAAAAAAATTGGATAGAAAATAAAATTATAAATTACTATTAGAAGCGCCCATTATATTACTAAAAATATAAGAGAGTTACATTAGCGGGCGTAGAAAAACTCATAGTCCCACAAAAACGCCACGCGAGACGGTAGAAAATGCCCAAAGGGCAAACATAAAACACAAGAATTATAAAAGAAATGAGAGCACTAGGCACAAGTTGTTGCTCCAGGAGGAGGGGGAGGATCATCCTGAGGAGGGATGTACACTCCACTAGATGGCTCGGCCGAAGGAGGGTCCACTTGCCAACCATCTTGGTCGGGCATCTACATTTGCAAAAGAATAATTATCCCCCACCTAGGAGCATAAAGCAAACCAGAGTTTAAATGCCAGGTGGAGGAGAGGCCCACCACGGAGAGCTAGCAATATCCTTACCCCAGAGGTAGGCTCCCCCCTAGACCAGAAGAGGACAAAGGCGAAGGATGACCATGAGGAGAGGAGAAAAAGTGACTACGAGAGAGGCTCTGCAGTGTGATCTGGTGGAGGCGATCGCCGAGACGGAGATGGCTGAGGTGGTGAAGGAAAAGGGTCTAGGGGACCCAACTCATCGTGCATGGCACACTCCCCCAGTGTGCAAACAACTCTTGCAAATGAGAAAACTTAAGGAAACTTTCTCCGCTTGAGCTTGAATCTGTATGCACATAGTAGACAAGATAACCACTTTGTCATTAGTGGAAAACAAGACAATAAAATGATCATTCTAGAATAACATAGAATTTCATGCTTTCCAAATATGAAATAAAATGTAAGCTCTAAATAGTTTCCACAGAGTATCAATATAATGAGGCCACAAGGCTAAAATCCCCAAACAAATCTAGTCGCCAATGAAAGAATTCAGGGTGGAAGGGTTGAAAAAATGAATGAATCCAAGACCAGATGGCTTGGACGCGGGAAAGACCAAAATAAATTCTTAAAATATTCTAGTTTGGAACAAAAAGGGAATTTAGGATTGGGGATGCCAATGTGACTTAATCTTTCACCGACACGGGAAGGCCTTGATAAATAAGACACCACAGAAAATGATTAACTTTGGGCTCTAGAAAAGAATTCCAAGCATGGGAAAGTTTGTGAAGCTAGGTGGAATGAGTAGAGTGCAAGCCCCAATGGGCATTGAGTTTGGAAATGGTAGGTGAGGTAGAGATCAGAAGCTGGTAAATGGTTTCGACATTATAGCGGAGGAAGGCAATTTCTTGATTACATATCCAGTCCCACCACTATACATCCAAGGGTTTAGGCCCAAGTTTGTGGAGTAGAATGTATGGCATCAAATCTTAAATTTTTAGATAGACAAGAGGTCCGAATTAGCAAGATTAAATTTCATCTTGAGCTCGAGGCCATGGCACCCAATCTCTGCGGAGACCAAATCTAGAATGGTGTGAATTCCTTTGCGAGAGAGTTGGAGATTTGATTCCTGAAGTTTCCATGCAAGCAGAAGAATATCATCAATGATGATGGGAGACCACCATATATTTTGAGAATTGAAATATATACCCAGTATGAAAGTCCTCGCCAATCCAATGCATTAGGGTTTCACAAACTCAAATGCTTTCCATATGCTTTTGGCTACAAAAGGTCCAGAAATCTTGACCGAGACCCTAGTGATAATCAATGTGTGAAACCCAAGATTGTTCCAACAGTTTCTCCATAGGGAGCACTAGAAGAAATACAATTTTGAAGCAGGATTTTCCAAGCTTGATTTCCTAGGAGATATCGCACGACCCATTTATAACATAAAGCCACACTTTTCCTATACACATCAATAATTCCCATGCCACCTTGATCTCGGGGGAGACAACATAAATCCTAAGCCACCTAATGAAATCCAGCTGAACCAGAACTTTTACACCAAAAGTAGTGAAAAATTCAGATTAAGAGCAACAATAGAACACCAAATAACACAATATTTCAGAATAATGATCTCAATATGTAATTAGAATAGCTTCGCCACTTCGAGGGGGCAACCTCCAAACCATATAATAAGACTCAAATGCTCAAATGATAATGAAATACTACCTATAATCCCCTATATATACTATTCATATGTTATGGCCATCACCAAGGCCGACCTATTAAGCATGAGAAAGTATAAATGATATAATAAAATGATATGGTAAGCCACAAGTCGGCTACTCATATCCTAATACAAGCAATAGGTTAAGGGCGTAGCATGCCCTTCCCCTTCAAACCAATGTTGTCCTCAACGTTGAATAATCTGGATGTTGTTGCAAGAAAACCTTCATCCTCCCAGGTGGCGTCTTCTATGCTCAGATTCTTCCACTTGATCAGATATTCCTTAATGTCTCTAGTTCTCAACCTCTTAGTACATGTTTGCAGAATCTTCTCGGCTCCAAAATGATTCTTCCTTCCTCATCAAGTTACGGTAACTCTATCTAGGCTTCAAATTTTACGTCAATAACTTTCTTGGGCATGAAACATGGAATATTGGGTGTATGTGTGAAGATGGAGGCAACTCTAGTTTATAAGCAACACTACCAATTTTCTGTAGAACCTGATAAGGGCCATAATATTTAGGAGCAAGTTTGTTTTCCTTTTTTGTTGCTTTAGGGACATCTGTTTGTAAGGTCAAGACGTACAAAACCCAGTCACTAGTTTCAAAATGTCTTTCACTACGGTGTTGATCTGCTTGTTATTTCATCTTGTTTTGTGCTAATGCTAAATTCTCCTTCAAACTAGCCAAAACCTGTTGTTGATGTTGAATGTGTTCCTCAACATCTCTAACCTTAGTTTGCACCCTCAAGGAGGAAGTGATAGAAGGTGGATGGTAACCATATAATGCTAAAAATGGGGTCATTTGAGAAGAGGTATGAAAAGATGTG
Source organism: Taxus wallichiana var. yunnanensis (assembly GCA_018340775.1). Lineage (NCBI taxonomy): Eukaryota > Viridiplantae > Streptophyta > Pinopsida > Cupressales > Taxaceae > Taxus > Taxus wallichiana. The sequence continues at coordinate 244,191,691 of CM031243.1, read as the reverse complement.
TTATACCACCATTCTGCTAGTGGTAGCCATTTAATCCACCTTTCTTGCTTATCTGATACAAAACAACATAAATACCCCTCTAAGCATTTGTTGACCACTTCTTTTTGCCCATCAGTTTGAGGATGATAAGATAAACTGTGAGCTAGCTAAGTACCCAAACATGAAAATAATTCCATCCAAAAATTACTTGTGAAAATAGGATCACGATCACTTACTGATTATCTTTGGGGTTCCATGTAGCCTTTGAATTGTCTCCAAAAAAATAGATGTGATCTGATCTTGATTGCAAATGGATGTGATAGGGCTCAAAAATAGGCATATTTTGTGAGTCTATCCACAATCACAAAAATAACATTCTTACCCTCTGAACAAGGCAATCCGGTGATGAAATCCATGGAGACCTCCTCCCATCTCTGGCTAGGAATTGGTAAGGGTTGCAACAGACCTAGTGTCTTAATTGTTTCCCCTTTGTTCTGTTGGCACACTAAACACTTTGATACAAACTTTTGTACATCCCCCTTGAGTCCTTCCCAAAAGAATTCTCTTTTTATTCTATGATATGTCTTCAAAAACCCAGAGTGTCCTCCAACAGGTGAGGCATGTAGCTCTGCAAGAATCTTATGCTTCAACTCAGAATCTTTACTCAAGTATAACCTATCCTTGTACCATAGGGCATTACCTTTCCACTAAAATTTGTTAGATGTCATAGATCCTTGTTTGATATTCTGTATTAGAGATTGTGTATCCTTATCTTGATTCCATTCCAATCTTGCTTCATCCACCCAATCGGCCGTCAACATGGACATTCCACATAGTAAGGCATCTGCGGATGTATCCCTTTAGACAATGCATCAGCTACTACATTTTCTTTACCCTTTTTGTATATGATTTCAAAATTATAACCCAACATTTTTGTTACCCACTTTTGTTGTTCCTCAAATGATAACCTTTGCTCCAAAAAGTATTTGAGACTATCATGATTAGTTTTTACCTTGAAGTGTCTACCCATGAGATAGGGCCTCCATTGCTTGACCGCATAAAGAATAGCCATCATTTCTTTCTCATAGACAGGTTTGAGTAGATCTTTTCCTCTGAATTGGTGACTCTCAAATGAAATTGGTCTTCCTTCCTGCATTAGAACTACTCCCAATCCTGATCCTGAAGCGTCACATTCAACAATGAAGATTTTTGAGAAGTTGGGAGTAGCCAAAGCGGGGTCTTGCACATGGCTTCCTTGGTGCTCAAAGGATTTAGTGGCTACGTTTGTCCAATGGAAGGCATCCTTCTTTAGCAATGCAGTGAGTGGGGTTGCTATTCTACCATATCCCCGCACAAATCTTTTGTAGTACCCTATTAGTCCTAGGAACCCACGAAGATTTTTGAGATTTTTGGGCCTTGGCCATTCCACCATAGCTTTGATCTTCTGAGGATCAACTTTGATGCCTTCATGGGATACAATATGACCCAAGTACTCTACCTCTTGTACACCAAAAGAACATTTGGATGGCTTTACATACAGAGTATGTTTCTCCAAAACTTCCAACACATTATTTACATGTTGTAAGTGTTCTTCCCATGTCTTACTGTAAATCAATATGTCATCAAAGAAAACTAATACAAATTTCCTTTAAAAAGGCCTAAAAATAGTGTTCATCAAGCTTTGAAAGGTTGAGGGTGCATTTGTAAGACCAAAAGGCATTACCAAAAACTCATAATGGCCCTCATGAGTCCTGAAAGCTGTTTTATGAACATCTTCCTCTTTTATCCTAATTTGATGGTACCCCGAATGAAGATTTAATTTTGTGAAATAAACAACACCATGCAATTCATCAAGTAAATCATCAATTACTAGAATAGGAAACTTATCTTTGATGGTGTACTTGTTGAGTTCTCGGTAATCTGGACACATCCTCCATGTTTCATCCTTCTTACGTACCATCACCACTGGTGAAGAATATGCACTCTAGCTATGTTTGATGATACCTACCTTCAACATTTCCTCCATCATTTTCTCGATCTCACTTTTATGAGAATATGGGTATCTGTATGGTCTGATGTTAGGTGTTTGGCTCCCTAGAATCAACTGAATGGCATGATCATGATCCCTAACTAGTGGTAGTCCCTTTGGAATTGCATCAAAATAGATGAGTGAGTATCCACAATCTTAGAAGATGGGTGGCATTGAAGACTCGTATTTTGTACTTCTATGGAAAATAGCTTTTTTATAAAGCCATCCACTCCATTTCGAGAACCTTCGCATCGATGAGAGCTAATAATCTGTGGAGACTTAGCTACCATCCCATTCAATTGTATTGTCCTTCAATCGAATGAAATCACATGAACAATCCTTGGAAATTCATCTCTATAGTACCTAAGGTTGTGAGCCATTGGACCCCAAAACAATATATGCCCCTCCCATAGAAATATCAAACATAGGTGAGTCTAACATGTAGTCTCCCATGGAAAGCTTGATATCTATGGCACTTTCTGTGTGCACTTGATGTCCCACCATCCTGCAATCGTAACTTGCATTTACGGAGATGGTAAATAAAACAATTGAGGTGGGCAACTAACTTACTATTTATGAAGTTATGAGTATTCCCAAGTCAATCAACACCGTCACCTTCTATTTTTGAGATAGCCAATAACCTTGAGTGTTTGAGGAGTACTAATACCTGACAATGCATGACAAGAAATTGTAGGTTGGTGATCCTCTACTTCATCTTCTATTGGTTCCTCAACCTCTCCTATAATTTCAGCTTCCTCATCATCCTCATTACCTCTGTCAATATAGAACAACTTCTTCTCAGCACATTTATGTCTCGGTCCATATTTGCTATCACAGTTAAAACATAATCCTTTTTCTCTCTTTTCTTCCATTTGTTGAGGAGTCAGTCTAATTGGCCTAGCAAATGAAGGGGAAGAGATACTACGGTCTCTGGTGTTAATGAAAGGTGGCCTCCTACTACAAAGAACTTTTTCCTCTGCACGATGTGCCATGATAATAGAATCAGAAAGCTTGATTGGATTAAACATCCGTACCTCATGCTCGATGTGGTCCTTAAGACCCCCAAGAAACAAGTCATTCAGATTCTCTTCTGGAATATTCTCCACCCTTAAGGATAGGTTTTGGAATTGATGCACATAATCTTTGAGTGATCTGTTTTCGTAACTTTGCTAATTGACTAAAGTAGTTCTCTAAAACACTGGAACTATAGTGCAATTGCAACTCCTCGGTAAAAACTGTCCAAGTGACACCTAGACCATTCTTTTGCCTCTAAGCACATAACCAACGATACCAAACAAATTGGTCGGGTTCAAGATATAGGGATGCCAATGTCACCTTTTGTCCTGATGGTGTTTGATGTAACTCAAAGAAGTTCTCCATTTGATTTATCCAATTCAGGGGATCCTTACCATCAAATTTGTGCATATCCACTTTCGGCATCATGTTCCATGGTTGCGAATAAGTTTGATTCTAATGGGATTGGAAAAGTGATCCAATATGGTTAGTTTTTCCATGATTTTGAACTAAAGGTCCTCCTTGGTTGATATGGTCTAGATTTGGGCCATATTGGTTACCCTTTACATGTTGCATGATATCATCCAATCGATGATTGATTTGGGCTATGTCTCCTTTAGAGGCCATCTCAGATTGTACATTTCGCAACTCATACTCAAGTTGGCTCACCTTATGATCAACTGAGGTAAACCCTAGTGTTGAGGAATCTGTATTTACCCCTTCTGACTCCATCTCTTCAATCACTACCCCATCTTTATCTGGGGTTTTACCCGGAGTAACCGAATTCTTTTTTGCTCTTGTGGAAGGCCCCGCCATGATGTCAAATCTTAGGGTTTAGGGTTTCGATACAATTTCAGCCGAACAAGAAAAAACATAGAGAAGATACTAATACTATTTTTTTGAGAGCTTTCCGAAAATGTAAAGAACTTGAAAATTTTCCACAATTTGCACCCTAGGGAGTGATTTTATGAAAAAACCTAAATTTGTAATAACTTTTGCAAAATAAATAAAAAAGTCTGAAATTTTTAGGGAACCTTACTTGAAATTCTTTGCAACTCTGGTAAAAATATCTCCCACCAATTCACTCTGGTTCGCAATATGTGGTGGAAACAAAAAATTAGGGTTTTTGCCCTAATTTCGGCCTAGATCGCAGCTCTGATACCACTTGTAATGAAATTACTTGTATAATTCAAATTAAGAGCAATAATAGAACACCAAATAACACAATATTTCAGAATAATGATCTCAATATGCAATTAGAATAGCTTCGCCACTTCGAGGGGGCAACCTCCAAACCATATAATAAGACTCAAATGCTCAAATGATAATGAAATACTACCTATAATCCCCTATATATACTATTCATATGCTATGGCCATCACCAAGGCCAACCTATTAAGCATGAGAAAGTATAAATGATATAATAAAATGATATGGTAAGCCACAAGTCGGCTACTCATATCCTAATACAAGCAATAGGTTAAGGCGTAGCAAATCTTGACCGAGACCCTAGTGATAATCAATGTGTGAAACCCAAGATTGCTCCAACAGTTTCTACCACAGGGAGCACTAGAAGAAATACAATTTCGAAGCAGGATTTTCCAAGCTTGATTTCCTAGGAGATATCGCACAACTCATTTATAATATAAAGCCACACTTTTCCTCTACACATCAATAATTCCCATGCCACCTTGATCTTGGGGGAGACAACAGACATCCTAAGCCACCTGAACCAGAACTTTTACACCAAAAGTAGTCCCGAAGAAGCTTGGAAAGATTGTTGAAGGAGACACAAAAAGGACACTAACATGCAAAATAATACACATGGGCGACGACCAAAATCTTGGTAGACACTTGATTTTTATTAGTGAGAGAGAGGGGTTTAGAAGACCACCGAGAAACATTTTTTTCAACTCTGTCAATCACATATTGCCATAGCGTGGCAAAGTCACTATCAAAGGCAAAAGGAATGCCCAAGAATTTAAATTATTCACCTCTTCCAATCCATTTCCATGGGTAAGCTTTCAACCAATCTAACATAGGTAAGCATCATGTCTATTTATCCATTTGAATGTTGGATCTTGAAGCAAGGTAGAAAGTATCCAGGCAATCAAACATTGTAGCCACATTCTATTCAAACTTAGCCAGGGTAAGAAAGGAATCATCAACGAAATGACCATTAATAAGTTACGTCACATGATCCGGAAGGAAAATTCCTTGAATGCGACCTTGATCAACATGACAAGCAATAAGATAGCCTAAGGTGTCGATGGCTAAAACAAACAAGGAAGACGAGAGGACACACCCTCTCTCATAGAATGGAAGAGGCCAATCGCAACAAACTTATGACCATTGATGGTTAGGCAAGCAAGACACATTAGAAAACAGAGTTTGGACCGCCGAAGTGAAGAATTCGCCAAAACCTAAGGTTGTGAGCATAACCAAAATAAATGGCCATTTAATGTGATCATAGGCCTTTTCAAAGTCAATTTTGAGAAACAATGGACGTTGCAGAGAAAGCCAAGCCCATTCCATTCCCTCCCAAATTGCTATAAGATTATCCAGAATGTATCGACCTTTAACAAAACCCATCTACTCAGGGCATATAATTTTTGGTAGTAGATCAACAATACGAAGAGCCAGAGCCTTAACAAGAATTTTGTATGAGACATTTAACAGGGTGATAGGCCTCTAGCTAGTTATCTGCTCTGGATCGCCAACCTTAGGAATGAATTTAATGTTGCCTTGATTGATGAAAATCCCAAGAGAATTAGATTAGAGAGCTTAATTGTAGACATGAAGTAGATCGGGGCTAACAAAAGGCCAATTCGCTTTGTAAAATTTGAAAGGAAAGCCATCCAAACTTGGAGATTTATCATCTGAAAGGCATAACGGGCGGTGTAGAGACCATCCAAAGAAAGAGGGCATTGCAACGGTCCCACTCCTTAGGAGAAATCTTGACCAACACCACCTCGATACATTGATGTAAGGCGACCAGCTCGCTTATTCGTAGCATCTCGAGCTTGGAATACTAACCGATAATGCTCAATGAAGGAATTAGAAATATCAGGAAACTCCATGAGATGCTAATGTGAATCATGGATAGCTTTGATCTATTGATGAGCATGCTTGGCTCGGAGGGATTTGAAGAAGTGCTTTGATGCTTTGTCTCCCACCTTAAGCTAGTAACTGACCTCGGCCAGGATCTATGCACCATGAGATGAATGAGATTGATGAGATTGGGCTTATGTCGAAGTTCGTAGCTTAGATCTAAAGGGAATGTCAAAAAAGTTGGTCTCAAGCATAAGCAAAATCCTTCCGAATTCTTTATGCGACAAGAGTCCATTTTTTATGAACTCGAGCACACTCGCTAACGAAATAGCGAGAGGAAATGGGTGGTGTGCTTTGAATTGCGCTTCTACCACTCATTCCGGTTGACAACGAATGACAGACGTGTCGCCATGTTTGAACCTTTGCTATAAGTGGTACCACCCTTGGATGACTCAACAAAGAGACATTAAGAATGAATTGATTTAAAGGAAATTTGAAAGGGGCCTCGCATGGCGAATAACCTTAAATGAGATTGGATGATGATGCGAAAAAATCACATCGACCACATCGTGATAGGGGAGGAGCCTTGTGTGTCAAAATAAAAATACTCTGTTGTGAAAGAAGTACATGATCAATCCTTTTAAAAACCCGATCACATCCTTCTCGAAGATTGGTCGAAGTATATAGGGCTTGGGCCTTAAATTCCTGTCGCCGAATAAGCAACGGATCGGAAAGTCCCCAATAAATTTTAAAGAAATACCAAGCCGCATGCTCACCAACACACCAATACATAGGGAGGGCGTCAAATTTATCATTTGGATGCTCTATCATATTAAAGTCACCACACACCAACCAATAAGCTAAAGGTAAGTTATCACCTAACCATTTCCATAAAGTTGTTCTTTCAGAGCCATCATTAGGAGCATAAACATTAAGAATACCAAAAAAATCATTAATCGCCATAATCACCCACATGACCCGATTTGAAGGATCTTGGCCCGAGGAGGTGATTAAGGCCAATAATTTAGTATTATGGAAATCCTCGCACCACCTTTTCCATAAATGTGTTGAGTATGAAAATGTGAAAAAGTTGGGGCAATACAAGTTAGTGTATTCTGAAGCAAAAAACCATAAATCTTAATTTCTGCAAACAAATAATATCAAGGTTGTTTAAATTTGACAAGCTAAACGAACAAAGTATTTGTGAGAGGGATTTGTAAGACCCGAACATTCCATGAGATGAAATTCATGAAAAATTAGACATATCAAATTCCTCTGCCTGCCTGGAATGCTATCTTCCGAGCCAAGAATGACAAAATTATTAACAAGCGGGATCTAGTCTAAATTAGAAATCTCAACTTGAATGGAGCGACGTTTAGCCCCATTATCTCCTCACACGCTTTGTGGGACACCTCCAGGGTGGATTGCGAGAGTGTCACAAAGGAAGAGAAGTTGAAGCAAGATTCCCAATATTATCTGCACTTGAAGGAAGAATCTGACTCTACGAGGGTTTAGAAGGAATGGAGACCGAGTGAGCGGGAGACTCGAGCCTAACTCATCCTTGGTCGGAGGGGAAGAAGAGGAGGTAGGAGAAACCATGGGAATGGGTTTCGAACGAAAGCCCTTCTTATTCCCCATCGTAGTCCAACCATCATGCCAGAGGGTTAACTTTGGGTTTCAACGTCATGGGTTGTGCCACCTGCGGCTTGAAATGAGATAGTAGAGGACAATCGCGAATGCGGCGGTCTAGGGCTTGACAGCGAAAACACATGTTGGGGAGGTTGAAATATACCACCTTTTGAGAGATACGCAGGGACCCAACTTGAATATCCAGGTGGTCCTGCAAATCTTTCACGAGGTCAACTTCGACACACACACGCTTGTTTGGACGAGCGTAAAAAACATGCTCTTGTTCATGGCAAATCACCATGCCAATGGGTTTCACTATCTCTAGAAGGAAAGACTAGAGATGAATAAGAAGACCAGGAAGTTCAATCCAAACTGGAATTTTCAACAAAACTTGGCTGGTGGGACTAAAATCGGGAGTCCACTGAGAAAACACTAACAGGGTATTTCCTAAATACCAACAAGCTACTTTAAGGAGGAGGGCTTGGAGTTAAGAAGGCTCACGAAAGGAAAAGAGATAAAACCCTTTGGTGAGGTTATGAATACTTGAAACCAGGATACCGTTGGACTCCCAATGGTTCTTTATCTAGCTTTGAAGGTATGCTTTGAGGGAATGCGGCCACAAAAATATGTAATAAGGCAATTATTACGATACCACTTGACCATAGGGTCTAAACATTCATCATAAATAACAAAATCGGGGAGGATTCAAAATCCATACCTCGTCATAGACTTTTGACACAAATTTCGCGCGCGCTTGGGAGCCATTTTCACCACCAGTTACAACAGTTGTTGCAATGGAAGGAGAGTTGGCCATTTATAGGAAAATCACCGCCTTAGTGACGGGGAAATAGTCGGGTTTCACTATGATATGACCGAAAGGAAAACCCTAGAAAGGCTAAAGAGGCACAAAACATGCAATAGTGTAACACAAACGAACGCATTAAAAACCCTAGAAATTTGAATAAAATTATAAATTTATTTTAATATTGATGAAATTATAATCTATTTTCACTCATTTGCACATATTATAAGACCTCCACAATTACATGTTGAAACTAATTATAAATTAAAACTCCTAGGTAAGAATTGCACTTCTTGGAATAGATTAACACCTTAAAATGGTGCGATACTAAATGCAATATGTAAGGCCCATATTGTATAGAGGGCTCTAGGGATGAGATTTGATGGTTGACCCCACCCGCCAAACCAAAAATCTATGACATTAATTGGTTTTAAACAGTACATCCATCTTTGTTAAATACTTTTTTTATTTAAAAAAGACATTGTTTTTTAGCTATATTTACAAGCAATAGGTGAGTTTGAGGATTATATGCTTGATATAAACACATTTTCAATAAAATATGTTATTTAAATATTTATGTAATGCTGCACTTATATTTATATTGAATGTGTTCATAGTGATAATGACCGTTTTGCCAATTCTTTGCTAGGGACGGGCTGACTATTTTACAAAGTGTAAAATACAGTTAAAAAAAAGGGGAAAAATGTTCGGGACGGGCGTCAAATCTCAGCTCTCAGCTCTCAATAAAGGGCTCCATTAGTAAATTCCAAACCAATAAATTTGTTCTGCTCTCCATTAATAAATTCCAAACCAATAAATTTGTTCTACTTCCCCTTCGATTGTTGCCCAACGACTTTTAGTTAACCTCTAAAATGGACTTGTTTCGGTGGGGGTCCTAACTAAGTAATGGACTTGTCTCGAGGGAGATGAAATCAAAATGAATATTTGGTGAGCACAACAAATTAAATGGTCGTACTCCCTGTGATGGCTCAGAACCCATTTCGGGAGAAGCAGCTGAAACATCACATTTACATTGAGATCGAGAGTGTGGAAGCAGAAATTCGAAGCGTGCGTGCTGAGAACGAGAAAATCAACAGTCAAATTAAGGCGGACGAGGCTAAGATTGATGCACTTAGCAGAGAAATCAAAGATTACGAGGAGCAGTTGAAGACATTGGAGCTCAGATTGAAAGATGGAAGAAACATTGAAGAGAGCCTCGAAATTGAGAGACAGAAGAATTTGGTGGAGCAGAGGCTGCATAATCTCATTACCTACGAATCCACTGTCATTGTCAGAACATCTTCCAGAGCAGAGGTCTTACGCGCCCTTGATAAAGATCTGGTTCAGCTTTATTTTCAGAGGAAGGAGCTCCGTCAGGCAGGTTGATCATTTTGAATTTCATAGTTTTTTTTCTTTTCAAATTGCGTCTCCATGTTTAGCGGTGTCGATGTTTATCTTGAGAACCTCGTAGTATCAATTTTGCATATTATAACACGGGTTCCAACAATTGAGACAAATGAAAGACACTCGTGTTATGACTCAGGTTATTCAAGTCGGTTATCTGCATGATTGGTGTCTGTGCCACCCATTGTGGTCTCAAACATGGGGTTTATTTATGGTAATATATGGTTCAGTTCGAGAGTAAATTATCAGCAGTTCTTTTGCTTGCTATATCTTGAGTGAGGTTAAGGGCCACAATTTAATGCTGCGTGGTGTTAAGTACGGGTCACATTCTTAAGATTTTAAATTTGAGTCATGCGAAATATACCCCTTGAAATTTAGGTCATTTTCCGACATACCTGCGTTCATTACACTTAGGTAAATATTGGGTGAGGTTAAGGGGCATCTTTTAATACACTGTGGACGTAAGTACTAGCCACATTCTTGAGATTTAAAATTTGAATCATGCGCAAATGCACCCCATAAAATCTAGGTCATGTTCCAATGTACCTATACGTATTACACAACAACCTCGCCACATGTTTGCGGAGGCTATGGCCCACTTGATTGCTGTCAGGCCCAAAATTTTTAACCCAAAAACCCAGGTAAAACCATTTCATGTTTTTTTGAAAGTTCTTATCCTAACTACCTACCTAAATTACAATGGAGAAACAATGCATACATGGGTACCTACTATTTAGATTTAATATCAGTGCAACTTTTTAAAGAACTAATGATGCAAGAGAATGACAAATACATCGCGACCTGTCTTAAATGACCAGTTGCATGATCTTTGAGACTATAACACGCACTTAACAATTCCTAAGTATAAGTTATGGGATTCAAAACTTACAAAATATGTTAATACAAACTCACTCTGGAGGAACTACTATCTTCCTTCCATCACAACTTTCAAAACTACTTTTCAAAATCATTTAATTCAATTCATCTTAGTTTTATCCACTATTTAATTCACCTAGAGAGGAGAGCAAGGAGAGATTCAGTGAAAAGTTATTTATCTTTACATCTCAAGTACCTAGATAGGGCAACCGTGAAAAAAGCACTGGACAATGTACATCAATAATCCTCTAGCACCTGTGTGTGTGTGTGTACAATCATTTTCAATGCTTGAATGTACCTTTTTGTTAAAGGGTAAATGCTTTTGACCGAAGCTAAGAATTGGAACAACGTTTTTGACCGGAGCTGTGAAGTAGAATTACAAAGAGAAATGCAATTAGTGCTTAACAAAGGACATGAAAAAAATAGGGCAATCTACAGCCCAAACAAAGAGACCGCTGCAAACAAGCAGCAGAAACAACCATTTAACAAGCTGAAAGACCATGAAAAAACTGAGCAAAAGCTTCAAACTAGTCAGGTATTGGAAGGGCCAATCAATAGACCTTAATGTTTCTTGTGTTTATTTATCCTCATGGCCTGGGACTCTGCATCCTCGAGAATGGAAAGACCAGAGAAAGTAGTTTTTTAGTTCAAGCTTCTAAGATAGTATGTCAAGACTTTGAATTCTTTAGGTTTTTCATCTACTAAACTAGTTCTATCTTCAAGCTGCTCATAATCAGTCATAAGTGAAACCTTAGAAATAACTGTGCCTACCTCATCCTCCTTAGGTGCTCCTCAGTTGATCTCGGCAATGACCTCCCAAGAAGGGGGCATGTTCTTCTACCCTGAGATGCAACCAGGGTTAGAATCAACCTTCTTGGTGTTAGATTCCTCTCTAGGTGGCGTATGGTCTTCCTTGATCACAAAAGAGGGTTCATTCTTCTCAAATCTGAAATTAGCATTTGGTTCTCCGTGCTTGTTGGCATTTGGGCATTTCCTCTTAAGATGACCAAATTGTTGCCATCCGTAGCATCGGACGTAGAGATTCTCATAGTCTAACGGTTGAATCCAAATGCCCTCGCTTGATTGAAGAGTTATACCCTGTGGGCCCAGAATTGCCCCATTCCTCAAGACTGCTATTCTAGCATTGCTCATGTTGAGTTTAATTTTCAAGTTCTCCTCCGTTTGCACATCCATGTACAGGTTTTCGTCAATGGCATCCCCTATTTTTGTGAATATACGTTCTTCCCAAAACTCTATAGGGAGGCCATAAAGATTAACCCAAACGAGGATGATGTTTGTGCTTTTAGTGCGAGAGTTGAAACCTTTTGTCCGTAATTTTTTTCCTAAATCTACTTGCTAACAAGAAACACATTGTATTTCTGAAATCACGCAACAAAGTGATGGCAACTCAAATCACACTTTCTTTCCAACCAACCAAAAAGTAGGTGGACCAACTTAAGATACCAAAAAGTAGGTGGACCAACTCAAATCACACTTCATTACTGATATTTGCTACCAAAAACATATTACATAAAATACACACTATACAATCATTCCAAAATAACAAGAATAGTACAAGAGACCGAAGTATCTTCTCAACACACACAAGGGAAATTAGTTTAAATAGTATGAAATAGAATAAGGGGGCAACAAGAGAAAATGTGCATACCTTAGACCAATTTAACAACTATTTGACACCAAAAATATATAAAAATTCAAGGCAAGTCCAATTCATTAATTGTTTATTAGAGTTTGGTTTACAAAACAAAGGACTGTGTAATGCAAAAAACAAACACAGTTTCCTAACAGTTAACAGGACACAAATGGTTTATTTGAGTACAACACCAAAATCCTAACACTACCACATCTAAACAATAGTTAGTTCCTTCTAGTGGTTAACAACACGCTCTCAAGCTCAGTGCTCTAAGCGTGCTGAAAAGCGATCCACAGAAGATCTGAGTCAATTGGACCTAGACATCGGCTCATTTGAGTGTTGCCTACATACCAAACGAAGGATCAAGGTTAGATGTAGTTCTTTATTATGAGTGTGAGTGTCGTAGTCCTTACCGCATGGCAATGGGTCTCCGTATATAGCCTCACATAGTTAGTTCTCATAGTTATCACTGCAAGTAACATTTACGGACACTAACCGACCAACTCATGGTTAGTCCTAACACTCTCTAGTATCATCATACGAAATACACAAAAATCCCAATATAGTGCACCCACCTGTTGACCCTATGGGGCTCACTCCCTTCTTCCCACATAGGGCAATGCCTTCTTCCCAACATAGGGCAATGCCTTCTTCCCCAACATAGGGCATGTGCCCTAATTTTAACACAAGGAAAATATCCTTTCCCACATAGGGCAAATGCCTGGTTTTCAACATAGGGAAAATGCCCTTTTTAACCTATAAAAGGTGAGTGTATGTACCTATGCTCGATGTTGTACCTCTCTAGTTTCACTATCACTTTAAAGCGAGATGCACTCCTCCATATGGAAAATGACATGGGAAGTTGACAATGGTCGATGACACAATAGGGAAATGTCAAAAAGTGATGACATGAGGTTGCATTTTCCAATAAGATCCTATCTAGGACTAATACTCAATCGACACACCAATACACCAATGGCTGCAGTTTTAACTAATATCGTACTAAAATTAGGAGATAATAATAAACCCATAAATACATTGACAGCATAGCAAATAACTAGCCTAGTATCAACATTAAACTAATCGTCAATAAACACATAAATGCACCGACACCATGGAGAATTTACTAGTTCTATACCAAACTTGGGTGCTTGTAATATTAAATCATGTCATAACAATGAGCTAGTTTCAGAAGTAACAAAATGAGTTTACAAGTAAATTTTTTTACAGTATTTACACACCTATCTAAAACAAAATGATGTGTAAATGATGCATATGCATTTTGGAATTGCTTCTACGACTCTAAAAATCAACATTTCGTTCCAACTTTAATAAGAATTAGACACTATCCCAAGTTTTCCAAACTCAACGTAGTCTTAACATATTTCACACCGCCCGGCTAGACACAATACTATGTCAATATAAGCCATGATCTCACACTTATCATGACGGGGTTTAAAACTAAACCTCTCATAGTCTCAACGGTGTTTATTAATTTAAATCTGTCAATTGAATTATTATCTCCAATTTCTACCTCAGCTTAATTGTTTTCAATAATGGGAGATAGTGTTTTTCTTGGGAATATAGAATTTACTGCCCACATCCACTAGATTAGTGCAAATAAATGCTAAATATTTACTGTTGCAAGATAAAGTCATGTATTCTTGAAAATCCCGATTACTAATTATTATACTTCAGATATATTCTTTTATGCAATTAGGCATGATTTCATTATTTGAAGTTATTTAAATTTAATTGCAATGTTTATGGATAGATGTATTGCATTTGTGATGTTAAACTTTTTCCACATCTATAATAATAATATTAATCACGAAACAAAATGTCTCCATCATTTTTTACGGAATTTTCATGGTTTGTTATTTTATTATAGGTAAGTCTTATGCATGTAATTAATTGGATAAAACAATCCCTAAAATTATTTTTGATTTATCTTTATATTATATTATATTATATTATATGTAAAATTCCAAACCCCGGTCCAAAATCTCTAAAATTATTCTCATTTTTAATACCATCTTTTAATAAACCTCAGCTCTACGGATATACTAATTGACGAGTTTTTACTCAGAGGAAACAATATTACTACCTGGTGATGATAGTCTCTTTCTATGCATATATAAAGTTATTTTAACATGCATAACTCTAAATTAAAAGTCACAATTTTTTTAGCTTTTCTATTTTTTTTTTTCCCATTGTTGTGATAGAAATTGATGCACATATTTTAAGGACAATAGTTGAAAAGAAATTGCCAGTTTGGAGAACAATACTTAAACATTCTTTACTAAAGCTTAGCTATGAGTTTCGATCAACGGTGATCTCAAGGCAAGAGAAATTTATGTGGGAGAAAAATGGAGGATGGCCATACCTCTAACAGGGTAGGCGGAGATTGGAAAACCAAGTATTTACAAAACTCTCCATTTTGCATAACATGCAAAAGATAAGATGCAAACTTACCACTGCTGTCACTAAGCTAAAACTCTATACAACTTAATCTTGGATATCTATGCCAGTGTGGATAGAGTAACAATCCAGAAAAATACTATCACACAATGCAGTCTAATAAGACACCAGATAAATTTCAACAATATATGAATATATATTTCATAGTTTTGAATATGAGAAAAGATAATATTCAGCTTATATGAAGGTCACCTTCTCTATAAAGAAATACAACAAAACTGATCACATCACAGACCATCTTTGAAGTCTTAACTTAGTGCCATATTTCCATTGTGCACCCCCTCAAGCTTACAAGGGTAATGTTACTTATTCGTTGCAAGAGAAGAGATGTACACAGCTGAAAAAGATTTGAGTGTTTGTTACAGACACACATTGAATCTCCTCTGACTGCCCACGATGCCAGCGGCCACTGCTTAAAAACTTGAAGTCCTTGCCAACAAACGCCACTACTAAAAATCACCAACAGCCTCCGATATAATGACCCCTTTTTATTCTTTTAATTTTTATACTATAAATTCTTCCCCTTCAAAAATATCAGAGGTAATCTCATCCATCCTTTCTAACCGAGATTATGAATCTCATGCCACAATAAAAAAGTAGTTTCTTAGTTATTAATAACAAGACCAAAGATAATTTCCACCAGAAAATGTCCTGACATACCATGTGAAGCCCATCCCTTTGATTAAAACACCTCCTTACCCCAAGTCTTTATTTCTCCCATAACACATCACTCCACCTCCACTTTTCTTTGTGTCTTTCACACTATCGCATTTGTAATACAAATTAATGCTTATTATCAGTGTTGCACGGAGACTTGTCTCCTACCAAAAAAAAGTGTCTCGGAGGCTGGTACTTGTCTTGGAGACTGGTACTTGTTGGTACTCATCTCGGAGACTTGCATTTTAGTGTTTTCTTAAAAATAGACATTTTGTACTCTTGACCTTATAGGTATGATGAGATATCAAAGATAAATATCAATATAATTACTTTTATCCTTTGTCAACATCTAATATTTTAATTTAAAAAGGTAATACTATTTTTCTTAGGCTGTATATTATTGTTTTCTCTAAAATTTACATATACATTGTTTTGCCGTCTCCGAGTACCTGTCTCCTATTTTTCTGAAAATGATATGCCCGTTCGGTCTCCTCATACCAGTACCGGTACCCGTACCCATCTCCTGGTAACTATGCTTATAATTATTTTATTTTTATTTATTCTATATTACATATGTTGTGTATTGGGTTCAAAGTGATTATATAAAGGTACGTTGAAAAAAACTTGGATATAGGTTACACATAATGTGACATATTTAAAGCTACTAAAAATGAATTTTAGACAAAATAAATTAAAAGAATTTCTGTTATGAATTTACGCTATTGTGATTTCTAATTTAGTCACCACGCATAGGTAAAATTAATCTTTGATATAAATCTTTATATTAGTATGACAGTTCACCCGTGAGTGGCTCAAGCCAATTAGTATTATAGATTCATAGGAATTATGTATATTATTATATATAAATGCCATATGGAGGAATTTAAAAATTGCATGTGTTTATTACAACTTCACATTTATACTGCCAGTATGAGACTTAATCCACATCAATTTCCACTGAAAAACCCAAACTCGACAAGTGGGTTAACTAAGCAATGGGAGGGGTATCTATGATTGTAGTGAGAGGGATGTGAACTGGATCACACTCTTACGAATGATACCAATTATGATTGCACTGCAACCCCTTGGACAAGTAGATTATTATTATTATCATCATCATCTGTACTACAGTCTACACGTGTGACTATCTAGGAGGTCTCCATTAATAGTCTGTATGGTTAAGGAACATAGAATGTACTAGGAAACTCCCACAAAAATCTTATATTATTGTATGAGTATATAAGTCCATCAAAGGCTGCTTACAAGAAATCCCTTTGCAAAATCACAGCTGTTCATAACAAAAACATCTACATATAATTTACCAAAAAACCCTGAGTATATATTTCAAATTGTCTTCTCACAGGATCAAAGTTGTGAACTTTCTGAAACCACACCCACCTCCCATTCTGCTTTGAAAAGTGAGGGCAAGAATAGAACTGTTTACAAAATTTACCATCTTTTTTTAGCATTTTGGAATGAAAACATTGGAGGAATAGTTGCATGCAATGGTAGGGAAGATAATTACACTTGATGAAGTGCATGCCCATCAGCAGTTAGTTGCCACTTGTCTGATCGCCACTCTTGCAAGGGCCTGGTATATAAAGAAAAAGCTTGCTTTTTCCAGGCTTCTATTCTAAGTGGCAAGTAGTGTGGTTTCCAATCCTTCAGGTCAACTGTCAAACAAATTTTTGTGAGAATGAATGTCATTATGACATTTATAAAGTACCACTGAGAAGTGATGGATTCTGATTACTTCATCAACTTATGCTGGTTTACATTTTCATTTTGTTTTGTGTTGACAACCGGTGGTTGTGTGTGGTTTTGAGAAGTTTTCCTTTTTTGAGCTTAAGCATTGCAATTTATTTTAAATTTTTAATTGAGTTTTTTTCTTCCTATTTTTCTTATTTGAATAGGGGAAACAAATATTATATCTTTTCTATGGAAGAGAATCACCAGCTTCTGCAAGCTACTGGATTCTCCTCTGGCATGTTTAGTTGCTGCCTTGTGTCTAGTTGCATACAACTTTACCCTTTTAGTTCACTGTAACCTAGCTTTGTAAGAGCAGAGAAGTTCAGGAAACTTCTGGCTTTTGGATGTTATCCATGTCTGACTATTGCTCAGGAGAGTTTTCTTTATTAGTTCGAAGTCTGACGTTTAATATATCAATTAGCTATTGATAAATATATAGATAAAAGTAGCTTCTATAACCTGTGATATTTTCATCTAATGTGGTTATCATTTCAACACCTTCTCCACTAGCAACCACTCCTCCCCACAATTGTTTAAGTGTAAAAGTCTGAATACAGGAGGAGTAAGAAGGTATACCTTAGATTTTAGAATAGCTGTTGCCTTTTTTGTTCCACCTGCACTTTCTTTTTAAGGATCTAGAAAAACTTTTCTAATGGGGTAAATGGGATCTTTATTTAAAGGGTCAAGCTCAACACCAGATGGGTACTTGTCAGGTTCTAGCTAGTGTTCAGCACCTCCATCTGATTGCTTTGGATCTCAAGGATTGCACTGACTTGATAAAAACTATATTTTAAATCATTTATACCAATTACACCAGACTTGAAACTGTTAATACAAGGCAGACTTTAGGCTTCTAGAGAGTGTCAAGTTCAAGGTCCAGAGTATCCATGAAAGTTGATCATTGAGGTTGAAAATGCCACTGAAAATTTCCATTGTTCAGCTTATGTAGAGATTTGTTTGTACTGTGAGATCCCGGATTTGACTTGAGAAAAATACCCAGATTATTTTGGAGCATGCCTATAAAAAGTTACGATTACAAACATAGCAGGCTGAAATTTATGGGCACATGAATTCATCTCTGATATTATGCAAGAGTAATGAACAGATACTTAAGGAGTATGACACACTCATTTTCCAAATGATCAGTGCTAAGAATTATAGTAATAATTGATAAAGCGTGACAGAAAAGCATGGAGTCATACTGCTAAGGGACTGATTGCCTTAGAACCATATGCAAATTTAGTGGACTTGCAATCACCAAGCTGGGTTCAAACTTACTGTCATGTTCTCAAAATTCTGTCTTGTGCACACTTGATATTGTCCTTTCACAGTTGGGCCACTTGGCCAAGGTGAAGTCACTTGGACTCACCCCAAAACTCAAGCAATCTGCCGGGTCATTCTGAATCTGTCATGTGGAGAACTTTATTGTGCTGTTTTCTACTTTGATCCATCTGAGCTTCTCTTTCTCTCAGTCCCAACCATATGACTCAGCTTATGGATTTTTCTAGTCAGATTGTTCACTTTTATATGGACTTCATTTTTGCTTCCATATAGGATTGCTAAATATCTTTGTTGAAGTCTGCTTTACTGATTTTATGTGGGTTCTTCTTCACTGTATCCTTGGACCTCCTATCTCCAAGTCTCCAGTCAATAGCTATTGTATGCATATAACAATGTGAATTCAGAACCTTGCAATCTAAGTTTTTGATCATTTGGTAGTATGCAGATTCATTTTCTCTTCATTTATGTCCTTTCTACCCTGCCAATTAATTCCCTTGTTGTGTTTGTTTTACTAATATAAACTCAATTTTAGTCCTTGTGTCCTTTCCCTGACCATATTTTAACATTTCATGTAACTTATAGTCATGTATTAGTCTCGGCGTCTTCTTGGTGCATTTTGAGTTACTTCTATGCTCCTTTCTTGAAGCTAGATAATAGATTCTTTTTCATATTGAGGCTTTGGAGTTTGTTCTGATTTTCACAGTCCATGTTTAGTGGCCCATCCACAGGGTTGAGGTCACCACGAAGATCTTTCCTACTTATGTGGTCTTCTTCAATGTTGTGGGATTTTGGGTTCTAAATTATGATTCTAGTGTCAAGAACATATGTGGGTTCTACAAAACTCGTCAAGAACATACTGTGGGTTCTACAAAACTATCTTCAATTTTCCTGTAGATTCTAAACTTTTGCCATTAATCCACTTGTCTGCAACTTATCCACCATTTTTTCAGGATATTCTACTCAGTTGTGATTTATGCCTGTTTGGTCACCCTTTCTCTTCATTATATACTTAACTGGTTTTCTCTTGTTCTTCATGGTATAGAACACGTGATGTACAATGAGCCTCACGTATTGCAATGGCAAATCTACAGTCCTTGTCTCAAAACATTATAGTTCCATCTCTTTGCTGTTGCACTATTCCCTCTAGGAAAAGTCAAAAGTGGAAACAATAATACTTAATTAGTTAAAGTGCATCCCGTTGCTGTAAGAAATTTGGCATTTGTTTTCCTGTCTACAATTTGTAGAGTGAGCTAAAAATATAGAAAGGATCATGAATATATGGCCCAACACTCCCCTCCCTTCCTCTTCCCCTTAAGAACACAAATTGTCTCATCACTTATTTGAACAATATAGGGTAGGGGTACATCATTTTCTTTTAGATCCAATAGCTTTGTTAGTTCTGTAGTGGCTCCATAAGGCTTATATGCTGTGTAAAAAAAAAGACAACTTTGGACACTAAATGGATTTTTAGGGTGTCCGAGGAAGATATTGACTTGGTCAGGAAGGAGTGCAATACCTTGTATTGTCCAAAAATGTGAATCTGTTGAACTTTTATAACACTTATTTGTTTGATTTTATATATACTTTGGCTCTCCTAGTTTATTTCCTTAGATAAATTATATCGGTGGTTATGATATACAATGGTCGATGCTGTGTTTAATTTCCCTTTGTAGTAGGCTAGGATTCACAACTTTTTCTACTTGTTAATGGAGTTGACTGATTGTGGGGTGAGTGAGGTTTTCATGGTCGAAAGGATCTCTTTGGACTTGTAATGGTCCTCTCTTGTTTGGAAGATGGTTTTTAGTTCCATCGCCCTTTTAGCTGCCAAGATGGCAAAATTGCATTATTATTGATTGGATCAACATCAGCATGGGGGTTACTTCTGGTGTTTCCTTTGTTCCACTTCTCTGAGGTACTTATAATTGTGTGGTGTTCATTTTGGGTTGTAGTAAAAGTTGATGATTGACATATATCTGTAATGGTGATGTTCGGGGTGGTGATCCATATTTGGATCAAAATCCGTGGAAATTCTACAAGTGCATGAAGGCGGGCCTTATATGAAAATTCTGAAAATTTGAAACTTTTTTCTCCTTTTATCCAGTAATTCGGGAGACTTCCGCACATCAAGAAGTACCTTTTAATCTGTTGGAAGGAAAGGCATTAATAATTTCCAAGTGCAGAGCACTTTTGGATCGGTTAAGCATTTAAAAATGTTGTAATACCTTTAAAAATCTTGAAAGGATGGACATCCTAAGGGCCTGTGTGCAGTCCTCAAAATTGACTAAGAGCTAAAAATCTTAAATGTTTTTTGATTCGGGGATCTGGGATCCCAAGTGACATTTGAGCATACGGAGTATGCTCTGATGCGCCTCAAAAGGATGCAAGTATGGATAGAAAAAGAGTTAAGTAAATACAATAAAATTCATAAATTTATTTCTGCTTATGGGTTTGGGATCCAGGGAGACATTCTTGCATTTACTCAAAATCTGTGGGAATTCTACAGAGTTCCATGAAGGCCCTAGAAATATGAAATTTCCTAAAAATGATCTGAAAACTCCTAAAAATTCGAAGGTTATTTCTCCTTTTATTCAGGATTTTCCTACACATCAAGAAGTGCCTTTTGATCCATTGGACGGCAGGGCATTAATATTAGCTAAGTGAAGAATGCCTTTGGATGGAGGAAGCATTTAAAAGTTGTTTCAATTCATTCAAAAATCTTGGAAGGCTGCACATACCAAGGTCTCGAGTGTGGTCTTCAGAATGGACTAAACATCAGAAAACTTGAATGTTCTTTAATTTGGGTATCTGGGATCCCAAGAGACATTGGAGCATACACAGTATGATCTGATGCACCTCAAAAGGATACGAGCCTGGATAAAAGAAGAGTAACATAAATATACGAAAGTTCAGTTATTTTTTGTTTTTGCTTGTGGGTTTGGGACCCAGGGTGACATTCGTGTGTTACTCAATATCTAATAATGTCTTGGAAAACCCCAAATGCTTGAATCGATTGCTAGTAATGCAGTGTAAAAGTCACCTGAAAATTGGGAGTTGGAGAATTAATAAAACTATGTTAACAGATACACTGGCCTTCCCTCCCCACCCCTTCTCTCAAATACGTGTGTCCACAAATACAATACAAATACAGATGTTTCTTCATAGATACGGCTTGGATAAAATCCAAATACGCTTTCATATTTGATTTCTGGCTGGGTACAGTCAAGTGATGTAGCATATGTGGCCACTGCAAAATTCAGAATGTTTCAAATAAAATTCAAAATTCAAAAAGAAAAAACATAAGAAAATGAATTTAGTACTTACTACTTACCATTGTAACAATTAAAAAGAAGCACATCTTTTTCCGCTCATACATCTCATCTTTGTGCTTGTATTTGGAGTGATTTTTTGGCTAAGATGTGTGTGTGTGTGTGTGTGTGTGTGTGTGTGTGTGTGCTGTGTTTTATGGTATTACTATTTCTGGCATATATATATGTGTGTGTGTGTGTATTGTGCTTTATGGTATTACTATTTTTGGCATATTTTCCAAGTCTTTTTGGTGAAATGCATCTTATTTTACAACAAAAACATGATAATTATGTCAATTTCGTTGATTAAAAATATTTAGACCGCCACAAAATGTTTGAGCTGAATGTTTGAAAACTTACACCAGGGAAAGACATTATACATCCAATAGCAATGAGAGCCTTGTATCTACAAACAAGAAAGCAAAGTGCAAAAAGGAAACTAACTACCAAACTTGAAACTAACCATCTTCAAGCATGAGAGAAATCTATCCAACAGTATGAGTACCCTCTTCCTATGCTAAATGCCTGTCAGAGATAACAACTAAACTAGGAACACATATTTCTAGTGCTTGTAATAGAATTTAATAAAATTTTAGAAGTAAATCACTCAAGCAGTAAACATCACACAGCCCCAATTTTATGCAGGGAAAACCCTTTATGGTAAAAAAACTCCACACATAAAATAGCACTACCCTTTTATTAATTTGAGGAATAATGCACCTAGATACACAACACCTTCCTACTTCTCCATCAATATGCAAAGCATAAACTTCAACATGGATTTTCTCTATTCAGATTCCCATTGACTGAAATTATTTAAAATGTTTGAGAATCTGTTATACCCGTGAAGTGTTGTAACGGTCAACGTTTTCAAACTAATAAATAGTTTGAATATAATCCTAGCAACTCTAAGTTTAATCTAAGTTCATTAAAATAATTCTATGTATAAAACTTAGAATTGTGGATGTCACATATGCTTATTTAATGGGGCCACAATAAGTGTGTACCCAATAAACCTTATATGCTCCATTATTCCCCCAATGTTTAGTGGGGACACATGCTATCATCACCTTTTTATCGAGAGAATGAATTAAAAACACAACTTCTCGTGGAAGGATTTTCTGATTATCACCGTTCTATAAAAGGAATCACATGCCTCACATTGTATAGGATGATAAGAGGTTAACATGCGAAAGGGATAAAAAAATACCTCATTTCCTTAGGGCAAGTGCATATATGAAGGCGTACATAAGTTGTTGGAGTCTTTTACAATACAAAGATCTCCATATCACAATGCTTCTCTGGGTTCTCTTGTAACCTCACATAAGGTGATTTTTACACAAAATCACGAGTGATATATTACAATGCCATTCACAATATAGAAGTAGAGAGAAGGAAGATGCAACACGACCGTTAAGATGTGGATTGTCATGCACACTCCCGCTCAATGGCAGCTTAGAAAGGCTTAACATCGCTTGAAACTTGCAAAACTTCACAGACAAAGAGGCTTTGTGAAAATATTAGCAACTTGATCTTCGGTGGGATAGAGGCGGAGATCAATATCACCATTGAGGACTTTTCTTGAATGAAATGCATATGAATTTCAATATGTTTTGTTTGTTGATGTTGAACTGGATTGTTTACAAGAGCTATACAACTCGGTTGTCACCACGAAGTGGTGTGTTTCTTTTGACATCCATACGGAGTTCTTTCAACAGTTTTTTCTGCCATGGCTTCTTTAGCTGCTTCCATAGCACTTTTATACTCTACTTCAGTAGAAAAGATAAACATTGTTGGTTGCTTCTTGCTACTCCAAGTGATGATACCTGTACCAAACTTGAAAACATATCCAAATAGAGATTTTCTATCTATCACATCACTAACATGGTCAAAATCACAATAACCATATAACTTAGCATCATTAGAACAAGAATAATATAAACCATAATTGATTGTACCTTTAATATATTTTAAGATTCTTTTAACCATTTTCTATTAAAATATAAGGCTTACCTTCTATTATTAAGTCACTATTAGTTATGTATTAACTAATGTTTGGTTGTAACCACCTCAACCATTTTGTAACTATCTCTTGCATAATAAAATGTCGGACACACAATCTACGATGTGTGCATTTCGGTTTCTCTTCATTATTTCTTTGTTCACATTTCCTAACATTAGTATCAAAGCTTATGTTAGGAACTAAAATTGTCGAGTGCTCACATTTGTATGTGTTAACATAATTTGTGATATTAATATTATATCGAGTTATCATAAAATAACTCATTAATAATAATAATGTATATGTTGTAATAGTTTGTAATATTAGTGTATTGTTATAATACACTAATATTAAAAACTTGGTGTACGTGAGTTGTGAGAACAACTCACTATTAGATAGGATTGAGAGATATTAGGAGTTGGGATGTGTGTGAGAGAATAAAGGAGAGAATAACGTGTGAGAGATTTATGGGGATTGGGTAGTTGATAAGGTTTGATTCCTTATATTAAGGATGTCTTTAACCTATATATATGTAACCCCTCTCATAATGTTATTAATCCCGAATGAATAAATATTGAAGCATTCTATTATTCGGTGTTTTTATCAACTTTGTGTTTAGATTTCATTAAATAAATCTCGAACCAAATTTACATTTGGTATCGGAGCGAGGTATCCTTGTGCAAGTGTAGTAGCGATGAAGAAGATGGTTGAAGGACTCTGTGGGAAAAATTCCAGTATACACATCGTGATTAAAGAATGTAGTTTACTCATGATATTGGATTGGTGTTGTAGTCATTTTTAAGCCCTTCCCAAAGAACAAGGAAATCCCATGCGCGCTGGCCTATCACCCAGCGGGTGGTGGGCGCTCACCCGAGGCACGCGCGGGCGCCAAGTCCCTCCTTTATGTGAGTTGTGTGAGAATGCATTACTTGTGACAGAAACTTAAGTAAACAGATTGGAAAGGAACCGTACATTCATCTTAGAGCTTAGAACGACTTCTAGACCAATGTATTCATTTATATAAGGAAAGCATTATAGAACATAGATCTGAATTATAACATAAAAGAAATGCACAGGGGTTTACACCCACTCATATGAAATATACCTATAACCATGTAGTAGAACTGGAACCACACATATAATCATATTAAGCATGTTGATAACCATATTACAATAACTCAGGCAATCACGATTCATCGATAATGCGAGATCAATATCATGCATCAGAGCTGGATTTAGGCCCTTCATAGTACAAAGAAAAATGTTCAAAACCCATCCCTTTAGTACAACGTAGTCCTACAGATCCTCTAAACCCAACCTCTGGAGCTCTCATGATATTCTGCATGGCTTTTCTCTTCTTCTTTTTTCTTTTCTCTTTTCTCGCGGGTGCTTGTATTTATAGCCTTTCTTAACATCTTCCCGGTCCTCATGGGAGTTGTAGATCCGTTGCCAAGTGTCCAAGGTGGTCCTCCATGGGAGCATGCTTCTTCAGGCTTGAGCTCTCCACTCTTTGCAATGATGGCCTTCTAGAATCTTCCATCGCAAGGTATATTCCTTCCATGGGCAATAAGCTGCCAGGCTGGCACCTTATCCATTCTACATACTTTGTTAGGTCACGCTTTTCGTGTTTCCTACCTGATACGCTAAATATGGCTAAGTCCCAAAACCTTTGCTCTGCCTTGCGTGCTTTTCTCCTTGTGCGCCCGTCTTTAAATCGGCCTTGCGCGCCCATGCGCCTTCTTGTACTTGGCCAATATTTTAGGGGCCCAACATTACCCCACACTACGCCTGTTCTCCGTTTGCAGGAACAATTTCTTAAAGAATAAAGAATGACCGTTCTTGAATGGCTTGGGAAAGAATACGGAATGAAGAATCTTGGGGAAGAAAGAAAGAATGAGGAACTATGGTTATTTCTGCAAGAGGTGAGGGAAATCTTTTGTTAAGTCGGCCTCCAACTTATTCCAGGTATCGACCTTGCTTTGTGCCTGGTGACAAAGGTCGTCGACTAGGGCGCTCACCTCTTCAAAGCTTAGCCCTTCACCTTGGTTATTCATTGCTTCCACGATCCCCTCCGATTGTTTGCCCAAATCATTGAGTGCGTCCATCCTTCGAGTGATGCGGGGATCTGACTCATTTAGCCGGTTCTTAATTGAGCCCCTGAGGTCTCGATAACCTCGACTTTTTCTCAACCTTGGCTAGAATTTTGTCACGCTCCACTATTCCCCTTGTTTTTCTCCTAGAATTCCTTGAGCTCCGCTTCATGGGTGGCGACCAAAATGCTCGCTACTCTATCTCTATCGGTGCAGTTGTCATAGGTGGCCTCATGACTTGGGTGATGGCTTTCACATCCACGAGGACTTTCTTGTATTGGGCCACAATGGCCACAACCTTCATCTTGTCCTCCTTTTCCTTGTGCGCGGATGCCTCCTCTATAGACTCAAGGCCAGGGGTCGTCTTTCCATCATGAGGATGCGGGTCAAGTCCTCTAGACACTCCGGGCGGATCCATATTTCTGCGCAGGTGGCATTAGATCTGGGTGCTTTAAGGAAATGGCATCTGTGATCATCTCTGCTTTCTTGTAGACTTCACACACCCTTGCTTTCTCTTCTTTTAATTCACGCCTTAGTTTGCTGACTAGTTCCTCATGTTTTAACTCCTTTGTTCTTTTCTCCAGCTCCTCTTCCTTCTTCTCCAGCTCTGCCTCTAGAAACTTCACTCTATCATTTCTCCCGAAGAGTTTGGCTTCTACTTCCACCGAAACTTTGTTGATTCGTTCTGATTTGTTCGTTTTTGATAGCATTGAGCATTTACCAAGGGTTGTCACCTTTTGATGTTAGTACCTTCATTATTGCCCCTTGGCTTACTTCGAATTCTAGTTCGTCGATGTGGGACTCAAATGCCCAAGAAAGCATTTTCCTTGTCGAGGGTATGCACCTTCCTCATCAAATGATGCCATAGCCAAGAGTTGCTCCGTTGGCATGGTGCTTTGAAAGCGCGTGCACAACACCTTGTTTGGATCATCAATATAGCCCATCCTCTGAACCTGTGAAGTCTTTGCGCTTCTTCTCCTTGTGCGCGCGGCCTTAGGAAAGCTCACAGCCAAATTGGGATCCCCTCCCATGCTGCCATATTCCTTTTCTATGCTTTCCCCCTCTGTTTCCTTTATTACTAGGTCTGTGCTCCATCTCTGCTCTCTACTAGGTCTTAAATGATTTTGGCTACTTCCTGCTCCACGGCCTCGTTTACCTGCTCCTTAGTGAGGCTTGGGGTCCTTTGTTCTTTTGTAACTTCCTCACTTATCCCCCTATCCTGAGTATCTTCTCCTTGTTATCCTCCCTCTCTGGCAAAGACGTATTCATTTTCTTCTTCCTCTCCTTCCTCCTCCGAGTCATGAACCTCATAGATAGGGTGGTCCTCACCCCTGGTTCATCCTCCTCATCATCGTCTCTTGCACCTATATAGGCCTCAAGCTCTTTGTGTCCTCCGAGTCATTTTCTTTGTTACCTTCTACTTTTTCTGGCAGGAGATTTTGCTTCCTTTTCCTCCTCTGGGGACTTTTCTGGGTGAAGGGTTCTTCGTGCTCCAACGCTTCTTCCTCTGGAGTCTTTGCCTTCACTGGGGACTTCTTTCTCCACGTGTAAGTATTGGGCTTAATGCTTGTCCCTGGCGTGCTTACCGCTTGCGTAGCCTCTACACTTGGTGCTTTCTGCACCTCTTCTCTTTCCCTCTTCTTTGGCGCGGGCTTATTTCTACTTGTGGGGTCCTCAAGGATGGATACATCGTCTTCTAAGTACGCGCCCTTCTCAAATTTTGGCCTGATGCGAAGATATATTCTTTTTGCATCCCTTCTAATGATTGGAAAAGTCATTGGTTTCATCATTTGTACCTCGTGGGAGACATATCTCTCCACGTATGCACGCTTCTTGGGGTAGACTAACTTTCTGCGCAGTTCTCTGTGGTCTTGATCTACTTCACTAAGGTCGAACCTTAGTCTTTTGGCCTCTTTAAACCTATTCACCCCTACTTGGAAATATTGTGCGGTGAAGGAGAAAGGAAGCTTGCACCAGGGGCCCATGTTTTCATATGTCAACCTAAATCTGCCAATGCAGAAGTGTTGATATACGGCAAATTCTGCTTCTCCCTTTATGAGCGTGGGTAGCTGCTTTGGAATCCTCCATTCCGCCCGAATGCATCCCTCATGTGCTTGTACCATTTCTCTAAATGCGCCTTGTGAGTGGTTGTCATTGTCTCATAAGTATATTTTCATGAACCGTTTCGCGGGTGAGGGATCCTCTTCTAGGTACTCCCAAACAAACCTTTATGGCCCATCGGGCACTCAATTTCTGAGAAGACAATTTGTGAGGAGAACATTGCCAAATAGTATCTTCTCACCTTCTTGCGTGCTACTGATGATTTCATCCGCGATGAAAGCGGACAAGTTGTAGATGGTCCCCTCAGATATTTTTTGGCACACATTCAGCCATGCCTTGTTTACTTGAGTCCATCTCTCCTTATCCTTGAGCTTGGTTACTCAATCGCAAGCCATCCTCATCACGAGGCCTTGGATCTATGAGTTGTGCGATGTCAACTAATTGTATCGCGATCCTTTCTTATAGTCAAAAAAACTATTTCCTTGATGGCCTCCTTGTCGCTTAGTTCATCATCAATGTTGTCCCCTTCGCAGATAAGGCCCGTGAACTTGGAAATAAGTTGGGGGTTATGCGCATCTTGCACCCCATGAAATAAAAAAGTGATCTTCGTGAACACATGCCATTAGCCATTGGTATAGGCGCTCACCTTAGTATGGCAATTCATAGAGTTGCAGCAACCCTGCCTTCTCCAACTTAACCTTTACCTCGTCGCTGTAAATGGGCATACCTTCTGGCGTTCTCTTGTTGGTTGGGTGTACCAACTCCAAAGCCATCTCCTTCTCTGTTGTGTTGGTGCGGTGATTATAGTCACACACAATCATCTTTCTTAGGTGTGATTCCCATTCTTTTCCTAGTAACACCTCGTCTGGGTATTGCATTTCCGCGTACCATTCTTCATTTGTGCTTGTCTCAAGTGAATTTGCTTCCCATTACCCTTGCCCTTTTGCTTCTTTGGTGAGATGGTTGCTTTCCTTATCTACTTATATTGTTCCTCTGTGAGTATCGTAGTTTTATTGTTGTGGGCCGTTGTTTTTTCAAAATAATTAGAGACTTACGCCTTGTTGGACTTAGTTGGTATCCAGTTGATCGTATCCCCCTTTATGGTATTCTCTGAATGCTCCCGGTCATCTCTTGCAAAACCAAAAAGTGTTGAAAAGTCCATCTGGGGGAGGATATCTACGGGATATTCATTCAAACTACTTGGGTGAATCCCCCTTGGGGGTTTGCGCCCTAAGATGTCATTTTATGCGAGCACTTTCTTGAAATTAGA
Source organism: Taxus wallichiana var. yunnanensis (assembly GCA_018340775.1). Classification (NCBI taxonomy): domain Eukaryota; kingdom Viridiplantae; phylum Streptophyta; class Pinopsida; order Cupressales; family Taxaceae; genus Taxus; species Taxus wallichiana. The sequence continues at coordinate 244,162,357 of CM031243.1, read as the reverse complement.
GATGGACTCATCATCGCCCTGAGTACACCTCTCGTAAATCTGGGTGCATGCCCTCCGTATACCTCATGGGTAAATTTGAGTCGGCTCCCACGGACTTAAGCAATAATTAACTAATCACCACATTGATCGGGAGGATAGACTTTGTAAAGGCTCTGTAGCCTTCATGAGGTGGAGATAGAGACTCATTTCATCTTACTTGCTGCCCTAATATACTATGAGATCAAGGACGATTTCATTTGTCTCTTCGAGAGGGATTTAGACTCTCAATCCCAAGGTCTTCTTGGATATATCGACCAGCATGATGCCTTGCACCTCTACATCCGCGAGTTTTATAAATATTACGAGACCGATTCTTCATCCCCCTCCGAAGTCGTTCTCGTGAGACGGATTAGGTAACATCACCTTTTACGGGTTTGATGACCATTTGTGGTGGAAGCTATAATTTGTAGATGGCCCTCGGATAGAGCCTTCACCATGCCTTGGATACGGTCCATAGATCGAGTTTGTCCCCTGGTTGGACCTTCACACTTCTCTCGATCACACTTCTCTTCTCTCATGACTGAAAATTGTTTCCTTGATGAATCGGATGCACACATGTACCGAGATGGCGGTCCGGCTCCAGGTCGTCCTCTTGGCCGTTGTGTGAGTCTCGAGGCTCGTGAAGAGAGAAGGAGGCTTTCGCCCCCCGTCGGGTTCTTTAGTCCATAAAAGGGAGCTTTTTTTGTCGGCCTCTAATGTTAGGAGGGGTGTGGCTACCATTCTTGATTAGACCATTGGTCCTTGTTTAACCCCCCCTTCATTCCCTTCTTTGCTTCCTCATTTTTCTCCCCACTTGCTCCATTGCCCTCTTGTGGGGGTATTTTAACTCAAAGGTTTCTCCTTTCTCTATTGTCTTTTCTTTTTTTTTCTATTTTTGGGAACTCGTTTTGAGTTGTCCCATTCTTTTCCCGCAACACCCCTTTGTCTTTGTTTCTGCACATACCATTCTTCATTTACCTTTGTGGTCATTTGTTTGGACATTAATATATTTATCTTATCTTATCTTATCTTATCTTGGTGCCATTCTTCTAGTTAGGTTATCACTTCAAGCGTCTTTTCCTTGCTCTGCTCTAACACTCTATCCAGCCCCAAGCTCGATCTTTGTGAAAAACTCCTAATTCCGTGCCCTAGTCGCCAAACCCTAACTAGAAAAACCCTTCCACAAGATGGCACTTGCTTACTCAACTTCTCCACGCCCGTGTACTCCTTTCCTACTGGTTTGTGATTTTACCCTAGCTATGCACTTCAAATCTCTCAAATAATTCCTTCGACGCAAAGATCTTGCTTTGGATGCCCTAGTTCGCGAGAGATTTCTTTTTTCTTGTAAATGCAATACAAATAATGAAGTGTTCGACCTTTTATTTATAGTTTTTCTTTTCCCAACATTAAATGCTCTCTCACCTACCATTGTACTTTGACCTTAAATGCAGCTTTTTCCACTAAGCCAGTCTTAAGCGTTTTGTCTCACCCGCCTAACTTGTGCGCAAACCCGTTATTAACCTTTACGGCGTGCAAAAATCAACTTTGACTGAAACCTCTTACGCGTGCGTTCCTAACGTGGAAGGCACTTCTTCTATCCTTTCCCTATTTTTGCCCTCGCCTACCTCATGTTGTTCCTGCGCTCCTTTTTTTTTACGTACGTGGTTTCTTCAAGGCTTTCTTGACACCAACCATTTACGTCCATCTCTTCTTCATGCGCCTATTACCCTTATGCGCCTTTAGTTTTTTCTGGGCCATTCACCATAACTTCATCTACCAACGCACACTTGTATTATAGGTCCATACTTCGCATCACTCCACCCCACACTAAAGTAGATGCGTGGTCCCCTGCGCATGCACAACCTTCAAAAAGTAAAGTGGTTACCAACACCCAGGCGCAAAAAAACAACAGAACAAACGACGAGAAAGGGAAACACAGAAAAGGAAATTACATAAAGGGAAACCTAAACTAACTAGAAACACGACCTTATTTACAAACACCAAGAAGACTTATTTATAGTAGGGCTTCATCCTACTCCCATTAAAGTGGCATGGTAATCTTGTCCCATCCAAGCAGCCAGAATCGACAAGCGCTTGAATCAAGAATGTACGATATGAGGTAAGGTCCCAACCAATGGACTTTCAACTTTCTAGGATGGCGTAGATACTTGGAATCATACAATAATACCAACTTGCCTAACCTCAAACTTCTTGTTCTTGATATGACGATCATGCCATGCTTTTTGTCTTGCTTTTTCTGTCTTTTGACTCCACCTAGCAAGTTTTCGCCTTTCATCCAACTGCATTAATTTATCAATTCTTTCTTCCAGCGCTTGCTCATCGGCTAAACCTCTTGCGTGTATAGACAACGAAGGTAACATGAATTCAACTGGTAAAACAGCCTCCGCGCCGAACACCAATTGAAATGGTGTGGCCTTGTTCAACCTTTTATAGGTTGTCTGTATGCCCATAGGATGGATGATACCTTATCATCCCAATCTTGTCTTCCGATGTCACAAATCTTAGTTAACGTATGACTTAGTATTTTGTTAAATGCCTCAGTAGTCCCATTTGCTTGAGGGTGATATGGGGTAGTCTTGTGATGGGCCACCATAAATTCTACCAATAGGATCCTAACTGTTTCATTGAGGAAGTGTGTACCCCTATCACTTGTTAAACTTAAAGGGCAACCATATCTGCTGATTATATTTTCCCATAAGAATCTAGTAGCTATCGCCGTGGTGCAATCCTTTGTAGGTGTTGCCTCTGCCCATCGTGTTAAATAATCAGTGCAAGTGATGATATACCACGAACCATTCCTTTGCGCCGTTGGCGAGATTGGTCCTACAAAGTCGATAGCCCATTTCTCAAATGGTTCCGTGTTGGCTATTGGTCGTAAGGGCATTTCATCCCTCTTTCCAGGTTTGCCAAGGCGCTGGCAATGGTCACAGGCCTTGCAAAACTCAATACAATCTTAGTAAATGGATTCCCACCAAAGCCCTGTGAGCAAAATCTTTCGCGCGGTTGCATTTCCCGCATAGTGTCCTCCGGAGATCCCACCATGTGCTTCTTCCATAATTGCAATGTGCTAATGTTCTAGCACGCATCGGCGTAGAACCTCATCACGGCCTAATTTGTATAGATCTCCACTAATAAACATGTAGGGTGCGGCGCGATATACCACTTGCTTTCTTTCCACAACCCTCATCCCTTTTGGCGCCACACCTGTCTTTAAGAACACTGCGATATCTTCCAAGTCTGAGGGCGCGCCGTAATCTAAATAGTTGTGCATCTAGCATGGTCTCCTCAATGCTTTGTGCGTCCTCTCCCGAATCAATCCTTGACAAGTGGTTAGGCCCTAAATTATTCTTTCCGGCTTTACCACCACCGTAAATTCAAATTCCTGAAATAGGAGGACCCAACGACATATGCGCCCTTGCTAGAATGGGTTTGTTGACTAAGTATTTTAATGCCATATGATCTATGTAGAATATGAAGGGTGTTTCTGTAGATACTTCCTGAACTTATGCAGCGTAGATCATTGACAATGCTTTGCGCTCAGTAGTTGTGTAATTATGCTCTGTTGGTGTCAATTTCCTGCTTGCAAAGCTCAAGGGATGATAAAAATTCCTTCGCCAGGTTGTGCTAGTACTGCCCCCATTGTTGTCCCTGAGGCATCCACGTGCACATGGAAAGGCTTATCCCAAGAAGGGAAACGTAATATGGGTGCCATTACGAGCCTTTCTTTTAAAGTGTCAAATGCCTTCTGCTGCGCCTCTCCCCAATGAAAGGCACTTTTATGTTTCAACAATTCTTCTAAGGGCGTGGCGATTTTGGCATACCCCTTAATGAACTTCCTGTAATATCCTGTGTGTCCAAGGAATCACATGCACGACACTTTGGCTAGTAGGCTCCCCCAAACCAATAATGATTGTAACTTTGGCGGGATCCACTAGTAAGCCTTCTTTGCATATGATATGCCCTAATAAGGTTCCAAATGGGGTAGGAAAGACACACTTCTTGATGTTGAGGGATAATCTCAACTGTCGACACCTTTCAAACATTAGTCTCAAGTTATCATAATGGTCCTTGACGAGACCATATAAGTCCAATCATCCAAATAGACCTGAAGAAATTTATGGATGAAGTCCTAGAAGGCTTGCACTACAATGCGTGAGAACACAACAGGCGCATTCTTCAACCCAAAAGGCATGACCGTGTAGGAAAAACTTCCCCATTCAGTGGTGAAAGTTGTCTTTCTTTGGTCTTCCTTTGCAATCCGTACCTGGTGGTACCATGAGAATCCATCCGTGAAGGAGTAGGCTTCGCACCCGGCCACTCCCTCTAAGATTTCTTCAGTAAATGGGGTAGGGAAAGGATCAATGATACATACTGCATTCAGGTCGCTGTAGTCCACACAGATCCTGATCCTCTCGTCCTTCTTGATGTTGATGACCATTGGGCTTATCCATTCTGACTCTTCAACCGCCTCAATGATACCTGACGCTATCATTTTGTCTATCTCTTCCTTAACCCGTACGTGTAAATTTGGATTCATCTGATAAGGTCTCTTCCGAATCGGGCGCGCACCTTCTTTTAACTTGATCTTCATTTCTCCCAAGGAATGGTGGACGCCTTTGAGTTCATGGTACCCACGAGGGAACAAATCTTGGAATTCACGCAACAGATCAATGATCTTCGAAACTTCCTTTTCCGACCAATAGTCATCGATGATAGCCTCCTTAGGTTTAGCCTCCATCCCAATGTTAACCTTATTTGTCTTCAAGGGCTCATGGTAGGCGCATGCTTGCTCATCAACATTGTCAATGACCTCGCGTGTGCCCTCCGAATGATCAACATCAATGTGTCCATCTCTTCCCGTCTATGACATAGACCAATTTTCCTTTTTCTTTTTCCATACATGTGCGCTCAAAATGTACTTCCTTTGATTCTTCCTCATAGAGGCGCATCTCCACATCAGGTTTTCTAGTAATTCCAGCAGCCTATCCTCAACCATGGCACTATCTCCCATTGTAAGGCGCTTGATTGTTTACAACACGCCTTATCCAATGATGGTTTGGTGCTTCTATACTCAAATGCTTGAATGAGGTCAACCACCAACTCTTGCCCAATTACCTATTTGACGATGCATCTCTCGAATGAATGTACCATGCGCGTGCACAACCTTGCAAGGTGGAGTACAACTTGTGTACCCACAACGAAGGTGGTAATGCTTCGCGCTTCCCATCCAGGCTTCCTCGCATGCTTGGATATGAAATGAAGTGGTTTCTTTCCCATGGTAGTCTTGTATAGCCGTGGGCGCGTTGCTTCTTGAAAACCTTATAGAGAGCGCGATTCTTACCTCGCGCCACTCTAGGAGGTTCTCCCGATGTGTAGCCCACCAACATACCGTTGCATTCCCGAGTAGGTTATAGCTAAGCATTCTTCTTCTTTCATCCTCATTTATCCACTAAGCTTCCATTTCTGTAGGAAAATCTCAGAGAATGCCCCTCCCGAGTAGCTAAGAAAACTTCTTTCCTCCCAGGCGCTTGATGGAGCACACCTTTGTCACCCTTGTGACCGGTTCTTTTAATTGTCACCCAAATAACTCATAGGTCCTGTGCACCCAATTGTCACATGCTACGTTAGTGGTATCACTCACGGATTGAGCGTCTTTGAATTGAATGACCCCCTTCGAGGGGTGAATCACCTCGGGATCTCTCGATGGAGCGCATGTAGATTCTATTAAGGACTTCTTCTCCCAATGGATTAGTGTAGGGCATCGACTTCCCATCCGTGAAAGGGATGATCACTCGTTCTTCCTTGTTTTGAAACTGATATATCCTTTGTTAAACCTTATGTCAGCATTATTCTTGTAACACCATGGGTCCCCAAGCAACACTGGAAAGTTTTCTGCCTCGGTGAGTGCCAAGACTTCGAAGTCTCTAGTGAACTTGGCCCCTTGAATGGTGATAATTGCATCCTTCAGGACTCCAATGGGCATTGCCTTAGTCTTGTTAGCCATATACAACACATTTGAAGATGGCTGCAACGTGGGCCTTCCCATCGATGCTAGACATCCAAGGTAAGAACATTCACCTCTTCTCCCGTGTCGATGAGGATGTTGCTCAGGAGCCATCCATCAATAACCACATTTAGAGTAATTTCTTTGTCATAGTCAAGGCTATGTGGAGAAAGGTTTGCATGCAAAACTTGTCTCTCGTGCTCTACTCCGGCGTGTGGTACCTTCTCCCTTAGCCATTCTCCTAGGAAAGGAATAATATTCTCTTGCCTCAACATTTTACATACTTCCTTGACCTCATCCAGTCACTTCTTGGAACCTCGTTATCCTGCTGCCCTACCTGCCTCGATTGCTCCTTGAGACACTATATCTCCCCCTGTAAACTCCGAATCACATCCATAGTCTCTGGTATACTTATTTTTGATGGGTAGGGTCCGGGTACTTCCCATGTAGTACCTCCTCTTTGGAAACTAATGTCCTTGGTCTTGGTATCTCCTTGGCGCGAGCGGCCTCTGTATGCGTTGTCACGAGTACAAGTTCTAGTTCTAACTCATGTGCCACTCTTGGCATCCATTGTGAGTCGGCCTTTTAACGCTCACCATAGCAAGCCCTTATCTTTTCGGTGTTGCTAGTTCATATGCTCATAGAGTTTCAGACATTTTCGTACTTGTGCTTCTTCCCACACCACGAGCATTGTAGTAGATCAGGACACTCGCGTTTATAATGCTCTGTAGATCCACAATTATAACATGTTCCCCCGGGAACTCACTTCTCCCTCTCGTTGCGGTTACTGTGACCACGAACTCCTTCATGAAAACCTCTTCCACGTGCCCCTCCATCTACGCGCCCTTCATAACGTCGGTCATCATCTTTAGAACTACCAACAAGGCTAGGCTAGTTTGGCACACAAGATCAATAACATCATGGATCTGATCAATCAATCTGCAATCCTTGGTATCATGGGTTGTAGAGGTGCATATCTTGCAGTAGCAAGAAACATTCTTGCGGATTGCGCGTTGGAGTAGAGGGCATCTACTTGCATCATGATCCCGTGGCAGATCTCACAGTCTACCGCCATAGCGCGCACCGACTTCCGAGGGCAACTATCCTTTGCATGACCCTCCACTTCGCAGTCTGTACACCAAAGCCCACTACGGACCTCATGCGCTGAGTTTGCAGAGAGCTTCTCCAATTGCTTGGCCATTGCGGCGATTTGGGCCTCCAAGAATGGACTAACACCAGTATCCACACTCCTAACAACTTTAGCACGTAAGGAAACCTCTAAAGCCTCGCGTGGGTCAGTGAACATTTTATGTGACAATGCCCTCCTAAATGGAGTGATCAACCCTCCAACAAACCATTGAGCATCTTTGTGAGGGGTGGATGTCATATGACAGTTTGGACAAGAGAGTTTTAAACCATGCATCATATACTCTACACACTCTCTCTCGCCATTCCTGTTAGATCTCCTTCAAGTGCCGATGCTCTTACGCTCAAACTGGAATATGAAATTCTGCGAGGAAAGTGTTTTTCAACGTTGTATAGTCCACCACCATTTGATGGGGTCGTACTTCCTATACCAGCTATGCGTGCGCCCTTGCAATGTAGTTGCAAATTGGCTTGCCTTCCGCTTTGGGCTAGTGATCCCTTTCGCGTGCCATAGTAACTCGCACTTGTGCACATGCTCTGTAGCATCTTCAATACCCCTATAGTCTGGTAAGTGCAAAGACATCTCGAAAAACACTTGGGGGTGGCTAGGGTCCTTGTCCTCCGAGCTAGAGCCTTGGTTTCCTTGTTGTTCCCTCCACCAGATCCATTGGGTCCACAGGTCTTATTCCTCTAACCCACCGATCCACCGAGATCCCACTGGATCCACGAGTCCTATTTCTCTTGACCACCGAGATCCACCGGATCCACTAGGCCTGAAGTGGTCGCGCCAAGGGTTCCCAACGTTCCATTGAACTGCACACCGACGGTCTGTGATAATGTCCCACTACCAATAGTGTACCCCGCGCCACTCCCAGACACGAGACCAAAGGCTTGTGTATCTGCACTTTGCCCAAAAATTCCTCTAAACACTAGAATGGTATGTGTAGCCATAGAAGTCCCAAACGAGAAATTATATCTCCTGGGTGTAGATCGGTCACTTCCATTGATACCAGCTGGGTTAACAATACTCTTCCCTTGATCTGAAAAACCAAGCGCTAGGGATTGGTCGCCAGGTGGGTTCAGATGCGCGCCGATGGCTCTTCTTTCTCCATGACGAACTCTCATCAAAAGTTGAAGGGGCTTCTCTTACGCGCTTGCAAGATGGGGTAGCACAGACTGCTCAGGCTCCACGTCCTCCGTGTGAACTTCAACACCCTCTCGCAACGTCTGCCTCCATAGATCCATCACACTTGCTACCTCGCATTGTCTAGTCATCTCCCTTTCACGAGCTTCATTATACTTGAGTCATCTCTCCTCCCTTTCCTTTTCAGCCGCAACGTCCTCCATCTTCCTCCACCCTAGCTTCCTTTCCCAACGCTTGGAGAGCTTATCCGGCCATGGGGAATGCTTCTAAACCCAAAGTAACAACTAAGATCTTCATAGCCAGAGGGATAGCACATAAAAATGATCCTCTAGGCTCCCTAGAAACTCGAACTCAGTGATCTCTGGGCAAGAATACGTCGAAATGGCATATTCCAAAGTATAACTAGTCAAGCACCCTCTTCCACCAGTGATCAATAACACGTGTCCACATCAGATCTACATCCTGTAGCCTCTGATAGTCATCTTGGGTCCACATGCGCGATCTATAAAACCAACTTGATCTGGATGCGTATGTTGAGAGCCATTCATATAGCTCTACTGGGAAGCAACAAAAGAATGTCTCATACAACTCATTGTATAGGTTCTCTTCTACCCATCCACGCGTACTAAACTTAGGTCCAATGCGTTGAATCTTTGAGCAAACTCGTCCTCCGTGCTCTTGAACCACGTTTCAACACTTTCTAAAGTCAGGCATTCTGTCATTACACATCACAAAGACAAAAACGTATGCCATTTCTCACAATAACTTGAAAAGATGTAGTCATTTTTAAGCCCTTCCCAAAGAACAAGGAAATCCCATGTGTGCCGGCCTATCACCCAGCGGGTGTTGGGCGCTCACCGAGGCACACATGGGTGCCAAGTCCCACCTTTATGTGAGTTGTGTGAGAATGCATTACTTGTGATAAAAACTTAAGTAAACAGATTGGAAAGGAACCGTACATTCATCTTAGAGCTCAGAACAACTTCTAGACCAATGTATTCATTTATATAAGGAAAGCATTACAGAACATAGATCTGAATTATAACAGAAAAGAAATGCACAGGGGTTTACACCCACTCATATGAAATATACCTATAACCATGTAGTAGAACTGGAACCACACATATATTCATATTAAGCATGTTGATAACCATATTACAATAACTCAGGCAATCACAGATTCATCTGATAATGCAGATCAATATCATGCATCAGAGCTGGATTTAGGCCCTTCATAGTACAAAGAAAAATGTTCAAAACCCATCCCCTTAGTACAACGTAGTCCTACAGATCCTCTAAACCCAACCTCTGGAGCTCTCATCAGTATTCCTGCATGGCTTCGCCTCTTCTTCTCTTTTTTTTCTTTTCTCTGGCGGGTGCTTGTATTTATAGCCTTTCTCAACATCTTCTAGTCCTCGCGGGAGTTGTAGATCCGTTGCCAAGTGTCCAAGGTGGTCCTCCATGGGAGCATGCTTCTTCAGGCTTGAGCTCTCCACTCTTTGCAATGATGGCCTTCTAGAATCTTCCATCGCAAGGTATATTCCTTCGTGGGCACCAAGCTGCAGGTGACACCTTATCCATTCCGCATGCGCAGTCGGGTCACACTTTTCTCGTGTTCTGCCTGATACGCCAAATATGGCTAAGTCCCAAAACCTTTGCTTTGCCTTGCGCGCTTTTCTCCTTGTGCGCCCGTCTTTAAATCGGTCTTGCGCGCCCACGCGCCTTCTTGTACTTGGCCAATATTTTAGGGCCCAACAAGTGTCTCATTTTTATTGCTAGAAAAATAGGAATGAGACACACAATGTTGCGATTTACAACATTTTCAGATTCAACATGTATGTTTTCCTAAATGTCCGTATAAGTCGCGTGAAATGCTTTTGTTGAAAAAAAAGTTTTTAAAAAAAAAATTGTCATTCAATTTGTTTAGTCATATTTGTAATTAGTCAATGGTTTGTGAGTGTCTCCATCAAATATGGAAACTATTATATTGAGTTTTTAATATTTTCAAAAAGTTAAATGTATTTTTGGCTCAGTGGTATTGTATATTAAAAAGTGTTAAAATTTTTAATGGTGTAATATGTTGTCTCGTCATGTTTTATGTTAATATCTTTTGTTAATGTTTGTTGTAATATGTTTTGTGAGTCCCGCTAGAGTACCTTCTCTCGGATGAAATGCATATATAAACATATCTGCAACTTGATCTTTAATTGGGTAGTCTTTGGAGATCTATATCATCACAAAGTAGCTTCTCTCAGATGAAATGCATATGTATCTCTATATCTTTGTGTTCTCTGATGTTGAAATGGATTATTAGCAAGAGCGATACAACTCTGACTATCACATAGAAGATGAGTACTTCCTTTAACTTCCATGTGAATCTCTTCTAACAACCACTTTAGCCACATCACTTCCTTTGCTATTTCCATCGCACTTTTATATTCTGCCTCAATAGAAGAGATGGAGGCTGTCGGTTGTCTTTTGCTGCTCCAAGTAATGACACATGTACCAAACTTGAACACATCCAGTTGTAGATTTTCTATCTATCACATCACCAACATGGTCAAAATCACAATATCTATATAAACATGCATTATTAGAAGTATAATGTAAACCAAAATTAATTGTTCCTTTAATATATCTCAATATTCTTTTGGCTAACTTCCAGTGATCTTAATATGGTTCTTGCATAAATTTGGATGCAATACCTACTGCATATGCAATGTCAGGTCTAGTAATAGTTAGATAAATCAAACTACCTACAAGTTGCATGTAAAGAGTAGGATTAACTTTTTCACATGTAGGTTTAAGATCAAATTTACAACCAACTTCAATAGGAATAACAACTGGTTTACAATCTACCATATTAAACCTTTTAAGCAAGTTAGTAGCATATTGTGACTAAGATACAACAATAGATTTTTATCTTAAAAAATTACCATGCCTAAGAAATGATGCAATAGTCCTAAATCAGTCATCTCAAAGTATTGTTTCAATTTAGCTTTAATTTTGAACTTTAAACTATTAGAATTGCTAGTAATAAACAAATCATCAACATACAATTTTGATTATTTTCAATTTTAGCAAAAGGATCATTATCGGATGAAGCTGCTAGTGAAACCAATTTTTGAAAAAACTCTTTATTTTTGCATACCAAGCTCTAGGAGCTTGTTTTAAGCCATAAAGAGATTTTTTTCAGCTTACACACATACAGTTCTTTTCCAAGTTCCTCAAAACCTTTAGGTTGAGTCATGTAGATTTCTTCTTTTAAATCACCATTCAGAATGCATTCTTAACATCCATCTGGTGGATTTTCCAACCATATTGAGCAATTAAGGCAATAAAAATCCTAATTGTGCTCATTTTTGTAATGGGTGCAAAGGTTTTTATGTAGTCGATACCAAGTTTTGAGTAAACCCATGAGCTACCAACTTGGATTTGAACTTATCAACATTGCCATCGGCTTTATATTTGATTTTGTAAAGCCATTTAGAGCCAACAATACTACGTTTTTCGTTTGATTTTTAATTAAGGTAGAATATTCAGCTTTCATAGCTTCTACCCATCTTTCGTCGTGAGATGCCTCTTTGAAAGATTGGGGTTCCGACTCATACATAGTCATTAAGGCATGATAGGTATGATGACTTATAGTCATCTTACTAAGGTTATCAGGATTAAAATTTTGAAGAAGAGATTGAGCCCATTTAGGTCTTTTAGTTATGGAGGAAACATGAAGAGACTCTTTTTCAACTATAGAATCATTATTAACATCTATTTGATCATCACAATCATCATTATCAAAATCATTGTTTTCTAACTCATTAGGTTCATCATAAACAATAGAAACAAAAGAAGATGAAAAAAAAAGGTTTTTGTAAGATTTTTTACATTCCGTTCTCAATAACTTCACGTTTTGCAGGATCATAGATCCTAAGACCTTTAGTTTTTCTCCATAGCCTAAAAAGATGCATTGATAGGAGGTTTGATCTAACTTCTTCCTTTTGCTTTAAGAATGAAGATAGAGACAGGGCCTCCAGAAATTCTCAAATGAGATATACTAGGTTTCTTATTAGTCCATTTTTTTAAGGGAGTAGATTGAAACAGGGCTTTAGTAGGAACTCTGTTCAGAATATGAACAACGGTATTCATTGCTTCAACCCATAGAAACTTAGGAACTTGAGTTGAGTGCAACATGGTTCTAGCCATTTCAAGAATGGTGCGGTTTTCCTTTCCGCAATACCATTTTGTTGAGGAGAGTAGGGAGTAGTTAGTTCCCTTTGTATACCACATTCGATACAAAATGAATCAAATGCTTTACTAATATATTCTCCTTCAGTTATCTGTTCTAAGTCTTTTGATTTTACGACTAGAACTATTCTCAACTAAAGCTTTAAATTCTTTGAATTTTGATAAGACATGATTTATTTTTGATAAAGGACCAAATCATGCGAGAATAATCATCAATAAAAGTGACAACATACAAAGAACCGTTTAAGAAAGGAACTTTTAATGGTCCTCTAACATCATTGTGGACAAGTTCCAAAGGTTATGAGGAGTTAGCTTCATGATGACTATGGAAGGGGTTTGTTGATTGCTTACCACGTAAACACCCTTCACATGTTTCATGAGCATGAGAGATAGGTGACAAACCAGTAACTAGGTTAAGCCGAGACATGTCATACATGCTCCTAAAATTAACATGACCTAATCTTTCATGCCACAATTGAACATCATTCCTATTTTGAGTAAACAAACATGAAGTAGAAGCAAACCTTTAAAAACATATAATCCATTCTTTTTTTTGTACGCCTTCAACTTCAATAACATCTAACTCATTCTTTATAAACCATTTATCCTTTAGTAAAATTACACTATAATTGTTTTGAGTTAGTGTGAGAGCAAGAAAGCAAATTCATTTTCAATTTAGGAACACACAAAACATAATTTATAAAACCATTGAAAACTTTTGCTTTTTCTTGAATTCTGAACATTGAGAATGGAATGATCACCTAAATAGATTTGATCATTACATTCTTTGATATCAGTTAGAATATCAAACATATATGTCATGTGCCTAGATGCACCACTGTCTAATATCCATTCGTTTTCTTTTGCAATGACTAATGCAACATACAAAGCAACTACATTAGGTTTTTGATTGTTCTTTTGATTTTAATTTGGTTTATTCCTTTTTGATTTTTGAAATTTGGTTTGTTTTTATTTACCCTATAGTCTTCCTTTTTGTGACCAAATTTCCCACAATTGTGACATTTCCCATTAAAACTGACTTTTAGGTGATTATTCCCGATTTCTTATCTTTACTAGAGGGTGTAAAGTTTGATTTGAACTTTTGATTCTTGTTAAACCTAGAAAAGTTATTCTTAGGATTTTGAGTGAGAAGTGCCTGAGTGGCATTCTCCTTTGAATCAAAGTTCGAACATGACTTGCTCTTCTTGAATTAAAAGAGCACTCAGAGTAGAAAGGTCAGGGATATCTTGTTTAGTTTGATATTTTGAATTTAGAATGGAAATGAAGTTCCTAAATCTCTCATGGATGTTCATTTGGATAATAAAATACAACAATTTATCATGAATCAAATTACAATTACATCCATCTAATTGAGATTTAATATTTTTAATTTTTGCTAAAAAATTAACTACTTTTTTCGTCTCCCTTCATGGGAGTTGTCATTAACTCAAGAATCAATTTTATAATTTTCGACAAATGTGTACCTTCATGCATTGATTCTAGCAGTGTCCAAGCTTCACTCATACTTTTTTGATTTCTAATGTGAAGTAAGAAGTCACTACACGCTTCACATTAAGAAGACATCGCTTTCGTATTTTTGTTGAAACGCGGATACGTTGTCTATTGTCGCTGTCTCCGTCGCGGTCGCGCTTTTCTGTACCGTTTATGATAGTCCAGGGTTTGTGTGCTATGAATTATGCCTTGATCTTATCATCCAGATGTTGTTTACCTCATTCAACATCTGCGTCTTGTCAATGTTAAAGTGATTAGACCCCATTTTTAAGCTTTCAAAAGTTCAAATGAAGAGCAAAAATACGTTTATTACGACAATTGAACGTTTTAAAGCCTTATTCTTCACTTTTCAAAAATTAGGTTTGAAAAATTGAAAAAGGTTTTAAGAAGTCCCCTTGTCGTTCTTAAGTGAGAATGCATCGAATTTCAGTGTCTTTGATTGCTTCTACGCCGAAATTGACTTGTCACACATTCTTATTATAAACATATTAATTGATGATAAGAATTCATAATTCAAAAACGAATTGTAAACAATTTTTTTTTAGTTTTGAAAAATAAGTCGCTAATTTATGACATTTTACTTACCTAACTGTTGTAATATTTTTGCAATAACTTCTCCTTTTTGAAAAAAACAAGAAAAAAAAGATTATATTTAGATTCTCTAAAAACATTTTGTTCTTAATTATCCCTAAAAAAAAAATAATTAATTTTTTTATGAGAATTTTTTTGTAAGGAGACCTAGCTCCATGTTAGAACCGAGTTGGATAGGGTGAGTTAAGGACCAAGTTATACTTGACATTTCTTAGGTAACATTATACAACTCATCAACTTGCCGACGAGCCAAGTCTCCAAGACTAGCGAGCTCAACACTATTAACAATCCATCCAACCACTCCGTTGACCGAGCCGTATGCATGGTGAGTCAACGTCGGGTGAGCTAAGTGCCGAACTTTGTTGGGCTATTAACCAAAACATTGCAAATACGTGACCATAGTCACAACAAACAACCATGGGCAAAGGCTTTTAAAGCCATATTTTTCACCGCCCACCACATGTGGAATTAAATCCCATTCACCGGTCGACCCAAAGGTGGAGCGGGTCACCGACGAGTCATGCGGTCAAAGGGGGCATTTGTTAGGTTTAAGTTTATTTTATTAAAAATGCCGCCAACCTCCAACTTTGGAGAATGCCACGTGCGGCGCTTACGGAGTGGGGGTGTTTGAATGGGGGGCCAAAATAATATTTAAACCAAATCAAAATTCATGCCACGTTATAAATGCTAAGCGGTTAGAACATAAGTTTAAAGTTTTAAAAAGGCCACGTCTTAACAAATAGGTAAAGCCTATAATTTTTATTAAAATGCCATTATCAATGTATAGTATACGTGTAGTATATATGTTAAACTATATAGGTTTAGGTTTATCAAAAATCATATTTAATTATGATATGCTTTAAGACTATACGAATAGGAGGGGGTTATGGGTTAGACATAGGTTTATATTATAGTTTAGGATTTTTAAAACATTTTATTATGCCTCCACCATAAAAATTGTCCCCATTCCAAGGGTCTTCATCCTGCCAATAAAAAAAAATTGTGTTCTATTTTTGTGGAGGTTGTCTCCATCTGGGAGACCTTTCATTTTACCCTCTACATATTTATTTTTCCCTTGCACATTATAATATTTGAAATAAATGTTAAAATATTTGCAAATTATTTCAACCCATACCTTACCTGTGTATGAAGAGTGGGCCCAAAGAAGAATTCCAACACCAAAATAACCTTTTCCAATTTATTTTTTATGTGAGAGGATTTCGAGAGGGTGTGTAACGTGAGATGGCGGGGGGTATTTATTTTCACCAACCAACCACCCACCAACCATTATAACGTTTAATTAAATTAATTAAAACATTTGAAACACGATCGATACCATGTGACGTTCGAACACATAAATAAATAAAAGCGTATATAAATTAATTAAATACACAACATTTAAACTATAATGTAATATCATATATCTTGATGATTTGGTAGGGTGGGCAAATCTCGTGGAGTAATATCATATCCCTTGTTAATGATGATAAGACATTGGGAGCTTTGGCATGATAGCGGCATTGGGTCTGTGTGTGAACGTATTCATGGGAGGGCTAATAATGTTTTGGGACGAGGAATTAAATGCCCCAATTTTTGTCTAGTTTCATTGTTTTCTGTCTATAGTCTCGTGACTTGTTTCAAGACTGTGCAGAGCTTCTGGTTAAACATGGGTGGTGATAGAGTTCGAATCGAGCCGACCACCTATTTGCACATTAAGATGAGATGTGACTCTGTGGAGGTTGTTGAGAAGAGGCGGTTTGTGCAACTACATCAAAAAGATCAAAGGTAATGATCCCCAACTTGCTCTTGAATTTGGTAATGCTTGGGAGGGGGGTTTTATCCATAGTTACTAGGTTCGGAAATCCAAATCCATTTGGGAGGGCAAAAAATCTGAAATTTGGAATTCTTAAAAATTTCGGAAAAATCCGATCTGAAATATGAGTTGAATTTTATAAATATGAAAAGTTGACAAATGCGATGAATTTTTTTAATAATGTAATATAAAATGTTATATATATAAGGTTGATAGTTGACTGTTTTTTCTAGAAAACTACAACTTTTAAAAAAAAATACAAAATATATTTTTTTCCTAAATTAGGGCTGACCTAGATGATTTATCCAGATCAGCTGAAAAATCCAGATCCGGATCCGGCCGGATTTTGTGTAGTTCCGACCGGATTTGGTAACTATGGTTTTGTCAATATGAGGGGATTGGAGATCTCTCGTGATTGAAGAAACTATTGCCAAGGCCACAACGTTGTCCTTGGAAGGTCTAAAATCTTCAAGGACAAAAGTAGGCGAAGACATGAAATTTCCACCTTCTTTGGGCTGGACAAAAGAATTCTCATGTTTAATGATGGTATAGCTAGAAGTCGTCTTCTCTTTGCCTTCTCACGCGACATTTTTGCTTGAAAGGACGAAAACCCTCTTTAGCCTTGGAAGGAGGACGAAAACTCTTCTTCTTTTATGTGAGAAGGCTTTATTCAGGAGTTTCCATTGGTTTTCAAGTTTCTACTTCAGATTTCCAGCAGTTGTTGAAGGTAGAGTTGCAGATTTGTGTTAATTATGGCGAGGGTTTGAAGGTAGAAGATTGTTGTTGAGTTCTACCCTTAATTTCCAGCTTTCCTATAGTGGAGTGACCAACCTTAGGACCATTTCAGCGTGATCTACGACACGTTTGGACCTGATTTGAGTTGCTGTTCCAAAATCAGATTTTTAGAAGCCAAGATCAGCTGATTTGCACCTATTTTGGGCAGAGGAAATTCTATTTCCAGCTAAGTCTGTACTTGTTTGTATGCAGATTTTATAATAAAATTCCAGCCTTCTTATTGGTCAAAAAATTGGTGTTTTCTCGTTGTTTTTGCATATATAAATTTTTTGATATGTTTTGCATAAGATTTCAGCAATTTTCCTTCCGTTGTGAGTGTATTTCATCACCAAGGCAAGTCACACTTCTTTAAGATAAATTCAGATCTGCAGCATTTTATCATTTTTATGTCCCATACTTTGTTGTTTAAGAGCTATTTTGGATAGGATTTACTGCTGTTCCGTTTAGGGTCAGAATTTGTCCATTTGGGGACATTACAATAACCACCGAACAACAATAAAAATATAATCCAGATCTACCCCTTGCTTTCTTCCTTGGACCCACAGGGATAAGAATGGGTTAAGGTCTTCAAAAATTAGCCTTCAAAAAGGGACATGACACATCCCTTTTGCTTGCTATTTTCAGCCATGGATGTATAGGTTCATTTGCGTCATCCTAGATCAAAAACTTCACATTGACTGGGCTACAATCATAAGTGACACATTGCACAAGCAGCTGATTGAAGTGAAGATGACGGGCTGTTTCTACATGACTTCTTACCTCGTCTATGGTGTGGCACGAAGAAGAATCTTCACTGGTTTGGAAACTAGAGGCACAATGGCACTAGGTCAAAACAATGCTTTTCACTACTACCCGCAACTGGAATTCAAAGCAAGCATGCATCACTTCCGATGGGTCAACGATGCTTTCCTCTTCTACATCATCAGAATGCTCGAGAATAAGCCACAGGAAAGGTTCTCACATCAGGCCAAAGAGGTGATTTCAAAATGGGGCACATGGTTCATTCAATTTCCCACATTTTCATACATTCGTGTCTGTGGATATAATAGTGCCATAAAAGTTGCCAAAATATGTAAGTGATAGGTGGGCCCTCATGGAACTTTCTTGACAACTTGCATCAGTAAACCGCTTCTTGGGTGAGAAACACAGATTTGGTGTACATTTCCCTATCTCCATTGGTGTGTACAAATGTTCGTCATTCCGTAATGTAGAGATGATGGATAAAGAGATGACCATTGTAACACAACACCCATTTGTGAGAAGATGGGAATTTGACATTTGTGGATTCATGGAGAGAATTATTGGTCTGAAATACAGACATCGTCCAGAGGCAGAAGACTATTGGGTCGGTTGTGTAGATGAATTTGAGGTTCAACGTCATGACTACTCCCGAATGACTTTGAGTCAAATAATCACATTCAGATTGAAAGATGTCCCATGAGGAGTTATTGATAGTGGCCTAGACATGATTGATCTCTGCATATGATTTAATTGCTTCATCACCTCTTCCTAAAATCAATTGGTCTAAGAGAGATGATACATCACTTGAAGACAGAATTCAACAAGTGATCAAGAGAAGTCTCGCTTGGTATGAGAGAGAATTGGCCAAATGTACTGCAAATGAAAGAAACACACATGAAGATCATAGGCCAGCCAACCAGAGTGAGAAGAGAATTGCAAAAGTCACTCAATCATCCTCTCACCCCGCCACACAAGCTTCATCCCATACTCAAGCAAGTAAAAGGCAATGGAAATCAAAGTCAACTCACAATCTGCCTTTGGTGACTAGTGAACCTGAACAGAGGAAAGATGCCAATGAGGGGAAGGAACATGTTTATGGGATCTCACAATCAAGTCAACATTCATCAACTCACACCAATTTAGGTTCTCAAGGGTTGATCAAGAACACCACTTTGCAGTTCGTGGTATCAGATCAGGTGCAAGTTCTAGTAATTCAAATCTCTAATTCACTTGAGCCTTCACATCCTAGAGATATTTCATAACCGCCTCCTATACATTATGAATATATGGTGACAACTCCTCACCCTCAACATGAAGACTCTATTAAGATCCCACCTGAATTTGAGTATCCGCCATTGACACCAAATGCAAGAATTACTCCCACCCAATGCAAGAATTTTATGTGGTGAGCTGATTGAAGAAGTACCCTCTTGGCTACATGGAGAAATCAAGAGGAAAAGAATCATCAAACCCATCACAATTGACCTTGAAGCTATTGCATCAATGACATATTCTTTCACTCCCAAGAAGCCCAAGGTCATCTCCAAAGTTGCAGTCAACGAGCATGGAGTTCGGTATGTTGACATAACAACAATTGTTGATAAGGACAAGAGAAATGATTGTTGCCGATTATGAAGTCTCCAAAGTAATTCTTGGCAAATCAACCATGGAAAGTGATGTTGTTCATGCTCGAGAATCCATTGATATAGTTTTGCAGAACGAATGGAAAAGTACAAATCTCAGACAATCCAGCTCAAAGAAGAAAATCAACAGTTAATAGCATATGTACAACATCTCATCAACCCGATTTCATCTATTATTCAAGTTCTTGTTGCAGTAGCGGTACCAGATCAAGAGACCCTTGTGCTATCCAAAGAAATAAACAATATGGGTCGTGTAACCAAATCATGGATTGAGAATGTTCTAATACAGGGTTTATGGATCATTGATGAAGCTATGAGAATCTATGATAAGGTTCATACTTATATGGGTTTGATCCTGCATTTCAAAGAGTCTCTCGGGATCATGATGACCACACTTGATAAGATTTCTCCCGACATCGAGAACTTGCACAAATGGACTTCTCATCTCTTGTCACCGAAGGAATCCTTGATTTCAAACACCGTGGGCTTCACATTGAATGGTTGAATTTTGCCAAATTCAGGAAAATGGTGCTCGATGATGTCAAGGTACAATTTGATGATGTAAAGGACAAAAGGGAATCAATCATGTGTGCAATCCAGGAATTCATTGAAGAAATTCCTTGCAATTTCATCGACGAGCACAATCAAAGGAGCTCCATGCAATATCTCAAAGAGCAATTGACCAATCTAGTCAAGAATCAGTATTCTTCCTCGACAAATTTTGATCCGATTCTCCTGACAAACTTATCAAATTCCGATGTATGTTCACCAATATGGAAGAAAAAATGATGGAGTTTCATATGGTTCTGGTAGGATTTTGGAAATGCAAGTCATCTGTGAGACTTGCCTTTCTCCTCATTACTTCCCCGATGAATCGAGATTGATGGAATCACTGGAGAAATTCAAGAAATTCAAAATGGCGAGATGCTTGGACCCGAGATTTTCAAAATAATGTTTCAATGCTGTGATGAGGTTGTCCTTGGTGATTAATGAGTTCATTTCTTGTACGATCGAGATAGGCGGACTCTTGGCCCAATGGATAAGGCACTAATCATAGGTGTCATGTTAAAATCCATGTGTCAATGTTATAGTCTGTGTTTTCCATGTCACTTTCTAGTGGGGTCCACATGTACCCACTTATTTGAAATATTTGTAATACTTTTATTAAGTCACTCGGGTCATAAAGTTATTTTAATAAAGTGACTTTACTTTATTAAAATAAAGTTAATTAATTAAAGTGACTTAATTATGTCCTAATATGATGTCATAAAAACCCTAACTACTTTGTAACCAACTTTTGGGTTATAAAAGGAAGTTAGAGATCATTTGTAAAGGACTTTTGGAGAAAGGAGAAAATACTTTTGTAGAGAGGTAATGAGAAACCATGTTCTTGTGCGAAGAGAAATAAAGAAACATTTATGGAGAACTTTGTGTCTTATGTTTGTTTCTTTCTTTAGCATTTATTACTCTTATGTTTAATAAATGTGAAGGCTCTTGCTCTCTATGAATTTTCATCTTTGATTCAATTGTCACTTATTATGTTAGTTTCTAAAGTGCATTCAAGCTTATGATTTGCGTTTGCTTAATCTTGCATGCTCCCCTTTTTCACTTCTTCATCCACTTCCTCTCATTTCTCCTTCCTTCTCTTATCTATTTCCTTTCTTCCCAAAAACCCAAAACCCCCAAAATACAATTTTGAATGTATAGTTGTACATACCTTTTTGGTTTTCAATAAGGGCAACCTCACCCATCATTGAGGAGGGACTCTGTCCCCTTTACATTGTTGTCATATTTTGCATACGTGGAAAATCATATGCCAACAAATAATTTCGATTTTAATCCTTTTATTGTGCAAGAAGATATAGAGAGGGAGTTGAACTGACGACCCCTCCCATCAAGTCTAGAGTCATAACCATTTGGCCAAATAGTTTACCTTATTCACTTAAACAACATATATCACAGTTATAACAGTCCTGTTTCTTGGTTTTAGTTAAAGCTTAACAAAATATTGTGAGGTTTGAGAGAGTCGATCCTATGACCTCTCAATCCTAGCACCCTTCTTCAAACCAAGGTGTCGAGACTCCCTGTCAAAGATATCTATGGCTTGAGTTTATTTTAAAGTTGTTTTATCAGTTTGTCTAGTTTAAAATTAAGCTAAAAGAATAACATAATTCGAACACTAAACTACTTTATTCAAGTCACAGGACTAGCCAATAAGCCATCTATACTCGTGAAATTGTTCACAAAGCTAATACATTTAAAAGAGAGTTTAGAGGAACCTGGTAACTAATGCTACAGTTTGCTGATCTGTCTTTTGTCTCTAAACTCTGTTGGCTTCTTTTCTTTTTCTAAAGCCTGTTTGACTCCTCTGGTCTTCTAATCGCTGCTAGGCTTCAAAAATATCTATTTTGTGTCTTTAAACTCCTCTCTGTCGTTTTCTCCTCTCTGCCTCGCTTCTTGTTGAAAACCTGATTGTGTCTCCTGTTATTTCATTATGGTTAAGCTAAGTCCTCTTTTATAAGCTTAACCGAGCTAAAAATAGCTTATCTGATATTTCACTTCTTCATGCAGCCTAATCTTAGCTTAGTTTTTCTAATTTTAAATGTAACTACTTGTTAACTTGCTTGTCTTAGTCTTTGGTTAACGACCACATTTTAAGCCTAAAAATGGCTTTAGCGTTTCAATGTTTGGCTTTGAATTGAACTCATGCAACTATTGTTAACTCGTAGTTAATCTAAGTTCTGTTCTTAACTCTTAGTTAATCTAGTTTTATTTATGTTTATCCTTGCTGCCTCTGTCGTTATAGCTAAATTTAGCTATAACTTTAGCTAGGCTGGTTGTCTGTTAACTTCAGCGACGGATTTAGGCTTAGCGGTGGATCCACGATGGACGCCATGTGGGGGTCATCGGTGTCCCACGCCATCTCCTATTGATTACACCCTCCTTCCGTATTGAGGGGCTCCCGATTGGTGCCATGTCACACCAATCGGTGCACCCACTATATGGGTCTCTGACAACTTTGGCGACTCTACAGATTGCGGGCATTCCGATTGGTGCCATGTCGCACCAATCGGTGCTCCCACATCCTGCACCCCTTATGGCTCGATAGGTTATACTCACGGGTGTGCTGATGGGCGTCACGTTGCACCAATCAGTGCACCCTGAGTACGACTGCCTTATTTTTGAATGAGTTGAAGTGGGACATGTCGCAACAATTGGGGTTTCTGTAGTACAACAGTCTCTCCTCCTTTTAGTCCTACATGTGCTAGGTTTTAAACATTGAAAAGGTTTAAAAGATATTTGGCTCTCTTAATAAGTTTCCTCCAAAGCATTTTGCTTCCTATGCGAGCTAGTTCTGACTTGGCAAGTTGGCAATGTAGCTTGATTGACTTATTTCTGCGAGCCCTAAGTAAAGCAGCTCGGTTAACTCGGATGTAGCTTGGTCGGTGTAATATAACTTGGTTGGACTATAAAGCAATGTGACTTGGTTCCAACTTGATTAGCTCAATCTGTATAATGAACTCAACTTGGTTGATAATGCAAGCTAACCTAGTTTCAAGCAACTTGGTGATATTAATGAAATAAGTAGTTATAAAGCTCAATTAATTATATTAGGATTGAATCCCAAACCCATTTTAATTAGACCTTAATAATTCCTTTTTCCTGAAGGCATACTTATAGTAACATATCAAATACGTCAACAACATGAATGCAAGCGTGCCATTGTCGCAAAGCGGCAATGTACTGCTCGACTACTTGTGCAAAGCGTCATCGTGTTCCTCATCGTAATGAGAGCGCGCAACACCATCCAATTGTCGCAATGCAACCAAACCAATCTGTCGCACAAAGTAACACCTTAAAAACAAGACTGAATCACACAAAAGGGGTTCTATGACCAAAACTTACGGTTTGACACCGGTTCTTGTGTACCTAAACACACATGACAAATCTCTCTATCCGTACCCATTTTCTGCATCTTTTTGCCTCTCCCGATGATACCCTTTCTCGTTCGGAGAAAACTTGCACACAAGTAGACAAGAATACCTAGTGCATTATCCATTCAATATAATCAAAATATCTGAAATGAACTATAAGCAGTATATATACATAAACATTAATCCATAATTGTAATATGAATCAAATCATCATCTTCTGCTAATCAATCATTGATAATAACTGTTTTATTCCCAAAACATATCATAATGCTAACTAAAGCAAATCAAAACAATAGTAATAAGCTATATCAAATGTGGACGTAGCCACTTAGTCTCATAATGTTCCCGAAATATTAAATGCATAATTACGGGATGTGACACACGTGAGAAGGAAAATATAGATTCTTAGAATCTAAGAGCTCTAGGAAGGGTAGCTGCCAACAATGCATTTTGGTGTTCCCGTCCAAGATCACCACTCACTCTTGCTTTGGGACAATACAAGCAGCTAAATCAAAACAAAGTTCATTGTGTGGTCCATTGATGGCGTTGCTTGGCAAGAAAAAATCAACTCCTACGATCAGTACTGCAAGTAATTCTGATATATCTGTTATCCTTTTCACCTGTAACCCACTAGATAGAAGTAAATCCAAAGGAATTTCTTATGGAGAAGATTAGTGGATCATTTTGACTTCCCACTTGTCCTAGACAAAAAAACACAAGGCCAAAAATGAGGGGGACCAAATATCAAGAATATCAAACTCTTCATCCACATTATTGCAATGAAGATTCCTTAGGGGCTCTAGAATAACCTTGCAGTTCAAAGGAGCCAAATCATGAAGCAAATTTACCTTAGAATTTTGTGCAAAAGCATATTTAATGACACATGGATTTGTCCAAGCTCGGAAATCGAGAAAATAAATTAGATTGGGTTTTATGCTTCTAATAAAAGTTTTTACAAGGAAAGTTAATATAGAAGATAAAATAACCTTTCGGGATGACGTTTGGAGTGGAAATCTACCTAATTACATTGTCTAATTAATAGAACCTTTAAGGTATGGAATGTAAGAATGAGGGATTTTCTGTATTGTAGACTATATAATCAAGGGATTTTTATTGATCGGGGATCATTTTTGATATCAAAAGTTCCCTAAACATCCGTAAATTGTGTCGGTCTGAAGATTCTTTTGAGAGCTTTCCGACGATTGTGAGAACGCGACAAACGGACATTGAGAGTTCTAGTTATGTTCGGTCAAAGTCTAGTCAACGGGAAAGTCAACTCGGTCAACGAGTCAATATTGGACCAATTGCTTCTGCTGACAAGCGTGGCAAAAAGGCATTGGAAAAATTGGAGGGGTTTTAACCGCCGGTCTTCGAAAATCGTAAAATGGAATAGCCCGTCGGAACAAGAGGCTCAACTTTTGTTACGGAGGAGCCCGACCACCGTGAGGACGATTATATTATCGCCGACGTGGTGGGTCCTCAAACCACCACGTGGCTTGCCACCATGAGTACGATTTTCCAATCGCGGGTCGACAAGTGGTCTTATTTCGTCATACTTCATGTGGGTCGAATTTCATATTACTTTGCAATTATTTGCCATACATTATTTCCAAATGCCACGCATTATGCCAAATACCATGCATATATATCAACCTCCACATATTAATGTTCAAACATTAATACAGACCACCCATGTAAATCCGCCCCACACATATGTCAAGCACCCACGTGGAGAGGAGAAGGAGGAAGGGGCGGTTAAGCCTCAAGTGGTCCTTTGACCACTTTATATGCATGGAAAAGGCTTATTAAAGCCTAAAACATTATCCTCCCCACCTAATGTGGGATATTACCCATTTTTAATACATCCACATTCATGTGGAAGTTGGAGGATTATGTGGGATATAACCCACTTAAAAATACATGCCACCCTAATATGGGATTTTAGCCCATTTTTCATGCTACGGTGAGGCTAATATTAGCCTTAGATAAAATTTAAAACATTATTTTAGGGCCCCATTTTTAATATAAATAGGGGACCCATTACATTGGAAAACACACAAGCTCATTCCTAGAGCTCGGAAAGGTGGAGATCGAGCCAAGAGGAGAGTTAGATATTATGTCAACGACATAGTTGTGTGAAGTCCTAATTTATTTAGGCATTATTATTGACCTATTATTTTTAGGCAATAGTAAATTAAAATTATTGTGACTAGGAGTTATTAATACTACCTAGTCGGCCCATAGCGCCACACTAAATTATTGTGAAGCCTGGAATATCGACCGGAGTGCCATAGGGCGTTACGAAGTGTCTAGAAGGCTGATCGAGAACTGGAGGATTCCGAACAGTGGAGTTGGTGCCATAGAGCTTGCCAAATACGCCAGGAAAGGGGAAGTCGGGTGCTATATTTCACCCTTGTCATCTGAAGGTCTAGATATTCTTCTAAGCAAGTTCTTAATAGTTTCCATTAGGTTTTCTTGTGAAAGTACTATTGTAACTTACAAGTTTTGACTAGTGGAACGGTTCGAAAGAACCCGGAGACGTAGGCAATTGCCGAACTCGTAATCAACCTTTTTGCAAAGTGTCATACTTATTGCATTATTTTAAGTTGATTTTAACGGGGTAAAAATTAAACGGTAATTTGATAAGCCTATAAGGGTCCGAGATCGAGTAAATAAAAACTTGATCATTTTCAGATCACTTATGATTGGAATGAAACATTGACTAGAGGATATAGTCAAGAATATTCTTGGCTGGTCAACTTGCTAAGGCCAACTATTACGGGGCCCTAATTCCAGAGAGAGTGCATACTTGTAATGTCCCTTTTAAGGAGACTCGGAAATGGCCAAAAACTGAAGATAAACAACACTTTTCAGATTTTTAGTGAGCTGTTAGTGATTGAAATAAATGTATAAAACCCTCAACTGCTGGCAGCTAACACCCTTCTAGGGCAGCAACTTGTTTTGGGATTTCACCCGGTTTTATGCCTTCAAATCCCTTCAAATCAATTTCACTTGAATTTCTAAAATTATGATATATCCTCAACAATCATATAATGCAAGAAATCTGATTTTTATTGCCCTAGATATGGCGATATGAATTTCAATAAACCCTTGTCTGCAATATTATTTTAAAAATTCATAGCTCAATTTTGGAAGCACAAAAATCATGAAACTTAAGATATTGGCTTTATAAATTATGGAGAACAAGCTAGTAATTTCAAATTTGCCAAATGCACATCACACATACCACATTTCCACTCCAAGGTAGATCGCTTCACTCTAAATAAATATAATATTGCACTAAAAACACCGGACATGCAAGAGAAAGATCCTTTATCGCTTTTCCAACTAGCTTTCACAATCAAAACCTCATGAAGGTTTTTGTCCTTCACAAGCTTCCCAACCAGGGGTTTCATCGTTGAGAGAGTGGGAATAATAGGGCTACACTAGCCAACTTTCACCAAAATAAGAATAATCTCCAAAACATGTTTAATTAATGCTCAAGCGACCTCCTTAAATAGCCATAAAGAGTGCTTTAAACAGTCATTACATCATGGCTGACCCGTTAAGTAGGTGCTTTTAACTACTATAAAGGGTATTTGGAACCCGCATGCCCAAAATACCTTTATTACTAAGCTACTTAAGATTCACAAGCTGAAGATAAACAACACTTTTCAGATTTTTAGTGAGCTGTTAGTGATTGAAATAAATGTATAAAAACCCTCAACTGCTGGCAGCTAACACCCTTCTAGGGCAGCGACCTGTTTAGGGATTTCACACCCAGTTTTATGCCTTCAAATCCCTTCAAATCAGTTTCACTTGAATTTCTAAAATTATGATATATCCTCAACAATCATATAATGCAAGAAATCTGATTTTTATTGCCCTAGATATGGCGATATGAATTTCAATAAACCCTTGTCTGCAATATTATTTTAAAAATTCATAGCTCAATTTTGGAAGCACAAAAAATCATGAAACTTAAGATATTGGCTTTATAAATTATGGAGAACAAGCTAGTAATTTCAAATTTGCCAAATGCGCATCACACATACCACATTTCCACTCCAAGGTAGGTCACTTCACTCTAAATAAATATAATATTGCACTAAAAACACCAGACATGCAAGAGAAAGATCCTTTATCGCTTTTCCAACTAGCTTTCACAATCAAAACCTCATGAAGGGTTTTTGTCCTTCACAAGCTTCCCAACCAAGGGGTTTCATCGTTGAGAGAGTGGGAATAATAGGGCTACACTAGCCAACTTTCACCAAAATAAGAATAATCTCCAAAACATGTTTAATTAATGCTCAAGCGACCTCCTTAAATAGCCATAAAGAGTGCTTTAAACAGTCATTACATCATGGCTGACCCGTTAAGTAGGTGCTTTTAACTACTATAAAGGGTATTTGGAACCTGCATGCCCAAAATACCTTTATTACTAAGCTACTTAAGATTCACAAGCTGAAGATAAACAACACTTTTCAGATTTTTAGTGAGCTGTTAGTGACTGAAATAAATGTATAAAAACCCTTAACTGCTGCCAGCCAACACCCTTCTAGGGCAGCGACCTGTTTTGGGGTTTCACACCCACTTTTATGCCTTCAAACCCCTTCAAATCAGTTTCACTTGAATTTCTAAAATTATGATATATCCTCAACAATCATATAATGCAAGAAATCTGATTTTTAATGCCCTAGATATGGAGATATGAATTTCAACAAACCCTTGTCTGCAATATTATTTTAAAAATTCATAACTCAACTTAGGAAGCACCAAAAATCATGAAACTTAAGATATTGGCTTTATAAATTATGGAGAACAAGCTAGTAATTCCAAATTTGCCAAATGCACATCACACATACCACATTTCCACTCCAAGGTAGGTCGCTCCACTCTAAATAAATATAATATTGCACTAAAAACACCACACATGCAAGAGAAAGATCCTTTATTGCTTTTCCAACTAGCTTTCACAATCAAAACCTCATGAAGGGTTTTTGTCCTTCACAAGCTTCCCAACCAAGGGGTTTCGTCGTTGAGAGAGGGAATAATAGGGCTACACTAGCCAACTTTCACCAAAATAAGAATAATCTCCAAAACATGTTTAATTAATGCCCAAGTGACCTCCTTAAATAGCCATAAAGAGTGCTTTAAACAGTCATTACATCATGGCTGACCCCTTAAGTAGGTGCTTTTAAATACTATAAAGGGTATTTGGAACCTGCATGCCCAAAATACCTTTATTACTAAGCTACTTAAGATTCACTATTGGAGCATGGTGCTTCCAATATGATAAATGATAATAAATGAAAACACTATCTAAGCAATAATAAAATAGATTCCATATTTCCCCTTGCTTTTCTCCTTAGACCCACGGGGAAAGAATGGGTTAAGGCCTTCAAAATTTAGCCTCCAAAAAGGGACATGACAGTCCCCCCTTCCCAAGATTGCTTGTCCTCAAGCAATGATGAACTTCGCTGCTCCAAATCCTCGACTCCTTGTGAGGATCCTTCTTGATTCCCATGAAGAGCTGGTTTTTGTGACAAGGCATCTGCTGCTGCATTATTTTTCCCTTTGACATATTCGATGTCAAAATCAAAAGCTTGTATTTTGCTGACCCACCAACAAGATATGGCCTAAATTTGACCAAGGCATGCATAATGGCCATCATCTTCTTATCATAAATGTGAAGATTCAACTCATGTTTCTTGAGTTCTCTGTTTTCTAATGCAATAGGACACTGATTTTGCATTAGAACAACCCCTATTCCTTCACCGGATGCATCAAATTCCACCATAAATGGAAAAGAAGAATTAGGTACAACAAGTACTTGGCATGAGTACATCATCTTCTTGAGTTTATCAAATGTTTTTTGAGCCAAAAGTGACTAGTTGAGTGTCCCCTTGTTAGGTAAATCAGTTAGAGGGGCAGCAAGATGAGAAAAGCCCTTCTTAGACCCAAGGAACCCTCTTGAGTTGTGAAATGGAGATGGGAGGAGGCCAACCAAGTATGGCATGTATCCTTTGTTGCTCCACATGTACCCCTTGAGACTCTATGATATATCCTAGGTACAAAATTTTGCTCAAACCAAATCCACATTTGAATTTCTTTGCAAGTAAGGACTGCTGTCCTAAAACTCCCATCATCATGTCAAGGTGTTGTAGATGCTTCACCCATGTCTTGCTATATCCCAAGATATCATCAAAGGAAACAAGCACAAATTCCTTTAAGTACTTACCGAATATGAGGTCCACACATGACTGGAAGGTGGTAGAAACTGAAAATTGCTCTAGAAGAACTGAGAATATGCAATCAGCTGTTATATCCATTCTAAAATATGTAAAAAGTGTACAATCTTTCTTTGCACATGTATGGACATGATTGCTCCAATGACTATGTTTCATTTTCTCTTCATTCTTTATCCTCCTCATGATGTTGTTTGCCAAATTCCTCCTTGTATTCTTAGCTAGGATCAGTCCCTTCTCTACTGCTGATAATGAAATAAAATCAGTTTTTCCTTGCTTAACATGCCTACCATTTTCATTTCTGATTTCATAAATTCTGACTTCTTCATTTTGTGAGTGGAACTTCAATCCCTTCTTATGGATTTTGAGGGTAAATTTCCCTAAAGTGTCTAAGCTGAACCTAAAATAAAGAAGTCAATACAAATTACATACCTTCTCATGGGAATAGCGAGCTGTGGTATCTCTCTTGTGTAAGGAGGATATGTTCCACAAGTTATGGTGATCGTGAAGCCTTTGAAACAAGTTATGAGGAGCGAGATGAGAGACGAAGACCTCTGCGATTTCCGAACGATACGCGACCTTCCCGACCGGTGCAAATAGTCAAACCCGATGATACGTTCGATGGCGTTCATAACAGAGGAAGAGCCCATGCGAAACACCTTATGTAGACGACATGGAGAAACAAAGGAGAAGAAAGCAATTTCGCGCTTCTCTCCACACAGATGCAGAATGAGAAGGGGAGGGAAAGCCATCCTACATGCAAGAAGGAGAAAACAACATGAAGAAGGTGTTGGTGCTCTTCCCAATAAAAATAAAGCCCACACGCTTCAAAAAGGCTCGCCTCATGTGAAGTGAAGCTCGAGCCATCATGAAGAAGGATGACGTCGAGAAAATTCCAATACTCGCCCTTTCTATTAATCAAGGCATCATTGGTTTGGAAAGTGCCATGATTAGCAAGGCGTCCACCGCTAAGTTCGTTTCACGATAAGCATGATGAATAGACCATTCATCAATCAAGGAGAGCCAATGAAGAATTTGAGTAAGGAGATAGTGAAGATGTCAAGCCTCCGCTTTACCTTTTCTAATTGCTTGAATAATAACCTGAGAGTCCCCTTAATGACGAGCTTGGAACAACCGATATCAACGGCCAACTTGACGCCGAAGAGGAGAGCATTAGCCTCCGCCACGTTACTCAAACCGATCGGAAGCCTAAAGGAGCCAACTTTGATCAATAATCCCTTTTCATCCTAGATTATACACCCCGCCCCCGATATGCACGGATTGCCTTTAAAGGCCTCGTCAAAGTTAAGTTTGCAAAACTTGGAGGGGAATTTGGATGGTAAACGCTTTTATTATACTAGAGCTATGAACTAGAGTGGTGGAGGAGCACTTTCTCTAAGTGGGACATGAGGGTGGGCTTGGGTCCTTAATGTCCGCCAAGTGATAATGTTCCGCTTGGTCCACATGGAGAAGTTTGACCCCTACCTCAAGGTGTCCCAATGGTCACTTATTGAAAGCATCCAATGGATTCAATGGGAATGGAACTTGGGTTGATGATTACAAATCTTTGTACAAAAAATCGCGATTTATCGCCCAGAAATTGTGATTTATTGTTTTGTGCTTTGCAAACAATTTATCTTTTAGAAAATCACGATTTTTGACTACCGATAAATTGGTGATTTACGGAAAGGAAAACCCAAAAATCGTGAAAAATCGTGCGGGTTAGGTATAAAAGCTAAGAAACGACCAAAGCAAAAAAAACGTGCCCGTTTGGAAGCATTTCGTGGCTATTTTCTCCTGTGCAATTTGTGTTTCGAGTCTCGACCTTCAACCAGGGGTTTCCCTTAATGTTTATGTCTTTGTGTGTATAGTTATTAAGTTATTACTGATACGTTTTCAAAAATGCATACCAGAATATCTTACGGTTTACCAGATATTACCTAGAATACTCGAGAGTCGACTATATTCCTGAAAACCGTAATAAATAAGAATACTTCAAACTGAGAAAAATAAGAGAAGTATTTAGCAACCACTACTTTATAGAAGAGCTAAAATGTAGAATAGATCAGCTGCTAAGGAGAAAGCCAATTGAAGCAACTGTTAGAAAATATATGAATCACTTGTAAATTTGTAATACATAGGAGAGAGCCAATCGAAGCAATTGTTATAGAATATTTGAATCACTTGTAATACATAGGGTTATGGTTTCAGCTAAATATGATACCTACTGACTGTACAGTCCTCATAATCTTCAAACTAAAATTCTGAATTGAGACTAAGATGTATTTAATTGTAACTTGTAAGTATTTTTATAGATTAAAAAAATCATAGAGTCACTTCTCGCATCATTTAACAATGTTTTTACATTTAATTTAAGTTTATTTTATGAATTTAAATGTTTTTAAAAGTAGCGATAAAGTTGCCGATTAATGCCGATAAATTGCCGATTCCCGATTTCCGAGTCAAAATTTGGCTCGCGATTGATTGATTGCGATAACAATTTTTTGAACTATGGTACAAACTACTTCAGTAACTCGGTAATAGCTCAAGACTTTGAGTCCGTTTGCCAAGAATTTTGGTGTATACGGTCAGCTGTAATTTTCTTGGTTTTTTGAGTTAAAAATAATAAATAAAAATCCAAATTTCAGGGTTTAAATTCAGTTTTTAGTATTTATTTTATGGCTGTTATTATATTCAACAAATCTGTATTTTTCCAAGGGTTTAGAAATTATTTCCCATCATTTTCCAGCAATGTTAATTTCTGTTGTTAGGGTTTGCAATAAAAATTAGTTTTTATTAATTCTTCCCTAAGGGTTTCCGGTAAATCTAGAATTATTTAAAAATGTCCGCTTAGGGACATTACAGTGGTATCAGAGCTGTGATTTTGCCAGCCTGTGAGTCATGAGGACAATGCAAGAATCCATGTTAGAAATGTTGCAAGCTTTGCAAGAATATCAAAAGGATCTAAAGGCATGGATGGAGATAGAAATAAAGAAGGGTCAAAATCTAAGCCTCAAGAATCTGCCAAAGAGCCAAAACCAAAAGAGTTTCTCTTGAAGGAAGAAAAAGAACCAGAGAATGTGGTTGAAAAGAAACTAACCACATTGCAGACAAGCACAAAGGATGTAATGAGGACCCAGAAAAGGTGTGATGAATGGATAAGAAGAGCTAAGGAAGCTAAGTTGATAGCCACTCAAGCAAAACAACACCTATAGAAAATTAAGGGAAAAAAATTCTCCAATTGTAATGGTGGAGCATGAAGAAATCAGGAAGCAAGAAAATTCAAATCTGAAAGAAGTTAGTGAGCAGCCCATAAAGGAATCCACCATGCAAGTGGAAAGTGAAGGATCTTCAATAGAAAAAGGTATGACTTTTGATAAACAAAATGTTTGTATTAACAATGTAAAGGAAGAAGCATTACATGTTGAATGCCAAGTATCCAAAATTAAGGTTGTTTCAGCCCTAGAAGCACCTATCAATCTTCCAAGCATTGCAAAGTTTGAGTCATTACCATATGAGATTGATTTTCAGAGTAACTATAGTGATGAGCATGCAAGTAAGGAGAGTGTTTCCGTTGATGCCACTAATTCTGAAATTCTGAATTACAAGAATGGTTGTGTCAAGGCAAATCTCTCAAAAGCTCCTACTTCTAAATCAGAAAAAGGAGGTAAGCATTTTGATTACAGCCCAAGGTATGAAAAGGAAAGTCATATTTCAGATTTGTTGTTTCATACTATGCCATTTCAGATTTGTTGTCATCATGGTAAGCACTCTAAGAACGGAGAAAGGGTGAAGGACACAACTTGCAGTGTAGGGCATGTGGACTCTTTGATTCAAGTTCAAGATTGTTTTTGCATATGGGATCCGAGTGATCTTTTGAAGGTCAAAGTGGATAGAGGCATTAATATCACCACTTCTAAAAATTCTGAAATTCTGAATTAAAAGAATTATTGTGGCAAGACAAATCTCTCAAAAGCTCCTACTTCTAAATCAGAAAAAGGAAGTAAGCATTTTGATTACAGCCCAAGGTATGAAAAGGAAAGTCATATTTCAGATTTGTTGTTTCATACTATGCCATTTCAGATTTGTTGTCATCATGGTAAGCACTCTAAGAATGGAGAAAGGGTGAAGGACACAACTTGCAGTATAGGGCATGTGGACTCTTTGATTCAAGTTCAAGATTGTTTTTGCATATGGGATCCGGGTGATCTTTTGAGGGTCAAAGTGGATAGAGGCATTAATATCACTATTGAGTTCTCCATCTCTTGCAATTGGATAGAAAGGAAGTCCATGAGGAATCATATAGGGTATGTGGTGTATTCTAACAAAGTTGTGAAGGATCAGCTTGTAGGACACTCCTTGGAGCCAAGTTCTACTCTTGAAGAACTCACTATGGAGCTGAAATTCAAGGATGAAGAGAAAGAAGCAATACTTCAAGGTATACTGAATGGAGTCTCAAGCATGGCTACAACAAAAAGAAGGGAGGTATATTTTCAGAGAAACCAAGTAGCTCGAAGCACTCAATGCATAGAGACAACCGAGGGTCTATCCTTAGGTAAGATACTTCATTATGATAATGTTTGGTTTGTCTTGGACATACTCAATATTACTCCCCTAAGGTGGTCACCAAATGAGATACTTGCAAAATGGAGCCTTCTTGTTGGAAGTCACCAACTATACATGGTAGGGATAAGTGTTGGCTGCAAGAAACATGAACCAAGGGCCACTATGAAAATGGTTTCCAACCTTAGATCTGCTGTTCTCAATGTTTCCAGCCTCTTCCACACTTTCTTTGCAGTCATAGAAGGGTTTTCAATCACATGGTGGAGTTTTCAGCCCATTACCATTGTTGAAGTGTTCTCAGCTAGTACGGGGCAGTTTCCAGCTTTTACATTTTTGATTTTGAGTAAGGGAACTCAGTTTGGCAGCCATGGTACTATATTCCTATTGATCATTTTGATAAATTCATGTTTTGGAATAATGATATCTGTCATGAGCAGCTATAGATCTGCAGGTACGGGAAAATTTCTTTGTTTGATGTGGTGTGTAGGTCTCACATATTGAGATCATTAATTGCAAACATTCCAACATCTTTAGTGCCGATTGGGGAGAAAGTCAAAGCAATGTATGACTGTTACAACCACCAATCAGCTAGCATACAATCTGATGCAAACCATTTTTCGAATGGTATAATCTGGGGCATCATGATAAGAACTTTTGGAGTCCAAGGTAATCAATATAACAACAATCTAGAAGAAGTGAGCATAATTGTTGGCATGCATTGGTCACATTTATCTGAAAGGCTCGTTATCAAGAAAGGGTTCAGGGTAAAGGAAGTTGTGTGTCGAGACAACTATCTTAGTGAGGGAATCATGAGAATCACATGAAAATAAAAGTAACATGGCATAAGCATGGTGAGGTAGCTCCAAATATGAATATTTGTGCAAGCAATGATGAGAACCCTTCGACCCAAGAATGGAAGGAACACAATTGGGACAGCCATGTACCAAATTTCCAGCCTCAATGCTGCTGTCATAATCATTATCAGCCCCTACGGTACTTCAATTACATTTATGCACTTGGTTTTGCAGGGACTCCCAATCATGAGCAGGAAGGGGTTACAGTCTATGATTGCTGATAGAGCATTTTCAGCTCCTACATTGTTCACACCTTTGATTTTTGCAAAGGAATATCAGTTTTGCTGCTGTTATAGCATTGTCAGGTTGCTGGAACAGCTGTTATCAGTCACGAACAGCTGCAAGTTGGCACAATTCAAGGGAATATCCTTAATGGAAGAAGTTAGAGAAAGGTTTCAGCTGAAGAGAATCATCATTGCAGCCACTAGGGTACCTAGTTGGGTAAAATTTCAGGTGAATTGTGACTGTTCTAACTTATTTCCAGCCCTTACACAATGTGATTTGAACTCTACTTTGGAAGGTATACACTGCAATCTCTTTGAAGAGGCCATAGGAACTTACAAGTTGGATCATGAAGCTCAAATAAGTGTTCCAGATTCTCCATCACATGGGAAGAACCAAGAGGTGCAACAAAACACGGTGGTGAGTACATGTGGCAGCTTTTGGTCTTGTGGGAACTTGTGGATATTTTCATACATTGTCAAATAGAAAAAGAGCATCTTGAGAATGAACTGCATCCTTTGTCTAATACTTTTTGGGATTGGAAGGAGACTCTTAGAGGACTCATATCGGATACACTCTTGATTGCTGAATTGTTTCCTAAGTTGTAAGGGTTTCCTTCATTGCTTGATCCATTCGAAGGTGGAAAGGTATAATCATGCACCACCTCACGGATCTCCCTAAGGTTTACATTTATGAGGTTGGGAGTCATGAGGTCAAGTTGTTTTTCAAAGAGGTGATAAAATTACATGGGCATTTCAGCTTGATTCATGACATGGGCACGATGACACTTGAGTATCCGGGTTTACATAGTATTCTTTGGTAGGAAATGTGTCATCCGAGTGTACATGATCCAAACTCTATGGACATTACAACATGATTCATCATCTGGGTTTGCAATTGCTTGAGGACAAGCAATTTTGGGAAGGGTGGACTGTCATGTTCCCTTTTGAAATATTTTAATAAGGGAAATAAATTAATAATTTAACTTAAGTGGCCAAAAAGTAACTTTATGTTATATCATAAAAAGACAACTTATGTTTTATTATTAAAATAAAGGTAAATTTTGATAAAACAACTCAAAATTAAAATAAAAGTAGGTGAAGTTGCTTTATGGGTGTCTTTCTTGAAAAGGTGAAAGAGAAATTATAAAAAGGGGCATTGGGCTCATTTGGAAAAAGTCTTTTATCAATCATTTTTTACTCATCCAGATTTTGCAAGTTTGAGCATTCCGCTTCAACTTTCAACCATTGAGACGAAAACCCTCGATGGACAAGAGCTTGGGGACAAAACCCTTTGGTTCTTTGTGGTGATTCCATCCAAGAATCACATTTGGGCTTCAAATCTGATTTTTATCACATTTCAGCTAGGGCAGCGTTGGGCTTCAAATCTACATCAACATCAACTTTCAAAGTGATAGAATAATTAGGGCATCATTTAGAAATTCTGATCTTCAACAAAATCAGTTAAGGAAATATCAAATTTTCATCCATATTTGCTAGGGCATCCATCTAAGGGTAGCATTTGGGCATCAGATCAACGATTTGCAAGTTTAGATCAGTTTTAGCAGCTAGGGCATCATTTACAACAGCTAGGGCATCACTTCTAGGGTTGATATCACCATTGGGGGCAAATTTCTAGGGTTGACGCCATCCTGCAGTGAGGTCGACGCCATCTGCAGCAAGTTGACGCATCATCTGCAGGATGATGATGCCATCATTTCTAGTTTTGGGGCCAACAATTGGTTTATTTCATTTGTCTGGAGTGTCATTTGCCAAGAATTTTGGTGTATATGGTCAGTTGTAATTTTCCTGGTTTTCCGAGTTAAAAATAATAAATAAAAATCCAGATTTTAGGGTTTAAATTCAGTTTTCAGTATTTATTTTATGACTGTTATATTCAACAAATCTGTATTTTTCCAAGGGTTTAGAAATTATTTCCCATCATTTTCCAACAATGTTAATTTTTGTTGTTAGGTTTTGCAATTAAAATAAGTTTTTATTAATTACGCCCTATGGGTTTTCGGTATATCGGAATCATATGAAAATATCCGCTTAGGGATATTACATAAGAATAAATGCTATCTAGATATACTATTGATGTGAATATATTTGCTTCTTATGATTACTAGTTGTATGCAATTACTTCAAGAATAATGTGAGTGCCAATGTTCCTTTTTATAAAGCATGAAGATATTTCAAGGATATAATGCAGTGTAATGCCCCTTATCAAACTAGCACCAATTGAAGACTTCTTGCCATTTCTCTTCCCATGGCCAAGAAGGAATTGCACAAGGGAAGTCCTTGGGTTTCGTTTTCATTTTCTTTCATTGTCATTAATGTTTTTCTTTGGTGTTTTACTCCCTAAGGCAGGTCGGCTGGGTTATAATGCTTCCAACATGAAATTAAAAGATAAAGTAAGCTCTTTAAGAGGTTGGCAAGGTTGGAGAATTTCCAACATGGAAATAAAAGATAAAACAAGCTTAAGAGGTCGGTCTACACTCTTATGACTCTTGGCATCAACCCAAGGGTATAAGAGGAGTCTTAGGGGCTCATTTGCATATCATTTTTGGCATATATACTTTATCTACTCAGACTCTAGGGCTGATTACTCTCTATTTCCAACTCCACTAAGGGCGAAAACCCATAATGTGGCATCTAAGGAGGACGCCAACCTTCCTTATGGTATTTGGAGAACGAAAACTCTCCAAATTGGTTGGTGTGAAGGAAATTAGTGAAGATTCTCTTACTGGTTTGTATCTAGGGCATCAAGAAGACCTATAAAGAGCTTTTGCATGATTTAGAGTCCCTCTCCTAGGGAGCGACTAGGGTTGGAGTCATTTTAAGTGCCTTCTAGGGCACGACACTCATTTATTATTTGATATTCAGACTTGGCATAATTTATAAGGCTGAAATCATTCATATTTGGTCATTGTTGGGGTTTGGAAACCTCCATTTTGATTATTTCTCTTAGCTGTACTTTTGCTGTTGATAAATTAATTGCCAGTTGTGTTTGAGATTGATTTTCATGGTGAAAATTGTTCTAAAGTATTCCTAAAAGGTTTATAAATATTGTGGATGAGTTTTAGGGTGATATTTGGGTGAAATCTTGTTGTTTACAAGCTGTTGTTCCAAAAATCAGACTGCTGTACCGTATTGATTTAATTTTCAGTTTGCTGGTCCAAAATCAGATTTAAATCAGATTGGGGTTTGTGCTATTTCCTTGTTTTTCAGTTTCAGCCCTAGAAAGGGACATTACATGTAGTTGCATGTATTTTAGGATGATGGTACAAACACTTCCCAATAAGTTACAAATCATATTGGCTATCACATGCATAAAAGAATAGGATTTTTAAGTCTCACCGTAAGTGTAAAATTCTCACATCATTTCTATTTGTCAAATATTTACGAGTGTTATTTGCTTTGGTAAATGTTTTGCCATACATTCTATACCATGATTTCAAGTTGAAAAAATATTCTCCAAAGATTCTGTGCATGTTGGCAAGAAATTCACTAATATTTTATCAAAATAAAGAGGTATTTGTTTAAAGTATAAC
Source organism: Taxus wallichiana var. yunnanensis (assembly GCA_018340775.1). Taxonomy (NCBI): domain Eukaryota; kingdom Viridiplantae; phylum Streptophyta; class Pinopsida; order Cupressales; family Taxaceae; genus Taxus; species Taxus wallichiana. Next base: position 244,123,309 of record CM031243.1, on the reverse strand, counting down.
CTGGTTCAAATACCCACACCACATCATGTTTTAAGTTTTAACACCCCTCTTTTGATTGTTATTCAAAATTCCTAGATACACTTTTCAAACTCTTAGATTCAATAGATTTAATTATCTATAAACTTAGAAATCTAAGTTTGTCTAATGACAATATACTTATCATTTTAAATAATGTGGGACCCCACACATTATAACAACTGCATTTTTCATCTCATCTTAAATACCATGGCCCAACCCATAATATCTATTGTTTTCCATTAATAAAATATTGAATGCTATGGTGACTCCGTCACTTGTACAACCCGAGTGGGCATGATGGTGAAGGTGTGTGTACTCCATTGTGGAGATCACAAGTTTGAATCTAGAGAGGGGTTGGGTTGTAAACTTCATTAAACAATATATAAGGTAAATCGTAAGAAAAATCCTTCATCCTTCTAGGCTTCCAAGAGTGAGGGCACATACACCAAATTGATGTCTCGCTTGGCGATGACCTAAAAAAACACATGCATGACATTGAAATAGTTGCTTCCATGGCAATCTCTATTTTTAGGAGATGTGTGGCACATCTTCACTACGTTGACGAGCCCCCGCCCGCACGTCCTACCTCACTCCCCCACTTCTAACCCCGTCTCACGCTTTAAAGAAATTGAAAACAAATAATTAATTTTGAGATGGAGTTAGATAACGAAGTCTTCTGAGAAGAAGAATAGCCACATATGGAACAAACATCCGTGAAATGGAAGATCTAGAGCCAAATACCTCGAGCATCTTGGATGACAAGTTGGGGGAGTAGGACATAAAAGGAACCCGTTAGTGAGAAAGATAGTCTATGGATCATTGCTGAAGGAAGGGTTGAGCATAGGGATGTTTCGATGGTGCCGAGAGAGCACATGAATGTTGAAAGTAAACCTCCCGAGGAGAATTGTATTTGAAGAGCCACATCAAAAGCCACCCATACCCATAGCCATGGTTGCTCCATTAGCTCCATCACCAGACAAGATGAAGTTGCCAAAGTTTATTGGTGACGGGATCAGAAGCTTCGGTATGACATTTTAGGACAGACATTACCTTTTGGACTGCTAATGGGCACACAAATGAGCATCTTTGGTCATAGCACTTTCCATATACTCTTCGACGAATGCCTATTGATTGGTTCATAGATGTTACAAGCACCGATAAGACTAATTGGGATAGGTTACGGAAAGAATTTGAGAAGGAACCCAAGCTCCCGAGAGATGGGAATGCGATTGTTGCTGAAATTTGTAATACCTGACCAGTTTGTAATTTCCCCCTTTTTAAATATTAGTAGAAAATTGGAATTGCTGGAAACCCTTTTGCTGAAAATTAAAATAACTGAAATTGCCCTTCAAACCCTAGTAGAAAATTCCAAAACCCCGAAAACACTTGCAAATAATTTTAACAATTTAAAATCAATACTCATATGCAGCTGTAAACTCAGATCTGAATTTATTTAATTATTTTTCTGGCTGGAAATTAAATAAATTACAGCAGTACAATATTTTCAGAAATTCAACTTTTACCACACAACCCAACTGAGAAATTTGCAAAATACAATGGAATATGGCCTTGTGAAGACCCCTCGAACAAGATGACAATACTGGTTTGCTGCGGATCCACCCCTAAGGGTGACATCAACCCTCTAAGGGGTGACGTTAGCCTGCAATTTCTGCCCTAGGGCAGTCCACAACTCCTTAAAACAGGTCGCTGCCCTTCCTTTGACCTTCCAGCTGCTGTGCCAGTCCTTGGTGAGGTCCCAACATGCTGAAATTGATGCCCTAGCCTTGGAAACTCTGAAATTAAGCTCAAATGCAACCCTTGGATGGAGCCACCAGCAAAATATGAGGGTTTTCGTCCCCAAATTCTGATCACAATGAGGGTTTTCGTCCTCAAGTGATGAATGCTAAGATGGTTTCGTCTGAATGCTCAACTCATAAAATCAAGATTATAAATAGATGATAGATGCCCCAAATGAACCCCTTCATTCTCCTTTTATAACTTCTGTTTCCTCATTGTTTCAATTTTGGTGGCCGACTTACTTTATTTGAAAGTCACTTATTTTTAATAATAAAACACGAGTTGCCTTATAATATAACATAAAGTTACATTTGACCGACTTGGTTAAATCATTAATTTTACTTTAAGTATTTAAAAATATTTTTTATTTTAATAAAATAATATTATTAAGTTGTCAAAGATTAGAAATGACTAGGCCCAACTTAAATAATATTATTAATTATTTTAATCTAGAAAAGGGGACATTACACGCTTAATAATGAAAAGTATGATTGTACAAGATGAGGCTTAAACGATTCCTTGAGAAACTTAACAAAGAACCAACTGATAACTTGAACAAGAGATGGTTCGTTGAAGGGTTGGAACCCTCATTACAGAGGAAGATGAAGGTAGTCCCACCTTTTTCTTACTAGACACATGCGGTTAAGAATGGATATTGAAAGTGAGAATTAAACATTCTCGCACTTGAGAAGGAGGAGCAATTAGTTGACTCGACAACAACAACAATGAACCAAGATTAGTGTAAGCTTATAGTAGGGACATTCTTTTAACGATGAGGGAGCTCAACAAAGACACTAAGAATGAAGACAAGGAGCCTTGGTGTGTTGACTGCAAGGTAAAAGGTGGCATCAAGGTGAATTTCCCAAAATAAATGTGAAATGAGATTCATCAAGTTACAAAGCATTTATTTAATGACTACTCATGCAAATTTACAAAAAGAGAGTGGCCAAGTCAACTAATCATTACACTCGACTATAATTTATTGATGTTAGAATAATATGGTGGTGGGCTTTGGATTTAGTATGACTCCCAACGATGGCTGATTGTATAGTGCTGGAAGTGCACGATGAGTGGGGCCATTTTGGACGAGATTGTATTACTAACCTAGTTACCTAAGACTCCATGATGACAATTTTTTTCCAAATTTTGGGGATGGGGGGGACATTGAGGTGATGACTAATAAAATAATACGTGAAATCTATATATATTACAAATATAAGATGAATAAACTAACAATTAAAGCTGAAAGCCTGAAGGTTGAAACCATTAATCCAATTATCCATCACTTAAGCCAAAATGCTATATTTATAATTTTATCATTCATATTTCATATTAAGTCATTGACATTAACATAGAAATTATAATAGAGATACATTGATACTAGATAGTGATTCAATGATACATCATCGATATGACCATGAAAAACAAGTCTCCATTAATCAACATGAGAAGAGTACATATGTCATAAGTTCATAACCAAATTGGCAAAAAAGTAAAGTCTACAACATAGTTTGCAGATTTCAACTCTATAATCCGTCCTCCTAAGAGGGAATACTCACACACCACTCCTCATCACTGGAAGTATCAGGATCATCTACATCCTGGAAGGGGATCCCAACCAATCCCCGTTGCTCCTAATCTTCATCAATCTACCTCGAATCCTCAGGTTCTACATCACATCATAATGTTGGGCTCTCCTTGTATGTAGGTGTCTTGCAATTGATGAGATGTAAGGCACTATGTATAACAACGAGTTTCTCCGCTCTCTTAGAGGTAAGTCTATTCCTCTTAAGAGAGTGAATCCACCCATATGTTGACCAATTCCTCTCAGAAGTAGAGGAACTAGAAACTTGAGAAAGAAGGCGAATGACATGGGTACATATAGCAATCTTGGATGTCCATATGGTTGCCACCAATCCATTGGACTCTCTTGTGCCAATGTGCCCCTATCTATCTTTGCGAAAGTTTTGTAGCCCTCAAGATAAACAAACTTGAATGAATCAATTTTGACTTGTGAAGCATCATCCATGTTAATCATTTTTTCAGGGCTTTTAAGAAACCCTTCCTCACCTCCTTGTCATCTACAAGGACAATCCAACTAGGCCTCACCATATATCACCTAAGATTTAGTGCACATGCAACCATGTGTAAAGGGGTGTTGAACTTCTCGCACCTCCGCTCAATGACGGGCTAAACATTTTGATTGTAGAACTCTAAGGTGGGGTCCCTTCCTCGAATAATGGCCTTCATTTGGCCAAGCATACTATCAATACACTTGTATATTCACCGAGTTTGGGGATTTCAAAATCCCCATATTTGATCAAACTGAAAACTGGAGATACAATTGATGTGATGTATCTCACATCTATCCAAAATGTGTCTCTTATCACCACTACTTTCATCCTCTTACCCTGCTTTATCTCGGACCCATCTCACTTAGACCAATCCGACGTCATGGCTATACATCACACGAACTCTGCAACTTAAACATCTTATGCAACAAAATAAAGTAAGATGCAAAACGTTAGTCCACTATCTGAGGAATTCTTTCCTCAAAAAATTGTGTAAGAGAGCAATGATGTATAGTGGTTATAGATGAACATCGAACCTCTCTAGTCTGCCACTACTCTTTTGACCAAGTCAAATTTTCCAATGTATTGCGATGCATTGTTTATGTCATGCACACAACATGGGGTCCAAAATATCGCTGGTAGTGAGCCTCAACCATCTTACCTATTGCACTACACACGTAAGTTGCATTTCGCAATAACTTGTACAATATTGGTAGGGTCAACCTCCTTAATGACATCTTGTAAATAGGTAAATTGAAAGTTTGCATCTTTTTTTTTTTTGAACAATCAATGAACCTCAAGAAGTAAGGACCCTTTCTACACGAAATGATGATATTGATGAGTGGGAGCTGTCTAATATCCGTCCACCCATTCATGATGATGTTACAACCTTGAGAGACCCATGTGCACCTCATCTTCTTGGTCAGTAAATTAATCTTGGAATAGTTCCTATCCAAGATTGTGGTCCTCAACTTCGTTTCTCCTTGGGGCACAAAACCTACACCTGCTTTGGCTACCTTAGCACTAGCCTCCTTGTAATAAGGAGAGCGAGCAACATGAAATGGGATGCCATGAGAATAAAATTATTTTCCAATGACATTATCATCTTTGTCCCTAGCCTTTGTATCATACATATCCACAACTGGATTGGGGACCACGACCTTCCCCTTCCCCTACCACCAAAAGCCTCCACTTTGGTCATGTCAAAAGATGCTTTACTATTTGAGAAAGCTCTCTTAGATGTTCTCTGAGAACTAGAAGGGGCATAACCAATGCCACGTATTGCTAAAAATTTTGGTGGTATCTCCATTATACAACCTCACTATCTCAGCTCTCTCTTCAAGAAGTAATTGTCCACATAGGCCAATACCTTTCCCCCACATGTGCAATACGTGCACATTCAACTTAGTAATGTTGCCCAACCAAGTCAATGAACATATATTGCACTTCCTCTTTTTGTTAGAATATGCGAAGAGAGAGAATAAAGAAAGATTAGAATATACAAAGAACGAATGAAGAGAAACCAAAATGCACACATTATCATTGTGTGTCCGTCATTTTATTATGTGAGAGATGGTTACAAAATGGTTGAAGCGGTTACAACCATTTATTAGTTAACACTTAACTAATATTAACTAAACGCTAATTATAAGCCTTATATTCTAATACCCCCTCTTAAGGCTTATCTTTATAGAACATCTGAGACAAAACATTCAAGTAACAAAACGAAACAAGACCAATCATTTTTAGAAGCTTTTCCCTTTGAAAGCAGTGCTTTGACTAGGTAGAACTCCATCAAGTTGCCTCCTTGACCTTCGTAAAGGTGTAGTTCTGAGCTGAATTCTCTCGAGTTCCCATATTCCAACTCCCGAAATCCCGAATTGTTGGACAACCATCCATACTAAGCTACTTGATAATGTTCCATCAAGTTGTCTCATGACCCTTTTAAGGGTGTTGTCATGCAAAATGTCTAGAAAAATTGAAAATTTTGATCATGACAACTAAGCCCATAATTGAAAATTATGTTTCTGGTCATTGTGAATCCTTCCTCTGGCGAGCCTGCCTTCAGTTCAACCCTCACTTTGGCTCAGAGGAAAGTGTTAACAAGGTTTTTAAGTGTCTCAATATGCGAGGAAAATTACTAATCGATTGATGAACTCATTGAGATTTGATGAAAGACAACTTCCTTTGGAGGCCTAAAAAGGTCATTTTTGACCATTCCGCAGCCCAAGTATACACCTCCTCCAAGAGCGTACTGGGGAAAATCTAAATCACCCGAGGATGGTGCCGGTGAACATTAAAGGTGTCCGAGGTGGTTTAGGAAAATAATTTGTTCAACATCGGGTGATTCAAGGTGTAAGGAATGAAAGCCCCAGCGGTGAAAGTTGAATACTCCAGATGATTCTGGGAGTTTTAGAGGGAGTTATGAGGCAAACAAAATATCAATGGAAAGCTCTTGGAACCCTCTACAAGATAAAAACATAAAATTTGTTCCAAGACTCGAAGATCTCCTGAGGTAGTACAAAACACAACAGCTGCTCCTCTTAGTCCAAGATGAAATGTGACATAAAAATGGAAATGCAGGTAGAATTAGCTCTTGGTAATGGTTTCAATGATCTCAACAAGTGTTTTGGAGTCAAAATCATATAAGGTTTGACCCCAAAACACTTTCCTATGCTCTTAGGGTGAAAATTTCACTCCCGGTGTCCCGATTTGGACACGATGAGTAATCCCAACTTTCCAAAAGTGGCCAAGTCGCACTTTTTCACCTCAGCTGTCCCCATTGTCCCCCAAGGGACAAAGGGGACAAGGGGACACAAAAGTGCGACCCCCTTGTCATGCCAACTTTTTGTCACTTACTCCTCACCACTTCTACCCCTAGGTTGCACAACTTGACTCCACCACTTGCCCCCTTCATGATGGCTGACCCTCAAGTCACACTTTTTCACTCTTGCTGTCCCCACTGTCCCCAGGGGACAAAGGGGATAGAGCGGACTGAAGTGCGACACCTCTTCTCCATGCAACCCTTGGTCACTATAGAACCACCTCTAGCTCCTTTGGTGCTCATTCCCAGCCCTTGCTCTCACCCAAGTCGCACTTTTTCACTTTGACTGTCCCCACTGTCCCCCATTGTCCCCAAGGGACAAAGGGGACATAAAAGTGTTTACCCCCTTCCTCACTTCACCTTAACCCAACTTTGGTTAAGTTGAGTGCAGTTAAATTTGAGTCAAAAATTGTGGGAAAATTGGGCTAACTCCTCTCACAAAACTTAGCCATTTTTCAAACAAATTGCTGTTGTTTTCCCTCCTGACCTCCATTAATGTCCAGACATGCTACAACAACAAATTGTAGCAAGTTGCCTTTTTGGTTTTACTGAGACACTGGTGGGCAAAAAACCTCGAAAATTGGAAGAGAGAGTCCTAGAGCAAAACAAAAACTTTTGAAAGTGTTTTTCGTTGCAACCCGACATCCAAAAGACACATTTCTAAAAATAGTAAGTGTACAAGGTTGTGCATGTCTAAAAATAGTAAGTTTTTAAAAATGGTGAATTCTCAACATCTACAACATTCCAAACGAGTAAGAAACATCAGAAATAGAAAATGGTGAAAATTTACTAAAAATAACAGTCCTAGATAGGACATGCTAAAAATAATAAGTCTTGTAATTGAGTTTAGAAAGTTGTGGCAACTCCCATTTTACCTATCTCATTGCTTTTTGCCATCATTGCAAGGTTGGGAAGTTGTCTCGTGGTCCAGACAGAAGAAAACCCTCGCAGGTCCTAGAGCATCGCCCGAGGTGATTTCTGCATGGCACAATTTGATGCAAGAAGTTGGATGGTTCAACTCATCCCAATTGTGGCGAAGGAAGTCATCATGGTTAAATTCATCCAAGAAGGAGATGTCTGTCACCGAGGTGAAACAAAAGCTCTGAACCAAATTCTTGATGGAGTCTTTCAACCTCTGAAGAACTGGTTTGAGCCCCGAGGTTGATTCCATCCCATGAAGGAGACCTCTTTGTCACAAAGGTGTGATTTAAAGACCAAATGAGCCACGAGGAGGAAAGTGAAGTTCTCATTCCAACTCCTACCTTGTGATTAGCTCTCTTTCCAAGGATAAGGGACATCATATGAATCACACTATGACAAGGAACAAATCGAGTGAATCAATGTGTGTGAAAGATAGTCACTTGAACAACGGGTGAAATCAAGAACATCATGAGGTCTGTGAAGGATTTGAAACATCAAGAACTTCATTGAAATTCAAGTCATCAAGGAAATGGTCATTAGGAGCATGATAAGAGAAGATCACCATGAGTGATGTTGGCAGTCATCTCAAGCTCACAAACAATGCATATCTCATGAAAGTGTTTTTAAACACTTAACCAATGCTTTGTAATGTGCTCACATCTTGTAAGTCAAGGAGGTGGCATTTACAGTGTTTCAATGCAGTTTGGAGGTCAAGAACATGGAACTCATTCTCAAACATTCCTTCAAGTTTCATTCAAGGATCAATCCTTCTATCTGGAGGAGGAAACCTGTTCCCATAAGAAGCATATGAGCAAGGTGTATGAGCATCCTAAAGTTGATTCCATTCAAGAGGATTTTGGAGCTAGGAAGGGCAAGGGGATGATCTTCATTTGGAGTACCATGTTTGCAAGAATGGGCAATCATCTCAATTTCACATGATGTAATTCACTTAGTAGTGTTCTTAAACACTCATTCAACACCTTGTAGTGTGTTCACACCTCAAATGAGGAAGCATATGCAATCACATCATTTCAGTTCAACAGGTGGTCATAGGACAAGAATTTCATCCAGGGAGCAATCCTTCCATCTGCATGATGAAGACCTATTTTAGTGAGTGACAGACAATCATAAAAAGGTTTGAGCATCATGAAGTTAATTTTGGTCACGAAAGTAAATTGCTACGTTGCGGGGATCGGGTGCAGTATCGATGCGAGTGCAGGGTGCGATACGCGGATACGTCAATTTTAAAAACCCTTAGGTATGATACATCTTGGATACGTTTGTACATATATATTATAAATTAAAAAAATATATATATATATATATATATATATTATGTACATCTACTCATTTTATTCATTTTTAGTCCATAAAAACTGAAATAGTAATACAAAACTTGAATCAATGTTCAAACATTCAATATACTTAAGACTTTGCATTTTTATTGAGCATGTGGCTGCCATACATATGATATACAAATATCATGTCAACATGAATACGAACAAAACTTGAAATTTGAAAAATATACTAGGCTCCATGTTCAAAATTTCAAAACATACAATATACTTGAGATTTTACTTGCAAAAAGACAATGAAATTGTTTGTGTGATTTGAAATGAGAGGGGTGGGTGCTTTTTATAGCTTTTTGTGGTGATTAGGGTGTTTTATTTTATTCATTTTATTTTTAGGGTTCGGTTTTAGTGATTAGAAAAGTAAAAAAAAAAAAAAGAATTAAAACCTTTAAAAGACGTATTTAGGAAGGGATACGCCACGGATACGTGTGGGTACCTCCGGATACGTGATGACGTATCCGTGACGTATCCGGGAGGTACCCACACGTATCCGTGGCGTATCCGTATCCATATCTGCACGTATCAGACAGGATTCGTGGGGGCCAGGGTGTATCCTGGCAACGTAGGTAAATTGTGAAGGCCTAGAGGAGTATGTAATATCCCTTTTGGGGATAAAACTGAAAATTAAGGAAATTAGCTCAAACACCAAATAACCAAATCTGATTTTTAAAACCAGCCAACTGAAAATAATCTGAATTTAGCAATATTCTAGGGCAGCGAACTGTTTATGGAATTCAACTCCACTTTTCACCATACAAATCGATGAATAATGCCACAAAACAATTACTCTATCCACGACAATATTTATGAATTACAAATACATCAAAAGATGGATGGAATATCAAATTACACAGTTGGAATTAATTATTTAAAATCAGCAGTAGACTAGCCAAAACCAAGGGCTAGGAAAAATAGTAAACCCTTGCCAAAAATCACCAAAATGGAGATTCTAGCCTTATAAAATATGTCAAATCAGAAAATGAAGTGAGATCTCAATTTTATGCCCTCTAGGGCACCAAACCACCCTCCAAGGTAGGTCGCTCCACCTAGGGAAGGCTGCCCAATGCCAATAAAAATCTGAATATGCTTTCCTTTCTTCAAATCTGCAATTCTCCTCAAGCTCAATCAATGTTGAAGGGTTTTCGTCCTCCAACAAAACCACTAGAAGGGTTTTTGTCCTTCTAGGAAGCCACACAAGAGGGTTTTCGTCCTCAAGTGGAAGAACATGGAGCAACAAGCTCACAATGCCCAAATAGAAAAATGCGCCAAAGTCTAGATCTCCAAATGAACCCTCTAATCTTCTTTTATAACCTCCTTTTGGCGCCAAGGCTTGGAATAGCAAGGCCGACCTCTTAAAGTCATTATAATCTTTTATTAAGCCTCATTAAAGGCACTAAACCCAACCGACCCACTAAGAATGGGTAATACAAAAATAAATCATGAATATGGATAATGAAAACTGAAATATAATCCATGATTTTCCATTGTTCAACCATTGCTTGCCAAAGAATTCTTTATTTCAGATTAATTCGAAAAAAGGGACATTACAGAGCAAGGTAGTGATCTCCATATCCTAAATCCTACCTTGTGATCAGAGAAGATCATCATGTTCCCATCATAATGCAGATCTCATAATAGTGTTTCGAACATTTATTCGATGCTTTGGAATGTTTCATATATCATAGAAGGAGATTGTGATCACAGTGCTTCAAATCAACAAGTTCATTGGCAGAGGCTTCATCTCCATCAGAAGTTGATTCTTCATCAGCAGGAGCTTTCCCATCTTTGGATTTCCACCTCTCTCTCTTCTTCTCTCTCCTCCCTTACTCTCTCTCTAACATTCTATTCCTTCATTGAGAGTGTAATTTTTCACTCTTTCGTCTTATTCACTTAAGTGACTTAATGTAACATTGTAAGAGTTCTTTTTCACTAGTAAGAAAAAGACTAACTTTCATTCCTAGGAATGTGGAAGGTCATAAGTGATGAGGAAAGGTGAAAAGTCATGTGTGGGGAGATGAAAAGATAGTTGTAATGCTATAAATTGGAATGGCTTCTCCATTCCAAAGGGTTGAAAATTGTTGATTGTTGTATGTTGAGCTTTGTATCACTACTACATCAAGAAATAAAAGCTACATTTCCTCTATATCCTTGTCTATGTTCCTCTATCCTCTCTACTCTCCAAATTTGCAAGCATGGTGATCTTGTATAACCAAGAGGGAACTTTGTGTCCTTGATTAATGAATTTGCAGAACTTTGTGTCTCTAGTTTGTTAGTCTTGCCGATTGCTTACATTGTTGTTTTCTTCTAATTGAATCTGGACCTACTTTGGTTACCGTTGGTGAGAATGTGATAGTTCCTACTCATAACTTAACCCTCTCTCCTGTTTCTCCTACTCCCCTTTACCTCTTTCCCAAGCAAATTCCTTCCTTGTACATTGTACAAGTATTTTGCCACAGGTTTAGTGGAGTATTACTATGTGATCCCGGCCTAATGGCCACCCCACAATTTTAGGTAGTTTACATTCAATAATGGGAGCCTCCCTATACCCAAGAAGGATGGGCTTAGCCCCATGACTGTTGGTAGAAATCAATAATCTGCACTGCAACAAATTATTTCAGCAACAAAGGGTAAATTCACGAGATCCACATACTCCCTATAATGTCCCCTTCTCGGGTTTAGTGCTTATTGAAGCCCCTTAGCCCATCTAGTTGTTCCCGCGGGCTAAAAGTGGGATAAAAAGAGGGAACAAGGTGGTATTATGACTAAGTTGGCCAAAAGTAATGTATAACGACAATTTAAGTCATTATTACTTAAGTAAAAGGGTGCTTTCTATTTTAAGTGAACTCAACGCTTGAATAGAAATTAAAAAGTCACTTTAATTAATTAAAGTGCACCTACCACATGGAACGCCCCACTTTGGGAAAATAAGGGGAAAAAGTATAAAAGGAAGAGAGGGGAGCTCATTTGATCATCTATCAACCACATTTTATGAAGAGTTTTGAGCTAATGCTTAGACTTCTACATTTGAGGACGAAAACCCTCCTATGTAATCAGCAGTAGAGGACAGAAACCCTCCATTGTTTCAGATTTGAGGACAAAAACCCTCATATCTTCAGGAGTAATTCCATTCAGGAATTATATTGGTGCTTCAAGGTGAAGGATATTTATTTTCAGTTAAACTAGGGTAGTTTCAAAGGGCATATTTCTGAGTTTTACAGCTAGGGCATCACATTATAGGGCAGATTTATGAGTTTTACAGCTACGACATCACATTACAAGGCAGATTTCTGAAAATTTACAGTTAGGGCATCAAATATTCAGTTGGGATTTGGATTTGGTGGCATTGAATCACATTTTGGAGCCACCCTAGGGTTGGACCCCTTCTACCTTCTAGGGCTGGATGACTCCCACAGAGGGTTGTTGCAGCTATTTCCAGCAGTGTTTTTGGTATTAGGGCTTGCACAAGCCCTAAATCGGACCCAGGGCGTCATTTTCCTGCCATCCATTCTGCATGTTTTGCTACAACTTGTCAGCTGTAATAAACTTCCATTTTTAGTTCATGAATAAATAAAATAAATTCAGCCTTTCATTGGAAAAATTATTTTCTTCCATATTTATATTCCTAGAGGATTTCTAAATGCTTTGAGCCTTCTGGGTATTTTTACTTTGTGTAAGAACCCTATCTAATTTTGATCCCAATTTCTGAGTTTTAGTGTATTGACTCTTTGTCAAACACTTGTCATGCGACTTCAAGTTCTGAATTCTGATTCTGGTATACTGTTGTTATAAACTTATTGCAAGAGATTTAGGCAAACACATTGTAAAATAAACATTCCCAATTGACCCACAATGATATTCTAACCACAAGGATCTTTATTTGCCAAATTAGGAACATTGGGAGCAATAATAATCAGGTCTGATATAAATAAATCAGACTGATGTCTTTTATATCAGCAAGTACAAATGTAATTCAAATTAAAGAATTCACCATACAAGCATCACAAAACTTACCCGGAATAGATAGTCCTCTTGTAGATACAATTATGGGTATAATAGGCAACCTCTAAACAATGAAATTAGGTATTAGAACCCTGTTGGTGTAGTTGTTGTAGCTGTCCCAAATGCTGATACAATTCAGACATGTGCATAAAAACCAACATGCAAACATACCCGGGAATCTCCCTACAAATGCCTTCAAACCCTTATGAGATATGGCCGATAGGAGCTCAAAGGAAGAGGCCGATCAACATGCAAGATAACTCCCAACTGAAAATGCAAATCACTGATTGAAAGAATGCGCCTCTAATGGGAAATTGTTGTCTAAGGATGATGCAGTCGTTGTTATACCAAGTTTGCTCCACAAGACTGAAATCGCTGTTGCAAGGGTTTGCCTCCAATGTAGCATGCAATCACCACAAACCCTCAAATGTAATAGCCAAAGAGGGAAGAGCTGCATTGGGGTTTATGCCTTCAAAATGGATGCCATGACAAAAGATCCCCCTCCAACATAGGCACTAGCATAAAGAAGTAATCCCGAATCGTTGTGGTAGAAACTTGAACAATATATCCCCAAATTTGTATTGGAACAATCTCACAAATTTGTCATGAAACTCTCTACCTTCCAATACTCTGAAATCTACAAAGATAAATCACCAAATCCCCATGAAACTCGAACAATGATGTGTAAGCGTGAATCCGAGATGAATTCACGAAGTGGGCTATTTTCGTCCAAATAGCCAAAACCTCTAGGCTTTTCGTCCTAGGGTTTCCTGAACCTACAAGTCAAAGCTCTCAAGCTCTCGAAGAAAAGTTTCTTTCAAAATAACAAGTCATGAATGAATCTTCATTGCACTTTTTCTTCCTTTTATAACCCTTTTCCTTTTTTGAGAGTAATACTTTATTCTATTTTCCCTCTCAAAAGTGACTTTACTTTATAATATGTCATTGGCATTATTAAAAAGTCACTTTATAAAATAAAGTATGTCCAACAACTAATTAATTAAATATAAGTAATCCCATAGGACTTAGGACTATTTATCATTTAATTAATTAATTAATTCCTTTTTCCAAAGAGCTATAACATTGAGGTGCTCGATAAATTATTTTAATTAAAATGGCAACCTTAATGAATTTAATTAGATTTAGCTCCATATTACACCCAACTTGCGGAAATGGCCGAAAAAGTATCGAAATTGAAATCTGACAGCATAGAAGTGATCCCGATGATGAAAAATGATAAACGAGCCTGACTGGGTGACTTACTAAAAATAGATGCTCCCTCCAAGAATATTGGAGCCCAAACCGTAAGCCGAAAATAACATCTGAAAGTGTCATTTAACTCCTCTAAACAAACCGAGATCATTGGAAATATCAAAACACCCCTCGGATCATGTTGACACAAACCCAAGATGTCAACAACAACTGCATTGCTAGAGAACCCGAAAATGGGGACATTACACTTTGGCGTATTTGTTGAATAAAGGAAAATTTCAGATTGCTGTTATTTTTGTCATAAGGGTTTTAAGGAAAACCCATAGTTTTATAGATTTGTCCTATTACACTCCCGAACTATTCGGACAACCATCCATGTCGAGTCTTACCTACATTGGATCCCTTGTTGTCTTCAAAGGGTGGGGCTTGTTTTAAAATACATATTCTTTATTAGCAAGTTCATCATTTTCAGCATCCGGTGGATTTTCAACAATGGTTGCATTAGCCTCATTTGATTTGTCTTTCATCTAGATTTTTACTTTCCAAGTATGAAAGTTGAGGCCAAAATATTTGTCGATGCAATTTCCATTCTTAGACAAAATACCTCAGAAAATAACCCTTTTCCAAATATAGAATGCCCCGCAAATTAATGTAGCAAGATTTTAAAAACTGTTTTTTTAAAGAAAAAAAAGGAAACTATACTAGGTAGGTTTGTGCCTTAGATGATTGGCTGGGACTGAAAATTGAAAAACTATGTGCCACGATAGCGAATGACCCTTGAAAAATTGTAAGTTTGGAAATGCATGACTGTATTTTCTGTGTTTTGCACTAGCTACCTTCGAAAATCACTTTTTTCCCTCTTCTTTGTGATTTTGGATTGTGTAATGGTTTTTTTGCACCTTTGCAATGGTGTCAACTATATTTTGTGGTTATGTTCGTTGTAAGTGCCCTCGAACCAAAGCGGGCTTTTTTTTTTTTCCCTTTGTGATGACGTTCTTTCGCCCTATGTTATTGCTCGCTTCCCTACAATATGGCTCTTGCATCTAGCGTTCGAATTAGTCTTTTGCTCTTTCGTGCCCTAAGCAGTCTTGGTTTGAACTTTTCCCTTCTCTCTCTCCTTGCTTGCCCGCATTGATACTAATCCCTAAGCACCCAAAATTTCTAGGATGGCTTGGGGATGGGGGGTGCACATCCCCACATAACACTGATTACCAATAAAAAAACAAGATTAGATTTCTTTGTAGATGTGTGAGCTCGGAGACCATAACAATGGCAATCATCCAAAGCAAGTGAATGTCAACATGATTGATGTAGTTGAGGATATGGTTATGGTGATTACTAAGGTGTAAGTGAGAGGACAATGGTCAAAAGCTAACATAAACACAAAGAACCATATACGTGAGAGAAGGAAAGATTGGCTGGAGCCAAGGTGGAAGTTGAGAGGACAATGGTAACATGTACCAAAGCACATAAACATACAAAGTATAATGACAAGTAGCCTCGTGTTGAACAAAGTTATTGCAAGACAAATCTTGTAGACCAATGTACCTATTAAGGTAGCTAACCTATTGTGCTCATGTTTTATTAACTAAGCTATAAATTGAAACTAATATCTACATAACTTCAAAAACAAATGCTAATTAAACAATGAACCATCAAGATAAGAGTTTAAAAGAAATGCTTCTTCAATGCATAAATGAAACTACATGCTAAGCTATTTCCTACTCTCTATGATTGCAATCAAAGTGGATTATTACTTGATCTCAAAGATTGAGAATGGAATCTCACCAAGAATGGCTACAAGGCCATTTTGGATCTTTCCATATTACTTAATTTTGAATGAAAGGATGCAAGATGGAGAAGCTATTTCCAACAATGGAGAATGGCTCAAGATCAAAATGCTTATAGTCTTTCACTATTCAAAGCATGGTGCAAGAAGAAAGGTAAGGAGGGTTCTTTATATAGCTTTCCTAAAGAGGCAAGGCTAGCAAATTGATGAATGTGGGATAAAAGTAAAACAAGATTAGGAATGGATAAGGTTGCTTTATAAAAGGTAATCTTGATTTAGAAGAGTTTAATTTGTCATTAGTAAGTCATGGGAGTTGGGAGATGTTTTAATTAATCAAAGATGATTAATTAATAGGTAGAGGTAAGCTTATAGAAGCTAATTAGAGGAAAATTAGTATGATTTGTGGGATGTAAGAGAGGAATTTGATCCAATAAATGGTAATTTATTGATTTAGAGTTGCGAGTGTAATTAATTAATAATAATTAATTAACCCAAGTAGAAGTGGATATTAATTAACGAAAGGTCGTTAATTGACATCTTTAATGATAGGAAGGCTGATTAATTAACGAAAGGTCGTTAATTAATGAATATGAAGAGGAATGTTAGCTAATTAGCGGAAAACGCTAATTATTACGGAAATGACGAGAAAGAGGATAATTAGTGCAATCTTAGCATTAAAGGTTGCGTAAGTGGATTTTAGGTGTCTACATTTACCCCTCTTTGGGGTAGCGTAAGTGACGCCACTTCAAAGATAGTAGACAAGTACAAACAAATATTTTTTTGAAGAGAGAAGAAAAATTAATAGAATGAAGGATGCCCCCTCGAGTGTCGATGGGGTGATGAAAGAGGGCGATTGACGATCGAAAAGATGAAAGAACATAATAGAAGTAGAAGAATTGATCCCTATTGTCCCAAGTTACTTTTGAAGAAAAGTGTTGATAGAAGGAGAGTGATATGGAAGAAAAATGAAGATGAAAAGAGATGGATATAGCTATCATCTTGCCGATGTAAAAACCAACTTTATTTCATCATTTTGCTTATGATCGACGTCATCGGTCCTTATTAAAAAGAATGAACAGAAGTGTAGTATGACATGAAAAGCCATATACGAACAAATGTCCATAGCCAAAAACACCAACTCCATGCAACATACAAAATATAATGCAATACGAGAAAGTAAAAGATGTCTAACTCCTTGCAACATACATAATGCAATGCAATATGAGAAAGTAAACAAGATAACCTGATAGAGAAACATAATACAATGTTTTTGTTATCAAGCTTTGATTCCGACCTATGCTGAATTAACGACAAGGGTTAAAAGATGGTGCCCCACGCAAAGATATATGTAAGGGGAATATCGGAGGACACCTGGGTCCTATGAAAAAAAAGCAGTGCACTATGAAATAGTACTAGGCAACTCATTGTGCCCTAGAGTACAGACATAGTAAGCAAATCAACTTTGTTAATGGAGGTAGATCAAGATGATCCATGAGTCACACACAAGAACAAGCGAGAACCAAAGAGAGATTTTTTAGAATGATTTTTATTGTTTTTAATTTTTAGAAACATATTTGAATGTTTTTTATTTTGAAAGTTTTTTGAAACTATGTACAAGAAACCAAGAAACATGGATGCCCCAATGATAGATGGGATGCACAAGGGAAGAATGCCACGCGTGTGAGAAATTGAAGATGTGACATGCCCCAACGATTAGGTGGGAGTATTCAAAGACAAACTCTTCACACGTAGAAGGGGGATCAAGGCAAATATAAAATAGGTTCAATCATAAATGAGCAAGGATGCCCCAGCGTAAGCATGGCCAAGAAACACATGAGAGAAAGGAAGTGGGTGATTGATTTATTAAAGGGGGAAAAAGGTGTCCACAAACATAGAAAAAATGACATTCTATACACATGGATGTTCTAAATGATTTTGAAGAACAAAGGATGCTATGAAAGTATTGAGAAGGTGGTCGATGAAAAAGTGATTAGCCCAAGGCACAAATCATGAGACAAGACATGCGCTAAAGCAAGATTTTGAACAAGGTCCAAAAAGCAACACTTGGTAACATACTAATCCTGTTTACTCATCGAGATCTCGTGTGTGTGTGTGGAAATGAATTACCTCTTGAAGGAAAGAGTTGATAGACAAGTGAAGACACTAGCCAATATGTAGGAATGATTTAGTTTGAAAGGTGATTTGTGAATGGATTGTGGAAGGAGAGCCGTACATTGCTCGCTGCCAGCCAGGCGTCCATAGCCGACGGAGATGCATTTGATTCTAATCACAACATTGCTCTATTGCCAGTCAGGCGTCCATAGCCCCGGTAGAGATTATTGGAAATACCCCAAGAGAGTTATATATCAATTTGCTTTTTCTTTTAGCTTTTGCTTTTTGATTGATTGATTTTGATTCTTTTGCTTTCTGAAAACTTATTTCAGCTCTCTTGTTTGATAAGGGGTTAAGAACCACTGATGGCTTGATGGAAGGATGTGGAAGTGATTGTGATGACGACATTGGATAGTGTCAACAAATATGCCCAAAAATTCTTCCCAACAATTTTATTATATATAGATAGTGATACGATCTCTAAGAGGTCAATCGTTCTTTAATTTACCAAGGTTATGAAAGGCCCAGGTCAAACATATACCATAGAGATAAGTTTCGCAAAATGTGTGCGTGCGAATAACCACAATAACATCAAAGGGATGAAAATGGTGGATGACTTATAGAGGAATATGAAAGAAAGGGAAGAAAGAACATCCATGTGTATGCAATACCTGATTGTAATGTTTGATATTTGTACCTTTGATGTTGTTTTTGTAATGTTTTAGTGTTTTCTCATTTTTTTGTATTTTTGAAATGTTTTATGATTTTTTTTTTTATTTTTTGAAAGTTGGGACCAGAGATGTCAATCTGCATGATAGGATCCGACAATGATGTGTGTGACTTCCTTGATAAGGGAGACTAAGCGCGTTTGTTTATGTAGAGTGATATTATCCCCAATCTTGATGATTGTGGTGAGTTCACACTCAACAAATGACTGTGATTTGTTTTGAAACATGGGTTTCATATGTGGGAGTTTGAGTTCCCTATCCATAGGTTTTGCACTTTTTGCATCATACTTTATGGGTATGTTGGTGTGCATTTTGGAATCGCATTTGATTTTGAATTTTATAATCGTTTGATTTGTTGGGAGCTTTGGAGCTCTTCGGAGTTTTGATCTTAGCTTTATAAAGAACATGTCTAGATTTCTTATAAGCTAATGCTTGACTTGTTTGATCCCGAGAATTGAGAGAAGAACGTGGATGTTTAGAATTGATGAGAGGAAAGGCGGTGGGCTTGCCACAATCTTTGGTAGAAGAATAATGTGATGGATGAAAAGGATACGGTCAAGGATTGAAGAAGATGGGCTATCGGGAGGTGAGCCATAGACAGAAGATGAAGGGCTACTAGGATGTGGCCCAAGAATAGAAGAAGAAGGGCTACTAGGACGTGACCCATAGATGTAAGATGATGGGCTACTAGGATGTGGCCCAAGAATAGAAGATGATGGACTACCAGGGGGTGATCCATACATAGAAAACAAGGAGATAGTGAGACATGTCCCAAGAATAGAAGATAGTGGACTACTCGAAAATGTCCCACAAATAGCAGAGGGAGGGCTACTAGAAGGTGACCCACACCTAAACGAAGATGAAGGGCTACTTGGTGTTGACCCCATAAGAGATTTTGATTGAGGAATTATGATAGACAAAGAGTGATTGGGTGATGAGAAGATAGGCCATGGATCAATGCAAGACCTAGGAGTTTCCTCATGTAATGAAGAATGTGAAGATGGAAGAATAAGAGGAGGATCAAGTTGCATGATTTGAGGCTCTTCCTGTTTCTTGATAAAAGGAATCAACCTTTTCCTCACAATATGCGGGCGCATCGAAGTCTAAAGAGAATCCTTGTTCGTAATCTTCTAAAGGAATATCTTCATGTGCCCCTATAAATGCCCTGATTGTTTCTTCATTCTGAAAGAGGTCAATCGGTATGAGTTGTTGATCGACCACCAGGGGTTGATTGGAAGAAAGAGATCAATTGGTGTGGAAGACTTAGAAGATGTTTGATGATGATTGATAGAAGAAGATGACGTGAGGGGACGAAGAAGATGTGGAGCTAGATGTCTCGGGAGTAGAAGAAGGTGGTGTGGACCTACCTATACGATGGTATATCATCTGTAAACTAGTAGGATTAAGTCAAAGTCTGTAGATTGTGATGCATGGGTCGATTAGACGTTTGACTAGAAGGACTTTGAGTCACACGAATCTTCAAAGAAGGAAGACTTAGTGGGGGTGATTGATGAAGAAGGTCTGCGAAGAAGGGGAGGACCGTGATTCAAGAATCGCATTGGATGAATAATAATAAGGGTCTTACAAAGAAAGAGAGGAACGTGATTCAAGAATTGTATTAGATGTTTGATTGGAGGGATTTAGAGTCACGTGTATCTTCAAAGGAAGAAGATGTCGTTGAGGCGACTGATAAAAGGGTCTGCGAAGAAAGGGAGGACCGCGACGTAGGAGTCATATTAAATGTATGATGAAGAGGGTCCTGAAGATAGGGAGGACCATGACATAGGAGTCACATTAGATGACTTAGGAGTCGAATTAGATGAATCGAATAGTAGTTTGGATTTGAATCATTAGAAGAGTCAGAGGAAATATTTGGATTGGAATCCTCAGAAGAAGAGGAAATGTTTGGATTAGAATTAGAAGAAGAGTGGGGGAATTCGAATAATAATTTGGATCAGAAGCATCCAAATCATACCACCGACTATGAGATGAAGGTGGGGAACGAGTTACCCGAATGGGTTCTCTAGCACGAAGAACCAAACGAGGTTTGGTCATGATGGGCGTATTTTGATGTGAACACGAAACTTTGATTCCTTATTATCGTATGTATAAGGGACCTTACGATAATCAGTCATTGTTGGCATGTGTTGGGTTCAAAGGTCTAAACCTAGATTGTATGATCAAACTTTTTCAAAGTGAAGAAGGTTTCATGTTGATTTGGGCAGCATAACGACAACCAACTAGACATTTCATAAATATGGGGATGCTTGTATGATTTTCCAAAAGGGAAGCTAAGGAAAACATACATCGTGATGAATCAAGATTGATAATCCAACAAGGGATGAAGACATAAATGTCAAAGGATTGATCAAAATTTTAGCAACATAAAGGATACAAAGGGAAGATTTCCAATGTTCGATTGGTGTAAAAGTTTTTGATAGGAAATGTTTTTGCTAAGGTTTGAAAGATATGTTTAAAAATGACCATAGACTTAGGAAAAAACAAGAAGATCAAGAGGATCAAAGACCCAAAGGATTGTCCTAAAAACAAGTTTATAAGATGGATAAACACAAGGAACAATCACGCAAGTTCAAAACACAAAGCCAAATAATGACCAAAGAATAATGAATGATAAAGAATCAATGGATCAAAGTGATTGTCCTAAATGGGTAAGTCAATATGACGAATGAGACACAACCACACAAAGTTGTTTGTTTTAAACCAATCAATCATCGAATTACTTCTCAAGTCTTTCCAAATGATAGTTGGTGTTGTATGATGATTAACAAAATGTCCCTACTTATGTCGAGTTCAAAGAAATGAACAAGGCGTAAGTAATAACAAGAAGTTAATGCGATCTCCAAACAAAGTATACTAGAAGCAAGCCCAAATTCAATTAAGACCTATATTCCAAAAGGTGTCAGTTACGATTGTGAGTGACACAACAATTTCACCAAGATATGTTAACCAAACTTTGCGAGAAAGTAAGGTATTGATATCAAGATGATATTGATATAACACGCACAAGTGGTAACACTTAACACTTTTAAAAATCAAGGTAATAATTGAAATCAAACTAAAGCTATAGTATACCTAGGAATTGTTATATATAGCGTAACTTTACAATATAGGTATTTAGGTCAAGTTTACAAGAAACAAGATGTAAATACCAAAATTGTAGTGACACGATATAAACAAGATAACCGTTCAAAGGAGAATCAAAGTGATGAACCAAGCCTAACTACGATGACAATCTTGACTTGGGTATCAAGATCAAAAAGGCTACCAATGATATAAAAACATCTCCACACACTTTAGACGTTTAACAACCCAGCCATAAACATGGATGGGTATAAATGGACACAAAAGTGGCGAAAACAATCAATTGATAACGCAAAGGTAGTCACTCTTCTTTTGATCAACAAAGTGTCAAAAGAAAGTGAAGGAAGTAGATCAATTGGGGTTGAAAAATGTTGGCCTCACTTGGCAGAGTTTCGCCTCGCCTTAGGGCAAGTGAAAAACTAAGCAAAAGTAATACTTTACATGTTTCATGATGAATAATAGCTCTTAACTCAAAATTTGCTTTGATGTGGTCCAAGTGGGCTCCTGGTCAAAGATAGTTTCTTGGGTGGTTCACTCAACTAGGTGTCACCAAGACCGTCTTAAGCGAGCTCGATTTACCCAAAAGTCACATTGACTAATTTGGGATTATCTTGGTTTTACTTTACCCCCTTCAAGCACAGTGGGCAATAAATGCGTCCATCGTGTACTCTCACTGGGGTCGCCATACGGACGACTTGTGACGCTAAATCTCACAAATGGTAGTACTAGTCAAGTAGGTTGTGCGGAGCACTTCCCGTTTCGTCCACAAGGTTCCCTCTTGCGTGGACTACTTTGGGGTTTCTAGGACCACCCCCATTGTTGTAGCTTAAGGCTTATGCTAAAGGGGTTATGTCCTAGTTTTAAGCGAATGGGACGTACCCTTATCCGAACCTACAAATACAGTGTGTTGATTGTGGTGTGTTTTTTTATCTTTTTAAATTGGATGTGGTTTGCTTGAACACCTTTTGGCAACCTGCACGAAAACCGTATTAGTAGTTTAATTTTGTTTCGAACTCCTTTCTTTGACGAAACGTTTTTAGGTTCTGCACTCAAGCGTTAGTAGTTGTCCAAACAAATCACATTATTTAAAAGAGGATTAAGAGTTGCTTTTGATTTTCAAGATCATCCAAGGATGCAAGAGAAGAGCATACACAACAAATAATTCAACTAAAAAGTAAAGAAAAACTTTGCAATCAATGAACCATACAAAAAATTTGATAAATGTTCATTCCCTTAAACCAAAAGTGAAAGATGAAGTTTCAATTTACCAAATGTTATAAAATGAAGACTAAAGTTGCTTTTAATTCTCAAGATCACCCTAAGGTGCAAGAGAAGAGCATACACAAACTTTAGCCCAACTATATAGAAATATAAAACTTCAAATCAAAGGACCATTAAAAAATGCTTTGTTAAAGGTTCATTCCCTTAAGAAAAATGAATAATCAAATTTCCAAGTTTAATCCCAATGTTAAAAAAGATAGAGATCAAAGTTGTTTTTGATTCTCAAGATCACCAAAAGGTGTAAGAAAAGAGCATAGACACGCTTTGGTTTAAATCAAGTAAAGCATGGGAATACAACATTCATTAAAACATTAGACATGTTAGAAAATGATTAGTTTTAAACTAACAGAAAAATCTGTAATTTCGGTAAGTATAAATCCTGAATTTATGTTTTTATTGCATAGTTAACTTCAATACCTTTCCAACGCAAAAAAATGGAGTCATTTCGAGTTTGGGAGCAAAAGTTATGGCCTTCGGAATATGGGTTACACATATGCTCTTATGCTCACGGGTATGCACTTGACATGCACTCAAAAAATGTAAAAAAAAACATCACTTAATTTGCAAAATGGTCAAATTTTTCCAACCAAGATTTAATTTGACAACAACCCATCACATTAATATATGAATAGAAGATTCAATGTTATCAAACATTAACATACATGTTTAAAAATTTAAGATTTTCAAGAAATTGACAAAACTAGCATATAGAAATGATGAAAAAGTAAGCTCTAAAAATGAAAACATGATGAAATATTGAAATTTTCTTACCAAGATTTAATTTTGACAAAAACCCACCACATTAATATGTAAATAGAAAACTCAACACTATCAAACATTAACCTGCAGATGCTCAAGAATTTAAAATTTTCAAGAAGTTGACAAAACTAGCATGTAGAATGTTGAAAAAGTAAACTCTAAAAATGAAAACATGAAGAAATCTCTAAATTTTCCCATAAATTCTAATTTTGACAGCACTTTACCTCCTTTATACCTACAAGGAACACTCAACACATGCAAACTCAACAAAACAAGTTAAGAAAAACAAGTTAGATCAACATGTGTAAAAGAGGGTTAGTAACAAAAATGAAACTTAATTAAAAAAACTTGAAATTAAGTGCAAAGGACAATGAAGTAAGTCCCACCGGGCGTGCCAAATGTGCTCATGTTTTATTAATTAAGCTATAAATTGAAACCAATATCTACATAGCTTCAAAAACAAATGCTAATTAAACAATGAACCATCAAGATAAGAGCTTAAAGGAAATGCTTCTTCGATGCATAAATAAAACTACATGCTAAGCTATTTCTACTACTCTCTATGATTGCTAACTTAAACTATGAATCTATGAAGAACATAAGCAATCAAAGTGGATTATTACTTGATCTCAAAGATTGAGAATGGAATCTCACCAAGAATGACTACAAGACTATTTTGGATCTTCCCATATTACTCAATTTTGAATGAAAGGATGCAAGATGGAGAAGCTATTTTCAATAATGGAGAATGATTCAAGATCAAAATGCTTATAGTCTTTCACTATTCAAAGCATGGTGCAAGAAGAAAGGTAAGGAGAGTTCTTTATATAGCTTTCCTAAAGAGGCAAGGCTAACAAATTGATGAATGTGGGATAAAAGTAAAACAAGATTAGGAATGAATAATGTTGCTTTAGAAAAGGTAATCTTGATTTAGAAGATTTTAATTTGTCATTAGTAAGTCATGGGAGTTGGGACATGTTTTAATTAATCAAATGATTAATTAATACGTAGAGGTAAGCTTATAAAAGCTAATTAGAGGAAAATTAGTATGATTTGCGGGATGTAAGAGAGAATTTGATCGATAAATGGTAATTTATTGATTTAGATTTCAGTGTAGTGTAATTAATTAATTAATTAATTAGAAGTGGATATTAATTAATGAAATGTCGTTAATTGACATCTTTAATGATATGAAGACTTATTAATTAACGAAAGGTCGTTAATTAATGAATATGAAGAGGAATGTTAGCTAATTAGCGGAAAAACGCTAATTATTACGGAAATGACGAGAAAGAGGATAATTAGTGCAATCTTAGCATTAAAGGTTGCGTAAGTTGATTTTAGGTGTCTACACCTATTGCAAAGAATTTTGAAATTCAAGAATGCTATAATTATTGCTATACAAGACATTGGCACCGAGCATGACATATAATGATACACCTAGTGTTAGGCTGGGGAAACAAAGAGCATAATAAGAAACCCATAGTTGAGCCCCCTTTGGCGGGTGATCAAGTGATTGATCATATACTCCTTAAAATGTATTTAGCATGATAACCAACAATTGTGCATATGGAAATCCTTGGAAGGAACTTGACAAATACTATTTTCAATGGTGGTTAGCGTGAATGTTCTTCCGAGAGGAGACTTGGAAGAGTCTTGGGAAGCCCACCATTTGGCTGCCTAGCTTTTAATTGATGGGAGCTAATTAACATGGTATAAAGGTATTAGGATTTCTTATGGAATATATTAATATGATTTTACCGAGCGTCCAAGTCTAATAGGTGCATCATTGGAACGCAGCCGAGAAAAAGACAAACGTAGAGTTAATGAAGTTTTGCATATTGATCAAATAAAAGATAATATAAAAATGAAATATAAAGATGGAGTTGAAATCAAATATAAAGTCAAAATAAATGATAAAAGGGATACATATAAAAGTCCATGTAAAGGTCTACCATACACCAAGCAAAACAAAACTTTCCCATGCATGTCTGTTGGTGCTCAATCCAGTTCCTTGGATCGAGATGGTCTTTTTCATAGACTTTCCATAAATGTAACTATTATGTGTGCTTCATATTGCTCCCGTGCTTCAAAGTTCATTATGAGTAAAGGAGAAGTATCAATTTGTAATAAATTTTGTGCCTTGTCGAAATAAAATAAAGGATTCAATAGAAATGTCGGAGGACCTGGTTAATCAAAGTATAAAAGCTTTAGACTTGCGGGTGATTGAGATATGTCTACATCTTTCACAAAGAACATGCAATCAACACTGAATGACAAATTGCTCCGAGAATTCGAAGATACGAAGGCCCAAAAACATGTAACTTGACCACAAAGTATAAAGCTGCAAGATTGGTTAAACGACTCGGTTAAAATGGACTTAGCCATTTAAGCAAAGACTGGGATGTTCAAATGGCCGTCAAAGTTCTACATCGCCAAGCAATTCAAATGCCCGTGAAGGAGAGGACACATGGCGAGATTCCGGGCCTCTCTAAGCCGTTCAAGTTTCGCAGACTTCAAGTCTGCGGAATCAACCAAGGTTGATAGCATTTCAGGTCCGGGTGGTCTGACCGGTCAAGGCACTATACGTGGCAACATTTCTATGAAGCGGTGATAAAGTCCCGGATAAGTCCGGATGCAAAGGCGACCCGCAACCAATAAAAGGTGAACACGAAAGCAAGAAAACTTGACACTATGAAACTGCAAAGGTTCGTGGAGCTTTCTCATTGGTTTATGCTTCGCACTCTGACAAGATTGACATTGCCAATAGCGTGGAGCTTTCTCATTGGTTCACGTTTCGCACTTTGACAAGGTCCTTATAAATAAAAGTAAATTGCGAAGTATCGTGGAACTTTCTGATTGGTTTATGCTTCACACTCTGACAAGGCTGACAACGCAAAGGTGCGTGGAGCTATTTCATTGGTTTATGCTTCGCACTCTAATAAGGTTTTTGTAAATGAAAGTGAATTGCGAAGTAAGCGTGGAGCTTCCTTATTGGCTCATGTTTCGTTGGGGTCAGTCAAGGTTATCAAATATTCTGACAGTGCGAAGAGTGTGGAGCTTTCCCATTGGCTCACGTTTTGCGGGGAATCGAGTCAAGGTTATCGAAACGATCTGAATTGCAAAGTAAGCGTGAAGCTTTCTCATTGGCTCATGTTTTGTTAGGATCAGTCAAGGTTATCAAACAGTTTGAATTGCGAAGGAGCGTGGAACTTTTTCATTGGCTTACATTTTGAGGTGGCTAGTACAAATAAAAGAAAAGCCCGACACTGCGAAAAACATGGAGCTTTTCATTGGCTCGCTCATGCGGCAAGCGATCAAGTATACAACTAGTTTAAGAAGGCAAAGATGTGTGGCATTTTTTATTGTCTCACATTTCGTAGACAGACAATTCTCGAAGCCAATCAAAAGCTATCACGTGTCACTCTCCTGTTCATCTTGACAGACAAAACTTCAAATGGCCATAACTTTTGATCCAGAGCTCCAAATCATGCAAAATCGGTCTCGTTGGAAAGGTCTCCTCGAGCCCTTAATTTGACATCATTTGATTCAAAAATTGATGGCATTTGGTGGGAGAAAATGAGAAAAAAAAGACACAGGCACACTTGGCAGTATCAACTAACTGTTTTTGCGTATGTGGCAGTGAAGGCATGGAATCAATCCCAAAATGCTAACGAGAAAATCGGATATTTTCAGTTAGACAAGTTACATTCCCGCTCTAATTAAAAAGATCTTTCTTTATGAACAAGGAGATGAATCACTTGCTATTTTTGGGGGAAAATTGAATTGTAAGAAATACCAAATTTGTATAAATATGGGGCTTGTCCTCATATCAAAGTGTGGGTTTTTCGATTAGAGAGTTTTGGTATTCTGATCAAAGGGGCTTAGTCTTTCTATTTCTGAAAAGGTCGAGAGATATAATTGTGAATAGTGCATGTTTCCTTTGTGAAATGCATATAGATTTTCATTTCCCATACTTTTGTGTCAAGGTGGTTGCAATGTACAACCATTGACAAACTTTGAGAGCATTTTCTTGATGTTCCCTTGTTAAGAAAGTCAAGATCTGAATGAAATATGTCCGCTTTTGAGTTTAATTTCGTGTTCTAAGTTTGTATGTCGAATTGTCGATTGATGAGTTATATTTTTGCTATAGTCTTGTGTTTATTGCTTCTCTTTGTCGTACACTAGATCAATCCTCAATGGTTGTGCTTTGGTCATTAGTTTAATATTGTGCTATGAGCATTTACTCTGCAATATTGGAATTAATTGTAAAATCCTTACTCTAACCATTTTGTTGAAGTGATTTTTGTTAGCCTTTGAGTGTATCTTAGGCGTATGAGAGTAGAAACAGATAAATACTTCATTAGAATACTTGCACGAGCTCTTGTGTTGAGTATTTTAGAGATTGTGTTGAAACTTTGCATTTGTTGAGTATCAATGAATGCAAATCTTTCTTTGTAGAAACTGTCACTACTTAATCCAATTTTTGTGCTTTCAATTGTAGGCTGCTCTAAGTGTTAAATGCTCTATTACAAGGAATCTCTCAGCCTATAATCCCCCTTTGTGAAGTTACAAATACCATAATTGATCCCACCCCCATATTAACTTCCATTTGTCCATTTACTACTTTGTTGCTCTGAATATCATTGAAGGTGCCTTCTAGCCTTAATTCTATTATCTAGAGAATGCAAGAGCAACTGAACTTTGTTGTCTATAGTAACCTGTGTCTAGTGCATTAAGTATATGCAACATCTTTTGTGACAACTCGTGAGAGTGAGTGTTGTGTTCATGGCCATGCTTATCCCAGATTGATCCATCATTTGACAAGTCAAGAGGAACAAAGAATTCATCTCCCTCCTCTACATTCAAGTTACACCGCGGGTCCTCTCACCCTGGTTCAAGGTAGGACCAAAAGTAGCAGGAAAAGGCCATCCCCTTTGTATGTGCCCCTCAATCATCCCAAGGCTTGATCCCAAGGAAAGTGTTAGACCCCTCCCTGGCTACAAAATGACATATTACCCGGTCTACCACCATTCCAAGCATCCCCCTTCCTAAAGAATTGTTGTCAGGCCACCAGAGGGTGTACAATTGAGGACCAACATGTCTAACATGGCCTCTCACATGTTTGACCTTATGCCTCGCAAAACAAAGCTTCTTCATATATGTCTAAGCTGTTCTCTTACATGTTTGACCATATGTTTAGTCTTCTACTTCACTTTGCCATATGGCTCCCTAGAGCTCACATTTATGCATTTGCTATTGCATTTCCCACCTTTTCCCAACTATATGCCCCACACTTCGCATTTGTATAACCACACATGCAACCATTCGCCCCTAAATGTCAAGTGTCACACGTCCATTACTTGTACATCCTCGCTGACCATATGCTCTTGTCTACACCCGTACGCCCTTCCTCATGCGGTGAGCACTAGCTTTCCCATATGCCTTGAAACCACCTTCCCAAGGCAATAAAAGAACGGTCTTTCATCAAACGTACACCCCTAGACTATACTGACTTCATCGTGACTCACTACGTATGGGTTGTTAGGAATTAGATGGAATGTATAATTAACAAATTATAGATTCATAGATAAATGCCAAATATTATAGATTATGTTGTGCAATCAATTTAATCACAAATTTAGCTTATTATAGATAGCGAATTATAGAACTTAATAACATGAGCTGAAAGTAAACAACTGAAAGTAAAAGGAGATAGATAACACTAGATTTAAGTGGGGAAACCCAAAGGAGAAAACCCCATTGATAAAGCACGCCTTATATTAAGAATTTATCATATTTTTAACCCAACACTTCCACTTGCTCCTTGGTCTCATAGATAACAATAGCAGACCAATGTCTCGCAGTATAATAGCTCGCATATATAAAATAGCTTGAGCATGTATATGATCAATCAGTTAGTACAATCCTGTGAGGGATCATCCTATATATATATATAGGATGGGTGAGCGGTAATACCGTTTCACTCTTTTCAAAGCTATGAGAGACCGACTAAGTTTATTAGATAAATTTTTAATAATGGGTCATATGTAGTGGTCTATCAAATGATATCCCACTTGACATTATCAACCCCAACACTCCCCCTTAATGTTAAGTGGGAGAAACATGCATAAACATGTTAACATTAGTTCCTTATGTCATACTGTAAACGCATTGTGGATTTTAGTGACCATGAGACACTATTTTGCCGCGGTTCAAAATAGTGCTCCAAGGATTCCATAAAAACTTTAATGCAAAGGAACAAAAAACAAAACATGCCAAATTACCTTTTTCTACAAAAGGATTTACAGATCCATGAATCAGCAATAGTGATTCTGGCTAGCATGCTAGACAAGGGAAATCATATAGATCTTCCCATACAAAAATTCTTAAGACCAAGTGCTTTACATATGAAGACTTACATCAGATTATGGAGCCTTTTATAAACTAAGGCATACCCATAACTAAAGCTTCATTTGGGATTTACAAGTAACTTCACATAGAGTGACACATTTACTTATTACAAAATGGAGGAAGTATTAGAAGTTTACAACAATTGTTAAGAGGTGGCATTGTCATGCACACTCCCCCTCAATGAAACTCTGATAGGCCCAACAAGGCACAAAACTTGCAAAAACTTTACAGTACACAACTTTGTAAAAATATTTGTAACTTGATCTTCAGTCGAACAAAACTTGAGATCAATATCACCATTCAAGACTTTCTCTCGAATAAAGTGCATATGAACTTCAATATGTTTGGTCCTTTGATGTTGAACTAGATTGTTTGCAAGAGCAATGCAACTTTGGCTGTCACATAGAAGAGTAGTGCTCCTTTGACGCCCATGTGCAGTTCATCCAACAGTCTTTTCAGCCACATAGCTTCCTTTGCAGCTTCCATAACACTTCTATACTCTACTTCAGTAGAAGAGATAGACATTGTTGGTTGCTTCTTGCTACTCCAAGTGATGACACCTACACCCAACTTGAAAACATATCTAGAAGTAGACTTTCTATCTGCAACATCACTAACATGATCAGAATCACAATAGCCAAATAATTATGCATCATTACAAGAAAAATAAAACAGACCATAATTAATTGTTCCTTTAATATATTTCAAAATTCTTTTGCCATTTTCCAATGATCCTCATAAGGTTCTTGCATAAATCTTGAAACTACTCCTGCATATGAAATATCAGGTCTAGTAATAGTCAAATAAATTATACTACCAACTAGTTGTCTATACAGAGTAGGATCAAATTTAGCACAAGTTGGTTTAGGATCTAACTTAACACCAACTTAAATAGGAATGGCAATAGACTTACAATCAATCATGTTAAATCTTCTAAGCAAATTCATAACATATTGAGATTGAGATGCAACAATAGACTTATGATCTTGAAATATAACCATGCCAAGAAAATGATTTAATAAACCTAAATCAGTCATTTCAAAACATTGTTTTAATCTTTCTTTGATCTTAACAATTAAATTTCTATCTTTTAGTAATCAAAAGATCATCAACATACAAACAATAATGATAATATGATTGTTTTCAAACTTAACAAATAAATCATTATCGAACAACAATTAGAAAAGCCAAGATCTAAAAGAAACTATTAATTTTAGCATACCAAGCTCTAGGAGCTTGTTTAAGACCATACAAAGAATTTTTAAGATTACAGACATAAAGTTCTTTACCAGGTTCTTCAAAACCTTTAGGTTGACTCATGTAGATTTCTTCTTTTAAGTCACCATTTAAAAAAGCATTTTTAACATCCATTTGGTGAATTTCCCAACCATATTGGGCAACCAAAGCAAGAAGAATTCTAATAGTGCTCATCTTAGCTACAGGAGCAAAAGTCTCAACATAGTCAAGACCAGGTTTCTGAGTGAAACCACGAGCTACCAGCCTTTCCTTGAACTTGTCAATTTCTCCTACAGAGTTATATTTGATCTTATACAACCACCTAGACCCTACAATGCTTCTTTTAGAAGGAGGGACTAGTTCCCAAGTGTTATTTTTAATCAAAGCATTGTATTCATCTTTCATAGCTTGAATCCATCTATCATCTTGATAGGCTTCTTTAAAAGATTTGGTTCAACCTCATAGAGGGTCATCAAGGCATGATAAGAGTGTTGACTATAAGTCACTTTTCTAAGATTAGCGGTGAGAGTTTTGAACAATACTTTGAGCCCATTTAGGAATCTTGTGATGCAAGACATTTTGAGATGACTCCCCCTCAATCTCCATCATATCTAGATCAGGATAATCAGCCTCTTGAAATTTTGTTTCCATAATGTTAGGAGAAAGATTATCAGGCTCTATCTCAGGAGAAACAAAGGAGGGTTCATGAGAAGCATCACAGAAAGTCTTTTCTAAGACTTGAACATTTCTGTTTTCAACAATGTCATGCTTGAAAGGATCATAAACTCTCAGTCCTTTAGTTCTACAACCATATCCAACAAAAATACAAGAAAAGGAGGTTGGATCAAGCTTCTTCCTTTTGTCTTTTGGAATGAAGATAGAAACAAGACTACCAAATATTCTTAAGTGAGAAATATCTGGTTTTTGCTTTGTCCATACTTCATAAGGAGTAGCTTGATGAAGAGCTTTAGTAGGCACTCTATTAAGAATATAGACATCAGTATTCATAGCTTCAGCCCATAGAAACTTAGGCACATTAGAAGCATGAATCATAGTCCTAGCCATTTCTAAAACAATCATATTCTTTCTTTCTGCAATGCCATTTTCTTTGAGGGGAATAGGGAGTAGTCAACTCTCTTTGAATCCCACATGACACACAAAACTCATCAAACTTTTTGTTGACATATTCACCTCCATTATTAGTCCTAATTCTCTTAATTTTTAGATTAGAAGCATTTTCAACTAGAGATTTAAATTCTGAAATTTAGACAAGACATCAAACTTCTTCTTAATAAAGTAAGACCAAGTCATTCTAGAGAAGTCATCAATAAAGCAAACAACATACAAACATCACTAAGAGAAGGAACTTCAAGTGGTCCTCTTACATCACTATGAATCAGTTCTAATAATTGAGAAGAATTTGGATCATGATGCTTTGTGAAATGGTTCAACATGTTGCTTACCACATAGGAAACTTTCACAAGTCTCATGATCTGATTTCAACTTAGGAAGACCAACTACAAGATTTAGTCTAGACATTTCATACAAACTTTTGAAATTAACATGACCTAATCTTTCATGCCAAAGTTGAATGTCATTTCTAGAAGAGGAAGAAAAACAAGACTCAGACACAAAACCATCAAAGATATACAAGCCATTTTTCTAAATACCAAAAGCAATAATATTACTGAACTTATCTTTTACATACCACTTATCTTGCAATAAAACAACTTTACAATTTTCTTTAGTTAGCTGAGAGCAAGACAAAAGATTCTTTTTGAGTTGAGGAACATACAAGACATTCCTAATTACACCATTTGATAACTTAACATTACCACAACTTTCAGATCTAATGATGGAGTTATCTCCTAGATATATGTTCTCCTCACATTTAACATCTGAGAGAATACTAGGAGTACAAGTCATGTGCCTAGAGGCACCACTATCAAGAATCCATTTATTATCATTTGAAGTTGAAAGGCAGTATACAGGGCAATAAACTGCTCAACAACATTTGCATGATTTGCTTCTGATCTTTCTTATGATTATTAGGCTTGTTGTTCTTAGCATTTTTAGCTGATTTGTTAGTCTTTACTCTACAATCAGACTCTTTATGCCCAAATTTGCCACACTTATTGCAACTTCCATTAAATTTGACTTTAAAATTCTGATTGTTCTTAGCAGAGTTAGACTTAGGATTTGATTTGATATTAGACTTCTGATTAAGATTGTTATTATTCCTATACTGAGCAGATTTATGATTATGAGAGAATAGAGCTTGAGAAATAGTCTCTTTTGAATCAAAGTTTTCCATTACACGCTCTTCTTGAATTAACAAAGGAGACAATGTCAAAATCAGGCAGATCATTCTTATTCTGATATTTTGAATTAAGAATAGAGATATAGTTTTGAACTTTTCATGAATGTTTATCTGAATAATGAAGTACAAAAGCTTATCTTGAAATAATTCATAATTATAGCCATCTAATTGAGCTTTAATGTTCTTAATTTTAGCTAAATAATTGACTATTTTCTCATCCCCTTTCATAGGAGTTGTAAACAGCTCTAAAACTAGCTTAATTATCTTAGACAAACGATTTGCCTTCATGCATTGTCTCTAATTGCTTCTAGGCATCAGCAGGTGAGTCCATATGACCTATATGCATTAGAAATTCATCTTTTATGCTTTGCAAAAGGATGGACAAAGCCTCCTGAGATCGAGAGAGAGGAGCTAAGATTTTAGGGGTTGCTTGTCTTCTTGTGGGTCGTATTTTTACACCAGTCACAAGATCCCATAGCTTCCTAGCCATAAAACAAGCTTTCAATCGAACTCTCCATATGCTATAATTCGTTCCATTCAATAATTTGAGACTTATCTAATGAAAAACTAGCAAAACTAGCCATTTTTAATGCTTAGACAATAACGAAAAAAGATTATAGTTGAAAACGAATCAAATGAGCCAAACACAGACAAAAAACAAGCTATAGATCTTCTAAATAGATGTAAGCTCACACACGATTAGCTAAAAGGAACTAGATAAGCCGCGAAAATTTGCTTGACCAAAGATCTAAGGTTTTCAAATTTTGGAATCTGCAAGACAAAAAAAGTTAGAACACCCGCAAAACACAGACTTTGAAAACCCGCGGAGCAAAGGAAACTTGAAACCGCAATATGAAGAAATAAAAATCCGCACTACTGAAAATTTTGAAAGCCGCGAGTTGAAGCGGGATATGACACATGTCGCAAATGAAAGCAACACAAGAGGGCACATGTCGTCTTTTCGGAAAATTCTAATGCAGATCCCTCACGGACGTGAAGTCACTGGAATTTAATCAAAACGAATAGATTATCGGGTCCGCAACAGGGTTGATAAGTCAACTGAAATACACAACAAAAGATATGAATTTCGACACCGTGAAAGCTAAATACTCGTGTTGTTTTCAATTAACTAGCACTTCGCATGCAGCTAATGTAATAATAAGTCGAAGACAATTAATTAAAAAACAGACAGTAGAACCGTATACACGTGTCTTTAATTAATTAGTTTGCTATTTCGCACTTTGACAAACTTCAAACAAAATGCGAAAGCAAAGTCTTAGTCAAACAATGCCACTTGTCGAAAATCTAACGGGAAAAAAAGACACTTGGCGGATTTCTACCAAACTTTAACTAGATTGTCTTGGGCGGACTTAAAGTCCCGGAATAAGCTAAACTTAAAAATAAAGTTTGGGTCCGAAAAACAAAAGACAAGTGTCACAATCTTCATGGCTAAGTCAAAGCAAAGACGACATCTCGAAAGACAAAGCGACACTTGCGAAGACTGACACAACAAAAAATTAATATACGTGTCTAAATGCAATTGGTTCGCACTTCGCAATGCTACCAAAAGACTAAAGCAAACTCGAATACACATGGAGCCTTTTAAATGGCTCGCTTTTATAAGACTGACAAATGTGAAAAGGTGGCTGATTCTTAATGGATAAGCCACTGCCACAAAAAGAAAATGACAAATGCAAAATGCCAAAATACTTGGAGCAATTCTAATGGCTCAACTTTCGCATATGTTAGTAGCAAGCAAACAAAGGACTATGCGAAATATGAAGCTACTTGGAGTAATGCTATTGGCTTTAATTTCATGAAACACAAAGAAAGCAAAAAGATGACAGAGCGAAATACTTGGAGAAAAACTATTGGCTCAGATTTTGCAAAGTCGAGAAAGAAGCAAATAACAAATGACAATGCGAAAAAGAAGTGACTTGGAGCTTCCTTATTGGATTTGATTTCGTAAATGACAGAGGAAAGCTAAACCAAGTTTGACAATGCGAAAAACGGGTAAAACCCTTATTGACTCGTGTTTTGCAATTGACAATTAGATAAACAAAATAATTGACAACGTGAAGCAAGATGGAGCCTTCTGATTGGCTCGGGCTTTTTAAATGCGAGATAGATCTAAAAAAATTGAGATGTGAAGCAACTTGGCACTTAAATGATTGGTCCAAGCTTTGCAAAAGACAAATCTTCATAGAAAACGAAAAAAGCTAATAAAAGTAGACACATCGAAGCCACTTGGCAATCAATGATTGGATTGGGTTTCACAAAAGCGAGATCAAGCCAATAAAAATGTTTTTAAAAGATGGGGGGATTTAAATGCCCAAACTAACTAGATCTAAGGGAATCCTTTCGGATCCACAGACAAAAGGAGCCGTAACGGCTATAAATGGCACAAAAACTCAAAACAAGTTCACAGACAACGGTTTTAACTAAAAAATGACTGTAACTAGATGCATAAGCAAAGATCTAAGCATACAAAAGCTCAAACATGATCTAAACAACCATTTAGACACTATTTTCAATAAATATTTGGGTGGGAATCAAAATTTTAAACTTGATTAGCTTGAAGACGATTGCGAAACAACTAGGGCTTCATAGATCCGTAAATAGACTTGAAGCTTCTTTGCTCTAGCTAATTAAAAGCTTCAGACCAATCTGCACACGCATAATCACTTGCTCTGATACCATGTTAGGAATTAGATGGAATGTATAATTAACAAATTATAAATTCACAGATAAATGCCAAAGATTATAGATTATGTTGTGCAATCAATTTAATCATAGATTTAGCTTATTACAAATAGTGAATTACAAAACTTAATAACATGAGCTGAAAGTAAACAACTGAAAGTAAAAGGAGACAGATAACACCAGATTTAAGTGGGGAAACCCGAAGGAGAAAACCCCACTGATAAAGCACTATCTTATATTAAGAATTTATCTAGATCTTTAACCTATCACTTCCACTTTGCTCCACGGTCTCACAGATAACACTAGCGAGACCAATGTCTTGCAATATAATAGATTGCATATATAAAATAGCTTGAGCATGTATATAATCAATCAGTTAGTCCAATCCCGTGTGGGATCATCCTATATATATGGGATGGGTGAGCGGTAATGCCGTTTCACTCATTTCAAAGTTGTGAAAGACCGACTAAGGTTATTAGATAAAATTTTTAATAATGGGTTGTATGTAGCGGTCTATCAAATGATATTCCACTTGAAATTATCAACCCCAACACGGGTTCGTTGCTACCGTACGCCAAGTTATTTTGAGGTTGTTGTACATTCCCTCACCATTGCATATGCCAAGTTATTTTGTGGTTGCCGTACATTCCTCTCAACTCCATATGCACCTGTCAACTGATATTAGGCTGTAACGGTTTTCCTTTCTCTTCCTCTTTGTTGTACGGTCATTTAACTGTTGATTTTTACCTTCATTGTTGATTCCGCACGGTTTGTTTCCTCCGCATTATGAGGAATTGTTAGACAAAAAAAAAAAAAAAAGACCATGATTGGATTTGCGGGTTTTCCGAACCATATGGGGGAGTGTTTTTGTATGGACAAGCGCAATGTGCCACACTTGTTAGAAGCTTCAGAATATTCACAGAAGTATTATCAGCAAGGGTTTCTTGCAGTTCAGCCACAATCTCTACAACATCACTCACCCTGCCACGATGTTTTCCGTCTTTCCTTTTATTCTCATTTTTTTATCATGTTGTATTTGGGTTGTACTGGAAGGGACTCTCAAGGGTGGATAATATAGATTGCCATTGTTATCAGTGTATTATTGATTACATGGTTGGTAGCCGATCTAATTATGTTGTGAATTATTGTATTGTCCGCTTAGGTAGTTTTGTAATGATTCTCGTAAGTATGTTCAGATGCTGATGGTTGTGTTAAACTAACAACTGATGGGTCTTCTTGTCACATGGTTGGTAGCCAATTTAATTATGTTGTGAATTATTGTATTGTCCACTTAGGTAGTTTTGTAATGATTCTCGTTAGTATGTTCAGATGTTGATGGTTGTGTTAAACTAACAACCGATGGGTCTTCTTGTCATATAAATAGAATGATGTAGACTGGGGAAGAAGCGCTGAGTATCAGGTCCTCCCTGTACTGAACAACTTGTATTAAGCACTACTTATAGAATAAAAATGTGATTACCCTCATATTTTTCTATGCTGCATTGTGGTATGCATTTAGTATTCTGTAATTAACGTTCCTTTGATAGTGTAGTTTGTATGATAAATAATATGAATGTGCTTCTGTAATTCATGTATATGTTTTTTTAAATCATGCAACACCAGCTTAGCAGATATCAAATTTAGCCGTTTTAAAAAGTTTCCTCGGCTGCCATAATAACTTAGAACTTCATTCTACAACATTGCGAATGCTAACAATCTTCTTTCTTGCAAGGATGCACCACTTTTCAGTAGATATCAGGCAAATCGATTTTCCTTCTGAAGTTTGGAATATGTCCTGGGAATGAGAATGCAAATAGCATTGGTCAAGAACCGTATCAGCTTTGAAGATTTTTTTAGTAATTAGTTAGCTCTGCACAAAAAGTTTGGTAGTTTCATATCTGGGCATCACAACAGTCGTAATATTTTCAGGTTGTCACAAGGACGGCGTTCTCTCAAGATCTTGGTGTCTTAGATAGAATTGAGGAAAGACGAGCATCGAGTGCTGAAACAAGATCATGCTCACGAAATTCAGGTAGAACATTTAGCATTATACGAAGTTAATTTGTAGCAATTTCAGTTGATCTTTGATGAATCATGCATCACATTGTCTTACAGAAATTTATTTGAGACTGATCATGCAGCAGGAAAGTTAGTTATTGAGGGCATGACAAATGTTTCTGTAAGTTCTGGAATATCGAGTGGAGATGATGACAACTGCGAGTTCATGCACAACTCTAATAAAAGAGACATTGAAAAAGTGCAAGAGGAAGAGAATGACGACTTAGAGGAAGGGGTAGAAGAGGAGCATCCTTTGCGGAAGTTGAAGGCGCGTCGGCTGGATATGCCAGAAGATGACCTTTTGACCCCAGAACACAATGGTGGGTACACTGGCTTTCAATACAAGGATAATGTTATGGATGATGCTGCCATGAGCAAAATGGCATCTGAACTGAACAAAGATATCATTCGGGATCATGATTGCGCTAGGGAAAGCTGCGAGACAACATTCTCAGAAGCACAATGTAAACATCTCTTCAATGATTTGTTCATGGTTTTATTTATATGATGCCATTTTGCTTATTGTATTATGAAACTTTTCTCTCCAAGAGGTTTGGTTAACTATAGAGATTTTTGCATGCTTATCATCTTTTCTGAAGATTTTGATACAGGCAAAAGGAAGAAGGCAACTAGAAGAACAAGCCGAGTTACTTGCCGACATCTGGCAAGAAAACTGACAGTGGATTTTGACGAAAAGGGAAATCCAGTTGGTCCTAATGCTGGAGGGTTTAAGAGGTCGATTAATACTTATGTTTGCCATTTTATGCCTATTAATTTCAAACAGATTGGGGATGTTCCAGTTGAAGACTACAAAGCAGTATTAAACGTATTGACAGTAAGTACCACTTTTATGGAGTATATTGTGATAATTGACTTATTATCCAGCCATTTATTTTGGGTAGGAGATGGATTGCGTCATATTTGAAGAATGGCCAACTTGAAAACTCATGAATTTTTACATGCTTTGTTTGCAGGAGAGATTTAATTTTGACCTTAACAAGAAATATACTAGGAAAAAAATTTCATCTTGCTATCGGCAACACAAATACAAGCTAATGTTACAAATTAAGAAAGACATCGACAGGGGTGTAGAACCTGAGAAACCAGCATATGTGAAACAAGAAGATTGGGATGCATTTGTTGCAAAAACAAAAGATGAAGAGTTTGCAGTAGGTTTCTAGAAACCTGATGAATTGTTTGTTGTACTTTATTTGTTCTGTGTCATTAGCTTCTCTTGTAAATAATTTTTCAGTATGTATACAATTTATTGTTACTTAATTTTTCATGTCATTTAATCTCCAGAAAATCAGTATTAAAAATAAAGCCAACAGGAGTCAGCAAAGTGGAGTGCATCGGACAGGAAGATTAGGCCGGTCAGGCCGCAAAAGAAAATTGGTGAGTGCATACTAAAATCATTTATACATTGAAATAATTGCAATGCATGAAATCATGTAGTTTTAGAGGGTTGGTCGTGCATTGTTCTCGTTTTTCATTCCAGAAGGAAGATTTGGAAAGAGAACCATTGGTGGAGGATGCATGGACAAAGGCACTTGCATTTAAGCAAGGCACTGTATCTCCTACATTCCATCAGAGCTTGGTAAATACTAAATATTAAAGGATGCAACTCTTAGTTCTAATTTCTAAATTACGTTAAACAAGGAAGTAATAGTTTGTGATGGGAAACATTTAAATCAAAAGATATTTTTTTGCTCACATGCTTGTTTACTATAACTTATGTCCAAATCAGTGGATTCTTCTCAAATTTCCAGCATTTATTTGCTTTTATTTATTTAATTTTGGAAAGGACTTAGTAGTTCAAAAATAATTCTAGCTTATTATATATAAATGGTTCTTGAAATTCAATCATTCAATCATGTCAGAAGTTTTGGGAATGCCTCAAGTTTTTATTTTCCATGAAGAGTCTAACCTATGTAATAACAATGTAGGTTGTTCAATATTTATCACATCTTGAGTATTGCCCTTTTCCCCCATCTTAAATTAAACTAGGATTTTCATGAACTTACTGCCACAAGACTGATAGTTTTCAATTAATTTCTAGTTCTGCAATAGTGAACATATTGGATTTCTGAATTTCAAAGAAAGGTTGATTTTTAGGTCATGGCCAAAACAGGCTAATTTGGTATAGATACCCCCTTGTGGAAGCCCAAGGTGATTTCTTTCCATTTACCTTATATATTGTTCAAATTTTGTACCTCTGGGTTTTGACCTCATGACCAAACTGAGGAGTAAACTGAACAAACCGAGTTTTATGATCAAGGATGACAGACCTCAAGTAACCAAAGAAGTGGCCCCATGCGTATTCAAACTCACAAAAAGAAAGAATGTTAAATTAAATAAGCAATATTTGAAGAATGCCACCTTAACCTTCCAGACTGCAGATACATATAACTACCAAAGAAACTGCATCTTTAGGTATATGGACCAGACTAGGGATCACAAATCCACATTTTTGGAAATGCTGAAGGCTGATTATATGAGGAAGTTATGATAACAGTTTCTTTGCAATTCTTGAGGGCTATTATCTGACCTAACAGTCATTTATATGACTATTCATGGGGGCTGATTTGACACATTTATTATTGTTTAATGTTCTATTTAGTGCACAATAATAACAGACATGTAGCAACTGTGATACTGTAATTTTGTTGTATGCTCTGATCACCATTTTCACCTGTATTTCGTTTCTGATTTCACAAGGATAACTGCATATTTATTACTCAGCATCTGCCATCCTATCTAAGCATACTTTAAAATCTTGTACTTGGCAGGCAAAATTTTTACTCAGACTCGCGATTTGGCTAAACTTGGCTAATTTTGTGCTGAGTTAAAAAGATATATGAACTCATAATATAAACTTAAATAACATGTAAAATACTATTTAAAAGCATAAGAAATGAACTAGAGAATGCATAGGTATATTTTCTATTAGTTTTAGACTAAAAAATAGTATAATGCTCATCATTGCACCATAATATCATATGATAATTGATCATCATCATAGGAAATTACAAATCTATAAAATATTTTCCAAATTTCTCTGCCTCCCTCTAGCTCCTTGTATTCATCGATTGTGCCTTGGAAGTGGAAGTTAAAGATTCCTCCTCTAGAACAAAATCATCTGCAAACATATCATCCTCACCAACCTATCCCGATACTTCTGCTACCCCTTCTGCTGCTTCCCTTTCAAAATCTGTGATGTCCTCCTTAGTGTACATGGGCTCAAGATCTTTAGCAATGTAGTTTGAGTATGGATTGATATCATCCTTTTCAATTGCATCATGACTCTCTTGCCCCTCCACTTGTTTTCATGTGAAGATGAAGATTGTATCATACAATAACAATACAATTGGGAGCGGTGTCTTGTCAACCTATTGCGCTTCCTTGTGTGAATGGCCTCAAACATGCTCTAGTTACATTAACATCTAGAAGAGTTATATGTCCGGCACAAAGTACGGATGACTAGCCTTTGAAGATTTAGTATTTTTGCACCATAATCTTCCCACCACATTTTTGCATATCGACATTTATAACTTTGCAAGTAAACTAAACTTGCATTTAATAAAGAATTCTAGTATCAATGATTAACAAGACTAAAATCAAAGGAATCAATTTGTTTTTACCTAGTTCTTGGGTCTTTCTCCTTTGAATACATAGAGCAAAGAAAATAGCATCCCGTTGCACCCTCAAATCTACAACTCATCAAGAATTGTCTCTAAGGTTCTTTTTTCAGCCGTTATCCTCTTTATGCATATGTTGAGGCCATCCATAACCTCCTCATCGGCCTTAAATGTATTAGAGAAGGGAAACGATAGGTTTTAAATAGTAGGCCGCTGAATATTTGTGTTGGTGGAGCTGCGTGTTCCATCTCTGATTAATTATGCGCCAAATGAGTTCATTATTTCTTTTATTTTTCCCATATAAATGCACTATAGCCTCTTTGGCCTCATGCGTGGCCTCATACGAGATAACCCATTTGGTTTTATTCAACATCCACCAAGCATAGAACTCTAACGAAAGCTTCTGTTTCCTAAAACATTACTGAACAACATCCTATCAGGCCATTAAGTAGTTTCAATGTAAACAATGATTTCATATCCGGGATATCATACAATAGAGGCGTGACAAGTCTCAAAAGCAATTTTATTGTCAACTGAAATGATATGAAAGACGGTCCATACAAGAGTCTATATCATGCATGTGTTTCGTTCATGTAAAAGTCATAGTAAAAGAAGTTTCATATTCATAAATATAATTCTTAAGTACATGCTGCCTTAGTTATAAGAGGAGCAAATGTTATGAAAGTGATACGATCTCATCAGTCATAGTGAAATCAAGCACATGCTGGGCCATTGTTCATAAATGTTATTATGTGTCTAATGCAATGTTTGCAAAGAGATATACATCTGAAAGAATAGTAATTTGTAGTCATGCCAAAAC
Source organism: Taxus wallichiana var. yunnanensis (assembly GCA_018340775.1). Lineage (NCBI taxonomy): Eukaryota > Viridiplantae > Streptophyta > Pinopsida > Cupressales > Taxaceae > Taxus > Taxus wallichiana. The sequence continues at coordinate 244,080,154 of CM031243.1, read as the reverse complement.
TGTCAACTTGGAGGAGAGAGAGAAGAGAGATACAACGAGAGAGAACATTATGGGAGTGCTTTTCCTCTAGCCATAGAGTATGGGATCCCCAGTGGCCTTACCATTCATGAGGGTAACAATACAGGTGCCAACATGCGAGAAAATGGGTAAAAATGTGACCGCTGTTACATGTTCTTAACGAGGAAACAATCATATATAAGATTGGAAATTTAAAAACACAAATGTGTTGGCCAATGAATTAAAGAGAAACCCAAAAACATATGTACCTGAGAGTCTATTGTTTGAATGAACCTTCAAACAGCTCCGAAAAAAAAAGAGCAAGAGGCGTCCAAGTACACCCTTGGATCCCAACAAAGAGTGTCCATATTCACTCAAGGAGATAAGTCAATTACCAAGACCTATTAATTGTTCAAGAGAAAGAAAAGAGCTGACTTGTGTTCTTACAAGATAAGTTTCGATGAAGACAGCATGCATGTACATATTTCTGCCTATCAACAATCACCAATGAAATGGTATAATGTGCAGGACTAAATATGTCAAGTAGCTTGGACAGCTGCATCTATATAGCTCACTATCCAATGTCCAAGAATATTAAGAACTAAACACTAAGGTCATATCTTTCTAATAGAACCGCGTGAAGTTTTACATGCATCATGAGCAAGTACAACATATAAACAAGAACAATGTTATATCAACAATCCTTTCCAGCTCATTCCAAACACACCAGTCATGAAGAGACTATATGGTTTGTCAAGTGTTTTCATATCCACCGCAACTTTCCAAGCCCATATGTTTCTTGCAAGGTACAGTCCTTGACTTAATAGCATAATTACCAAATCCGGCAGGATCTAGAATTTTCAGGCAACCCAAATAAATTTGGTTTGGGCTGGCCCTCTTTTTTTTCCAGTCTTTTTTTTTTGTAAAGTTTTTTTGCAATAAGAAGACACCCAACACCCAAATATAACGTTATTAATGTTTTTCTCAGTATTTGTCAATTTTTGCATATTTATAAATTATGCTCATATATAATATATTTATATTTTATATCAAATTTTTGAACTTTTTCAAGAGTTCCAATTTTTTTGTATTGTTTTGCCCTCCCAAACGAATCCGGATCCGGATTTCCAGACTTGGTAAATATGCTTAATAGTTAACGACAAATTGATTGATCAATCATGTACTATCTCAGTCGAAGATCATGTTGATCTTGGTTCCAATAGGGGATGTCTCTTTGTAGCTATATTGTTGATAGCGTCTCCTCAAATGGGAACTCTCAACAGTGTGACTGCAAAGAGTTATCCTCACTCTCTAAGCATCAATACAACTTATAACTGCCTTGTCAAATCAAGGGAAGATGTATATGCAGTTCGATTCATGATTATAATCTATGCAGAAGTCTTGATGTAGATTTTGTTTTAATTAACTTGCAATGGTAGCTATGCTCTGCCCAATTGTATCTCCATATCCTGGCCTCCAAAAGGAGGCTAAGCCCTAGGAAAACAAGTAAACTTGATCTCCCTATGAGAACAATGATCAATGAATAGTACAGACCATAGTTTTAAAACTTTTACTTGGCAGCTCAAACTTTAAAAAATATAAATTCATAAAATAAACTTAAATAACATGTAAAAATTGTTAAATGACATGAGAAATGAATGTAGAGAATGCCTAAGTATATTTTATCTTAATTTCTTACCAAAAAGAGTAGAATGCTCAATTATAGATTAAAAAGAGGACAAACTACAATGCTCACTGACTATAGCCATCAATGCACCATAATATACTATATGTTTATGATCTTCAACACCTTGTCATCCTGTCGCCCCCTAGAAGTGGAAGGTAAAGATTCTTCCTCTGGAACAACATCATCTACAAAGATATCATCCGGATCCTCACTAACCCTTCTTGATGCCTTTGCTACCCTTGACGTATCGCTTCTTTTGCTTCCCTCTCCAAAGCTGCGATCTCCTCCTTAGTAAACACGAGATGCTCATCCACACCTTGAGGCTTAACAATCCAATTTGCATATTGATTGATATCTTTCAAGTCAATTGTCTCATGACTCTCTTGTCCCTCCATTGGTCCGACGCAAAGACGAAGAATATATTGCACAAAAACAATGCCATTGAGGCATTTTATTATCAACTTCTTGTGCTTCTTTGCGTGAATATCTTGGACATGCTCCAATTACGTTCACAATTAGAAGAGCTACATGGCTGACACAAAATGCAGATGGCTAGTATACGAAGATTTGGTGTTTTTGAACTATAATCTTACCACCACAAATCTTCAAATAGGGCATCTATAACTTTGTATGTGAACTAGACATGCATTTATTAAATAATTCTAGCATCTATGGGTAATGGGACTGAAAACAAATGACTCAATTCATTTGTAGATGGTTGTTGTGTGTTTCTCCTTCAAATGCCTAGAGCTAAAGAAAAGAACCTCCCTTCTACACTCTTATAAATTTGTAGCTCATCAAGAATTGCTTCTCTAGTATTTTAGTCACGGATTATCCTCTCTATGTATGTGTTGAGGCCATCCATAACCTCCTCATTGGCCTTAAATGAATCAGAGAAGAAAAATTAGGGTTCGGGTTGTAGGGCCCTACATGTATATATTGGTGGAGTTGCTTGTTTCATTTTCTAATCAATTATGCACTAAATGGGTTCATTTTTTTTCCATAATAAGTTGTTATGGCCTCCTTGGCCACACCCATGGCCTCATATAGATAACTCGTTGGGTTTTTCCCCATCCACCAAGTGTAGAACTCTTAACCAAAGGTTCTAACACCTAAAACAAAATAACGACCAATTTTAAAATTAGAATCAAGAGACATTGGAACAATTTTGTTAATAAAAAGTAAATGATAAGTAAAAAACGGTTGTGTAAAGTTACCTTAAGGATTCCATCTATGTTCTTTGCAATCATATCATAAAAACGACCTTCATGACACTTCACACCTTGGCCTTCCTAGAATAAGGAGTCTACAACTACCGTGGGCTCATAGACATCTACTTAAGAGATGTTGGTTAGGGCTGCAATGCTTTGCATTGCGATAAAGGTTGTGGCAAATTGTGTGACTCCTCGCATAAGCTCCTTTCCGTTGGTGTGCTCTCTCATCAGCAGCATAGCACCCAAAGGTGATTGACATGAACTTTGTGATATTGTTTATTTTTTCAACCACAATTTTCACCCAAGCAATTTTTCCCATGTCCTCAAGTAGGAGATCAATGCAATGGGTTGTGCAAGGGGTCCAAAAAAGTGTAGGGTGTATACAAGCCAAGAATGGCATGTAGAATATTCTCTCTGTTCTTAATAATATAGATTAGGATAAAAGCGGAGCATTCTAGAGCCACACACAATGGGGTTATAAAGCATTAAATCCGCGAGATCTAGAAGACGATAATCCGCACTCTATCAAAGGCATAGGGTTTCAAAGCCTAAGTCTAAGATAAGGTTGGCATCCTATTGGTATCCCGATTATAAATGGACTTTAAGGATTGTAAACAAAATGAAGATATCCATGCCAGGGTTATAGAGATCGATAGGTTGTAAAGCCCAAATGGCGATTGTAAGGTAAGGACTGATAGATGATAATGCAATATATTACGAATATACTCTCGTATTCTAGCCTATATACATGACCAATTGAACAATCATGTAAATATGAAATAACATCAAGGAAAAGAAAGGTTAGAGATAGTTAACTTCATTCAAACACCATTGTTGCATCAATTTTTCCCCAGGATTAGCAACATCTTATGAGAGATTCGATGTGGGGGACCAAAAGATGGATAGGAAGAAGACCTAGGGAAACCACTTGTTGAGGGCTCCAAAGGCTTGATAGGCCATAATGAGTGCAGTTCCTATTCTTGAGTGTCTTGGACCCAATGCTTCAAGAGTAAACCTCAAATATAAGTAATACCAATTTCTAAACCTTTAAAACCTTTAAGGGTAGCTTGACGAGTGCAAGTAGATCGAATGACCGATGATGATCTAATCATAAATGCACTCAAATCTGCTTTAAATAAGGAACATGATTAGCTATTACAGTTCCTTAAAGTACTGACGAATGTCGGCCATGTGGAATGAAAGCCAAATGGTTGTCGACTCTAGGTAATAACATATCACGGGGTCTTAGAAGGAAGGCTCAAGTAAATGGAAGATTCTTGAGTTGATAAAAAGCGATCCGATGGAGGTATGAGTGGGTTGTAAGTGGATACGAAGGTGATTGTAAGAAGGTTGTAAAGTGATGTCGTAGGAGGCTGTAAAAAAGTATGACTAGGAAGTGTAAAGCATAGCGTATCTAAGTTATCATTGAATGCGAAGTATTTCTCACAAGTACCGCCACTAACCAGACCACCCTGCTCCTGGTGATACCCCTTTAGATATCACTTAGGGAAGGTTAATGTGCCATTAGTACCCGCAAAGAGAAATTTGGTAAAAGTGAAAAATAAGGTGTATACATATGCCCTAACCAAAGATCATCGTGTATCACAAATAGTGTACATGAGATGGTATTTGGGAAAAAATGCAACACCAAAATCAAAATGACTAAAATGAAGTAGCAACATAAGTGATAAAAATATGAACTCAACCCAAATGAAATATACTTACCTCATACTTACCTTTCCACAACTAGGGGCAGATGTGGCCTCTCACCTTGAGTGTGGCAGTGCAAATCTACTAAGGAACCCTAAAGATACAAGACTAACAAGGAGAGGAAAACAATGCAAGCGTACACAAGTAGTCAATACGTAGGTATACAAAAAATAGGGGAAGAAATCTCATAGGAGATAAGAATGTGCTAGGATAGGGTTAGGTAGTATATAGGAGATAATAAGGTGCTTGTAGGGAAACTAATCAACCAATCTAGCCATTCGTACTAATCGGCCTATGAATGAATAGGACGTAAAGGGGTAGCCAAGAAACTCGTTCTAATTGACTTGTGAATAAATAGGATGTAAGGTGTTAGTTGGGAAAGGAATTGATCGAACTAATAGGTTTGTAAATGAAGGATGTAACGGGTAGCCAGAAAATTTGGGCTGATCGACTTGTAAATAAAGAGGTTAACATGATGTAATACTAAGAGTCCTTAATTTAGCTAGGAGAAATCCTAGAGACAAGATAGAAATGATCAAAAGAGAACATTGTGAAAGTCAAGAGATGTAAAAGATACTCAAGTAGGGATGGTATAAGGGAATATCCTTAAACCCTAATGCCTGTCACAATGCTAACATGTTTGAAAAGAGATGGAGAAAAAGATGCAAAGAAAATGGGAAAGACTGAGAACCTAGCTTGTCTTATAAGGGGATGTAATGATGTAAAGGGAAGCAAGATGGGCACCACCAATGCGAAAACAAGTTTTGTACCGAAATCAAGACATGCTAATCAAATTGGAAAGACTAGGAGTTTTTGACATCAAGGAGTGAAGGAACTTGAATATGTAGGTATTAGTGAAGAAAAACTAGTGAAGTATAAGAATATCCCATGTCAGCTATGAGATGTTTTGATAGTATATGATGTATCCTATCTTCCCACAACGGTTTTCCCTATTCCTCGGGACCTTAGTTAAGGAGCTATACATCTACTACGAGGGTTAGGCACTAATGTGAAATGTAAGGGACATTGAATGGTAGATATGAGACCTTCAAACTCAGAAAAACTGACCGCACTCCAAAGGACCTCAAGCTTTGTAACAAGGCCAACTATGGAGTTTGAGCTTTCAACTAGGATAGTGGTGTGCCAAATGATTATATCATGCCTTTTTTGTTTGTGATTAACTGTTTTATTGTAATAATGCTTGAATTTTCTGTGATAATATGGATTTTAACTTTTCTTTTAACTTTTCTATTCCTCCTTTGTGCTGATTTGGAAGGCCGATCAAATGGGAATAAAAGATGACTAACACTAGAGAGCTTACACTTGGCCACTATAAAAGGAGAACCTACAAACCATGACCCTTATATACTACCAAAGTTGTGCCTTAGAAAAGAATGCTGTCTTGAAATAGACCTTGGTGGGCCTGATAAGAAGCGTGATATAAAAGGTAGATAGTGAGCTATGCTTGGGTTGCCCTGAGCATGATGCAATGGAAGACAGATTCATTACGTTCGTTAAAAAAGAGGATAATATGTGGATGGGAGAGACAAGTAGACAGGCTGTTAGAGTTGAGCTACAAGAAGCACAACTGACTCAAGTAGACATAATGATACTCGACCATTTCTATTCTTGTCTAAGAGGATGCCTAGCTGAGGTAGGGAGCCCAAGGTAACAAATAGGCAATCATAGTAGATGGTCGCTCGTGAGGAGGGACCAAAGGTCTTACCATGCAAACTCACAAACTAATAGTCGATAAAGATAATAATCTGGATATAATAGTAGGTAGTACTATTCAAAAGGGAAAAACTCAAGGTAACATAAAAAAACCAAAAGGTGGGTAAAAGTATGATATATTATAGCAACCTTAAACTTATGACTGATTTCTTAAAATCAGTCCTATTCTTCATTTTTTAGATCATAAGAATCATTCACTTGGTCAAGACAATTTGTTATAGTTCTGCAATGTTTATCTTGCATCATTAAGAACAAATTTACTCATTACTGGTTCCTTGAGATTTGAGTAAAGAATTCAACTTTGGTTGATGTTTCCAACCATACCATCACCTATAGCTCTGGTTTGAGCTCCTTCACCGTCTTTTGTCTAAGATTATCACCATACTATGAAGTTCTCAAGAATGGTTCTTGAACTCACCTTCTCTATGGTCTCTGACCTGCACAGTTCTCACAAAGGAATGATGAAAACTCTAGTATGAATTCTTAACCTTGCATACTCATGGATGAGATAAAGCCCAATCATAAGCTTTAACTTATTCACTGTCCTTATGACCTATCCTTGTATCCTGATGTCAACATTCAAGGTCAATGCATCATGGTTCTGATTATAAGATTCTTAAACCAACTTCCTTCTTCTTGTGATCTCAAAGGATACAAATTCTGTCTTGACATCAATTCACCTGCTTAGTTGACTGTATTAGGACTATTAAGACTGTTAAAGACTGTATTTCACCTTTATATACAAGAAATCATTCATTATTATGGACATTCCTTCATCTATCAAGATGATTCTTCATGCATTTAATCACCAATGACTTTTATGGTTCCGACTTCAATGTTCTTGAAAAAGGAAGACTAGTATACAACAATCATTCTTAAGACAGTGACAAAGGTCTGACTACCCTATTAGGGGATTAGTTACACCTGTAGGTGTCCTTAGATTATATACCACTCCTTTTTATACCTGCTAGATCCAATTGCTTCCTATAGTATATCTGTTTTACTCATAAGTTTCCTCAATCTATGCTCATCACTGTTTTGCCATAAGACTTTAAACAAGTTATAAGAACATGAAAACCTAATGGTTTAGAACCATATTCACCCGACTCCCTTCATGTTATCATGCATTTAGAGATGGAAAAACAATTGAAAGGTATTTGAGTTAGATCTCCATACCTAGTTTGCTACCTTGTCTTCACAGTCTTGTAGCCCTGTTTTACGTCAATTTTTGGTGTAATTTTCACTAGATTCACTTTCACAATCCACTGTAAAGTTTTTCTAATACCCTTTTTCCTCCAATTGATACTCCCAAAGTTTTAGATTCTGATTCCTCAAGGAAATTACACGGTTCATGATTATATGAGATCAATTAGGTCTCCAGCGAGTTTTGGCTACCTCTTCCCAAACTGTCAGTTGTAACTGACACGTGTGGGCATCAAAGACTATAAAACCTTCTTCAACATCAAATATACCCCCTTTAGATGATTTTTCTCTAAAATGAGATCTTGATTCTAAAGAATAACCAAGATATGAGTGATTTACCTAAAAACCCTAGATGAGGGTTTGTAACAGCTTGAGGAGAGAGAAATAAACTTATCTTTATTTTAGAAACTTTTCAAGACCCAAATCCTGTTCTGGAAGCTCTTTGGGACCTTCATGCAAGTTTATCCTTCCCGAGTTAATCTTGTAAATGCTTTTCCAACCCTACACAATAAGCTTTTACTGAAAACACAGTACAAATTAGAGAAAACAGGGTAAATTTCAATGATATTTGCAAAACATTATATACCACCACTTCAAAATTAACCTCTATCCCATTAATACACATCATCTAACACTATAGAAACACAAACAAATAAGAAACTTCCCTAATTACTTAATATTTCTTCTTCAAACACAGTCTTCTATGTACAAAGTGCCTATCAAAGGCTTATTTTCTTAAGAATTCTCTATTCTCCTTACAAAGACCTACTCAAACAACTCTATCACCCTCCATTTATTGTTATTCCATCCTCCTAGCCTAATGGGGTCGAACTCCTCCATGATAGAACAATATTTCCAAGCTTAGGAGTTGTTGAAACAACTTCCCAAATCTTCTCAACAACCCTTTACTTGGTCAAATTGCTTATCTAGCCTTCTTCAAACGTAGTTATCCTTGTTTGTAGTTTGTTTGAGGAGTATCATGACCATTTCAAATGATTGGAATAATTCCAAATCATGTTCACAACTCCTATGACCCTATATGACTATATCCCTCATATTTCAACATTTAAAATTTCAAACTTTGCTAATTGGAGGGAAAGTCCAAACTATGCTTGTATAACCTGATCTAGAACAAATGAAGCTTCAATGGCTTCTTATTAACTCTAAAAACCTCTTAATGCATATAAACTATGATATTTACATCATGTACATAGTCATGTCCTGATGCTCCTACACCAGACTCTCTTGCTCAAATGGAATATTTTGTGCTTCTTCTTTCTTTTCTTCCAATCCTTTTGCACTTTGTGTTGAACAACTATATTCTTGATTTCTTCTTCATATGCTTCTTTTCTCACTAGCTTGTCTTCAACTCCTTTTTCTTGCTTGTACTCTTCTCCATAGCTTTCTGTCAATAATTTTGTACACAATAGTCTAAAACAAGACTTCATCTTTGCTAGTTCAGCTGCCTCTTCACTTTGTCCTTCATCTTTTTGATTCAAGATCTTCATCTCCTTCTCAACCAGATCTGTGCATACACCATCCAAAGAAAAATTAGAAGCAAAAATTGGAGACCCTTGGGTCTCTCCAAATTTTTAAACCATCCATACTTTCTGCTCAAGTATGATCTCTTCTTTGTCTATCTCCTCCATTATTGGTTTTGGACAACATTTGTCCTCTTCTCGCATGGTTTATGGCATGCTCCAAGACTGCCATCACTTCTAACAACCACTTTTGTCTTTGATAAACAAACATATAGTTTTGTTGCTCATCTAGCAACTCTCCATCACTTGTAGTTTGTCGCTCAAGATCTTTTACCTCCTTAAGGAGATCTTCTTCAAGGGTTAAGGTGTTAGGAATAAAACTTAGCTTAATTCATCATTAGTTGAGATTTGAATAAATGTAATAAGTTACAGTATTTAATTTAAATACTTTAAACTTATGTCAATAGGTATTAGTTATCCTTAGTAGTTAGTTAACTAAGTGATTGTGTTCTCATCCTAATGTTTGTGGGATCATGTTCTATCTTGCATATTTTGTTCGTGGATGATTTCCATGAGGGGCAATAGGGGCGATTAGGGCAATATGCTATTTCTGCATATTTTCTCAGATTAAGTGATTTGTTTTCATATATTGTGGATGAGATATAAACTGTCCAATATATATATATATATATATATATAAATATTGTAGCTCTCTCATTTGTTTTGTAATGTTTGATTTCATATTAATAAAATTATGCAAGCACTGTCTTGTTTTCTGTAATTAAATCTGGTTTGCAGACAAGATTTGGTATCAGAGCAATATTCGATCCAGAGAGAGTGTAGGAAGTTTTAGGGAAGTTTAGGGAGATTTGGAGAAATTACAGAGCTAGGAGGAGCCATAGATGCCCCCAGCCATTTCACAGCCCCTACCCGAATCCACACCTCGGTTCATAGTTGATTTGCAGTTGAAGAACACCTGGAGTGCAATCACAGGCCCTTGCAGACTGGATGTAACTCTCTTGCAAAAGGTGACATTGTTTCATTCTCTTTTTTTTTTTTTTAAAACTTACCTCAGACGTGCAATTTTTTTTTAAATTGGAAGCATTTAAAAATATATATACAATATTTTTGATCTGTGGGGACCCAAGCTTTTCAAGCTCCCCACATCACTTCTTCCTCTTCTCTGTACTTTGTCTTCTTCTTCCTCTTCTTTGTACTTGAGCATTTAAAAAAAGGACATCCAATCAAACGTAGAAGTTTCTCTGTGAACCCGCACTCGCCGAGGAGTAGAAGATATTTGAACAATTTCAACGTGCTCGCATTCGAAATGAAGACTACAAATTGAACGTGGAGAAGATTTGCAACTTGCAACAAAAAAAGATGAGTTGGAAAAAGTCATCTGCAAGAAAATACTGCGTAGAAAGAGAAAGAATAAAAGAAAACTGCGGCGAAGGGTTATAATAACGCTCACGCAAAGCGATTGAACTGCAGTTGTGCCCTAAAACGCACTACGCATGCACGTAAGTCGTATCTGCGTTTTTTAAAAAAATTGCTTTTAATTTTTTTCCATTTTTGGACGTTGTGAAAAAATTAGAAGAATAATTTTTTTCCATTTTTGGAAAGGGGCCCGGAAAGATATTGAAATCGTAACTTAAAAGAGTCGTAACTTTCAACTGGTACCTCGGATTGAGGTGCTGTATTTTTAAAGTGTGTTTTTGTGAGCTCTATGTCTTGGTCCAACTTTTAATAAGCTTTGTTTTGTAAAAATTGAACAAATTAGAGATTGTTTGTATTTCAAAAGAGGCCAAAGAGTCCAAAAATTTATTTTTTTCAAATCGGCCAAGAGAGCCATTTTATTTTTGCAAATCGGCCACAGAGCCAAATTTGTAATAGGGCCAATAGTGCCAAAATTCATTATACACGGCCGAAAAGGAGCCCAAAATAAATAAAATAATATTTTTGGGGGGGTGTGCATGCTTTAAGGGGGAAAAGTGTTCAATTTTTTCTTCTACTATTTATCACTTTTCACAATGGCCGCAATTATGGCACCAAAATTTTTTTGCAGATTCTCAACTTTTGCGTTCTGATAATTATCCAACATGGAAAAAAAATTCACGCACAACTTGATTTTGAAAATCTATGGTTCATTGTTTTTGGTACATTAACAAGATCTGCAACAGATGTTACACAACAAGCTACATTTGATCGTGCAAATAAAAAAGCAAAGTTAATAATCTTGTTTAGTGTTTTAGATGAGGTACAACCTCATATTTGTGAGACCACAACAACAAAAGAATCTTGGGACAAGTTGAAAACAATATATGAGTCAAAAATAAGAACACAATACTTCATCTCCAAAGTCAACTATTAAACTTGAAAATGCAACCAACTGAGAAAGTTGAAATGTTTTTGAGAAGAGTAACAACTTTGCGTGCATCACTTCAAGCTTTGGAAGAAGTAATTGACAAATCACTTGTTCTATAGTATTGAGAGCTCTTCCTCATAGGATTTTTGTGACCACGTTAAACATAACTGGTCAAACAACAACTTTTGAAGAGTTAGTGAATATGCTACAACAAGAGGAAGCTATTCACTCAACTACTGAAACTGAAGAGCAGGCACTTGCTTCTAATCAAAAAGGGAAAAAACAACCTAAGTCTAGTAAACAACCTCAAAAGCAAGGTAATACTCAACAAGGCCAAAAGGACCAACAAAAATGTCCTATTTGTGGTTGAAAAAGACATGAGTTAAAGAATTGTTTCAGACAACACATTCTAATAAGGATCGTCAATTGGTAAAAAGATTGATTACCAACAAACAAAATCAGGCCAACAACAGAGTAAACAAGGACAAAATAATAACAAGTGGAAGAAGAAACCAACTCAATAAGGAAATGTAGCCGAACAAGAAGATCAATTTGATGATGATGACTTCCTATATTCTGCATACAGTCAAATGAAGTATCCAATTCTACAAATCAAATTTGGTATGTCGACTCGGGTGCAACTCGACACATGACAGAAAGAAAGATTGGTTCTTCACAATGAGTAAAACACCCACCAAAAATCATGTCTCTTTGGGTGATGATACATCTTACAGTGTTGAAGGCATTGGTTCCATTTCACTACCACTTGGGCAACATAATTGTAAAATTACAGATGTTCTTTATGTCCCTGGTTTAACAAAAATCTATTATCCGTGAGTCAATTATTAGATCACAATCTCAAAATTGACTTTGATTGTAAAGGCGGTAAAAAGATGTGCCTAATTTGAGATAAGTCACGAAGCTCCAAAATTGTGCAAAAGCTTGAATGTGGGAAGAATGTTTCAGTTGGATTTTGTTCAACGAAATGATCAAGCACTTGTAGCCAAGGATACATCATCAGCTCAACTATGGCATCGAAGACTTGGACATGTGAGTTTTGGCTATCTTGACACACTTCATCGATACGACATGGTTAGGGGTTTACCACCTCTAAAAAAGGGTACAGATAAATGTCAGCAACATTGTTTGGCAAGAAAACAAAATAGAGCACCATTCAAACATAGTACATTTCGGGCTAAGGCAAAACTTGACTTGGTGCATACCGATCTGTGCGGACCAATGAGACCTAGCCACTTTGGGTTTCAATATTTCATGCTCTTTGTTGATTTTTCAAGAAAAATGTGGATATACTTGTCTTTCTACAAAAGACCAAGCTTTTGAAACTTTCAAGAAGTTCAAAGCCCTTGTTGAAACAGAGTCTGGTAGGAAAATAAAAACACTCCGCTCAGATCGAGGGGGAGAATACACCAACAATGAGTTCAATGATTTTTTGAAAACACATGGCATTCGTCGTCAAATGGCTCCTCCTCACACACCGCAACAAAATGGTGTTGTTGAAAGGCGAAATTGTACTATCATGGATATGGTGCGATGTATGATTGATGATGCAAGTTTATCAAAAACATTTTGGGCGAAGCAGCTAAAACAACAGTCTATTTACTAAATAGAGTTCCCACTGTAGCTCTTGATGGAGTAACACCTCAGGAAGCATGGTCAGGGCATAAGCCATCTATTTCACACCTTAGATTTTTTGGATGTAAAGCAAGTATGCACATTCCTAAGAAACAAAGAACTAAGCTTGATATGAAATTAAAAAAACTTATCTTCTTGGGATACAGTGATGAAGCACTTGGCTACAGACTTATGGATCCAAGAACAAGGAGGGTATACACTAGTCGAGATGTTGAGTTCTTTGAGAAGAAAGAAGTAGATGCTCCTTCCATATACTCACATGATGAAAAAATCATCCCTACAGTGAAAACAGAGGATGGTAATCACTTTGATAACGACAGTGATGATGGGGAAGATGGTGAAATTCAACCTCCCAGGAACCACAAAAAGTATGCCTAAATGGTATACAAGTATGATTAGAGATGCAAAATTGGATAGTGTCCCCGACACATCTACCACTGGAATGAGGACTCGCAGTATGGCTCGAAATGAGGTAAATTTGGCCTTAATGGGTAAAGTTGTTGAAACTATTGAGCCGTCCTCAGTTTCAGAAGCCCTACAGTCTAAACCTTGGAAAGATGCTATGGATACAGAATATAAATCACTTATGAAAAATAATACATGGCAACTTACAGATCTTCCACCAGGAAAAAAGTCGATTGGATGCAGATGGATCTTCAAAACGAAGTACAAAGCTAGACGGAAAAATTGATAAACACAAGGCTAGACTAGTTGTTAAGGGATATGCTCAAAAAGAAGGCATTGATTATGAGGAGACTTTTGCTCCCACAACTAAGATAAAAACTTTCAGGTTAATATTTGCTCTAGCTGCACAATTTGGTTGGAAAATACACTAAATGGATGTGAAAAGTGCCTTTCTTAATGGTGATTTACAGGAAGAAGTTTACATGACTCAACAAGAAGGTTTTGTCATACCATGTAAAGAGGAAAAGGTATGTAAACTCATAAAATCACTATATGGTCTAAAGCAGTCTCCCAGGGCATGGTACATAAAAATTGACAAGCATCTCATTCAACATGGATTCAATAGGAGTCCATACGATCCTAATCTCTATCTCAAAAAGCAAGGGGGGAGATAGTGATCATTGTAGTATATGTCGATGATCTAGTCATCACTGGAGGATCAATGAGGATGATTGAGTCAACAAAGAAAGATCTAACACGATCATTCGACATGACCGATCTTGGGCTTCTACATTATTGTCTTGGACTTGAAGTTTGGCAAAGAGAAAATCATATCTTTGTGTCACAATTGAAATATGCCAAGACAATGCTTGAGAAATTCAATATGATGGATTGTAAGCCATTTTCCACACCTATGGAGACAAGACTTCAATTATCTTGAACATATCCATCACCACAAGTAAATGCAACTCTCGATCGGCAGTTGATCGGGAGTCTCATCTACTTGACTTACACTAGGCCGGATATCAGCTATGCAGTCAGCTATCTTTCACGGTTCATGCAAGAACCAAGGGTTTCTCATTGGAAAGCAACAAAGTGGATACTGAGGTACATCAGAGGAACTATGGACTATGGCCTAGAATACAAGAAGAATAATAACTTCTTCTTGACAAGATATTTAAATTCAGATCATGCAGGAAACATAGATGATAGGAAATCCACTTCAGGATTTGTATTCTTTTTGGGATCTGGACCGATATCATGGGGGAGTAAGAAGCAGACTTGTGTTTCAAGATCCTCCACAGAATTAGAATATTGTGCAGCAGGTGGAGCTGTCTGTGAAGCGATATGGCTCCGATGTATACTTGAAGGATTGGGAATACCACAGAAAAATCCAACTATCCTACATGTTGATAACGAAGGAGTAGTAAAACTTGTTCGGAATCCAGTTTTTCATGAGTGCACCAAACACATTGAGGTGTAGGTACATTTCATTTGCGAACATGTTCAGAACAACAACATCCAACTCTAATATTGCCCAACAGATATGCAACGTGCAGATGTCTTCACAAAGTCACTTGCTCGAGGTAAATTTGAGGGTTTTAGAAAATTTCTTTCTTGTTCCCTTGAGACCATGCTGAATTAAGGGGGGAATGTTAGGAATAAAACTTAGCTTAATTCATCATTAATTGATATTTGAATAAATTTAATAAGTTAAAGTATTTAATTTAAATACTTTAAACTTATGTCAATAGGTATTAGTTATCCTTAGTTGTTAGTTAACTAAGTGATAGTGTTCTCATCCCAATGTTTGTGGGATCATGTTCTATCTTGCATATTTTGTTCTGGATGATTTCCATGAGGGGCAGTTAGGGCAATATGTTATTTCTGCATATTTGCTTAGATTAGGTGATTTGTTTCCATATATTGTGGATGAGATAGAAGCTGTCCAATATCTATAAATATTGCAGCTCTCTCATTTGTTTTGTAATGCTTGATTTCATATTAATAAAATTATGCAAGCATCGTCTTGTTTTCTGTAATTAAATCTAGTTTGCAGACAAGATAAGGCTATGCATTTAGCCTTCTCTCCATCATCTTCTTCAGTTATAAGCCTATGCATTGGCTTAAAGATTTTATGTTCCCCAACACTTGTGTGCTCGCACTCATAACATCAAAAGCAAAGTTACATGAAAAACACTAAGGCAAGCAAGACAACCTCTTGACTCATCTTCTCTTCATACACCACTTCTTTGACCTTCTCTTCTTGCATGCGCATCTGAAACTTTCTCAATTCTCTCTTAAGTTGTTTGAAGTAGGACAAGGCATGCTAAGAATGGCTTGTATTTTGGTAGGATCTACATCAATTTATCACTTGGATATGAGGAATCTTAGGAGCTCGCTTTGGATGACATAGAAAATGCACTTTTTGGGGTTAGGCCGACCTTGTATTTTCGATGGTGTTCAAAGGCTTTGATAAGGTCATGAACATGATTTGTTGCAAGTCAAGATTTGACTAGAAGATCATCTACGTAGATTGATAGTTTTATGGATGAGGTCGTGAAAGATGTGGGTCATTGCATGTTGATAGGTTGCCCTAGTGTTATCAAGGTTGAAGGGCATTTTCACATAGTAATGTGTGCCCCACTTGATTGTAAAGGTGGTTGTGTTGTTCTTCAAGTGCGATGTGAATTTGATTGTGGCACGAGAACCCATCTGTAAGGATAACATCTATATTTAGCCGTAACGCCTGGCGACATTGATGGATAATAGAGGAGGTTATCCTTAGGACAAGCTAGGTTAAGGTTATGGAATTAGATGCAAATATGGTGGCCTTTTTATGAACGGGTACAATGTTGGAGACCCATTTAGAATCACAACTGATCGGATAAATATAGCTTCAGAAGTTAGGACGAGCTCCTTGTGATGAGTTTGGAAATTTAGGGAGAAATTTCCTAATGTTTTGTTGAATGGGAGCGGTGTCGATTAAGGATTATGTTATGCACAACCTCGGGATTAGGAAATTTCCTAATGTTTTGTCGAATTAGGGAAAACAAATTATGATTGTGTCAAATGTGCTTGGCCTCAAAGCGAGGTTTTGAAACCCCTTCGCACGCTAGCGCCAAAGTGGACACTAGCGTCGGGTGCTTCCCTATGCCAACATCGGCCTCAAGATACTTTTGGTCCTTTTTGGGTCAAGCTTCGTCACTATTTGTCGTTGCTTCCTACACTTTCACTTCCTCCAAAACCCTCTCACATGCACCTGTAATGATCAAAAGTCTAATTTTTGCACTAGCACTCAAGTACATAGATAATAAAACGAGGTTTTGTGTGTGGTTGAGTTGGGACTGCCCTTGTGGCGATCTCCCTTTGTTGATTCGATCAAGTGCTGCACTACATTGCCCAAATGAGGGTCTCAAACTCAAGGTAGTTCTCCTAGTGTAGGTGCAAGTGTGTATGCAAATATTGGACGTCCATCCCAATGTTTTAAAAATCGGAACCGGACTCGGAACCGGCCGAGGTCCGGACCGGACCGAGAACCGGACCGGTTCAAACTTAATGAACCGGTTTACTAAAAAATACATAAAATTTTATATTTTTAATGAAAATAATATATTTGAAAGGTTAAAAACCATAATTCCAACAAGTACACACAGAATATGCAAAGTTTTCTCTTATATATATGCAAGAAAGGTGTTTATAGCAAAATGGCACGAACTCCAAGTCCAATACACAATACATATATCATAGATGAGATTTCGAAACAAAATACATAGACAATGAGGCTCTAAATGGTCTCCAATGATCAATCTCCATAGTTCAAGACTCCAAAAAAACAACATGATATGATCATTGATACATTACAAATACTACAAGTTACAAAACTCTAGAATAAACTAGATGACATCAATGATCAATCATCATGATCAAACTCTGCACCGCTGCTGGAAATGGGATCCTCAAGGTCATCCTCATCAATATGATCACCGGCCTCTGGCTCTGACTCGGACTCATCCAAATCCTCAGGTACATCTGCAACAACTGGAGCTGCACGGGGTTGGGGAGTAGCACGAGTGCGACTAGTGCCTGCTGTGTCTCGTGACGATGGCGGCCGTGCTGCTAATGGCTCATCAGATTCTTGATCCAAACCCATCCACCCCAAGTCATCGGGATCAAACTCTGCTGGCTGACTCTCCTCTACCCATTCTGAAGTTGGATCTATATCATCCAAGACAATGGGATCAGTATCAGGTCTTCGGTTCAACAACTGGTTACGCCTTAACCGAAGGTTGTACTGCACGAAGACAAGATCATTCAACCGTTGTTGTTCCAAACGGTTTCTCTTCTTCGTGTGAATCCGCTCAAAGACAGACCAGTTGCGCTTGCACACCGGAAACTTCGCAAGTTTGGTTCAGATCCTAATTGCAAACTTTTGCAATTGAGGACACTGACTACCAAATGAATCCCACCAATGTGCTGCGATAAAAAATGTAAATGTTTAATTAGTAAACAATGACAACAAAAAGTTAAAAACACAGTTAAAAATTAAAAGTAAAACATAAACTTATAACTTAAAGGTTAAAGCGTAATTCAACAAATTAGAAAAATATTGTCTTATGCTAAAAATTCATGATTATTCATTAAAAATTTTAATCAAATGAACTTCAAAAAACTTAGAATTTCTTACCTGGTTGGTCCACATCCCTTGCAATCTTTGCAAGGTTTTTCCCAAAGGTACCTGTGGCTCTGCTGAAGAAGCTGATCTGTCGGTGAACCTCAAGTTGTTGCATCTCATCAGGGACCATGCGCTCTAGGCACTCGTACAAACCATCTTTTACTTCTCCTATTTGATCTTCTCCAAGCTGAGCTCTGTAATGATATTTTGGGTTCAAGAAATACCCAGCTGCATGTATAGGTCGATGGAGTTGATTGTTCCATCTATTATCTATGATCTCCCATATAGGCCCATACTTAGTTACCCTGTCTTTGTATGCTGCCCTTATCTGCTCCTTTGCCTGATCCATAGCCTCATAAATATAGCCCATGGCTAATTTTTCCCCATCCACCAACCGCAACACCTTAACAAGAGGCTCAGCAACTTTCACAATCTCTGCTGTTTTTTTCCAAAATAAATTATCAAAAAGTTTCTTCTTTGTGTCTTTCCCATCCTGTTTTTGGCTCCACTTTGATGCATTCCATTCATCACTTGAAAACATCCTTTTCAAGTTCTGTTGTTGGGAAATAAGAGATTGCAACGTGAGAAAGTTCGTTGCAAATCTCGTGATGGCTGGCCTAACAAGTTCTCTGCCCTCAGTGTTCTTCCTCATTAGGTTCAATACCCATGAGTGATTATAGATGTATTTGGTGATGCTCTTGCCATGCTCTACAGTGTTCTTGATCCAATCTTTTTTCCCTATATCCTCAAGCATGAGGTCTATGCAATGTGCAGCACATGGAGTCCAAAATATTGTTTTGTGTTTAGCCTCTAACATCTTACCAGCAAGAACATAATTAGATGCATTATCTGTTATGATTTGTACAACATTTTCTACCCCCACCTCTAAAACAATCTCATCCAGAAGCTCAAACAATAAATTTGCATCTTTTACCCTATCAGATGCATCTACTGATTTCAAAAACATGGTACCTTGTGGACAAGAGGCAAGAAAATTTATTATTGTGCGGTTCTTGCCATCACTCCACCCATCTGACATGATAGTGCATCTTGTTTTGGCCCATGAAGCTTTGCAACCTTTCAAATATTCATCTATGGATGCAACTTCTTTCTTCAAAAGTGATCCTCTCAAGTCATGCATACTAGGGCCTTTGAAGCCCTTACCAGCAGCAACAATGGAATCAAACATCGGCTGGTAATAAGGTGAGCGGGCAGCATTGAAAGGGATATCTGCATCATACCACCATCTAGCAATGTACTCAAAAGCTGCTTCTTTGTATTGCTTCTTCCAATGGTTATCCAAGGTAGGCTGATTTTGTGTTGGCATGGAGGCACTAGCAGTGGCAGGTGTGGAAGATGGAAAAAAACTTTGAATGTTCTTTCTTTTTTGAGGCCGGTTTTCTCGACTATGAGTGGATGGGGGAGGTATATATTGAAAGGGGTCTCTCTAACGTATGATCACGAGAAAGATCCTTCAACATCCTTGACAAGGCATGTTCCCTCCTTCTCCCTATTTCAGCTTCCATCTCTTTTTGCCTAGCCTTCTCTTCTCTATGTTTTTCAAGCATGTTTTTCATTTCCAACCTAATGTCATCAATACCAGGTGCCTCACATGGGGTAACTTGGCCTCTTTGACCAGCCAAGTGTTGTTTCAACCTATGAATCCCCCCCCCTTGATGTGTTTCTTACAATATTTACAAAAAACTTGGTCATCAATTACGTCTGCATGGGCCCATGTAGGGTCTTTTGATTTGGGGGCCATTGCAAATGCAAACAAATCTGAAAATGCAAATAAAAAATAAATAAATTTCCTATTTCTTTTTTAATAAAATTTACAAATAAGAGGCAAGTTTAAAATGTAACATACCTTTCAATGTGCACACAAATGAGGTGAGTAAATGCTCCAAGCTTGTATATAGCACCACAAAGAGCCCACACTCCAAATGTAGATGTAAATGCCACCACAAAGAGCCCACACTTGATACCAAACAACTCCAAATGAACACTATTCAAGGCTGCCCCAATCCTTCAAATCCTTGCAAATAAGAGAGGTGCTCACAAATAGAGGTGAGGTGCTCACAAATGGATGCCAATATCACCACAAAGAGCCCACAAGCAATGCCAAACAAACTCCAAGCCTCCAACTTCCAAGCTCACTACAAAAAATAAACTCTTCAATCTTATGCTCACAAATGCTCACAAATGCTCAATGAGAGAGGTGTGAAATGATAGAGGGGGTGTATTTATCATACTAAATTAGGGTTTAGAAGCATTAAAAAATAAAAGAAAACATTCAAAAACGCGTTTTTTCCACGCTGGCGCCGCGCACAGGAAAAAAAGTACGAACCGGCCGGTTCCGTACGGAACTGGACCGGTTTGGCCGGTTTTAGCCCAAACCGGTCGGGCGGTCCGAGTTAGAGGCCGATTGAAATGTACGGAACTGGACCGGTTTGGCCGGTTTTAGCCCAAACCGGTCGGGCGGTCCGAGTTAGAGGCCGATTCAAATTTTTTTTGGTCGAACTGGTCAAACCGGCCGGTTCCGGTTCCGGTTTGACGGTTTTAAACACTCTTGGTCCATCCCCTTATATTTTCCCTTACGAATAAAGGGCTAACTAGGTAGATAAAATGTACCTTTTGTGAGTGTTGAATAGAGTGTTATAATCGAGTGCTTGTAGATAGATAAACATTAGAAAAAAGACCCCTTGAAGTGCCCCTTTGATAAGTGGATACTTGACAATGCTTGATTTGACTTTGAGATGCTCTTGAATTGGCTAGGCCTACTCCCAACCTAGGTTGGAGTGATTCAAACTTGTATAGAGGCCGCACCTAATGCCTGCTCTTGATTTAGGGAAGTTCAGGGCGACTTTACATTAGACTTGATAGATATTTGCTAGAGGAGCTCTTGAGACTGCCAAGTGAATAAATGATAGTGTTAGACTTGCTTGTATACCGTTCAAGGAATATGATTTCGCATTGAGGCTGACCTACTAAAGGAAATAAGATAAATGTAAGAAATCGGACCGTTTGAGCTTTGCAAACACTACCATCAAACAACGGACAAAACCGTTTGATGCTTATGTCCAAAGCTGGATGGTAGTGTCAAGAGGGCCAAACACTAGAAGTGAAGTTCGGAAGTGCTTGGCATGAGTACTTAGATCAGTCTTGTAGGTGTCTAAGCAACAAAGTGTGAGATGATGAAGTGTTGCAGAACCTTAGGAAATAGTGAGATAGTGCGTATAAGCTCTTTTTGTGTGGCCAAGTCATGACTAAGGGATATAAGCCAAATCAATATTGTCAAGTACCTAATTACCAAATTTAGGTGTCTACACTAAGCAACAACCAAGAAGCTCAAGGAATCTAGAAGAGAATAAAAGAATATCTACATGACAATTGATAAGGCCATGCTATTTGTGAATACAATAAATAACCCCTTTGACCTTCATTTTAATATCATCATCTTGCATTCGACAAATTTCTATAGGCGGGATGCTTCGGAGAAGGGTCAAGAAAGTTCGAGAGGGTTTCATGGAGTTTTGAGTATTGTAATAATCTCACATATGTCATCCATTGATCTTTGTAGTGGTTGTAATCCTATGATTTTAGCGCAAGGCACACAAACTGATGTGTTTATATCATCTTTGATGTGATTAATGAAAGATGTGTCTGTGTGGATCTAGATGGTTGTGATTAGCGTAAAGAGAGTAATTTGTGTTTATCTTTTTGTATGATGATATTGTTGTGTATATTTTGTATGGTTGATGTGTTAGAGTTTTATATGTTATTTTCATGGATAAATGCATATATGCTTGGCCAATCTTTGTGATACTCACCTCTAATGAGGATTTCGGTTTGCTCTTTTTGTTCGGGTGAGACTCTTAGGTGCAAGCATGAGTGAATATGCTAATGCAAGCAAAGTTGTTTTGATGTGTTTGGGTTTGTTCGCATAATATTTGGAGAGTACTAGACTTGCGAGGAACCATTTTGTTGCAGGGGACTCAAAATGCGACTCACTAGATATTTACACCTTTAATGGATTTTACTTTCCGTCTTTCCATGGGTCTCGTGCACGTTGTTTCTTATGCATGCAGCTCATCTCTTTTCCTTTTGCAGGTTTACATAATTACGTACTACATTTATGAAATACCACAATATAGCTCACTTATTTGCATGAAAGCAAATTACTTGAAATCAAAGAGCAAAAAACAACTATCCTAGAAAGCAGTAAATATTTTTGGGGTGGCAATTTGTGGTTGGCGGAAGAAAGCTTTAAGTTGCACCTCGTAAGGCACACAATTTACAGGTGATCATGCCGAAGTGGGTACCAAAATCATATGGCCTCTAAAAGTCTGTCTACTACCAAGTTGAGTGGATGAGGATGGAGTATGAGAATATCATATTTTAAGACAAGAGGATCAAATCAATAAGGCCGTGCTTTTCCCATTTGTTAAAGAAAAATTAATTGTTTAATTCAATTTAATTATATTATATTTTTTTTCATTATTAGAAAAAAACTGACATATACATGCAACCTACTACTTGAACCCCAAAATTTTCTTCTCTCGATTCATTTTAGAAAGACGAGGAGGTTGTGTATGGCATCAACACATGTATAGAGAGGATGACGCCGAGTAAGCCCTTAGAGACAATTCTTGATGAGTTGTAGATTTACAAGGTTGTAGAGAGTAGGATCTTTTTGTTTTCTGTTCTACATGTTGAAGGAGAATAACCCAACATCTAGGGAAAACAAATCGAGTCCTTTGATTATAGTCTCGTTACTCGTAGATAATAGACTTCTTTATTAAATGCAATCCTAGACTTCTTTTTTAAATGCAAGCAAAGTTTTAAATGTCCATTTGCAAATTTGTGGTGGGAAGATTATGGTGCAAAAACACCAAATACCAAATATGCAAAGGCTAGCCATCTATATTTTGTGCTTGCCATGTAGCTCTTTTGGTTGTGAACATGATTGGAACATGTATGAGGCCATTCACACAAAATGATCTTGTTATTGTGTGGTACAATCTTCATCTTCGTGTGAAACAAGTGGAGGGGAAGGGAGTCATGATGCGATTGATTTGGATGATATTGATTACTCAGATTGGATTGTTGAGGATGTGGAGCCCATGTTTATGGAGGAGATAGTAGATTTTGATTGAGAAGTAGCGAGAGGGCGGTGGCAAAGCATAGGTATAACTGCAAGAGTGCAATCTTCAAAGCACACATACGGGAAAATAGTTAGAACTATTCGTAGATAATAATGTAGCTCGATAAATGATTATCAAGAGAGAAGACACAAAGAAAAAGATAACACAAGACCCTCTCAAGGAAGCCAAACATTGCCTATTATTAGTCAAATAAAGAGCAACAACATTTGAAAGTATAAATCGACAATGACAAGAATTAGGGCCTTATATAGTCACTTTAACAAAATAAAAATATAAAATTAAATTGAATCACCTATGATTCAAAAATGTTAATATTTAATGCACACATAATAGGAAAATGTATAAAAGTCAGAAATATTTATAGATAAAACCATTCCCATTAGGGAAACCATTACCATCTTGAGAAAGGTCATAATCCCAAATGAACTCGGGAGCCATTGTCACTTCCATAATGTCACCCTTGGTATTTGACATGAAAATAAAATCATAAATTCACCAACGAATTGAAGAAAAACGTCTTTCTATATAAAATTGACATTATCTACTAGTGACCCAAAGTGTTTGCTGAGTGGAGTTCCCAATATTTTGGCGTGTGCCCTCACTAGTTCACCAACTTGCAACTTTTGATTCTCGTAGAGCTTAAAATGCTCCAATGTAGTTTACAATTCATCCTAACAGAAGGCTTTGCAATTCTTGAGTGAGAGGCATGTTAGAAACATAAATATGTTCATGGAAAAAATGATCACAATGTGACTCCCAAAAAAATTTGAAAGAACAAACATTAACATTAATATCCACATGAAGATGGTGTTCTTCCTACTATTGAAATGAAGCTTCTAATTGTTCTCGAGTTAATTGATGTGGAGGCATATTGGAAAGGAAATGCAATGAAGTAAAACAAAGACCGTTGAAAGATTGCAACTATGAATGCGAAGCAGAGAAAGTCAAGGGCATGAGAAATGTCTATTAAACAAATCCAAGGGAGGATACTGACATGTAGCATGTGCGGGGTGGCTACCCTTCATTCTCCAATTACCTCCTTAATCCACCGATAGATGGGAATCTAACACTGTTGCGATAGCCATTCGTCAAATTATTTACAAAGTAGAGATGAATTAAATCATAAGGAAGCTACCGTAAATATTCCATCGCCACTTTATAAAGCTGCTTACAAAGTAGATAGAAATATTATCGAGGGAGTGATTGAGTCAAATAATGTCATTCAAAGGTGCAATTATCAACTTCACGACTACTCTTAATTATAAGAATTTTTATTCCCCACAACCATTGAAAAATGGTTCATTGGGAAAGGGTCGTACATTTACATTAAACATTACGCATCCAATTTCCTTTTGTTAAAATTTTAGCTTCCAAAGTTTACCTCCATTGTAGGAAGCCTTATTAGGGTAAAATTATGAATGATTTCTTCAACATCTATGATTACACTTTGTAGTTAGATTGCACTGAAATGTCTAGTCTTGGCTCGTACTGGGTTTGAAACGTACTTAGTATGGAAATCGGTAATAGTACTCCTGGGTACTCTGTGGGTACGTATCGGGTACATAAAACCGTACCCAAGATGTACCTGGGGCACGTGGGTACGTACCCACAACGTACCTGTTGGAGCTCAAAATTGCACCCTACCTTGAGTCATAGACAACTTAGGATTTTGAAGCAAACACGGGACTGCCTCTCCAAGTTGTGGGACTTATATTGTGAGATAGACCTCCAGAGAAGGCTGGTTTCTCTACCTATTTCTAATGCTAAAACTACTCCTAATGCAGAAAGAAAATCCTAAACTAAACATGCCAAGGGACCAGGGTTAGAAGGAGATGCATGAAAAGGGAAATCCTAAGCTAAAAGGGTAGTGATAACACCAGAAAAGAGGTGATGAGTACTCTTATGAGGGAAGATGTGGAAAAATGGGCAGAGAGAGGGTAGACAAACGTGCCACAACCCAAAATAACATCTAACTTGCCACTTTCGCGAAACACAATCAAAATTGGAGCCTGCAAATGAAAGAAATATGCACAACACATCACAATGGTAAAAGGAAGGCAAGAATGCAAATAAAACGGGATAGGTAGATAGAACATGCCACAAAACATATTTTATTGCCTTAAAATATGCACAATCGATTACAAGTGAAACAAAAGGAAAGAAAAACATCTATAGAGGCCAAAATGAAGGTTCGCCGCTCATAGCTGCTTGGGAGACCATTTTGACATGGTTCCTTTGCAGTTTAGAATGTCCATCCCCTTTCAAAACGAAAGATTTTACAATATATAGCTTGAAGAAAAGAGAGAGAAGAGAGAGGAAAGAGAAGGGCACGACTTTTGATCATTTAACCACCAACAATCTACATTAAAGTCTTCTGCAAAGCACATGGGCAATCTACAAAGTCATTACTATGTCTATTTCGTCTTGCAGAAGGAAATGAAGCCATACTTCATCAATTTTGGTGGTTGAGCTACCTTATTTGATTGTTTGCGTGCCGTCAGGACTGCTCTTCTCTCTTAGATGCCGTGTTTTCCATTTTGACCCATTAAATGCCACCAAAATCAGATTTTGCTGATGCCAAGTTGAAGGGCTCGAGGAGATCTTTCCAACAATATAAATTGTCGATTTGGAGCTTTGGATCAAAAGATATGGCCTCTTGAAGATTTGTCTGTTGGGAGGCACAAGAATTTGACACATACCCACACAGGTTTTTTTTTTAGTGCAAAAAAGAAATTGAGGGCTTTGATTGGATTTGAACCTTGAAAAGTTCATGCGAGATTCAATGTTGCCAATAGGCTCCCAAGGGTCAAGAGAGATGATAAGGACTGTATTTGGTTGACTTACTATTTGGGGACTTGCTTGTTGCTCCTCAAGGGTCCTTTATTCTTTAGTTAATTTGGAAGGCATGGGAACAAGTGAAGCACTTGGTGGTTGGGCAGCCTATCTTCTCTTCCTTTGACACTAGGTGCCAAGCCTACAAATTGATTTGGTGGAATCTGAAATGTTATGACAAGATCCTTTCCTTGACAAGAGGCTTCTCTGCCGTCCTTTGGTTTGAGAAAGGAATTAAAATATTTCATGACTTGTACAAGTTTGGGAAGTGGATGGAATGGACAGACCTTAAAGTTTTCTATAAGTTTCCTCAATCTCAGTTCAAAATGTATACCATGCTCAGAAATGCTTTCACAACTCCCTCTACTAAACTAATTATGGAGGATGAGATGGCTTCTAATTCATACTAAGCTTGATGTTTGCTTCTAATATTTTATAGGTTGTTGGGACTATAAGCTTGGTGTTTTCTTTAAATTTTAATATATATTTATATTTTTAATTTTTAAAAATATGTTGTACGAATGTACCCACACCGTATCGCACCGAGGGTATAAAAACTTGCCATTTCAGTGTACAAAACCCGTACTGTACCCGTATCCTGACAGTCTAGCTTGTAAGTCAACAACTGGGAATTTTTTTCTTTTTGCTGCTTTAATGATCAGCTTGGAGTCTACTTCCACTTCTAGCTCTTTCTATCCAACTTTCAATAGAATTCTGTCCTTTGCTTGATTATTGGTGGGCTTTCTCTTTTCTGTAATCTTTAAAATTTTCCAATAAGGCCAAACCTTCATGATTCTTAAATACACACTCTTCTACTTGTAAATGATTACCTTTTAGTTTTAGCTTTTTCATTGGAATTGAGTTTGAGTTAGTTCCCAAAATATGAAACGCATTGCAACATACTGCTTTGCAACATTTATGACAGCTCCTTTAGCAAGCAATGATTTTGTCTTATTATTGTATTTACAGTGATGACAACTTATGCCCATATCAACACTACACTCTTAACGTATTATCAAATCTTAAGATCGATGGCGCAGTGGGTGTAATGTCCTTTTCTAGGGCTAAATCTCAAAATAAGGGTTTGGCCTTAAACCCAAATCTGAAATTGTACCTTCAAACACACAAACATCAAACTGAAATAGTTGAGAATGCTCTTCAAACAATCAACACACAATATAAATCAGTCCTCTAGGGCAGCGAATTGCATATGAGGTTCACATCAACATTTAACCATGCAAATAGAGCTGAAATGCCACCAAAATAATTTATCCAACCACGGCAATATTTATCAATCTCAAATACATCAAAATATGGAGAAATGAATGATAAATCACAACTATTATTAATTTTTATTACAACCATACAGCCAAACCGAGGGCTAGAAAAAAATAGATAAACTCCTCCTAAAATCACCAAAATATAAATTTCGGTCTTATAAATTATGAGGAACAAGAATACCAACTAAAAATACCAAAATGTGCTCTAAAACACACTGAACTCAACCCTCAAGCAAGCTGCGTAGGGCTGGAAATGTAGATCAGTTACATAAAATCACCTTGAAGTACCGATATGACCTCTGTGTGAGTTCACCCTTACACACAAGAGGGTCTTCATCCCCTAGCATGATCCTCTTGAAGGGTTTTGTCTTCAATAGGTGACCAAGGAAGGGTTTCCATCCTTCGATGGTAAGAAGAGAACCTACTTGGTCCACCTTCAAGGGAAATCAATATCAAAATTAGCATAATCCTCCTTTAGCAAGTCGAATCACCTTATATTGGCTTTGAAGATGTCTATGAGCGAGATAGAATCCTCTATGGATGCCAACCCCCTTAATGAAGGAAAAGAACCTTAAAGTCACCATGTAGGCCTCCACAAGACCGACCTCCATAATGAAGAAATAGAAATCCTCCTTGCATTGTTGGACAAGTCTTCCACCACCTAGTCGAACCACTCCAATGCCATGATTAGTAAATAAAATAATTAATTACTAGAGTACAATACTTACAACCATGGCGAGTTTCCCTCCCTAGCTCCTTCCTTGATGCCCACGGGAAGAGGAATGGGCATAAGGTCTTCCATATCGAACTAGCTTGGAAAAGGGGACATTACAGTCCTCCCTTCCCAAAATTGCTTGCCCTCAAGCAATTGCAAACTTGGATATCAATAACCTGGATCCTGTACTTGTCAAATGAAAGAGCTCTTGTCAATAAAAGCTCATATGCCCGAATACCATTATACCAAGTTAACTAAATCCCATAGCTCTCAAGTGGAACAACTCTTACCCACAATGGTCATGCAATGTCTACTCCTTCCATCACCCCTATCTATGTGCTCTTCCTCAATGAAGCCTTCTACCCAAAACATGAGAACATCATTCAACCTAGCTTGCATGTAAGCTTAAAATAAGTCATGAAAGCCATAAATCACTTGGGATTCCATCCAATTCAGCACTAGGATGGCTAGGAGTGTCTTCACTAGTGGAGCTTCACCATTATCATTACCATGCAAGGAAACCTTCTTAAATTGCACATGGGTACCGCTGTTCATGACTGAAAATATTGTGACCAACAATATAGAAATGATACAAATATGACAAACCCATGCAAGCTTTAGTAATATGATTGATATAGAGGTGGTAGGTACCCATATAAGGATTGCAAACTCTCCGTCTTCAGCTGCAATCCCATATGCTCCCCCATGTGATTGGGTGAGAAACAAACTCAGCTGCTCTTTTCTTTTAATACCTGTACCTTGGCCTCCAAAAGATGATTCCAAGCTGCCCCAAACTAATCTCTTCAAAATTTGACTCAAATAAGAACTTATGAATGCTGGTATATAAGTATAACAACCATAATTGGCCCAGAATTTCTTCCCAAACAATACCAAATATGTTGGAACATTGGCCTTGTTCTCAATGAGTGAACCTTTTTACACACAATTTCAAATGAAAAGAACGTCTTCAAACCTAACCCTCTATTGCTGTCCCAAGAAGATATGCACAACCCAACAAATAAAATTGAGAAAAACACCTCATCACGGTTGTGACATAACATTTCATTACTCAAATTCAGAATTGTAGTGGCCAACAAACATCTTGTGAGAGTTACCCTTACCTTGTCAATGTCACTAGAAGAAGAGCACCACTTCCTTGTGATCGAAATCCACATGGTGGCTGTAAATAGAATGTGGAACCAGCTGGAAATAACAGCCACAAGGTCTAAAACAACTCCCATAATGATTCGGGGTTCATGATCCACATTTTCCAAACTCATCTCATTCATGTTAGAAAGATGACTTACACCCCAAAGCTCCCATGGAATCCATGTCTCATTAGGCCTTCTTGCTAGGTGTGTTTTAGAGAGCCAATCCCAAACAATAACATGATATATTACTCCACCTTGGTTCATGAAAATTGAATTATTGCATACCTTGTAGCAAGCTGAGTTTATATCCCATGCGGCTGAATTTATATTTTCAGTGGATGAATTATCCATCACCTTCACATACATCCAAAAGTGGCAATCTTGAAAGTAACTTGAGTCCCACAAAACCATAGCAAGATGTTTCATACAATCTTGAAAATAACATCTAGTTTGCTTACCATCTTTACACCTTAGGTATTTAGCTGGAATTATCTTCTTTGGTCCATTCCCTACGATCTTGTCTTCACGCGTAATACTTCGCCCCCCAAGAGTGTTTTATTAACCGGAAGCATTGATCCTTCACCATGTGTGATGTCCCTTTTTGGGGGACCTTGGGAAATGACCAAAAACTGAAGATAAACAACACTTTTCAGATTTTTAGTGAGCTGCTAGAGACTGAAATAAATGTATAAAAATCCTTACTTTGCCAGCCTACACCCTTTTAGGGCAGCGACCTGTTTTGGGGTTTCAACCCCTTCTTCATGCCTTCAAAAACCTTTCAATCATCGTCACTTGAATTTCTAAAATTATGATATATCCTCAACAATCATATAATGCAAGAAATCTGATTTTTAATGCCTTAGATATGGAGATATGAATTTCAACAAACCTTGTCTCGTAGCGTTTTTAAAGAAATTCATGATTCAACTTAAGAAGCAACAAAAACCATGAAACTCAAGATATTGGCCTTATAAATTATGACGAATAAACGAGTAATTTCAGAATTGCCAAATGCACATCACACATACCAAATATCTATCACCAAGTGGGTCGCTCCACTCCAAATAAATAGAATATTGCACCGAAGAGACCAAAACATGCAAGAAGAGATACTTTATTGCTTTCGAAATTTGCTTGCACACACCAAAATCTCATGAAGGGTTTTTGTCCTTCACAAGTTTTTCAACCAAGGGTTTTTGTCCTTAGATGAGATTCTCAACTCTAAGGGTTTCGTCCTTGAGAGAGAGAGTAAAAGGGCTACACTAGCCAACTTTCACCAAAATAAGAATAATCTCCAAAACATGAATCATTAATGCCCAAGCGACCTCCTTAAATAGCCATGAGGAGTGCTTAAACAATCATAAACATCATGGCCGACCCCTTAAGTAAGTGCTTTTAATATTATAAAGGTATTTGGAGCCTACATGCTCATAATACCTTAATTACTAAACTACTTAAATTCCTCTATTGGAGCAAAAGGATTCCAATAGGATAAATGATAATCAATGAAAACGACTATCTAATCAACAATAAAAATATAATCCAAATTTCCCCTTGCTCTTCTCCTTAGACCCACGGGGAAGGAATGGGTTAAGGACTTTAGAATTTAGCCTCCAAAAAGGGACCTGACAGTCCTTGCTTCCCAAGATTGCTCGTCCCCAAGCAATGATGAACTTAGCTGCTCCAAATCCTTGACCCCTTCTTGTGAGGATCCTTCTTGATTCCCGTGAAGAGCTGGTTTTCGTGACAAGGCATCCGCTGCTGCAATGTTTTTCCTCTTGACATATTCGATGTCGAAATCAAAAGCTTGTATCTTGATTATCTAGTTTTGTTGCCTTTCGTTTAGGTTCTTTGGTTAAAGGAAGAACCCAAACTTTTATGGTCGGTCTTCATTATAAGATTCCCACAAACAAGATATTGCCTACATTTGACCAAGGCATGCATAATGACCAACACCTTATTATCATGAATGTGAAGATTTTGCTCATGTTTCTTGAGTTCCCTGTTTTATAATGCAATAGGATGCTGATTTTGCATTAGGAAAACCCCTATTCTTTCATCGGTTGCATCAAATTCCATCATAAATGGAAAATAAGCATTAGGTACAACAAGTACTTGGCATGAATACATCACCTTCTTAGTTAAATCAATTAGAAGGGCTGCAAGCTGAGAAAAGTCCCGCACAAACCTTCTGTAGTAGCGGCACAACCCAAGGGACCCTCTGAATTGTGAAACGGAGATGGGAGGAGGCCAAGCAAGTATGGCATGTATTCTTTGTTGATTCACATGTACCCTTTGAGACTTTATGATATATTCTAGGTACATAATTTTGCTCAAATCAAATCCACATTTGAATTTCTTTGCAAGTAAGGACTACTGTTCTAAAACTCCCATCATCATATCAAGGTGTTGTAGATGTTCTACCCATGTTTTGCTATATCCCAAGATCATCAAAGAAAATAAACACCAATTCAGTACTTACCGAATATGAGGTCCATACATGATGGGAAGGTGGTAAAAACTGAAAATTGCTCTAGAAGGACTGAGAATATGCAATCAGCTGTTATATCCATTCTAAAATATGTAAAAAGTGTACAATCTTTCTTTGCACATGTATGGACATGATTGCTCCAATGACTATGTTTCATTTTTCCTTCATTCTTTATCCTCCTCATGTTGTTTGCCAAATTCCTCCTTGCATTCTTAGCTATGATCAGTCCCTTCTCTACTGCTGGTAATGAAATAAAATCAGTCTTTCCTTGCTTAACATGCCTACCATTTCCATTTCTGATTTCATGAATTCTGACTTCTTCATTTTGTAAGTGGAACTTCAACCCCTTCTTGTGGATTTTGAGGGTAAATTCCCCTAAAGTTTGGAGCTCTTGACCCCCAAAACGATATGTGCCTCAGCTGAACTTAAAACAAAGAAGTCAATACAAAATCCATACCTTTTCATGGGAATAGTGAGTTGTGGTATCTTTCTTGTGCAAAGAGGATATGTTCCATAAGTTATGGTGACCGTGAAGCCTTTGAAACCAACCTTGTTTGGCCCCATCCTTCTTGCCAATTCTTCTTCAATAAACTGATGCATATTGCCATTCTCTATAAGCATGGTGACCCTTTGGTCATGAAGAAGACCCCTCACCTGGAATGGGTGATGTGTGCCACATTTTATAGTAAGAATGCTGCCCATCCATTCCATTCTTTCTAGTTCTTCCATTATTATGGAACCATGGGTTAACCACATATGAAACTGAAAATTAGAATCACCATCATTTCCCTCCATAATGATTTTGAAATCAGGTATTCCTCCCCATGTAAATCTCAACATATCACCTATATGCCATGTGCGGAAACACCTTTGAAATTGATCCCAAGTATCTATATGCTTTTTACTACAAAAAGTACTTCTTACCTCATCACCCCGTGAAGTATGATGTGCATGATGATATCCAATCAGCGGTGACATAGGAGGATACAACACACATGAGACATGAGTACTCTTCCTAACCAGCTGTCCATGGTAACAAATCTGAAATGATATATTGGCAAAAACTGAGATATCCTCATACCGTGGGCTGCCTATGACACTCTTATGACTCAGAATTTCTGAGTTCAAATCAGCACTCTTCCTTGGCATGGTTTCATCACCGGATGAGATCTTTCCCTTCCACATTTGTCGGTACTTGTCTTGGGTAACCCCGGGCTTCTTGTTAAGGCTGAGTATTCCATCAAATGACCTCCTTTTGACTGCTGTCATAAACAGACCAGCAAGCTGACTGTTATCATGTCCATTTGAGAAATGGGTTCCAACCATTCCTTTTGCTTCCCCTTCTTGCTCCTCACCCTTCCTTTCAGTCCTAGATTCATCACATGCTAAAATATCATCAATATTAATTAAACAATGATCATTGATTACCTCATAATGTTGACCCTTTGGGATTACAATGGGTGTAAGCGTCATGGCCTTAGATCTCTTGACCACCGAATCTTCTTCCTCAATGACTCCATCTTCTATTGTCATATGAGAATTGCTTGAGCTATTCACTTCATCCTCTTGTTCCTCAAGCTTCCCTTCATCCTTCTCGCTCATGCTCCCAAGTTCCCTTAGTATTTTTCCACATGCAACCATTAGAATTCAAGGGAAAATTATTGACAATTAAAAATTCTTTACCTTCCCTTTCTCTTGGTTCTTGCTTGGCCATTTCTTCCTCTTCTTGTGCTTTCCTAGGGCTGTAAGAAAAATCAATCAAGGGTTCACCTTTGGCAATGGCGGTGGGTGCTTCTAGGGCTCCCAAAGGCTGATCCTTCACCCCAAACAACTGCTGCAATGGTTCTTCCTCTTTTGTCACCTTGGAAGGGTGGCTATAAAAGGAAGTTGCCTCTTCGATCTTCATCATGATTTCTCCATCTTGTAGTTGATCCGCTACATGCTCTTTGACTTGCTTCTTCACATTGGAGGGTTTTCTTCCCTCAATGGATGAGACCTTTTTGCCAAGGTCCTTTGATGGGGTTCGGGCATTATGCCTTGTGCCAATTCCCACTCTATGATTCTCTATTTCCACAAAATCCTCAAAGGAAAGGGCATCACGCACCATCTCTCGGAAGAGCTTGATATGCTGCTGCCAAGCTGTCACTCCTTGAAACCCTTTCTTTCTTGAGCGAACCACCTCCTTGCATATTTTGGATGGCTTGGACAAGCCTATCCAATGCATCCACCATTCCATCTTGGGATTTCGTAATCATCTCGAATTTTCCCATGCTTCGGAGGCTGGGAGGATGATGCTCTGATACCACTGTAATGTCCCTTTTTGGGGGACCTCATGAAATGACCAAAAGATGAAGATAAACAACAATTTTCAGATTTTTAGTGAGCTGTTAGAGACTGAAATAAATATATAAAAATCCTTAACTGCTGCCAACCTACACCCGTCTAGGGCAGCAACTTGTTTTGGGGTTTCAACCCCTCCTTCGTGCCTTCAAAAACCTTTCAGTCAACTTCACTTGAATTTCTAAAATTATGATATATCCTCAACAATCATATAATGCAAGAAATCTGATTTTTAATGCCCTAGATATGGAGATATGAATTTCAACAAACCCTTGTTTGCAGCGTTATTTTAAAAATTCATAACTCAACTTGGGAAGCACCAAAAATCATGAAACTCAAGATATTGGCCTTATAAATTATGGTGAATAAGCTAGTAATTTCAGAATTGCCAAATGCACATCACACATACCAAATATCTATCTCCAAGTGGGTCGCTCCACTCTAAACAAATAAAATATTGCACCAAAGAGACCAAAACATGCAAGAAAAGATACTTTATTGCTTTCCAAATCCGCTTGCACACACCAAAATCTCATGAAGGGTTTTTGTCCTTCACAAGTTCCCCAACCAAGGGTTTTCGTCCTTGGATGAGATTCTCAACCCAAGGGGTTTCGTCTTTGGATGAGATTCTCAACCGAAGGGGTTTCGTCCTTGAGAGAGAGAGAGAGAGTAAAAGGGCTACTCGAGCCAATTTTCACCAAAATAAGAATAATGCTCCAGCGAATTGAAGGTAATCATGAGGAACCAGAAATGCCCTTCCTTCATGGACGTACCCTTCCCTAATGTCATCTTCATATATTTCATGCAAATCTGATTTTTCTTTTCCATTTTTCTGCCATGTGCCATCATTAGAAATCAATGAATCATCTTTGAATATCAAAGGATTTTTACCTTCCAACTCATGCTTCATGATTTCCTTCTCTTTCCTAGGCTCGTGCTTCAAGATTTCATCAAACCTTTGACCCTTCATACTGCTGTTCTGAAAATCAGTCAATGGCTTGTTCTTAGAAAGAGTGATGGGTGCTTCTAGGGCTTCAATGGGTTGCTCCCTCTCAATGCTCATCAACTTCGGTTCTTCTTTTCTTTGATCATGATGGAGGGATTCTTTCCCCTTAGGGTTGTAATATCTTCCGCATTTTTCTTGGGCATGGCTTGGGGTTTAAACCTTGGTCTAAGTCCCATTTCACCTTTCTTCAACCCTATAAACTCAGTGAGTGACATGACATCACAAATCTCATCTGGAAGAGCCATGTACTCCTCATAGATGGTAGCAATACTCTGCCCTATTGAATGTCTTGTTCCCACCTTGAATGACTTCTTTCCTTGGAAGGAAAGTAAGCCTAGTAGTTGAACCATTAGTTGATCCTTGGGGTTGTCGCGAAGTGCATTGATGCACCAAAGTGACACAACAATAGGAGAAATGACAGGCTCTTACGTCCTACTCATTTTAGGATCACTTAAAGTGTGATTCAATGCATGAGTTGCAGGGTATTGATCATTTAAACCAATAATAAGGGTGTATTGCTGGATTGTTAATCCTTGTAGTGCCACTCTTGCAATTTCTTCACCCGATTTATCTTTGAAGGCTTCCTAAACTAATTTAATGTAAGGATAATACTCAAATAAATCAAAAGGGAAAAGAAAAGGCAGAGAGAAGAAATCTGCTGAGACAAATGCATTTGAGATCTTTAGTGCATGATTTTGGAAATAGCGTGCTTTCCTTGTTAAACCAACAACACAAAACTCAATTATTACTCAAATTTTAATGCCACTGATGCATGGATTCAAAGGGAATGAAAACAAATGAACTGTAAATCAAATTTATCATATCAATTGCTGAATGCACATTTAAATGATAAACTTAACCTGCAGAAAGCTATAGTAATTAAATCTAAACTTGCAAATGCACAATTCAAACAAATTACTGAAGGAAAGTTAACTTGTGATACATCAAGCAATAAAGATCATAAACACATAATGTCTAAGACAGAGATGGGAAAATGTAAATTAGACAAATTTCAGCTTGCATGAGTTAAGTTTCAAATTGGCTCGCATTCATTTATGAAAAATGAAACCCCCTTTAAGAGAGCAGGAGTAGACATATTTATACGATTTGGGGGTCTCACTTCACCGCCCTTTCCCAAAAATGATTACAAAATTAAAGAATATTACAAAGATAGCTAGCCATTCATGAAATATGCTAACTAATTCTTGTTAGGATGATTATAATGGGGACGAGGTCAACATTTCTCTAAGAGAACAAAATATAATGACTGGGTTCTTGTTTTACCACGACCCCCATTTGAATTGGGTCTGCCTGTGTGGGCCCTTCTTGGGTTGGATCAGATGGAGTTGGCCTCTTTCCTACTGCAATCAAAACTTCCCTGCAGTTTTTGTAGTCTTCATCCAACTTTCCTTCTTGGGTAAGGTCAACAATGGGCTTCCTAAAGAGTTTAGGAGCCTTATCCAATAGGGTCTTTAGTGAAGCTATGGCCTTTCCCATGATCTCCTTCAATGTTTCCATCTTTTGGACCTTTTCCCAACCTTGAGAAACAATCTCAATGACTTGGGCTGCCTCTGCCTCATTGGCTTCTGCTATATTCTTTTGAAAATTTGCTAAGAATTGGTTGAGCAATCGTGCAAATTCATCTATAGGCACTAACTCTTGGCTTTCCTTGAGGACCCTTGTGAGAGTTGCCTCTAAAAATAGTTGACTTCCTCTTGAGATCTCATCATCAAGTTGATGAGGAATTCTGTTTATTTGTTCTGCCCATAACTTCAAGGACTGCTTCGTATAGTTGACATATGTTTGGCATATACCAATATCTTCTATGGTAACTATAGTAGGATTTCTGCATATTCCTTCTTCAATGGCCTTGGCCATGACTCTTAACATCCTCTGCATCACGCCCATTCTTTCAATGACTGCATTGGTCTTCTTGGAGAAAGCCATTTCTTTCTTCTCGGCATCAATGCTTTCCTTGACCACATCATATAGGCTGAGCAGGGCTTCTTCTACATTTAAGGCAATACCCACGGAGACAGTGGCTTTGGCCTGAGTTTCTAGCTCTTTGTTTCTGTCCTGCATTCCTCTCACTAATTCTGCTGCCAACTCTGTTGAGGCCTTAATGTAGGATACTGGATCCTCCTCATATTGTGCTACTTGAGAACCCTTGGCCTTCTTTTTCTTGGTGAGGGAGAAGAGGTCTTCAGATGTTTCATGCCAAATGATGGCATGTTGTGTGGACATCCTCTTCCTTGTCACCCTTCTTAAAGTCCCTGTTTTAGGATTATACTCAATGTTTATCAAGGGTTCCTCTTGAGCTACCCAATCTAGTTGCTCCCTATGGGTGATCATGGCTTGCTCAACCCAATCTTGTTGAGGATCTGTTGGAGGAACACTTGCAGGGGTTGTCCGAACTGACTCAATTCGTGCTTTCTCTGTTCGGGCCTCTATTTGTGTAGCTTCATCATCTGAAGAAGATAAATCATATGCTACTAAGGTAGATCCTTGACTTGGCTCAGAATGATCTCTTGGACCTTTGGGATATTTCTTGTTCCTCTTGGTTCTAGAGGAGTTGGAGAAGCTGTGCCTTGGGACTGCCTTGGAGGCTCTAAATAACCAG
This sequence comes from Taxus wallichiana var. yunnanensis, assembly GCA_018340775.1. Taxonomy (NCBI): domain Eukaryota; kingdom Viridiplantae; phylum Streptophyta; class Pinopsida; order Cupressales; family Taxaceae; genus Taxus; species Taxus wallichiana. Next base: position 244,042,430 of record CM031243.1, on the reverse strand, counting down.
GTTCTCCTTTCCTTGTGAATTCTCTTTTAATTACCCCTCTTGGTAGAGGAATTTCCCTTGTTGTCTTCATGTTTTGTTGGACAAGGTTGTCATCTGTTTGGGTGATCCACACCCAGTCATTAACATCAACCTCATGAGCATATGCTAGATTGATTTTCCCCTTGAGTGACTCCAAATGCTTTGCCACTCTCTTTCTTGGGTCATATTGTCTCAAGGGGTGTTTGGGCAGGTTGAAGGAATTGTGGTGGCCAGCTGCAGTTCTAAGATCTGACCACCTCTTGAATTCCCTACATCCCATTGTAACTGATAGAGGGTGAAGCCTAAGCTTTTTGTCCTTGCATTTGCCTGGCCCGCTATGCCATTGCAAATTTGATAGGCAACTTCTTGTGTAGCCATCTTATCGGGCACATAGTAACGTAGCTGCAATGGTGGTGTAAGCGACCCTTCAATCATAATTACTTTGTATGCTCAAGATAGAAGAAGGAAGCCCCCATTTGTCTGATTGATTCAAGGACATTTCAAAGATTTTGGGCATTGGTGACTCATGCATTTCCTTGTAAAGTGTGGGGTAAAAGGATGTGCAAAAATCCTCAATATGGGCCTTGAATCTATGGGCATACATGTTTGAGTAAAGCTCGTTTACTTCCGAGAGGCATGATGGGGACCATGGGTTACAGAATTCGGGACATTGGAGGACTTCGTAGACCACATCCAATAGATAGGTGGTCATAAAGAATGGCTTCTTATGATCAATAAAGGAAATTCTTTGGGAGATTAGATTAGATGTGACCACTTTCCTAGAGAAGGATTTTTGTGGTCATCTATAATTATTGCAAGAAGGGGAAGCCAAGCGACATCAAGTTTAGTAATGGAAGGGTTTCCACATAACCTGTTCATCAGTGCCATGCCAATACGGACTCTAAGCTTGAATCTTTGAATAAGGATGTCATTTAGATGAGGATCATCCATATTGTCATTGGGTCCTTGGCCCAACTTTGTAAAATACTTCTAATTTGCCTTGTGGCCATCCAAGATTCAATTGTGGTTGAATTATAGATAGTGTCAGTCAGGAAACTTATAATAGGATTTAAAGGCATATCCAACAAAGAAAGCTATTCTATTTGTTTCAAATTGAGAAAACAAAGCCCAATTCTTTGCCTTAGCATGAATAATAAGGAAGGAGAGCGATTCCAGACACGGGAATACCTCGGGTTTGGCTGCAACCAAATAGAGGTCGGTTGACTTCCCTACTTCATCTATGGTGTTTGTGTCGAGTCTCTCCCTTTGAATGGTTGAGAAAACTAACTGAATAATGTTGGAATTCATGGTCAAGTGAAGTAGAGTTGAACACTATCCCGTATTACCCTCGTGTCGGAATAAGAATACATAAATGCATCCACGTTTGAAGGTCCTGGTTCTCCCGCCATGGTTGAAGATTAACAACTTGCAAAGGCTACTGATGAATTCTTGAAACAATCTGCTTGAAAATGGGTGAAAACGGGATTAAACTTTCACATGCAATCTTGTAACTTGAAGGCTCAAATGAATTTCCTCGGTTAACACAATATTCTTATAATTTGGGCAATCTTTCATCTAAAATGGCGTGCTCGTATTAATGGTACATAATGTATGACTTGATGTTTTTTTGCCTCAGGGAATGTTGCTTTTTTGAATTGATTAGCCTTTTGAATGTGGGCCTTACACCTATGCAGCCTAGGCTAAATCATAGCCGTCAGTTTAAATCAGCCTTTTGATTTTTGGGACATGGGAGCCACATATATGACATGTGGGATGCCACGTGTAACACTGGAATTGGTGCCTTTTTCAATTGATGACATGTTTTGACTTTATTTGATTTTGACCTTCTTTGACTCTTCCTGCACTTGGAAGTGCGAGTTGATGTTAACATGAAGTGTGAGGTGCGAGCTTTGAAAACTCAGTACTCGCATCTTACTATTCGGTCTTTTGAACACTCGCACTTGGAAAGTGTGAGTTTTGAATACTTGCATTTGCGAGCTCTTCCTTATTGGATACTCACACTTGGAAGTGCGAGTTCTCGCTCTTTGAAATTCTTGCTTTGGAAATTCTCGCACTTGGAAGTGCGAGGTCTTGCTGTTTGACCTGCGAGGAAAAGTCAAACTTATAGTTAGCCAAAATTCAAACTTTGAAGTGCAAGAGTTTTATAAAGTGCGAGTGTGAGTGCGAGAAAATCATAGAGTGCAAGTGCGAGGAAGAAGAAATGAAATATTTCAATTTTACCAACTTGTATAAACCAAAAGGGGGTCCCCACCCATTTAAGAAAATGCAATCATTTTTCAAAGGTGGGGCGATTATGCATTAGCAAAGTGTTAACTCTGGATAAGTTGCCCTCACCATAAAGAGGCCTTGCTTCATGGAATTTTTGTAGGGTTAGAGCCAACAAGTCCATGGTGTCCGCCAATCAAACTTGCCCTTCAATGAGCTTATTGATTTTGGCTCCTTGTGAATCTTGGTGGGCCATGCTAAGCTCTTCAACCGGCTGATCTGAGTTCTTCTTCACAATGAAACCCTCCAGTGGGAGGATCGAAGCTCTGATACCACTATAATGTCCCTTTCTAGGGCTAAATCTGGAAATAAGGGTTTGGCTTTAAACCCAAATATGAAATTGCACCTTCAAACACACAAACATCAAACTGAAATAGCTGAGAATGCTCTTCAAACAATCAACACACAATATAAATCAGTCCTCGAGGGCAGCAAATTGCATATGAGGTTCACATCAACATTTAACCATGCAAATAGAGTTGAAATGCCACCAAAATAATTTATCCAACCACGGCAATATTTATCAATCTCAAATACATCAAAAATATGGAGAAACAAATGATAAATCACAGCTGTAATTAATTTTTATTACAACAACCATACAACCAAACCAAGGGCTGAAAAAAATAGATAAACTCCTAAAATCACCAAAATGTAGATTCCGGCCTTATAAATTATGAAGAACAAGAATACCAACTCAAAATACCAAAATGTGCCCTAGAAGGCACCGAACTCAACCCTCAAGCAAGTCGCCTAGGGCTGGAAATGTAGATCAGCTGCATAAAATCACTTTGAAGTACCAATGTGACCTCCGTGTGAGATCACCCTTACACACGAGGGTTTTTGTCCCCTAGTGTGATCCTATTGAAGGGTTTCGTCTTCAATAGGTGACCAAGGAAGGGTTTCCGTCCTTCAATGGCAAGAAGAGAAGCTACTTGCTCCACCTTCAAGAGAAATCAATATCAAAATCAGCATAACCCTCCTTTAGCAAGTCGAACCACCTTATATAGGCCTTGAAGATGTCAATGGGCAAATAGAATCCTCTAGAGAGGCCGACCCCCCTTAATGAAGGAAAAGAACCTTAAAGTCACCATGTAGGCCTCCACAAGACCGACCTCCATAATGAAGAAATAGAAATCCTCCTTGCATTGTTGGACAAGTCTTCCACCACCTAGTCGAACCACTCCAATGCCATGATTAGTAAATAACATACTTAATTACTAGAGTATAATACATACAACCATGACGAGTTTCCCTCCTTAGCTCCTCTTTTGATGCCCATAGGAAGTGGATTGGGCATAAGGTGTTCCATATTGAACTAGCTTGGAAAAGGGGACATTACAGTGGGATAAATTGTTCAAACTTTTATCATTAGTCTTGTTTACAATAATGTTTATCATTGTTTAAATTCAAGCCTTAAATAAACCTGTTGCGGATCTCAATGTGGTTTGAGTTTTTGATATGCTATAATGTAAAAGGCATGCTTTTCTGAAATAAAAGACACATCTATGACTGTTTTATTCTTTTCCTTATATTGACATCATGTGTATTGTTTGCTTGACCTGACATGATGATCAGATGATGGGAACCTTATGTTTTAAACTTTGCATCAGTGACCATTGCAATCTATTTGATTACAATCTTAACGCCTGTACTGTTTGCGCTTTACTTATATTTATAATTTCTTTTATGCTTCTGCAGATCCATGGAATTCACAAAAATGACTGAGTTCATGCAAATTTTATCATACAGGTTTTATTGTATTTTATGTTAATATATTACAATGCCTGTACTGTTTGCGCTTTACTTACATTTATAATTTCTTTTATGCTTCCGAGATCCATGGAATTCACAAAAATGACCGAGTTCATGCAAATTTTATCATACAGGTTTTATTGTATTTTATGTTAATATATTACAATATTAAAGATTGGAAAGCGTTTTTACATTATGTTGAGCCTTTTGGGAACATTCATGTTGGCAATGTGTAACATTGCCGTCATTTGCCCAAAGTATAGTTGCCTATATTTTCTTTCGTATTTTCCTGTTGTGGCAAATTTCAAAGATACATGGTTGGTTTCTCTTCAACAATGAAGCAAGCAAAGTGTGATCCAGATGGTATCTATTTCTGTGAGGAAGATGTGCTCTCTGCCTGGAAGCAATAGTTTCCTTGTTAGTTGTTAGCTCCCCAAAAGTTTTTTTAATGAAGTTGTTGGTGATAGATGGGAAGGCACCAATGCTCAAATGAATTAATCCTGGTTTGTGAACATCTAGGCTTGGGGAAATCTATTCTTGGATTTGCCATGATTGTTTTCTAAGATGACTTCTTATTTTCCTGGTACTATAGTTGTTGCATCTTTTCAGTTTGATTGTATCACAAGTTGAGATTAGTGTTTTGTAGTAAAATGAAGATAAGCTCACTTGTTACCCCATTATGCATGAAATTCGTAAAACATGCAGACAATACCTTCTGGCTACTAATTGTTTAAATATCTCCTTTGATCTATCAAAAACTACTTGCTGAAAGGATGGGTTGAATGCATTTGTTTTATAGTACTATATGTCTACATTCTACGGAAATCTCTAAATTGTTCATATAATATGTTCAGTTACTTTTTATACTTGCACAGGATAATCTTTTATGGAGCTTAAATCTTGGCAAAAACTGAAATGATAAATTGGGTATGAATTTCAATAATCTGGACTGAATACGCTTGATTGAATTGAAATAAAATCTAGGTAGCATGTGAGATGACAAACTGGCAACTGGCTTTGCAATGTTGTTTGTCTGCCCTTGTTTCAGGGAGTAAGGTGGTATTCCGTTCTTTTTGAGTGAAATGATTGCTGATTGTAATGATGATTACTGTTTTTAAGAAAATTCCAAAATGTTCTACTAAGAAATAGCTATAATGTTACCAAGATATTTGCTCATTAAACTATCTTTGGCCTAAGTTGCTTGAAGCAGGAAAATGGCTATATGTAAAAAGGTCAAGGTATCTTTTTATGTCCCAGACTTGGCGAACATGCTTCCTGAGTGTATGAGACCCTCCTTGTGGAGTCAAGGGGATTTTCTTCACTTCACTTATATATATTATTCAAGTTCTAGATCCTTTAGTTTTTACCACATGGCCAAGCTTGGGAGCAAATCTAGCCTTGGCCACTTCGGGTACATGATAAACGGGTGCTCATTGTGGTGTAACTTTGGAACTAAAAAGGGAATTCGTTTTGCTTCTCTATTTAGGGCTGGGACGGTTGAGTAACTTTGGAACTAGATGGGAATGATAACTTCACAAAAGTTTGATTTCTATAGCAAGCTTTGAACCCTCTTACAATGCAGACATGGCGAAGCGTGCTATTGATTAAAAAAATTCTATATGTAGAAGTAAAAGAGCCAAAAAACATTTTCCAATCTTGTGTGCTAATGCAAGATTTCCATATAAAAGTTATCATTATAATGAAGTCGGAGAGATCATTTTATGTTTGTTTTAAATTTCATATCAAACACAAGTTTGAAAAATATTAGACTTGAGTTGAAGTTGAACAAGAAAATAAAAACTTTACAACCGTAAAATAATGAATGATTTGTACTACATTTTTTTAAATTCATAGGGAAGAGTGTGATTGGATTCTTGACACAATAAAATCATTAAATAAGAAATCATAAGGTGAAAATAATGTGGTATAAGCATAGAAGCTTACTTGATTTCCTATAAAAAATTAGCTTTTGTGAAGAGTACGCTTGGTCCGCCACAATTGGACTTTATTAAGAGATTCTTTTTGATAGCACCAAAACCAAAGTGTAGAAGAGTTCTCAAACAAAAATCCCCTCCATAATCACATTCAAAACTTTCCTTTCAAGCATGGATTTAGTTTTCTCTGGAGTAAATTAGATTAAATAACGTGGACAACTTTCATTAATTTATTATATTTGCATTTCAATTTATCATTGAAGGGGTGGTTTGGAATCAGTTTATTTTCAATGATTGATTTATTGATCTCTGAGTACACTTATACTGATTTTTAATGATTAAATAATTTCCCACTTTTTTAGATTCAAGCTTGCTCATCTGAATTAGATGTCATTATTACATATCCATTTGTAGGTAAGTGCTTCAATTTGAATCATACTTTTTAATGACCTATTATCTTTCAACGGATGTTTTTAATTTATGCTACATTTTGTGATTTATTTTGGTTTATAAATAAATAAACATATTTTTGTTCAACTCTTTGAATAATTCTTATCTCTATGCAAAGAGATTAATTTAATTTTTTTATTGCAACTTGTTACATTTTTATGGAATTTAGAGAATTTACATATGCATATAAGTCCTAAGCCATGGTTCTTATGATTGCAATCAACACATGAACTTACATATTTAGAGAGTGCTTACCAATGAGATAATGGTTTTCAACAATTTGTACTGCATGCCTCTTTCACGAATCTTGAATAACCTACTTTCAACATGTTAGGTGTAATGCTCCGCTTCGTCGCCCTTAACCGGTGAAGTGTGGATCCCACCTTCACACTTGATTGTCGATACGAGCGTATTCCGCCAATTTCTTGGACGTTAGGACGTATTGGATCCCAGTCACAATGTCTAACACGAAGCTCCGAACACCTCGTTGGACACCAATTTCGCCTGGTTGTATCTTATGCTTTCAAATTCAAAATTACGTGTTATCTGTTCCCTTTTCTGCTATCACACTTATGTCTTTGCAAGATTTGTCTCTTTAACTCTTCCTCTCCGTGAAACCCTTTGTTTGTCCTTTCACAATCCTCTTTGCCAACTTTTCCCTTACCGACACCAAACAAGAGCTTGAAATCTAGGTCTAGTAGCCTCCGGGACATTGTAGTTGCAAGTGCTCTAGTTGTGGTATGAAAATGTGGAAGAAACCACAAGCTACGTGAATTGTTTGACAAAATACCTCAAAAAAATGCGGTCTCATGGAAATGCGTTGATTGCTTAATATGCTTTGAGAATGGTGTTCATGATGAGGCTTAAAGGCTTTTCAAAGAGATGCCTCAACCAAGCATAGTCTCACAGGTTGCAATCATTGTTGTGGGTTATGCAAAATAACTCTATAAAAAAGGGGGTCTTGAGGGGATTATTGGCACGCTGCTAAGTGAAACACGCTGTGAGTAGAGAGATGCATGGTTGCACTCTAGCAAGGGGTGCCATTTAGACATGTGAACTACTTGATAAAATTCCTTAAAGAAATATGGTCTCTTGGAGCGTGATGAGGAGAAGATATTTCATCCTTACCATTATACTTCTAACCTGTGCAAAATAAGAGCTTTGCAATGAGATATGTGTACTAAATGTGGCAACATAGATTAACATGACAAGTGTTGGTTAGGGTGGTTGGAAGGATTGAAATCTCCTAGACAAGGATGTGTCTTGAATGGTGTAAAATGGGGGTTGTGGGTGCAAAATGGGGGTTGTGGATGCACACAAACTATTTGATGGAATGCTAAAAGAGAGTTGGAGCCTTGTGGAATGTGGGTGAACCCCACGGAGTACCTCATACATTATGAGACGCTAGTAATTCTAGGCATGGTTCATCTTACCCTTGTTTTCATAATTATCGTATTTTTAGTTCTTCATTTGTAATGAAATAAAATTTTAAACCCTTGGATTATTATACAATTGGTTGTTTTAACAAACTTGTATTGCAAAACAATAAAACGTCATCTCGTAACTTACACAATCCAAATAACCCTTGGTAGTCAACCATAGACTTAAACCCTCATTCTGAGATGATTTGGCAACTTTGTAACCAAACCAGATAGCTGCACCCCCTTTTTATTGACAAGTTGAGTTTGAGTTCCTTGTAAACTTATCAACCGTTCCTTTGTAAAAGTTAGTAAATCATGATTTTTCTTTGTCATGAAAAATACCTTTATGGGACCCCCACCCAAAATGTCAAGGTTGAACATGTTCTTTGTCATCACGAGACACTACAACTTCTACAACGCCATAAGTTGATCTTTTGACAATTTGGCGTAGTGCGCTAGGAGCCATGTTGACCCTGTTTGCAACATCGGGTAGCTGCTAAAAATGAAAAGTTGTTTTGGCTTTCCCTTTGGACCCTGCATGAAGAAATGGTTACTCGCCTTCATAAATCTATATTATTTTTACTTGACAATTTCTTGCAACCCTCAGTTCAGGGAAAAACACATTACTAGCTAGTTTTGCAAAGGGGTTTTGTAGGCCTCGGTCGCTATTTGTCTAGGTCAAACTAGTTTGATTACGACTGGTGGCTTCGGAAAACTAGTCGCCATTTGTAACCCGATTGCTAGTTCTTAATTCCATCGACTTTGGTGAGTTCTCAATATATAGGAGAGCATGTAGAATTTTTCCATTGTGCGTTTGTCCATTGGAAGTCAGTTTTGGACATGGTTTCTTAGCCCTCGAGCTAAAATTGGGTGTTTTTGCAACTAGTCCAATTATGATTGATGGCTATGGAAAACTAGTTGCCATTTGTAAACCATTTGCCAGTTCTAAGTTTCGTCAACTCCTGTGAATTTTTGATATGTAGGAGAGCGTGTAGGAATTTCCTTGTTGCATGATTGCCATTAGATGTCATTTTTGAATGCGGTTTATTAGCCTTTGAGCCAAAATTGGATGTTTATGCAACTAGTAGGAAAATGTAAAAGAAGTTCGTAGGACCCTCATCAAGTCAACAAACTGTCGAGAAAACTTATTGATACTTATAAATAGTTGTATGAAACTCTATTTTGTGGCTTGTTTTGAGAAATTTGACTTTTGGAAAAATAATGTTTTCTCTCTCTCTCTCTATCTCTTTCTCTCTCCTTCCTAGTTAAGAAATGAAGTGTAATGAAATGATTATTTATCCCTAACCCTCTCTGGTTATGTGTGAATTATTCTGATTATGTGAATGAAAAACTAAACACATTAATTATGCTATATTTAGGTGGATGCCATGCCAACATTTGTGTTGACCATGCGGTGGTTGCAGGTACTGAGACATGGAGGAAGTGAAGTGTTATTGATAATATCATATTAGCATGTTATTTGGAACAATGAAATTGTAGAGGCTAAATCAACATTTTGTGATATATTGAAATGTTAATTATTGAATTTTGTAATAAGTATGAGTTGTTATTGTTTTGGGGTGTTTGGAGAAATGGGTATTCAATTATGGGTGTTAATTTGATTTAGAATTATGTATTGCAAAACGATTGGATATGTTATGCTTATTGAAAATGAATTGATCTCTTATAGTGTGTTTAGTGTGAAATTTATGATTTAATCTCTTGTGTATTGTATTATTTACTTGAAATTGTAGGAAGGGAAACTAAATAAACGGTCAAAATCATAGTAAGGTTCTTGTGCTTAATTACCTCTTTATACGACCACTTGCATGACGTTGGAGACTGAAAGTCTAGGTTGAGCCTAGTTTCCTTATACTGACGATATCTCCTAGCTTAAGGGAATTAAGAGCCCAAATTTTAGTTACCGTAATACCTTGTGCACTTAGCGACATTATCGCGAAACTATCCGGTAAGAACGATAATGGTTAGATATTGTCTTAAGTATGTGGCCTTCCTCCTAGGTTGTTTTTCGTATGTGTAACAAGGTGAATAAGTTCTCCTCAGTTAGTACCTCATGTGACTCTGATATAATGCCTAATGTAAACCCTCCTGACCTGGCACATGTGTAAAATGAAGGGTTTTAATTGTTAAGGTTGGAATTAATATTGAAAGACATTTCTAGGATTTGTGTTACAAATGAATCCTAATCCTTAACACATTTATCAGTATGGTTTCCTATAGTACGATATTAAGATTTGATTGTGGAAAATAACAAAGTTGTAAATTTTCTTAGTCTTGACAATGTAATCATGAGAAGATATTCTAAAAGAAAAGTGAAATTAGATCTTCTTGTAACTTGGTTAAGCTCTCTATGTTGTGAGAAAAGAAATTCATGTTGTGTAAATGTTAAAATGAACCTACCTAAATTAGTAAAGTATAAATAAAAAAAGAGGATCGTGAGCCTTAGACCTTTAAATGATAGAATTTTCCCCTCTTGTTTTCACAATAGTTCATATTGTGTAATGAATGTATGATGCTAAACTAAATAAACATGCCCTTTAGAAATGAATCCTAGAGACAAGAACTAGTACCCTCATGTGTATACAAATGTCCCTATTAACAAATGAGTTATACAATTAATTGCAATAAGGTATACAAACCAAATTAAATGAAACCATCTTAAGTTGAATGTTAAACGATGTAAAGGAAATTTAGTCTAGAACAAAAAAAGAAGGTATGTTCACGTATTAAGTGTTCTCCAAATCATTAAAATTAATATTTGAAACATGATTGTAATAAGTATGAACCATGGAAGTGTTTTATTGTGGAAAGTGCCTAACCATGAGTTATATTGTAGTTGGATCATTGTTTTTCCTTGTCATTTGGGAAATGTGATCATTGTATGTCCTTTGTTTTGGGAAATATAGATATGATGTGCATCATGTGTTTATGTGGTTATGTTTTCTTTTTTTGGGGTGAGGTTTCATCATTGTGTATTGGAGGAATAAGGTGTAGCTAGTGAAGGGAGGAATAAGTGAAATGTGTGTGTGTTGTTTTGGAGGAAACAAGGGGATTCGTGGCTAGTCTTAGTGGAGGGATAAAAGCATGTTATAATGGAGGGATAAAGAGGTCCATCGAAGTTGATGTGGTGTGTTTACTTTGGAGGAACCAAAGGCTAGCCAGGATCCCTTCTTAGAGGGATAAAGGGTAGTTATAATGATGAACTCTCCCCTATATAAGCCTCTTAGGTAGGCTTTGTCATGTGTGTTGTCCTTCCTTGTGAAGTCAATCATTTATCATATTGTGGTACATGTGAATCCATGTTAATATAATGTCTTGTGTGATGTTGAGTCATCCTAATTGTACCCATGTGGTGTCATGTAGCAAGTAATGAAAGTAAAAAAATTATTCCGGTATTTTTTATTATTGTTGTATTTGTGTGCTTGATTTTGCGGGCATTACATTAGGGTAGCTTTGCATGATAAAGGCTTTGGGTCTATAATGTTAGTTAAAATTCTCATTTACTTCTTTATGTGTAGCTTGAACAAGGCTAGTTTGATTAACACACAAAGCATGTCCAATAAGGCTCAAATTTCGGATGCTATCATGGAAGTTGACCTTAATGCAATAGTGGTGACAAAATGTTTTTCTTGTGATGATTGAGATTTTATTCATTCCTTCTTAATAAATCAAAGCTTTCAATACATATTTTGACATTTTAATTGTTGAAATGATTTAAACTTTTTAAATAACTTTGGAAGTGATGATGGAAGTGAGGATTACACTCTAGTTTGATGTAATCGGACTTTATACAACAATATCATTCTTTTTTCTTTACTTTAGAGTTTCCATGAGATTATTATTCATCTATCGACCATAATAATTTAAAAATAGCTTTGATTAAGGATGAGGTAGATAGATGATGTAAACAAGAAAAGAAAAACAATAAGATTAATGCCTATCCATAATTTTAAAATTAAATTCATGCATGCTTGAGTTAATTTCATCTTCTTATCCGTGTTAGACTAGGTTAATGTTTTAAAATATAGACTGGGTTTATTTTATGATCAAGAAAAACATGGCACTTGATTTTTCATATATGTTGGTGATTTTCATGTAATTATTTGCTGCAACTTGATAACAAATTCAAAAGTTCATTTAACAAATTTAAAGATAATCTTTCCAATATTGGTGTTGCAAGTATTTACATGCTTTGATATATATGTATTTTATTGTTAGTGTTTTCTAATAATTTAAGAAAACATTTGAAAGTGTTGGGGCCAATATCTAAATGTTGTGACATTGATTAATAGGACAAAGACAAAACCACAATGGGTAATTGGGAGAGAAGGACCCTCTTTTTATCTTAGTTTTGTTTTATGAGTGTAATTATTTTCTTCCTTGTTTTAAAAAACAAATACTTAATTAGATTTTTATCTTTATTTATCACATATACATATTAATACATGTCAAATAATAGTGCTCACAAAAGAACATATGTTTACGAGTTTAAAGCCTCGGTCCCAAACAATTACAAAGGACCACACATTTTGATATTATGAATATCTAAATTTATTTATTTAGAATAATACAAAAGCTCGTATTGTAATTTATAATTAAAAATGACACTTAATGGTAAGGTATAGTTTTTAGTGAGTTTATTGTTTTGATTATTCATTTTATGTGGAGTTTAATGGTTTTGAAATTAAAAATTAAATACAAATTTAACAATATATAAAGTAAATATATTTGTTTATAAATTAAGAAAATAATTTTACATGTTGAATTATCTTTTAAAGTTTAGGCGAAGAACAATTGTCTTGGAGCTAAGGATTTGTAATCTATTGTAGCAAAGGTGACACAATTGATGCATGGTTTTGTTTCCTTATTTTTGGTCTTATGGAACAATGATAATATTATTGCAACTTATACATCAAATTAGAATGCGACTCATTTAAATAAAATTCAAACATGAACTTAACAAATTACAAATTTGTTAAGTTCATGTTTACCTCATAATTGATGGGCTACCTAATTGAATCCCTCTTAAAAGTTTTTGTAATCCAACTCAAACATCAAAGCTAAAATAAAAGTGAATGAATGAAAGAGAGAAAATGGTAGGGGTAGTTTTTAAACACATATATAAGATAACTAAGATAGGTATATAGATAGATATTTTAGTAATGTTAATGAGACCATAATATATGGGACCACAAGAACATAAATCATTTTTAAAGAATAGGAAACTTCTTAGAGAGAAGCTTTGGAAAGAAAGGTTCTAGTTAAAGTCTCTCTGCTAATGTTATGTTTCTTAAGGATCATCCTCTTGCTATTAATTATGATTAGAAGTTCCCCATTTTTCTTAGATTCGAACCTTCAAAGATGGTAGATATAGACAACCCCGGTTTCTCTATTAGCTAGCTCAAATGTTGTCATATGTAGAGCATTCCATGATATAACACCATTATGTCTCTTTGACATTATCTCTTCCCACCTTTCCTTTGGGATATTTCAACTACATGTTTAACATCTAAGTTGGTGTAGGTTGGTCCTCAATTTGGCTATAAGCATCTTCATTTTCCATTTGATTTTTTCCCTGAGTTAGATATTTGGTCATGCTTATAGGCGAAGTTAAACTCAATCACACATTATTGATTTTTCCTCTTGAATTACCTTATCCAATAATATATTTTACTATAGTGTCACATAGTTCTTTAATTTCTTGATCAGTATTTGGGCACTCATGTAGGTGGATGCCCCACTTTCTCATTCATATCTTGTTTGTTTCATACATGTCCCTTTTCTTTTGTTTATCTCTTCTTTAAATATTACTTTTGGCCACCTATCCTCTTCCATGCTCTCTATGTTTTTAAGAAAAGTTAGGAAATGCATCATAGTTGTCACTTCTATGGGAAAAACACATGTTTTTGAAAATAGAAACTCATGTGTGATTAAAGATCTAATTCTAAAGTTTCCGTGGTTTAACATTTCTAAATTCTCTCTATTTTCTTAGTTTTAGGGTATAATATAGGCAAGATGAAGACAATTCAAGTGTTATGATTTTGGTGTGCGGATTCATTAACACCTCGAGGTTTTGGTGTAATGGTTCATTACATTTGGTATCGAGTGACCACCCGTGTTGAAATCCCACTTAGTTGGTTACGCCATGTAGCGAGGCCCGTGGGGTGCGACCGTTGGTGAAGTGGGGCTCGACGTATGGGAGTGTGGGTGCATACCCAACCCAAGATTGGGATCTTCGGAAGCATGATGGGATGTTATGATTTTGGTGTGTGGATTCATTAACGCTTGGAGGTTTTGGTGTAACGGTTCGTTACATCAAGGAGGTTGGAAAACACTATACTCGCTTCAAAACATGTGTAGAGATAAAAATTTATGGGATTGGAAGAGTACTAGTCTTGTTTGGGCCATTTTTCATGATAACTGCTCTCTATAGATGTAGCCACTCAAATTATTAGTGAAATTAAGCCTAATGTATTTGTATTTTGACAATAATAAGTGGGCTCCTCTTAAATATGATTATTACATGTTTCTTTTCTTTTCGACGCAAGAAGACTAGAATCTTAGTTTTGATGGTGTTTACTTGCATCCCGATCTCTTTCGAAAAGAGATTTAAGGATTTTAAATGATATCTTAAACTTTGGGCTATTGTTATAATAAAAATAATATCAGTAGTATGTAATTTTTTCTTATAATATACCTAGCCAAGTGGACCTTGCCACCCCTATTTCTTACACACATGCATCTAATTTTTCAATATAAAGGCCAAATAGAATGGGGATATTGAGACTCCATACTTAATACATGTCATTATCAAAACATTTTGATAACCCTATATGAGTTCTTATTCGGTTCTATCTTTCTCATATAGTTTATGAGACTACTCCTAGTAATCTTTTGGTACTCTAAGTTCATTCATTCTAACCCACAATTTGTTTCTAGAAAGCTGTGGCAATTTATTTATTAAAGTGAATGAAGGAGAAATAAATATCTACCCATTTTATATCCCATATCTTTTCAATTAAAGTGATGCAATTATCTATTATTGGACACTTTGGTTTGAAACCTACTCGTACTTTTATCCCAATTTCTTATTTTCAATTGAACAACTAATTTTACATTCAACAATACTTTAAAACATTTTCCATGAGTGGATCGGTGTCTTCGCTCATGATAATGAGAATGCCTACATTAGTTTTTCACTATATCGGGTTCTAGAGTGATCTCATTAAATGTATTTTATGTTTGGTTTGAAGATGTTGATCACCTATTTTAAATATTCACCTTGCAATCATTTATATAGCACACTTTACCATGTGGAAACATGTTAATACATTTCTTAGCGAAAGTGTAGAAGAGGGACAAAAGCCTCACACTTTTATTAATAATCAATCAAATCATTTACAAATGAATGACCGCAATATTTATAGATATTGGACAGTCATGTATAGAAAAAATAGGGAGTTGTAACTATGCAACAATAATATAATCCCATGTACAGAAAACTCCAAATATATGGTTTCAACAATATATAACCATATAACAATTACAATAATGACATAAACTTGCTACGGGAATACAGTTCCCAATTACAAACAATTTATGGTTAATACCAAACTATAACAACTTACCATAATGTAATAATTAACTAAGGTAAATGCACAAATTAACTTAGTAAACTAAGTTTACCCTAACATTCCCCCCCTTAATTTTGCATTGCCTCAAGGGATGAGGAGAGGAATTCTCTGAACAACTCAAAATTTTCATGTGTAAGTGACTTTGTGAAAATATCTGCTTGTTGTTTAGCTGTTGGACAAAATTGAAGTTGTATATTGTGTTTCAAGACATGCTTGCGTATGAAATGTACTTGTACCTTAATGTGCTTTGTTCTTTCATGAAAAACTGGATTGCGAACAAGTTTGAGAACACCTTCATTGTCAACATACAAGGTGGTCGGTTTGTCCGTAGTATTCCAAGACCTTCGGTGTATGCGCGTAGCCATATCACTTCACAGACAACTTCACCTGCTTGAATGATACTTGGATTTTGTAGAAGAGAGAGATACAAAATGTTGTTTATTTCTTCCCCATGATTTCGTTCCATATCCTAAAAGAATTAAAACCTTGAAGTGGATTTTCTGTCATCAATGTTTCTTGCATGATCGAATATGAATATCTAGTTAATAAGAAGTTCTTCTTCTTCTTATATTCTAGACCAAGATCCACTATTCCCTTGAGATATCTCAAGATTCACCTTCTTTGTCTTCAATGAAAAACTTGGGGTTCTTGCATGAACTGGAAATATAGCTCACTACAAAGCTGATATCTTGTCTAGTGTATGTGAGATAAACGAGACTCTTGATAAGCTCGCTAATAGAGAGTTAGAATTACCACGGGAGATGGATCTCGAATGAGATAATTGCAGTTTCATCTCCATAGGTGTAGCAATAGGTATGCAATCCATCATCCTGGATTTCTTGAGCGTTGTCTTGGTATGCTTCAAATGAGAAACAAATATGTGATTTTATTTCTGCCATACTTCTAATCCAAGAAAGTAGTGCATTAGCTGAGATCTGTCATATTGAGCGATCAATTAATATATTTCTTCGTTGCATCGATCATCTTCATTGAAATGCCAGTGATGACTAGATCGTCGACATAGACAACAAAAATCACAATCTCACCGCTTGCTTTTTGAGGTAGAGTTTGGGATCATATGGATTTTGACGAATCTATGTTATACGAGGTGCTCATGAATTTCGATGTACCAAGCTTGGGGTGCTGTTTAAGGCCATAAAAATATTTCCTAAGTCTGCATACCTTTGTTTCTTGAAAAGGTATAACATATCCCTCAGGTTGAGTCATGTAGACTTCTTATAGTAGATATCCATTCGAGAAAGACACTTTTCACATCCATTTGAGGGAATTTGCAAACAAATTATGCAGGTATAGAAAAGATATTCCCGATCGTTTTGATCTTAGCGTGGAAGAAAATGTCTCCTCATAATCTATGCCTTCTTTCTATGCGTACCCCTTTGCTACTAGTCTTTCTTTATACTTGTCTATGGTCCCATCTGATTTGTAATTTGTTTTGAATATCCATCTACAACCAATGGGTTTCTTCCCTGGTGGAAGATCAACAAACTGCCAAGTGTTGTTTTTCATCACTGATTGATACTCAACGTCCATGGCATCTTTCCAAGCTTTTGACTATAGGGATTCCTAGACTATAGAGGGCTCATTAGATTCAATAACTCTACTCATCAAAGCAATTTTACTTCTTCTTGTGCTTTATTGCAAGTCTATGGTCGATGGAGCATCCAATTTTACATCTCGTATCATGTTAGTATACCACTTGGGCATATGTTGAACTACTCTCGTGGGTTATGGTTCTATCTAATCATCACCATCATCACTTTGTCATCATTTGCGGGAACATCAACTTCTATTTTTACAACAGGTGAAAAATCTACATCAGGTGAGTGCGGAGGAGTCTCTGCTTCCTTATTCTAAAAAAACTCAACATCTCTGCTGGTGTAGACTTTCCTGGTCTTTGGATCCATCAATCTGTACCTAAGATTTTCTTTCTGTAGCTAATGAAGATGAGTTTTTGTGATTTCATATCCAACTTCTTTCTATTCTACTTGGGTATGTGCATACTTGCTTTACACCCGAATACTCTGAGGTGTGCAACAGATGGTTTCCGCTTTGACCATGCTTCGTATGGTGTTACTCCATCAAGAGCGTGGGCACTTTGTTCAACAAATATCTGCATTGTCTTTTTGCTTCTACCCAAAATGTCCTCGCTAGTCCAGAATCATCGATCATGCATCACACCATTTCCATGATAGTACAATTTCTTCTCTCAACAACACCATTCTGCTACGGTGTGTGTGGAGGAGGCATTTGTCAACAAATTCTATGAGCTTGTAGGTAGGCTTTTAACTTGTTACTAGTGAATTCCCCCCCTCGATCTGAGTAGAGAGTTCTGATGTGATGAACAATTTCATTCTCAAAAACCACTTTGAACTTCTTGAAAGTTTCAAAAGCTTCACTTTTCTTACGAAGACAATATATCCACATTTTTCTCGAGTAGTCATCAACACAAAACATGAAGTATTGGAATCCAAAATGACTTGGTTGCATTACTCCATAAATATCGACATGAACTAGATCAAGATTACCATGAGCTCGATAAGTACTCTTATGGAATGAAGCTCTGTGTTGTTTTTTGCTCAAGCAGTGAGGAAACTTATCTGTATCCTTCTGGAGAGATGGAAATCCTTTTACCATATTGTATTGGCGAAGTGTGTCAAGATACTTGAAACTGATGTGACCAAGTATCTAATGCCACAATTGTGTAGAGGTAGAGTTCTTAGCCACAAGTGCTTGATCATCTCTATGGACAAAATCAAGCTAGAACATACGTCCCACATTGGAGGATTTTGCAACTATTTTTGAGCCTTGTGATTTGTCTTGAATTAAACACATTTTTCATCGGAATGAGTATCAAAATCAATTTTCAAATTGTGATCTAGGAGTTGACTGACTAATAACAGATTCTTTGTCAACCCAGGGACATATAGTACATATGATAATCTACAATTGCATGAACCAAGGGGTAGAGAAATGTTCCCAATCCCCTATATTGTGTACGAAGAATCATCACCCAATGAAACATGATTTTTCAAAGGTGTGTCCCTCATTGTGGTAAACCAGTCTTTGTGGCCAGTCATGTGTCGAGTGGCTCCCGAATCAACATACCAAACATCACTAGATGACGTGGAAGGTTCACTTGATCGAGCAATGTACAAGAAGTCTTCATTATCCAAATGTTCTTCTTGCTCAGCTATATTTCCTTGCTGATGGGGTTTCTTCATTAGTTCCCCTTCTTCTGCCCTTGATTGTAGTTAGAATGTCCCTTATAATATTTTTGATTTTGAGGTCTAGAGTTGCTTGATGAACCTTTCTTATAGGTATTGAACCAACAATCTTTTTAACTCATGTCCTCTTTTACAGACATGGCATTTCTTCTTTTGTTACTTGTCCCCTTGCTGATGTTGATTCGATGTTGGGAATTTTGATAGGAATTAGGTTTTCCTTTTCCTTTTCATTTTCATTTTTGATGAGAAGATAGTGCTTGCTCCTCTTCATCATATTTATTGTACATAGCTTCCTCTTGTTCTGAGTAGGTTCACTAACTTGTAAACCGAGTATGTCCGATCTAACAAGTTTAGTGTCGTCACAAAAATGTGGTATGAAGGAGGGAGTGCTATCAAAACAATGGGAACGAGAGCTATATCAATAACCTCCTCTCCTAGGGCTAGAAGTGAATCCCTTAATTGCAACTATTTGCAAGAAAGATTCTATTTTCTCATTTTGTTTGAATTTCAGTGTGTGTAACTGACTCTACAAATTCAAGTATGACATTCTTGTTTTTGGCCTCATACATTGTGCTCAACTTATCCCACACTTCTTTGGCAGATTTGGCATCTTGAATGTGGGGTTGCACATCATCGGACACTGCAAACAAGATTATCAGCTTGGCCTTCTGATTGGATCTATCAAACTATCTCTGTTGTGTTGTATTAGTTGTTGATTTGGTTATAGAACCATCCACAACATTCCAAATCTCTTCAAACTCAAGCTGTGTCTTGATTTTTGTCTTCCATGCTGCATAGTTATTTCCTCTTAGAAGTTGAGAATCTAGAAGAAAGAACTTGGGGGCATTGGTGCCCATTTTACAGAATCAACTGACAAAGGGTAAGGCTCTTATCACTCCAGGTATATGGTCTCCCAATCTATATACCGTCAGTCGATATACCAAACCTTTCTATATACGTGCCATTCGATATACTGTCAGTACGTGGAAGAAGCTTTCCCTTTCTATATACTCGGTAGTACGTGATACGTGAAAGAATATGATACGTGGTACCAAGACAATACTAAAAGGGGTCTGTGTGATTATTTTAGTCTCTATTATCACCACTTGTTTCAACAACAAATCCCAAGCACGCCGGCATATCATCCAGTCTTAGCTTGGAAGCTCACCCAAGGCACACGTAGGCACCGAGTCCTTCCTTTATGTGAGCTTCATGAGAAGGTTCCTTCTTAACATGAAGATGTAATATAACTAGGAAACAAGTGCATTCATTCATGGAATTTAAGATGTAAGCACTAAATCCTAGCCTAATGCATTTGAAGCATAAATTAACATGATCGAATAGAGGAAAGTAGGATCAACCCATAAGCATCATCAAGAAAACCCGTAACACACACATGAACATAAAGGAAAAATACACAGATCAAGATCCATCACATGAGTGTTTCATAATCACTTCATTATATTCATAAGCCAAAATATGGTATCCAAGATTACATCAAGAGAGTTCCATTGTTTTTGAATTTTCACACTAGCAAAGCTTACTTTACATCAGAGCTTGTAATTACATAATTTGCACACACTCTCCTACCCCATATCTATAATTAATTATGTCTGTTTTCCCTACGAAGACCATCATATCCTTAGAAAAATATTTCTCCTTCCATCTTAACCATTCATAATCATCTGCGTAGGCCTGATGGAATCCTTTCATCATTGCTCTACCACTACCTAGGAATATGTCAGGTGTCGCCATGCATTTCCCTCAATCAAGTTCCTTCTAGAATGCATGTGCCAGCTAATCCTTAACAACCTCAACTCCTTATCCTTTCATGATAACCGTATTGATGCCCTGGAATATCCTTTCCTTGATTCACAAGTCTCCATAGCTTATCCACATCTTGTATCTAGTCACTTTTCCATTTGCTCCCTATGCGTATCTTTTCTTGTTGTCAAAAATTACTAAGTTTTGACTCCATTCTCTGCAATGATGTGAGTCTTCGCACCTCTCCGAGAATTACTTCTACGCGTTCCTTCGTGAGTTGTTTACGTGCATGACAAGGCTTTGCACCTTAGGTACTTAGTTACTTTAAGGGGTCCAACATCACCCCACACTAAAGCTGGTTACCGCCCGACAAACCTCCGTGCTTCCCGAATAAAATTTTTGTGAACCAGAATCTTGTTGAAAAGAATAAAGAATAGATGTTGGGAGAGAATCTAAATAAAGGATTGAGGAATGGGGCGGGGATGCTATTTGACCAATTAGAGGAGTTCGAGGGGAACTCCACATCTATCTCATCTTTCAATTTTTCCCAGGCCTTCAATTATGATAAGGCCTTACTTGACGCTTCACCTATGACACTTGGAACTGGTATGAGGTGATTTCTTCCACCTTCCCTCTCAACATGTTAATAGCCACCCCTAGCTCTACGTAGGAACCCTCTAACTCATCCATTCGTTCGGTGATGGAGTCTCGGAACTCATCGATTCTGAAATCCAAATTTTTAGCTTTATCTTAATTTTTTCCTTCCGGGATGTTGAGAAGACAAAGTATAATACTTAGCATAAGGCACACAGAAGGTTCACGCATAAGAACATGGCACATTCAAAGGTGTAGAAGGATAGGGAAGGACATGCGCATGAAAGACAAGGACAGATTCGGGACTTAGCTATTTTCACGTGTATGGGCTATTTTTGGAGATAGCGTGCAAAGCACAAAAACTGGATAAAGACTTATGCGACACACATAGGCTATTTTGGGAAGAGTGGTTACTAAGCACTTTGCATGGGTTTGGGATAATAATAGAATTTCTACTACCAGTTAACCAAAAGAGATCTATTGTTAGCACACTTGCATGTGTGTTTATTATTGTAAAGGCACATAGCTATTTTCAACATGCAACCTATTTTGGGAATTATGCAAGTGGTGAAGGGAAAGTCCCCACCCTTATAAATATGTAGTGATTTGCGTAGAATAGGATGACTATGTAGGAACTAGATATGAACTATTATGAAGTTATCTGCTTTAGATCTGATGTACGCATGAGCTTATGGTATTACTTATTGTAAGAAGCTTCTGTGTATTTATTGTGTTTAATATAATGGAGTGTATTGATTGATTCAAGGTGTTAAACATGATTACAACTAGATCTTGCATGGTAGAATTCATTATGGCTATTACTTGAATCCATTACTCTTTAGATTTAGATCTAGAATATGCTCTGTAGAATGTTATATTAATTATGGATCTGAATACATTAACTCTTCATCTTGCTAACATCCTACATAAGTAACCCTAAAGAGGGGCCTGGTACCTTTACGCTTAGGATGGGTGATGTGCCAATGCACCTAGGTTATTACTGGTGAATTCTAGGTTGCATCATTGGTTTCATTTCGGGACCTCTTTTTAGTTGTTTTTAGGATGGTTCATGATGAAGACATACCGGTTGACCCTAGCAAGTGTTGAGGAGTGGATACATGATCTAGAAGAAGAATATGCATGGAGGTTCAACATCAGATTTGAGTTTAATGCACACACATGGGTGGAACATAATATGTATGAAATTTTGTATGAGAGCTTCTTCACTATTTTTCCGATAGAACTATACGAGTGGTTGGTTTCTTATGCATCTAAAAGGGATTGGAGGTATCACGTACTTGTTTGGACACATGAATAATTTCAGGCCCTCTATGATGCTAATCTAATTTGGACACGCGTTGTGGATACTTGGTTTCATGGTGTTCTGAACAAATATATTATGGAGTACTCAATTTCCACTTATTCTTTCCGGAGGTAGCATAATTACTTTTTTATGATATCTCGGGGAACTTACTTTCTAGGCATTCCCTTTGGCGATCAAAATATTGATGGTAACCTTGAAATTGGAAAGAAGACCGATGGCTAACTAAACCCCACCACGCGTGACGGAAGGAGCATGTTTGATGACAGATGGCGGGACTAGTAGAAAAAAAGAATGAGAGAAGGAATGTGGCTTAAGTTTAATGAGGTGCACGATAGGGAGATAGAGAAGCAACAGGATGTTGCAAAGCAAATGACATTGAGGAGAGAGATGGATCGTGAAGGATTTAGAGCTCATGTAGAAGGTGTCTGCAGAGCATCGAAACTCCACCATTCGGAAAACATGACGGGGAAAACCCCCTCGACCTCACGTGGAAGTGCACCAACAGAGACGACCTATGCCATGGGCACGCATCTGAATCTACCTAGCAACCTAGCCCTTACGCTTGGTTTTCTAGTATCTAGTTCAACAAACAGTCAACAAGCTAATTTAGGAAATGGGAGAGAAGGAGTAAGTCACATAGCAAGTACATCGATGATAGGAAAAACATCTTCATTTTTGTTTGGGGGTACCTTTTCAGGTGCATCATCCGCACAGAATTCAAGCGCGCAAAATTTTGGACTCACTTCTAGGAGTGGTAACAATTTGCATACTATAGGGGTGTAGTTCTATACTATTGTGGAACACAAGGAAGTACATATTTTGTTTTATCTTTGGCCACGGTGGAGGTTCGGGAGGTATAGGTGGTTCGGAGGTAGAGGAAACACAAGAGTTTCTGGATCGGTGTGGGCAAGGTCAACACCAACCCCAGAATATTTACATGGAGATGTCTCTTCATCTCCCAGAATATAGTGGCATAGAAGATGCTGTTGAACACGTGCACATGTGTGAAATGCGTGGTGCAAAAAGGGATCACGGATTCGAGCGCAGGCAAGTCAATTTGTAACTACGCTACTGAGGACGTACACACAGTTGGTATAGAAAGTTTGACCTTGATTAAACTTGCATAGATTATGCAACATTAAAATATGCTTTCCTTAAAGAGTTTCACATCCCTAAGTTCAAACATAAGAGTATAAGCACGCTCAAGGATATTAAACAAGGTACTAATGAGAGTGTCAAGTAGTATGATGCCCATTTTAAAACACTTTTATCTAAGCTTTCTTATGAATTCACGTAAGCTAGCATGCACAATGGTTTGTTGGAGGTTTGATTATGCCATTTAGAAGGGTGCTATCACATAAGACATAGACTGATCCACGTGAAGCACTTGAAGTAGCTTCATGCATTGAGGCGGTGAAGTATAGACATTAGGGGTCATCTATATTTTGGAAGCACAAATTGTGGCTATGGCAAAACAGTTGGAGAAACTATCGAAAAATTTGGCACATGAGACGCGCACAGGGATTTGGCGTACAAATTGTGAAGTGGAAGGTCACACAAATGATAGTTTTCCCTGTAGATCAGTGCATTCATTATTACTAGACGTGAGATATGTCATTTAAACCATGATGCTAGCCACTGCCCATTATTGCAATGTGCGATAAGGAAGAACATATCCTACTATTGTAAGATTTTTCGGTCCACGAATCATGATACAAAGGACTGTAGATTGATTGGTCAGATCCATGATGTTATAGATATTGGTGTGCGATAGACATGAGTCTTAGATAACTCTAAAGGAAAGAATGAGCATCAAGATCGGGATCACAATCAAGTGTGCTATGATCAAAATGAAGGGCATTTTAAAGGAGGTCATGACAGAGGTTGAGGATACCATGGTGGATTTGGAGGCTAAGGCCGTGGTGGTGGATAAGGAGAGTTTCCTCATGGAACATGTTATACATGCGGATCTCCTAACCACTACAAGTGTGAATGTCCTCAGAATATTACTTATTCCTTCTGTGGAAAGAATCATAGCTATGAGGAATGACTAGAATTATATGAGCATCTTAGTAAGCAGCATAAATAAGAAAACAAAGGCACATGGATGGTTAGGATACAATGTCTTTGTGGAAAATTAGTGTATGCCTAAGTTGGAACCAAAATCCAAGGTATTTCTGTAAATATCATTACCCGTCTTCAAGCGACGCACACCAAAGAAGCATTGCAGCAAAATCCTACCATCACTAAGGAGGAGGTTCTACATGCACAATACCCAGATCCTGTCCATCAAAAGGAGGTTTATCAGGAAACCATGGAGGTACTCATAAATCTTTAAGGTGAAATACAATATTTAAAGGATAAATCATGGAAGATGGAGCAAAAGAAAGCAGTAGAGACAGTCCAATCTGATATTGATGACTTGAAGGAGGTGTGCAAAGTATTGCACTAGGAGAATATCATTCCATTATTAGGAAATTGGCTAAAGGGAAACACTCTGTGTGTAAGTATTGAGACTGGATGATAGATCCTAAATGAAAATATCCCTCCTCATAGCTTAGAATATGACAAGGAAATCAATTTGAATGCTATTGTGGATGGATGGCTTTTGAGTAATATATTGATTGATATAGGCACAAAAGTCAATGTGCTTACTTTAGATGCATGGGTATAGATGGGGAGACCCCATTACGACCATATTCTAATGTAATTTTCATGGCTAACTCGAACTAAGGCCACTCCCATCGAAGTTTTAAAAGATGTATTCATTACTATATAGGGAGCCACATTCATTGTGGATTTTGAGGTTTTAGTGCTTGAAGAGGCAGATAGCTTCCCGCTCAACTTGGGGCCCTTGGTGCTATGAAAATAATGCTGATATTTGGTTCAAAAAGGGTTATATTAGTTTTGAAAATAAGGAGAAAAGAGTTATTATCCCTTTAAAAGATGGAAAATCTGCACCCTATGTTGAGCCTTTGAGTGAGGAAGATCTGAATAGGATTTTTACATGTACGTTCCATCCAGGAGCCGAAGTGATTGAGCCATCTAAAGAGGAATCCTTCGGTGGGAAGATGCACAGTCTATTAGCGATACTACAAGTGTTTCTTGTGATGATTGGGCTCATAGTACTTATGAGTTGGTAGGGCGTGAAGTAAGAAGCACATTTGAATGGAGAAACATACCTCATTATATCGGAGAATAAGTAACAACTCAAGTACCTCGATACACCTGGAGAAGGAGATCCTACAATCATTATGCGTGTCATGGAGGAAAAATGGATAATCCAGTTAGAGAGATGGAATATGCTAGCATATACCTGTGCGGGACAACATCATCTTTGGTGGGTGGTTCACAAGGATAATCTTGTAGGATGGAATGAAATCAGGATTGTTCTTTCTACTCGGTTCTTCAAGAGAAATGCACCTACTCAAATCTACACTTATCATAGTAATCAACCTATTCAACACCACATTCAATAGCGTAAGAGGCTCTAGATAGAGGGGTAGGAAGCCTTACCACCTTCAATATGGGTGCACAAATTTCATTCCACTTTACAAGGTTGCGCATGCAAGCTTGGTATGTATATGCGAGAAATCCATAGAGAGACTAGAAATTGGTAGGATTTGATTACAGGAATGATCCAAACTTTTGACTACTTCTCTACTAAACCTCCAGTAGAAGAGGCATTAAGGGTTATAAAGTGGTTAACTATGGGAGACAGTGCAAAGGTAGAAGAACTCATTCAGGATTTATTTGATGGAAATGACTCAGGAGCATGTTTTTCTGAAGAAACAAAGACAAATGCCACACTACTTAAGCGTGCTTGCTTTGAGAAAGAAAAAGGAAAGATGGTCTACTTAGTGGATGATGAGGAAGTGGAAAATTTGGATGTAGATCATTCAATAGGTAGGCGTGAAGTTTTGGACAATGTGGATAAGACCACGCATGCCTATCATGAACCTCTAAAAAAAAAGAAGTAAATATTGGATCAGATGCTAAGCCTAAGGAGGCCGTAATTGGAGACTATTGGTCTGAATCTGAAGTGGTAGAAATCATTGAGTTACTACGAGATTATCTGAACTTATTTCCTAGGGGATACCATGAACTCAAAGACATGTATGAATCATTAGGAGTAATGAAGATAAAGCTTAAGGAAGGTGCTCTCTCGGTCAGGAAGTGACCCTACATGATGAACCCAAACTTGCGTGAAAAGCTCAAGGAAGAAATTGACAAAATGTTGAAGTATAGAATCATCAAGCCCCTGGACGAGTCAGAATGGGTTGGCCCAATGATGATCAATATAAAGAAATATGGTCAGATTAGGATCTATGTAGACTACATGGAGCTGAATGTTGCATGTGTGTGATCTTTTCCTATGCCATTCACTGAGGAAATATTAGAAGGCATTGCAGGGCGCGAGATCTAATCCTTTATAGATGGAATCTTTGGGTATCATTAGGTTAGGATTGCACAGGAGGTTAAAAAAATACTACTTTTACTACTAAATGGGGATGTTTTCCTATACGGTGATGCCTTTTGGTTTGAAAAATGCACCTGTTGTATTTTTGTGCATAGTTGTCCAAGCATTCAAGGATTTTATTCACAACTTATTGCAGGTTTATTTAGATGACTGGATGGTGTATGGACTTGTTAAGGATCATTGTGACAATTTACGCCTAATGTTTGAAATATGTTGCCAGTTAAGCATTTCTTTGAACATCAAGAAATGAATATTTGCTACACCATTTGGCACACTTTTAGGGCACATCATCTACAAGGAAGGTTTATTGGTTGATCCAGCTAAGGTTGCGATCCTTGCATCGTCACTGGAACATCCTACCGGTGAAAGTGAGGTGCATAGATTCTTATGTCACACTTCAGGTATTATAGAAAATTTACTAAAGGGTATGCTAAGGTTGCCACACCCTTGGACGAGTTACTAAAAGGAAAAGGGGCATTCTACTGGGGAGAATCGTAGTAGCACGCATTCGAGACATTGAAGGATAAACTTACAACAACACCTATTCTGTGCTTCTCATCGTGGGACCAACCGTTTCATGTACATGTAGACGCCTCTAGAAATGGCTCAACCTAGAGAAGGTATTATAGATTATACTATCTATTTTTCTTATAGAAAATTCACTCTTGCAGAGTAGAATTATACAAGTATAGAGCATGAAGCTTTGCCCAATGATCAATGTGTTACATAAATTTAGACAAGACCTACTAATAACACCATTTTTATTCTATACCGATCACATGGCATTGAAGTATTTGGTAAATAATCCTGTTTTATAGGGGCACATATGCCGATGCGTAATATTACCAAGAATTTGATTTCATAGTGGTGGTAAAACTAGGGAAAAGTAATTTTGGACCAGACCATCTATCAAGAATATAGTTAGGAGAAGACACACAGCAATCAAAGATATCATGCCCGATGCACAACTATACTGAGTTACAACACACACCATCAAAATTAGAGGACATTGCTATCTTTCTACGTACATGTATGATGCCAAAAGGGATGAAATCCTTAGAGAAGAAATAACTTTCCATTCGCATGACACCATTTATGTTGATTAGCAGTGACCTATACAAGTTAGGCCAAGATGAAGTATTACACCGATGTGTACTGGAACATGAGCGCACATATATCATGGAAGAGGCTCATGGTGGTATTGCAGGTGGGCACTATGCAGGTGATGCCATTGCACGCAAGATTCTACTCACTGGATTATGGTGGGAGACCCTGTATAAAGATTGTAAGGCATATTGCAAGGCTTGTGATCACTGTCAGTGCCTTGGAAAACCAGGACAAAGAGATGAAATGCCTTTAAGACCTATTCCTAGTACGAGAACCATTTGAGAAATGGGCTATAGATTTTGTGGGTCCTATTTCACTAGCTATACATAGGATTGGATTATGCTATATCATCACTTGCACAAATTATTTGACAAGGTGGGAAGAAGCAACACCTACAAAGGATTGTACAACAACTATAACAACCATGTTTTTATGGGAAAATATTATTACAAGGTATGGATGCCCTTTGAGTTTGACAAGTGATAGGGGCACACATTTTTGAATGAGACAATTAGAATTCTATTGGATGAATTCATGATTGCACACCATAAGACTACACCATATCATCCTCAAGAAAATGGGACTGCTGAGGATTTCAACAAGATATTGAGCCATACATTGAAATTTTTTTGTGATGTTGGAAGAAAATATTGGGATGATAAAGTTTCTATTTTGCTTTGGGCGTATAGAACAAAATACAAGTGATTAAACAAGGCCACACACTTTCAATTAGTGTTTGGCACAGAAGAAGTCCTTCCTATGGAATTCATGTTACCTTCTTTGTGTATTACGCATGTTGGAGGTCTAGCTAATGAAAAAACCTTAGAAGAACAAATTGAAAATTTAATTAAGTTGGATGAGTGATGAGCAATAACACGTTAGAGTTAGAAGCAAGAAAAAGCTAGGTAGAAAGCATGGCATGACAGGCACATCAAGGACAAAAAGATTGAGATAGGATAGATGGTGCTTCTTTATGATTCTAAGTTTCTGCGCAATCCAAGTAAACTTAAAGAACATTGGTTAGGACCATATGTTATCACTTACATACTTGAAACATGAGCTTGTCAGTTAGAAACACTTGATGGAATACGGTTACCCAGTTACTTCAATGGGAGTAGGCTGAAGCCCTACTATAAATAAGCCTTCTTGGTGTTTGTAATAAGGTAGTGTTGCCATTTAGGTTAGGTTTTCAATTATGTATTCCTTAATGTATTTCCTTCTTTGTCACTATGCTTTGTCCATTTAGTTGGTGTTTTGTGAAATAAGCGCGTTTGCGTGCTAGAAGCTAATTACAATTTGTAGTATTTTTATACGTAGAGGACTACACATACCATTTGTATGGGGTGGTTATTGGAAAATGGGTATACATAAAGGAACAAACTGCTACATGTGCTATTCAAGTTTGGAGAGTTGGTTGATGGAAGATTGCTTCCAAATAAGGACCATAGATGGAGATAAACAAAGGAACAATATAACGCGAGGTAAGCAACGACCGTAGAAACTACCAAGAGAAGGCGTAGTGGTGAGGTACTCAGGTGCATGTAAGCATGTTGAAGAGAAGTATGTAGCTAGAAGGTAGGAAAGCGTGCTAAAAGGTTATAGCTAAGGCACAAATATGTCTTGCCTTCTTGAAATTGTGAAAATGGTCAATTAATGAGAGGATTGTAGGCGGTGAAGGAGCAATAAATGCTCTAAATTTTTTAAAATATATATAAGGATGGGATGCGAGTTCATTTTTACCATTGTAATCATAAAAAATTGAATGAGCTAAGTGCAAAATGAGTTGAGCGAATTGAGGTGTGGAGAGTGTGAAACTAGACGTGGAGAGTAGATTTGTGCATAGGAGAAGCTTACGTCCCCATTGGTGAAGGGTTTGAGTGAAGTAGAGCATTGTGAAAGAGCTAGGGCACGTGATTTCAACTAGGGCACATAGATTTGAGCTAGGGTTTGGACTTTCTCGTTACAGAAGATAGAAGGAAAGCATTTACACACTACAGAGGACAAAAAGTTACGATTTCTAGATGACACCAAAGAAAGCACCTGCTGTAGGAGCCAAGGGAAAGAAGAAAGTGGAAGCAAAGGTTGAAATTTCTCCCAGAGTAATTTCTCAGAGATGCAATACCTAGAAGGTGTGATAGTGGGACAAGAATGGGATTCTCACATCCATAATTGCAAGATAAGTGATTACAACCACCACACATCGGATAATAAAAAGGAATTGGATGTGCTATTGAGTACGAAGACAAACAAGTGCATAACAGAGGACATGCTAGTGTATGATGATGCTAGAGAGAAGTTGTTAAAGCAGATTGGAGTTTACTAGTTGTACGAGCTCCGTATTTCAGAAAATATGAACCTTTGTACTAGTGGTTGATGAGAAGAGTACATGAAGACTTTTCTATTTCACCGGACGAAGGGTAAGGATTACATCGCATTGATTTCAACAATAATAGGATTAAAGGGCACATGAGTGGATCTAGATAGTGACTTGATAGATAAAGCAACAATCCTGGAGATGTAGAAGGAGTTAGGGTATACCAAGGGTCCACGCAGAATGGATATCAAAAATTAAAGAAGTACCCAGTGGTACAGGCAAGTTACACATCTAGTGACCAAATTGAATGATCAAGAGAGATGGTCACAAGTGAATACAATGTGGCTACACATTATAAGGAGAATGTCACAGGGAATAATTTACAACATATTAGGCTATATTGCAGAGACTATCATCAAGGAAGCACGCATAGGTGAGAAAATAAATTTTGGCGCTATCTTATTATCCCTTGTATTTATGGAGAGCGAGTGCCCGATGGGCCAAAGAATAAGATCTGGGAGTATCCCATGTAAAACAAGTCCCTTACGGAAATATTTGACAAGTACTTTTGTGAAGGGTCAATGAGTGGGGCCATTCAAGAAGAGGGCGGAGATGTGGTATGATCGGTTCCATGCAACATTTGAAGAGGAGTGATGCATCCCCAAGGAGTTACCTTTGGTGGTGGGAAAGGTAGTGTAGTTCGTGGTGTACCAACACTTGTGCATCACATGATTTGTAATGAAATATGGGACTTGGAGCACTTGGTGTAAACTTTCGTATGCCTTAACAATGCACTACTTCTAGGCATTATTCCATCACTTTTTGATGCGCTTAGGCTAAATCTTGTTGCGAGAAAAGGTAGAATGTGACTACCACACATGATGAGGCCAGAATATGTCTAATTAATGTATAATATATGATCTCATCTTACTCTCCTTTTTATTAAGTTTGATTGCATTGTGTGACTTTTAGTTGATTTGATATGAGTTAGGATGTAATTGTCTGTCTTTTGATTGATTGTGATTCTAATGTTAAAAGCTCTAGAATTCTTGACGAAGTGTGTGTTTGAATTCAGTTTTGTAATAAAGTAGGTCTAATTAGTCAAGGAAATGAAGCAAGAAGCATTCAGTATGTTTTTGGTAACATCTGTTCCCACACAGCTTAGTTCCGGAACTTCCAAGCTAGTTAGGAACTCCATCACATAGTCATCATCTAGTTCGAACTTTTAGACTTAGTTTTGGAACTCCAGTATTTAGTTCTGAATTTTGAGTTAGTTTGGAACTTACGGATATAGCTCTGGAATTCTCACGGTGTTGATCCTTAAACGATTTCCTATGGTTCTAGAACTTCTATGAAGTTCTGAAACCGATGGGAGTTATCTATTCTAACAACATCCAGAGATTTTGCATCTACGACCCTTTCAATCAGGAAAGGATGAGAATATTTTCTGAAGCGCAGATCCGGTGAGAATTCTCTTACATCTATTTGATCAACCATAATCTGAATCAACATCTATTTTGGGCATGATTTGATTTCATCAGAATCGTTGAGACAAATATGATTGTAAAATGTATATAAAAGTAGAAATGTAATAGATAAAATATGATATGGGATAGATATAAGCGAGAGAAGAGAAATATAGACTAAGTACTCAAATCTAGTAGGTTTTTTAATACCGAATGTTTTATCAATAAAATAGCCATTCCTATTTGAGAGAATTCTGAGTTGTTGAATCCTGATTCGAGGAGGAGCAAGGGCCCACTCCCCTAAGGACCAGGATATTCATTTATTTGGTATTTATATTTCTTCACAAATAGCTTAGATCTGTTAATTCTATATTGTTTTAATTCTTTCAGTTAAACTCTTGTTGTATACTTGTTCTGCGAAGTGTTTAGATAGATTCTTATATTTCTTGTAATTGTTTTCAAGCATTCTAAATTAAGTGTGTTTATTTTCCAACAACAAGTGTGTTTCCATTATGCACAGTGTGTTTCCTTTCAACAAAGCTTTTAGTGTGTTTACTTTCAGAAAGTTTTCATAGTTTTATTTAAATAAGGTTTTACCAAGAAGTCCTTAAGACATTGAAGAGATCCCCTAGAAAATACAAAAATAACTACAGTCAACTACTAGATCAATAAAATTACTCTTGTTGCATATAGCTTTAGACACACCCCTAGTTTGATATGAAATCAACAAGAAGTTGATTAAATGAAGGGAATAATGAAACCCATCATTTTTGGCGCCGTTGTTAGGGAACACTAGTTGGCAACTTCTAATTAAGTGTTAGCAAGAGCAACAAATCATACATCTAGTAGTTGAAGGATCTTCCCTGCTATATCACAAAATATATGAGTAGACCAAGAGACTCACAGGGTAGATTCCTCCCAAAAAAATCTTCACAAGAATTCATATCATCCTCTAGTCAAAGTAAGGAAATTGATCAAGAATTGGAGGCACCGCCACCCCCTATTAGACAAGGAATAGAATTACCACCTATGGAATTCTTAGATTAGTCATCCGAAGGGAGTGGAACTTTTAGGAAAAGTATTATTACTCAAGATCCATTTAGGGAAAGTTTTGATTCTCAATTGAGTATTCAACCTCCTACTCTGATTTTTCACCTTCCCCAAGGCATACCACATACCCCATTGATTGGGAGGAAAATTTAGAAAATATTTTTAAAATGGCTCGAGAAGATGAGGAGTACCGATAAAACCTTTACTTAACTAATCTAATTGGGAGATGATGATAAATCAATGAAAAATATCTCACTGCACATTTACCCACATTTAGAGGGATGCCATCTCAATATCCTGACCAATTTCTATTTGAGTTCAAGGTACCATGTCAGACCTATGATTATAAAATAGATAATCAAAAAATCAAGTTGTTTCCATCCACTTTGAAGGATGCAACAATGAGGTGGTTCATGGGATTACCATCCAACTCTATTAGCACTTGGGAAAAAATGGAGACTTCCTTCCTAGATAAATACCAGGATTATTGTAGAGGGAGAAATAGGAAGGAATAATTCTTCAAAATCAAGCAGGAAGATGATGAAAACATAGAAGACTATTTAGACAGATTCCTCTTTATTAGCAAAAGATGTGGATTTTTGCTTTCAAAGGAGTTAAATAAAACCATTTTTCTTAAAGGCTTGGATGATGAATCTAGGGAAGCTCTTAACTTGATAGGATGGGGAGACATTGATCAGATAAGAATGAATGGAATTAAGGAGATTTGTAGAAGCTATTCCAGAATGAGAGGTGGACCTAGAAAAGGAAAATTAGTGAAAAGTCTAAATCCAGATATGAACAAACTAATGGATGAGTTAGCAAACTTTAAACAGACATTTTAGTGCAATTAACCTCTACTATGGATGGATTACAAGCTAAAGAAAATTCTAAAATTGAACCATTGGCTATATATTGTCCTAGATGCGGGAAGAAGCATGCACTAAGAGAGTGTCCTTTGGATACATTTTTTTGTCTTATTTGTGAATCTAAAGAACATGATACTGATGTTTGTTCTTTACTTCCCGTTATTAAGAATCAACTTAAACAAACTAGTGCATCATCTACAACAAAATAATTGAATTTTGTTTAGAGACAACCTAACCAAGGGCATTTTATGCCAAGATTAGCTCCTAATCCCTAGACGATGCCATGGGCTACTCAGTCAATACCAAAAATTGGGGACAACCACCTTGGGTACCTCAACCAACTTGGAACCCTCAAGATTGGGAAAATCAAGCTTGGTATGCTTAGGGACATCAATAACCATGGGCTGGTCAAGGAAATCCTTATGCTTGGTCACAACCTAGATGGAACCCTAGTAATTATTCTTAAGGAAGAACATATCCAAATCAAAAGCAACAAGCCATCATGGGATCTCCTACACAAAATTCACAAACTGAGAATGTAGTCCAAATGCAAATGCCAGCACAACCAATAGAAAATCCAAGAAACAAACAAACAACTCCTATTTATGGAACATAAGTAGAAAAATCAGTTGATTTATGTTATGGATTGTAAAGATATTCAAACTAGATATAGGAAAATCATTAACAATCCACCCCTTATAATCACCGAAATGACAGAAGAAAATGAAATCCCTAGTATTGTTGTTCCAAAAGAGGATATAGAAATAAAAGAAAAGGATCCATATAGCAACACTACTAAGACTCCATTTCTAGAGAGATTCAAAGAAGCTATAGAAATCAAGGAGTCTGAATTGGTACAAGAACTAAGGAAATTAAATATTGAAATACCACTGTTACAATCAATTAAAGATATTCTAGAATTGAACAAATTAATCAAAATTTTATGTATGAAAAATATTGGAAGGAAGAAATAGTACCCCAAGACTATCAAAGTAGATGGGAAACTTGTTGATTTATTAGCAGGAAAACTTTTACTTCCCAAATACGGAGATCCTGGAAGTCTGTTATTTCTATCTCTATAGGAAATAAGGATGTACATAATGTTTTGGTAGATTTGGGAGTGTCTATCAATGTAATGACAATGGATACTCTGAAAAAATTACCATTAACAAGTATACAACCTACTAATACCATATTGCAGATGGCAGACCAGTCTGTAGAAAAACCAGAAGGAATTATTGAAGACGTGGCGGTTATGGTGGAGTCATGGGAATATCCAGTTGACTTCCTTATACTGCAGCCAAAAGGTAAAACATTGGGTTATCCCATTATTTTGGGTAGACCATGGTTAGCTACAATTACTGCTTTAATAGATTGCAGGTTAGGTGATATGACAATCTCAAATGGTAAGAACTCTAAACAAATTTCCTTATATCCTACTGCATGACCTTTTACTGACAATCATGAACAACTGTGGGTTGATTCTCTTGAAAATGATAAAAAAAATTGTCTTCTTTTTCTATGATCACATTGCAGGATCATGTAAGAGAATTAGAAGAGATGATTAATCCACCATTAGATGAGAACCTGCTATCCTCGAAGCAATCAGAAATAGTTTTGGAACCTATGAACTTAGTTCCGTAACCCACACATTTAGTTTCGGAACCATGTCAAAAATAATTCTCTTTGATTGAAAATTATTTCACTCTGGAGGAATGAGATTTGTCATGGGGAGAGGATGAATCAATAGCTTTAGTTTTAAGTAAATTAGGAAGTGGTGAAGAATTTACGGAAAGTAGCAGTGATGAAGAATTTGTCTTGCGCAAAGAGATAAGTATTATAATTCTTATTACTATCCTTTTTCCAGTATTATGTCTCAAGGAACTTTTGGAGATGTTGCTACATACCATATGCATGCCCATTAAATATTTTAATGAAACCCTTCCCACAAATCGGTGCATCTCATATTGGAACCAAGCATGTTGAAATTCAATCGGGTAAAAGTTTAAACATTAACAACTAGTTGAAGGAGGATGAAGAAGCTAAATTCTTTGATGTTCTAAAAATCATATAAAGATTTTTCTTGGGATTACAAAACACATGAAGGGGATTCATCCAGTATACGCACTCATCACATCTATACTGAAAACATTAAACTAGTTAGGCAGCCTCAAAGAAGGATTAACCCATCTTTAAGGGATATAGTTAAATAAGAAATTGAAAAACTATTACAAGTAGTTTTCATCTACCCCATCTCGAGATAGCGGTGGGTATCTCCTCTTGTAATTGTTCTAAAAAAGAATAGAAAATGGAGAATATATGTTGACTATAGGGAACTAAACAAAGCCACAATGAGAGATTATTTCCCCTTACCATTCATAGATAAAGTCCTAGATTACCTTTCAGGTAAACAATACTTTTCTTTCTTGGATGGATTTAGTGGGTACAATTAGATCGGGGTTTCTGCGAGAAGATCATGAAAAAACTACATTTACATGTCCATGGGGAACCTTTGCCTATAGGGTGTTACCATTTGGTTTATGCAATGCTCTGTAACTTTCCAGAGAGTTGTACTTGCAATCTTTACTGATCTAACAAATGATTATGTTGAGGTATAATAGGATGACTTCTTTGTACACGGAGATACATTTGAAGATGGTTTGAGAAATCTAGACGAGTATTAACAAGATGTGAATAACACAACTGTCTCTTAGTGATGAAAAGTGTTTGATGATGGTGGATGAGAGGATTGTATTAGGACACCATATTTCAAAAAAATGAATTCAGGTGGATCAAAAAAATTTAGGATCATTTTAGATTTACCTATTCCTCAGACCCCCATAGATATCAAATCATTTCTAGGGCATGTTGGGTACTATAGGCGCTTTATAAAAGATTTCAGTAAAATTGCTGCCCCCATGTTTAATTTTCTAACCAAGGACTATGAATTTCTTTGGGATGAAAAGTGTCAGCATGCTTTTGAAGAAATTAAAGAAAAATTAATCAGTGCCCCAATATTGAGAGGACCTAATTGGGAAAATCCATTTCATATCCAAACAGATGCCTCAAATTATTCCATTGGTGTAGTATTGGGACAAAAAGATGAGGAAGGAAAGATGTATGCCATTTATTATCTTAGCAAGAATATTACTCCCATTAAAAATAATTACACCACCACTGAAAATAATTTCTTCTTTGTGATTTATACAATCAATAAATTCATACATTACATTACAGGGTACAAGATATTTGTACACACAGATCATTCAGCAATTAAGTATTTAATGAACAAACCAGTGGTTGGAGGAAGAATAATTAGATGGTTATTACTTTTGTAAGAATTTGATATTACCATTGTGGAAAATCCAGGTAAATCTAATGTGGTAGCTGATTTTTGTCAAGAATAACCACCACGGGAGCAAGATCCAATCAAAGATTAATTTCTAGATGAACAACTAATCTCAGCAAGTACACCATGGTTTGCTGATATGGAAAATTATCTTACAACAAGGAAGTTTCCTCCTTCTTTCACTAAGAAATAAATAAATAAGTTAATTAAAACCAATGCACAATTCAAATGGTTAAATGGAATGCTATTTAAGTGTGGTCCTAATTTTTTCTTACACAAGTGTGTAAGAGAGGATGAAATCTTTGACATCCTTAGAGCATGTCATGATGAACCAAGTGGAGGACACTATTCAATGAAAATAACAACTCATAAGATACTTGACACTGGTTATTATTGGTCATCTTTGTACAAGGATGTGAAGAGATATATCAAGAGGTGTGATCCTTGTCAAAGGATGGGACAACCAACTTTCACCAATGAAATGCCTCTTTAGCCTCAAGTTGTAGTTGAACCATTTGAGAGATGGGGATTGGATTTTGTTGGTCCTTTTAATCCTCCTTCACAAGGGAAGGAATATATTGTTGTGTGTATTGACTATGTGAAAAAATGGGTAGAAGTGCAGGCATTGACAAATGCCACTGAGGAAGCAGTTGCTGATTTCCTTTGGAAAAAAATTATGATAAAGTTTGGAGCACCAAGGAGCATAGTTTCAGATCAGGGACCACAATTTATGTCTAATATGATCCAAGCTTTCAAAATGTATTACCAAATCAATCATAGGAATTCATATCCTTACCACCCAAAGTCAAACGGACAAGCTGAAGTAACAAACAGAGAATTGGAGAACATTCTTACCAAATAGTTGAAGCTGGGAGAAAGGATTGGGTAAAGAGACTACCTGAAGTTGTCTAGGCTTATAATACAACTTGGAAAACTACAACAGGGTTTTCACCATATGAATTAGTCTATGGGAAAAATCCCTTGTTGCCTATAGAGTTTGAACCTCAGACATTGAGGACAACGGTGAAGGCGGGAATTGAGTTGAATGCGGCTCGGGAAGAAATAATCGTTGACTCAATGAGTTGGATGAATTAAGGTGGAAGCACTTGATGAGACAAAGATAATTAAAGAGCAAAGGAAGTAATGGAATGACACACATATCAAGAAAATACAATTCAAAGTAGGAGACTAGGCATTGTTATTCGATTCTAAGTACCAACAATTCAAGGAAAATTGAGAACCAGGATGGTTGGGACCCTATCGATTAGCGAGATATTTGACAATGGTTCTATTGATTACTTCCCATTGATGGTAGTAATAGAACACTCTTGGTAAATGGACATAGGCTGAAACTCTATAGGAAGCCTCCCATTAAGGATGAATTCTGAGGAAGATTGGGCAGACAAAGAATTTGATCATATGGAAGAACCCAGTTCTTCCAAAATGATCAAATAACCAGATGATAGATCTAGAATAAAGGGAAGAATATGAAAACCAACAAATGGCATTTTCTTCCCCAAAAAATTTAATATATATATATATATATATAAATATAAAATTCTCTCAAAGGTAAATTGAAAACTAACAAATGATGGTTGACCTCCTTTTTGGCTAGTTCAAATAAAAGGGAATTCTTTTGAATTCTAGTTGTCTTATCTAATCATGTTTTGTTCCACTTGTAGGAATGACGAGTCATCATAGCAAAATGATTACATCATCAAGGACGGTAATTATATCTTTTAACTTATTTAGGGTTGATTAAATGTTTGCATGTGTGATTTGACTTAATTTAAAAGTAGGTATGATGAGTCATCTATTTATACATTATGATTACAAGTGTGTAATCATGAAGATGATTTGGATGGAATAAGTGGTGGCATGGTTATCATTAGTAATCATTATTGCAAAAATCAAGTGAAATAAGTTGCAGAGATATTTTGAGGAAGGAGCATCAAATTAAGTTTGTGTTCCGTAACAAAGAATAGAGAATTCAGAAGTTCCATAACTAAGAACAGAGGTTCCATAGCTAAGAATAGAGGTTCCGCAGCCAAAGTTGTCAGTTTTGTAGCTAAGCAAGAGGGCTTGCAACCAATTCACACAAAATCAAAAGAGACAGAACTCAAGCCGATATGGGGATTAAGAAGAAATTAGAACTAGAGGACGATTCCCATTGCTTGCGAGATGAAGAAGTGACATCCATCTTTGAGCATGCAGGATGGATAGAGTTCCTAAAGAAATTTTCAAGGCATAATGACGAATTGGTAAGAGAATTCGTCATAAACCTAGAACAATCTAGAACAAAGGTGAGAAATATATTTATTCCTTTTTCTGTAAATACTGTAAGTAATGTGTCTAGAGTGTCAATTGTGCATGTCCCATAACTTGCCAAGGGGAATTTGAAAGAACTGGTTAAAGTCTTACTGCAAGAAGGAGAAACTGAACCCCAGTACATCTACAATACAAAGAAAATCATAAAAGGGGTCAGAAGGGCAGTTTTCCCAAACCCTTTGATAGGGTAGCATTTTGGATAGTGAAATATTTAACCTATGATGGTCAATTTGGGTATGTGGGAAAAGAAGTCTTAAAAATGCTCATATATCTGAAGTATGGAGCCACAAAACCTGAGTACATAATAAACCTTCCAGGGTTTCTTTTTGATTCTATCCAAACCATGGCTCAGAGGTATTCTTGGGGTGTTGGGACAATCAGGCATCACGATCTAATTCATTTAATATGCCAGCACCATTTTCTATCAAAGAAAAATGGAGAAGAAATTTGGGACAAGTTTCTTGGCAAGTTCAAGAAAAACCCTAATATTATTAGAAGGACAATTCCAGCCCCATTCTCTCCTTCAACTAATCTGGAAATTGATGCCCCTGTAGAAGAATAGAGGGAAATGGAAAGAGAGAATATACCAAAAGAAGAAGGTCTGTGAGAAAGATCAAAATAGCAGCAACATACAGTACCTTTGAAGGAAATTCCTTCTTCTACAGTAGCTTTAGGGGAGCCAATATCTATCTCTGATGGTGATAGCTCACCCATGTAAGAGCAAGAAAGAATAGTAAGAAGAAGCTCTAGAAGGAAATCCACCACTGGGCATGTTGAAATTCCCAGAGAAGAAAAATTCATAAGAGGTCAAGGGAAACCCCAGAGGGAAGGAGTGAGTAGGAAAGGATGGAAAAGGAAGCTGCTTGACATTTTGGGCAGGGTGGCCATGAATCCTCCTGAGCCAAGTCAAGTTGAAATGGACATAGGAGAGGATATATTTGAAGAGTAGGATTTTCAAGAATTTTCTGAACCATCAACATTGCCACATGAAGAAGAAGAGTTGGCATCTAGGAGAAGAAAAGGAAAATTTCCTTTGATAGAGGAAGAATGCCCAACTCCTCAAGTAATTTCAGAGGAAGAAGAAAGACATCAAGTTAAACATGCTATGTTCTTGTCTAGAGCAGAGCTCATTATTAGAGAAAAGGATGAGGAATTGGATTTCCTCAAACTCAAATTGGAACAAAGGGAAATGCTCATTGGAGAGCTAACAACTCAGCTTGTAGCCAGGACTGAGGAATTATCAAACAACCAAGAAACAACTGATAGAAAAAGAGGAAGAATTTTAGGCTTCTAGAAAACAGTGTTGTGTCCACAGTCTTTGCATAGACTGAGTTAACCTATTTTCCACTCAAACAACTATGGAATGACACTTGCAAGGAACTCAGAGAAGCCAAAACATCAAATGAAGAATTGAAGACCAAGATGGAAGAAGAGATGAAGGCAAGAAAAGAATGGGAAGAAAAGTTTTATAAGGAGGAAGGAAATAAATATAAATGTCTTACAAAAATTCATATGGTCTGTATTATGAGTGAAAAATTTATTACCTACAGAAGGCCCTGTCTTGCATATAGTGTGTTTTTAGAAGAGTAGTTCATTCACTGGCAGTTGTTAAGAATTGCATGTGGGCTTCCACATGAACTAAAAGGTGAATCTGAATTCATGGTAGCTTACTCTCTATCCAGTCCTAAGTAGAAAAGTATTCTATGTGAATTTTATCTTTGTAATTTTTTGCTAGAGAAAAACACAGGATTTATGATCAATTTGTATGTAGGGGAGAGCCAGCTCAATGTATTTGTCTCTATTTTGCAAAACCAAATCGCATGGAAGGAAACAGAATCTGATTTTTATTGAAAGCTAGCTCAATAGGTCTCTGTATGAGAGCTCATTATGGTAAAC
Organism: Taxus wallichiana var. yunnanensis; assembly: GCA_018340775.1. Taxonomy (NCBI): domain Eukaryota; kingdom Viridiplantae; phylum Streptophyta; class Pinopsida; order Cupressales; family Taxaceae; genus Taxus; species Taxus wallichiana. The sequence continues at coordinate 244,001,128 of CM031243.1, read as the reverse complement.
CCTCTACCTTCCTCACACATTTTAGAACTCATGCCTTTGATGAGAGATTCAAGACACACTATCTTGCCATTCTAAGAGTATTGATGCCTTCACCTCCTATGATGAGGAATTTTTAAAGATATTTATGAAGGATGCTCAAAGAGGTGGGAACTGTAGACACTAAAATTAGGTCACACTCCCCTTTGGCCCCTAAAAAAATAGTCACCTTCATCACATTCACCTAGCCAAGGGCCCCCTCACCTCACTATAATATTAATTTAATTAAATTAATTCATTATCCTCACCATATTTATTATTTAAATATCTTAATTTTAATAATGTCCACATACACCTCACCTAGACACCTCATCAAGCCAACTCACCCTAAGACCTACATTCCCTCTAACCGCATTCCCGCATGCTTACAAGAAGCTTCCAGTCTAATCCGTGGGTTAACGACATGAGGTTCGAGAAAATCAAGAGGATCTCCTAGTTTAGTAAACCTAGGAAATCCTGCCCTAACCGATGCCGGTTACCCTTAACCGTCATTAGTTAAGATGGAACCACCGTTGGTCACCTTTCAACTCCCAAAACAACCTTATTTTTGAGGTTGGAAAACATGGGCAACGTTGGCATGATTATGAGAGATATCACATCTTTTGAGAACAAATTTCAGCAAGATCACGCATGCAAGGAAGGAAATCAAGCATTTTCTCTTACAGATATCTAACATTTACCCAAAGAACCATCCAACACTCACCGCAATAAATATTTGATCTAATTAGGAAAGAAGGAGAGCACATGCAACACATACAAGTGCTCCCTAACATTTTTGATCCTATGTAGCCTTCAACCACTTACCAACACCTTCATTCATCATTCAAAGGCACCTTAACTGAATTTTAAGTAAGTAGAACCGTTTACTCCTCTGGTTCATTCATTTAATCATTATGTCTCCACCCATTGATCTATTTTAACACTCACCCTCCATATACCCATTAAAACCTCACCAAACCCCACCCAAACAGTCTAATACCTCATTCGACCAACCAATTCCTTTGTGCAATCACAAGGGAGACCCAAAGCTCATTCTGTGGCATTCCCAATTTTCCACAATAACCGGCACTAGTTTTCCCCAACTGGCGTCAGTCACCCTTAACCAGCATCGGTCTCTGTATTTACCCATACAACCTAGAACAGTGACTTATCCACCTATTCCCACATCACCCTTATTCACCTGTGATCTGCTGAGACCTTTGTCAGACCTGTAGAGACCCAGAACCAATTACTTGACCTTTGGATCTTATTTTAACTTAGCCTATTAGATTAGATCTTTCTTATTGTATTTTGGATGAGATACCCAAATCATTTTAATTACAATAGGATTTACTTTATTACCCACATTAAATTTTTTTAAACAGTGGACTAACAACCGTCTAGGAAGTATCACACTTCCCAGATCTAGCACACACTAGGTAGTTCACTGTACATATTGTTTAACTCTTTCTGGTGGTCTTGTTTTCTATTACAGATAGTTCCTCCTAGCCAAAAGGAAGCTCTCACAATCAGCTGTGGATTCAGAAGTCATACGCGTGCAACAACCCATCAACTAGCATTTCAACAGGTATTCCTCCTACGCTCGTTACCCTATTTGTTTCATCAATATTTCAAAGAAACGTCTAAGAATTGGGTGAAACATTTTGGCACGCCTTCGGTGGGACCCATCCAGGGTTCTTTGCATTTTATTCATTCCTAAGAAAAGTTGGTGTTTGTTTCCCTTCTAAAAAGTAGACACATTAATTTTCTTCCTTGGTAACCTACTTTTCTTTCTATTTTCTCTAAAAGAAAACTTTCTTTTTGTGTACTTAAAAAGAACCATTTCTTCTTGTTTCTTGAATTTTAGTGAAAGATAATCCTTCTTCCTATTCATCTATTTGTTTCATCCAACTTCATATTTTGATTTGGGCTTAAAATAAGTGCATTGCATTCGATTTATTGTATTAGCTCACATTAATTGTGGGAAACCTATACGCTGGAAGTTATTCCCGGTGATGGTTGACAAACAAATCATGAAAGCACATCTCTCTCTCTCTCTCTCTCTCTCTCTCCGAGTCTTTCCAAATTACACAAATTCAAAACAATTACACATTCTTAAACAATATCTTTCCAGGGAACACACTGTCAATGATCACACTTATTTGAGGATTGTGGTACTCCCAAACTTGCTTCTCTGTCAAGTCATACTTGAGAGAAAAGCCCATCCCCACCATAACATACCTGAAACCTCACTACGATGCCCATTTAAAAAAAACTTGAGACCCAAGAAACAACCTAGGGTTAGCTAGAAAAATTATGGGATAATTTTTTTTGATTTGAAGTGTCTACAACTAGGCTGCAAGACATCGGTTTTCACTAATAGGTTCTAGAACAAGACAAATGTACTACAACATATTTTCCCTTCATTAACTAATAACAAGTTCACAAGGTTCAAATTTTAGGGTTATATGTTTTAGTTGGGTTCACAGAGTAATTTACCCCCATGCATGGTCTGTAGCAGCCTCAGAGTTTCAACATAATATTTCTCATACTTAATGCTTCCAAAATTTCCTTAAATCATTTCCATTGGATAGGAAATTTTCTCACCTTTCCGGTGATATAAAGAAGTCCTCCTAACTCCTTATATTTTTCAAGTTATGGGCCGACGGACTTTAGGGGAGAAATTTTCCCAAGGGATAGTCCGCGGCCTAGGGAGAAAATTTTTCCCCATGTGCGGGTCGGCAAGGCGAGGAGGAACTTGGCACATTTTCCTCTTTGGGCACAAAAGTGCAAAATTCATTCGTACACCCACGAGCCCGACGAGGGAGACACGTGTCGCTCCTTAGTTGGTTGGGAGAAACGGCGGGCCGACAAGCGGGTTGAGACTTTAAGTCTCTTTCACCAAAATTGCAAGGGGACCGAATTGGTCTCGCGCTTACGCCGACGCCAGAAATGCCACATATTGTGTGTTGATTGGCATGGGATATGGGGAGTGGAAAAACCTAAGGCATTACGCCAAAAGGGAGAAAAGCCAAAGAAACTTGCGTGGGCCCACACATGCACGAAGGAGGAATTTACAAGGTAGGGCACGGGTGTGGGGCCGCGTAGGCAAAATGAAATATTTGCCAAAGGGGAAACAAAAGATGCTAAGTTCAAAACCTCCCGCACTTCCACCTAGCCACGTGTCAGCATGTGAGTGGTCGTGGGTTAGTGGGGATGTGGGAAAAATTTAGAATTTTTTTCCGAGGTCCAAAATCTTAAAAAGTTTAAGTTCAAAGGGGGTCCGCCCTCCGCCATGCCATGTGTCAGCACGTGATTGGCTGTGGGCCGTGGGGATGCAGGGAAAAGTGGGAAAATTTTCCCAAGGTAAAATTTTCAAAAAGACAAGTTTAAAATTTGGTCCGCCCCTCTGAGGTGCCATGTGGTAGGTCCCAATTGGTTGTGAGATGACCAAGCCATGGAATTTTTGTGGAATTTTTTTCAAAGTCAAAAATTAAAGTTAGATTAGATTTATTTTATTTTTGAATGCCAATTTGAAGTAAAACTTCAAATGGCCATAACTTTTGATAGGAAGCTCAGATTTGGGAAAACAAGGACTTTCTAGAAATATCTCAAAGCCCTCTTTACACAAGAGTCATCAATTTTGGAATTTTATGAATTTTAAGTGGTCAATTTAATGAAAAAATCTGCAGGATTTTACAAAACAAAACTGGGAGAAGTTCACTTATAAATTTTTATTCAAATTTGATCTCCTACTTACTCAACATGTCAAACAGACATGGAGGATTGTTTTAGATGAATTTAAGAGGGGTTTCAAGGTTCAATTTAGTTGATTGAGTTACAATTGTTATTATTTATTTATTTATTTATTTTTATATATTTTTTCCATCTTTTGATAGCAAAATTCTGTGTGCAAGTTCAAATTGGATTTTTATAAAGTTTTGAGGGTCCTTTCTTAAGTGTTAAGGTCAATTTTGGTTCCTTAGGACTTGTTACATCTAAATTTCAATGTTTCATATCTTATTGTTTGGTGCAAGTTTGAACTGCTCGTTTCTTTGATAAATTTGATTGCCAGGTTTGGAAAATAAAACAAAGATCAAACATTAAAAGGTACTTAAATTTTTTTCCATCCTCCAATTGTGGGAATTTCATTTACTTTCTATTCTAATGCATTCAATTAAGTGAATCAATCATCCAAGAATCAAAATGCAAAGTCTCATTTCCAAATTCAACTCATTTCAAAGAGAACAAAACATTGTCTTTTTCCTTCATACACATTTTCCTTTTCAAACAGAGGTTTCAATCCTCAACATCAAATCAAATCCAATACACAATACAATTTTGAGAAAATAATGCAATCCTTTATTGATTTCTAATAACACTTTACAATTTTCTCTTTTCCATTTGATTTCTAAAATACAATATGCAATGCATGTAACAACCTTTGACATTTCTTTTCAAAATAGAGAATGGAATATAACTCTTTACATTTCACATTTCAATCTTTCATCACCAATGCAAGCATATTTTCATTGTAAATAATTATACAAATCATCCACTTCAAAGTGGAAGGATTACAATAAACTTTCTCACAAGAAGGGACTGTCAAACTATATATTCCTCTTGCTCCAAAACAAAAAAATGTTAGTTTCTTCATCTTTTCATCTTGATCACAACAAGAAAGGGGGAAAGGCAACGCTCCCCACCCAACAAAGATATCCAATGAGAAGGGAGAATCCATCCTTCCTCATTGGCCTCCGAGCCCCAAACATCATGAAATAAGAGATGCAATACAACACATGACAACAAAGGCTTCCACAACAAACATGCAACATTTTCACATTCAAAACACATTTCAAGAAGAATGTAGTTCACAACTACTTTAAACAAGTAAAAAAAAAAACTGAGGCTTCATCAAGCAAGCCGGTAAGAGTAAGGATCTATGGGGAAAATTTTTATGCCTCCCAATTGGGAATTGGGAATCCACCAAAAAAAAACCGCTAATAAAACATCACACACATTTCCTTATGCCCCCCACAAATCCCTCCTTATGCCCTCCACATATTACCTTATGCCCCCGAAAAAGAAAGAAATGCAAGCTATTTCTTTTCCATGGTGGATCCCAATCCCAAACTCCCTCCACAATAAAAATGATGCCATTGGCATTCCTTATGCCCCCCACATGGATTCCCCATAGCCTTCTCCTACACCATGTCCTAAGCAGTCTACCCAACCAGCCAACACACACATAAAACATTCACCATTTCATCCATGCATAGAAAGAGAAGAAGCATTTAAAAAAAGGCTCAAGTTCCTACCTCTCCATAATGGAGTTTGTTCCAAGATCAACAAGCTTCCCAATGCCAAAATATAGTCCAAAATCAGCAACACACAAGCATGCAATGGTCTCTAATCTCCTTCCACAAGCAAGAACTCCCAAAACAACAAGAAATTCACCCCTAAGGGAAGTATGCAAGGTTTCAACAACCCCCAAACAAGAAAGGAGTTAAAATTTTAAAGGAGAGGGAAGAGAAGAGGATGATGTGGATCCATGTGGGATGCCACATCAGTCTTCCCCAACCCCAAAAACAAAATCAACATCATTCACCTAAACATAATAAATAAAATGACAAATTAACTTACACACTCCAAAATAACCCATACCCCAACAGGACTGAATTTAAAACATGTAATAGAAGTATAATTAAAACTTAGAATTAGTCATTTCAAAATGTATTAAAAAGGTCTAAATTTAACCTCCAAACCATAGGTATGGTTGGTGAATAATTTTAAGAGGTGTGGGACAAGTTTAACTTGTCCCACAATCCTCCAAATATAGCCTCTAATGAAAAATTTAAATTCCCAATAGGATAAAGTGTTTGAAACTTCAAAATCTATCTTATATTCTCTTACATATCCCTTACACATTCTTACAACATTACATTTAAGAGCAACAACTTCATTAACTACTCTCTTATGACATATTGATTTATTTATTTTAACACATGATTATTCACAACATTAACACAACATATATAACTAATGAAAATGGTAACACATCACAAAATAAACACATGCAAACATTAATAAAGAAACCAAATTAACAAAACATAAAGCCCCATGGTAATCCCTAACATAATACAACACACACACACACAAAACATGCTGCCATGGTGACCTTGTTTAATTCACTAAGAATTCCAATATGGTGAGTCTCAGGTCCCCCAACATTGTTGTGATATTTTAACTGTAAAACACAAATACCTCCTTCAGTCTTGTGGCCATATTAGAACATCCAAAATGATATAAAAAACATCTCAAGATCATCTAAACATATGAATCACAACAATATCAAGAATTCAACATTGTCATTTTCAATTAATTAATCAACTATATCATCATCAATACTCTTCCATACTAGGTCTACTCACAATATCCAATGTCATATGTCCAAATCAATATCTATAATATGTCCATGTCAAATAGTATATCATCATCCACATATATAAAAAAATGTCTCTACTAATCATCATGTCTAATAACTGAATCCGGATCAATAATAATCCTTGATCTAACATCTAACCATCATACTAAAACAAAACATAATAGTGTCCTAATAAGATCAACAATATAAAGATCAATATCTACAAGTTTCAAAGGGAAGTGGGCACTACATCCCCTCCCCTTAGACTGGACTTCCTCCTCAAAGTCACTAGAACAAATGTGGAAACTGCACTTGTAATACTCGACATCCTCCCAAGTGGCTACAGTATCATCGTATCTTCCCCCTTTGCACATGTACCTAATCAATCTCTCTACCTCGAAGGCCTAGGGTCCTACAATCTATGATATGGATGGGCTCCACCATCACCTACCCCCGATATTGCACCTACAATGATGTCCAATCCAACACATGAGAGGGATTTACATTATATCTCTTAAGAACCGAATCATGAAACAAATAATGTACGCGAGACAAGCTAGGTGGCAATGCTAGAGCGTTAGGCCAAAGGGCCTATACGATCCAAGATATCAAAAGGAAAAATGAATCTTGGAGCTAACTTAGAACCTTTTCCATAACGGATAGGGCTTTTGTGTGGCCTAACATGAAGGAACACCTTCATGCCCACATCAAAACTATGGTCAATCCTATGTTGATCCACATACTTCTTCTACCTATCTTGTGCCTCTTGCAATCTCTTCCGATCAGCACCACCTGCTGCTCCATGTTTTGTAGAAGAGATGGTCCAAGAGATACCCTATCCTCTAACATGTCCCAGCCTAAGAGGTGTCCCGCACTCTCTACCATACAACACCTGAAAAGGAGTCATGCCTATAAAACTCTAGAAACTATTGTTGTCGGAAAACTCTACTAAGTACGGGTACTCCTCCCACTTATATTGGTGATCCATCACATACATCATGAGCATATCCTCTAAAATATGATTCACTCGCCAGTCTGTTCATCATCTGTCTTAGGGTGATATGATTTGCTGAAGTTGATCCTCGTCCAGAGGACATACCGCATGGTAGTCCAAAAATGTGAAGTGTACTGGGGATCGCGGTCATAAATGATCTTCCACAGAATCCCTTGCAACCTAACAATATCATCCAAATATACTTGTGCCACTACTCTAGTGGTATAAGTGGTCTTTACTAGACAAAAGTGAGCCACTTTTATCAATTTATCAACCGTGACTATGATGGCATCGTGGTGATATCTTGATATAGGTAGCCCAACAATGAAATCCATGGAAATGGTGTCTTCTATTTTGGTATGGCATGATGATAAAGAAGGCCAACTAGATGCTAATGCTCGGGCTTAATGCTCTAGAACTCCAAACACCATGAAACAAATTGAGCCACGTCTCGATGAAGTCCTCTCCAATGATACAACTATCGCATATTGGCGTGCATCTTCTTAACCCCAGGATGGGCTAAATAGGGTGCATGATGTGCCTCTACAAATATGTCCGCCTCAAGCCTCCATATCTGGGAACATATATACGGCCTCTCGAGTCCGAGAAGACCATCTGCCTCTAAGGTGAAACCATCAAACTTCTCCTCAAGGGGTATCTCGTGACTCTATATCGATCAAATCTTTGCGATGTAGATGCTATCAAGAGGAAGCTTTGAAGAATCTGCTCAAGTAAATCTATGTTGACTGAGGTTGCCATAGCCATGTGTCTCTATTTTCTAAGAGTTCTACTACTACCACATTCTCCTTCCCCTTCACATGCTCTATCTCCATGTCATACTCACGAAACAACTCCATCCAACGCCGTTGGATGAGCGTTGAGATTGGGAGGCTGTGTGAAGAGGCAACAAAGACTCAAATGATCAATACTAAGTGTGAATCTCCATCCAATAATAAAATGTCTCCATCTAACCAAAACATGCATAACTATCACAAGCTCAAGATAATGGGTCAGATAATTAAGCTCATGATATTTGATTTTGAGAGACTCAAAAGCTACTACTCTACCATCCTACATCAACACACCTCCAAGCCCTACTAACGAAGCATCTGTGCAAACAAAGAAATCACCTTGTGGATCCGGCACTGCAAGAATATGTGCTTTGTGGTGAGGCATTCCTTCAGTGTCCTAAAGGCCTACTTGCATCTGTGTCGACCAAACAAACTTCTTCCCTTTCCGCTAGAGGGAAGTGATGGGGTGTGCAATCCGAGAGAAGTCTCGAACAAATCTCCTCTAGTAGCTCCGCTAATCCCATGAAGCGCACACCTCGATCACTTGTAGTGGGTACTAGCCAATCCGTAATTCCTCTAATCTTGGAAGGATCAATGGTAATGCATTCCCGGAAATGATATGACCTAAATATTACACCTCTATCTGAAATAAAGCACACTTCTCCAAGTTCTGTAAATCTTTTGCTCACGAAAACTTTGAAGAACACTGTCGAAGGTGCACCTCATGCTCCTCATGTGTACATGAGTATATAAAAATTTCATCTCAGGAAGATGAGCACAAAATGATCTAAGAAGGTCCTAAATACTCCATTCATCAAACTCATGAACACTACGGGGAATTAGTCAAACCAAAATTCACCACTATGAACTCATAGTGCCCATATCTTGTGCGAAGCTAGTCTTATGAATGTCCACCTATGAAATCCTCAACTAATGGTAGCTGATTTAAGATAAATCTTAGAGAAAACTGTGGCTCCCTTCATCTGATAAAAGGAGTCATCAATGCGAGGAAGAGGATAATGATTCTTGATCATTACCTTGTTCAACTAGTGGTAATCAATACACAACCACAAGGATCCATCCTTCTTCTTTACAAAGATCACCGGTGCACCCCAAGGGGATACACTAGGATGGATAAGGCCCTTCTCCAAAAGGCCCTCAAGCTGCAACTTGAGCTCATAGAGCTCTGGGGTGGTCATCCTATAAGGTGCTCGTGAGATAGGCTCTGCTCTAGGAACTAGATCTATATGAAAATCAATCTCATGTGGGGGTGGTAACCCGGTAGCTCCCCTAGAAAGACATCAGAAAACTCTCTCAAAATGGGATGATCATCTAGCGATGGTCCACTAGACCCATCCTCTGATCTATCACTAACCGTAACAACATACATCTGACAACCCCATCACACACACCGCTTAAGCTACATAGTTGAGATGGTGTAAATAGAAACAAGTCTCCTAACCCCCGAGATCACCGACTCAACTCCCAAATCATTTGCACAAGATATAGTCTTGTGATAATAATCCATCTTGGCCCTGTGTGCAGATAACCAATCCATACCTAAAATGATTCCATACGAGCCCAAAGGAAGGATACAGAGATCTGAGGTAGTGGTGAAAGGTCCCAAATCCACTACACGCTCCTTGACCAAGGAATCTACCAAGATCTTGGCTTCAAAATCCATCTCGACATCCCATCTATGACCCTTCCTAACAACCACCAACCTGCATCACTCTACTAAATATGGTGCAATGAAAGAATCAGAAGAACCAAAATCAAACAACACAGAGGTAGGAATACCACCAATGCTACCTATGGTCTCAATGACTATGCTCTGATGCTCTTTATGGCGGTTCTCAACTATTGCATAAATCCTGTGGTTGCGTCCCATATCACCTACAGTCAGCTCTAACATCTGTGCCTTACCCTTGTTAGGGTTATGAGGGAAATATGTCCAAAAATGTCTCGTAACTCCACATCCAAAACATCTTCCTGATCCTCCCCAATGAGTAACACCTCCAGTAGGTGCCTTGGAAGCTTGTAGCATGGACCATGATGATCCAGCTATGGTTTCTTGAGGTCTCTATTAGCAAGCTTTAGCTGACCGAGCTCTAGGTCCACCACGTGTCCTAATGGGACCCCTAGGAGGAGGCCCCATACTCCAAACTCTTTGTGCATCAGCTCTCATGGAGGTCTATGAGGTGGGCTGGACTGCTGCTACTTCTAATCTTTGTGGCCTAAAGAGATGTCTTTGTGCACGGCCACTATGAGGAAGGGGTACCCCCTTGATCTACTATCCTACATTTGCTTTGAAAGAGGGTCCAGACTCACTCTCAGCTTACCTTTGGTACGGGGATGCGAGAGGCAAAATGAAATATTTGCCAAAGGGAAACAAAAGACGCTAAGTTTAAAAACCTTCCGTGCTTCCACCTAGCCATGTGTCAGCACGTGATTGGTCGTGGGTTAGCGAGGATGTGGGAAAAATTTGGAAATTTTTCTGAGGTTGAAAATCTTAAGAAGTTTAAGTTCAAAGGGTGCGCCCCTCTGCCGTTCCACGTGTTAGCACGTGATTGGTTGTGGGCCGGTGGGGATGTAGGGAAAAGTGGGAAAATTTTCCCAAGGTAAAATTTTCAAAAAGACAAGTTTAAAATTTGGTCCACCCTCCGAGGTGCCATGTGGTAGGTCTCAATTGGTTGCGGGATGGCGGGGCCATGAGACTTTTTGTGGAAATTTTTCCAAAGTCAAAAATTAAAGTTAACAGTTAGATTTATTTTATTTTTGAATGCCAATTTGAAGTAAAACTTCAAATGGCCATAAATTTTGATAGGAAGCTCATATTTGGGAAAATGAGGAATTTATGGAAATCTCTCGAAGCCCTCTTTACACAAAAGTCATCAATTTTTGAATTTTATGAAGTTTAAGTGGTCAATTTAATGAAAACAATCTACAGGATTTTGCAGAACAAAACTGGGAGAAGTTCACTTATAAATTTTTATTCAAATTTGATCTCCTACTTGCTCAACATGTCAAATAGACATAGAGGCTTGTTTTTAGATGAATTTAAGAGGGTTTTCAAGGTTCAATTTGGTTGATTGAGTTGCAATTGATATTATTTTTTTATTTATATATTTTTTCCATCTTTTGACAGAAAAACGGCTGTGCAAGTTCAAATTGGATTTTTATAAAGTTCTGAGGGTCCTTTCTTAAGTTTTAAGGTCAATTTAGTTCCTTAGGACTTGTTACATCTAAATTTCAATGTTTCATATCTTATTTCTTGGTGCAAGTTTGAACTGCTCATTTCTTTGATAAATTTGATTGTCAGGTTTGGAAAATAAAACAAAGATCAAACATTAAAAGGTACTTAAATTTTTTTCCATCCTCCAAGTGTGGGAATTTCATTTACTTTCTAGTCTAATGCATTCAATTGAGTGAATCAACCATCCAAGAATCAAAATGCAAAGTCTCATTTCTAAATTCAACTCATTTCAAAGAGAACAAAACATTGTATTTTTCCTTCATATGCATTTTCATTTTCAAACAAAGGTTTCAATCCTCAACAACAAATCAAATCCAATACACAATACAATTTTGAGAAAAGAATGCAATCCTTTATTGATTTCCAATAACACTTTACAATTTTCTCTTTTCCATTTGATTTCTAAAATACAATATGCAATGCATGTAACATCCTTTCACATTTCTTTTCAAAACAGAGAATGGAATATAGCTCTTTATATTTCACATTTCAATATTTCATCACCAATGCAAGCATATTTTCATTGTAAATAATAATACAAATCATCCACTTCAAAGTGGAAGGATTACAATAAACTTTTCTCACAAGAAGGGATTTGTCAAACTGTATATTCCTCTTGCTCCAAAACAGCAACATGTTAGTTTCTTCATCTTTTCATCTTGATCACAACAAGGAAGGGACAAAGGCAATGCTCTCCACCCAACCAAGATATCCAATGAGAAGGGAGAAGCCATCCTTCATCATTGGCCCATGAGCCCCAACCATATTGAAATAAGAGATGCAATACAACACATTGCAACAAAGGATTCCACAACAAACATGCAACATTTTCACATTCAAAACACATTTCAAGAAGAATGTAGTTCACAACTACATTAAACAAGTGCAAACAAAATTGAGGCTTCATCAAGCAAGCCAACAAGAGCAAGGATCTATGGGAGAATCTGCTTATGCCTCCCAATTGGGAATTGGGCATCCACTAAGAACAAACTACCAATAAAACATCACACACATTTCCTTATGCCCCCCACAAATCCCTCCTTGTTCCCCACATAGATTTCCTTATGCCCCACAAAGTAAGAAATGCAAGCTATTTATTTTCCATGGTGGATCCCAATCCCAAACTCCCTCCACAATAAAACTGATGCCATTGACATTCCTTATACCCCCCACATGGATTTCCCATAGCCTTCTCCTACACCATGTCCTAAGCATTCTACCCAACCAGCCAACACACACATAAAACATTCACCATTTCATCCATGCATAGAAAGAGAATAAGCATTTAAAAAAAGCTCAAGTTCCTAACTCTCCATAATGGAGTTTGTTGCAATATTAACAAGCTTCCTAATGCCAAAATGTAGTCCAAAATCAGCAACAGACAATCATGCAATGGTCTCCAATCTCCTTCCACAAGCAAGAACTCCTAAAACAACAAGCAATTCACCCCGAGGGAAGTATGTAAGGTTTCAACAACCCCCAAACAAGAAAGGAGTTAAAATTTTAAAGGAGAGGGAAGAGAAGAGGATGATGTGGATCCATGTGGGATGCCACATCACTCTTCCTCAACCCCAAAAAAAAATCAACATCATTCACCTAAACATAATAAATAAAATGACAAATTAACTTACAAACTCCAAAATAACCCATACCCCAAAAGGACTAAATTTAAAACAAGTAAGAGAAGTGCAATTAAAACTTAAAATTAGTCATTTCAAAATGCATTAAAAATGTCTAAATTTAACCTTCAAACCATAGGTATCGTTGGTCAATAATTTTAAGAGGTGTGGGACAAGTTTAACTTGTCCCACAAGCCTCCAAATATAGCCTCTAAGGAAAAATTCAATTCCCTAGAGGATAAAGTGCTTTACACTCCAAAATCTATCTTATATTCTCTTACATATCCCTTACACATTCTTACAACATTACATTTAAGAGAAACAACTTCATTAATTACATTCTTATGACATATTGATTTATTTATTTTAACACATGATTATTCACAACATTAACACAACATATATAACTAATGAAAAGGGTAACACATCACAAAATAAACACATGCAAACATTAATAAAGAAACCAAATTAACAAAAATAAAGCCCCATGGTCACATTCAAAGTTAATCCCCCATGGGAATCCCTAACATAATACAACAAACACACACACAAAACATGTTGCCATGTTGAATTCACCAAGAATTCCAATATGGTTAGTCTCGATCCCCGACATTGTTGTGATATTTTACCCTGCAAAACACAAATACCTCCTTCGGTGACGTGGCCATATCAAAACATCCAAAATGATATAAAAAACATCTCAAGATCATCTAAACATATAAATCACAACAACATCAAGAATTCAACATTGTCATTTTCAATTAATTAATCAACTATATCATCATCAATACTCTTCCATACTAGGTCTACTCACAATATCTAATGTCACATGTCCATGTCAAACAAGATATCATCATCCACATATATAAAAAAATGTCTCTAGTAATCATCATGCATAATAACTCTAGAACAATAATAATCCCGATCTAACATCTAACCATCATACTAAAACAAAACATAATAGTGTCCATAATAAGATCACGATATCAAGATCGAGTATCTACAAGTGTCAAAGGGAAGTGGGCACTACACTCACCTTTTATATCTCCTTCTTTGCAGGTGCCATCCTTACAAAAAAATTCTATTCTACAGTTCATGAGTCAGTCCTTAAATAGCATAAGCTAAACAAACATAATAGAAAAGGCACTCTTAGGATCACATTTTTCTTAGTGTTTCTACTTGGCTTGCATTTTGAGGTGAGAGGTCACGTTCTTCATTTTTCTTGTTCATCCTTGCATGCTCCTCATCATAGTTGGTGTATTCGGATTCATTTGAGTGTGCCTAGACCATATTCTCATCATTCTCATAATTATGGGTTTGATTCCACATCAGATTTTAATTCACAACCACTTTCCTTTCATCACTATTGTAATTCTAGCGACTTTTATAGGTTACCCTCTGACTGTCATCGGTTATACCCAACCGGTGTCGATTCTAGGTCCTTTTATTAACCTACCCAAAGGACATTTATTCATATTCTTCCACTTTTCACAGTCCTTGTCACTACTATCATTCCCATTGACATTGTAAAACTCATCGATTTTACATACCTGTTAAATTTGGCCTTATACCCTTGTTTTTGACTCATTGTCCATTTTCATGCTGATGGTAGCGGTAGTTACTTTGATGGGCGTCGGTTTACCCTAACCAGCATTGGTTAGCTTGTGTCACTTTCCAGCCAACATTTGGTACCTAATCCACTTCTTACCACCTATTTCACCTATTCCTGCTATTTTTTCTATGTCATTTACATAGAAGTATGCCAACCGATCAATCTTGGTCACACATGTGTTGACCAATACAAGCAAGCGCACTCGTGTTCTATGCCGATTGTCAACCAATCCCACCTAGTCCTTCACCACCTTCCATTTTATCACCAACCATGGATCTTACTCAACCTATCACTATCATCGCAGAGATGAGGAGTTCACCGACTCCTTGACCAAAACCCCGTCACCTTGCAGTTTACCTTTCCCACTCATCCACTCGAGATGCATGTATCTATTCCCGGCTCTCATTCTCACTTCGCATCAGCCGCATCTAGTTCCGCACTACCTACCTCCACCTTACGAAAATTCATTTCACTAGGTACGCCCTATACCCGTTATGATTTGCGCGTCTGCTACCTCCTCTGTTGCACCCACCACATCCACCATACCTTCGACAACCACCCAAAACGTAACCTCATCCCCCTAATGTCTCGCATATACCCGTAGCTACACTACCACCTCCGGTTTCGGTGACCCTACCCTTTTTAGAACATGGTCCTTTCCATTCCACAATCATTAGCCCCCATTGCCACTAGGGTTACCATGACCCTTCCACCTCCATATACGTATTATCGGTAACCCCCGTTTCATCTATCATTCACTATGGGTACGTCCCCTATTTCACTTCCTTCTTCTCCATCAACCTACACAAAAATGCCATATCTTTGGAATGCCACCCCGTTATATGCCCAAAACCAACCCTCTCACGCTATGGGAGGCCCAATCATCGCAACCTACTAATGAACTAATCAAATTGATGTTGGACAAGATGTAAATATTAGAGGCATTGATTTACGGCTCCCATAACACTCTCACCTACGATGAGATTTGTAATAAGCCTATTCACCCATCCATTCCTATCTTCTCATATCCCATGCATTGGGAGATGAAATTCAATCGTTTCAATAGAAAAGAAGACCCATAACAACATTTGTGGTCTTTTAAACACGAGTGTTACCTAATCGCTCATGATGATGCTTTGCTCTTGAGGACCTTTCCCATGTCTCTGATTGGACCTGTGTTAGATTGGTATAGTGGGTTACCAAGAAACTCTATATTTTCATTTAATTAGGTAGCCCAAGCCTTCTTGGATCACTTCTCCATCAATATCATCAAGAAGGTTACCATGGTGACCTATATTCCACGCATCAATATGAAGATGAATCTATCGCATATTTTGTCACTTGGCGTAGCCTAATAAACCAACTCACCTTCCAACTGCCACAAATAGAAATCATCAAGATCTTCACATGGGATTGTGCTAGACATATCTCACTGACCTTGCAGGTCTAAAACTTCCGAACATTCGATGAAGCATTCACCATGGCACGAAAGTTAGAAATTCCAGCCATCGAAGAAAAGAAAATCCAATTGTGCAATAAGAATTCAGAATTCAAGTCAAATGATACCTCTCCTTCTTCCAAACCACAAAAAATTATTCAAAGGCCAAGGAAAGCGCTAACATAGTGGTACTCAAGGCCAACCTAGCTCATCTGTTAAATCAGAAACCCCCTCATCTAATCTCTCACCCATCTAGACTTTTCAATTTAGATGAGAACAACGGAAATACACCCCAATTGGGGAGCCTTACTCTTATGTCTTAGAAAATATTATGAAAGTTGGGGCCATCACCCTTCCGCCTATAAAACCACACAATGGTTTTGACCCTGCTCACCCCATGCCCGCATGGTATAAAGAACATGAATTATGTAACTATCATCGAGTAAAGGGTCATAGTGACGACAATTGTATCACTTTAAAAATATTGTCTAAGATATTCTCGAGAAAGGTAAGTTAACCATAGATAACCCTAACGCCCGGCCAACCAAAACCTACACATCTTCAAGAAACCATTTCCCAATCATGCCCCTTCATCTAATCAAACTAGTGAGACCTCAACTCATGATACCCATACCCGTGAGGTCCACACTATTTTTAGTGATGCACTGTTGCTTCCCAATTACCCCATATTCCTTCCATAGAGGAGATTCTAGCTTGAAGTCCTCCTTACGCATTGGAACCAATCTCCCCTGTTCCTTCATCCATAGAGGAACACCTTTCGTGTCCTTCCTCACCTATGGAGGAGCCTTCTACTAACATGGAGACCATTTCACCTTTGGCTTCTCCACCTAGAGAACCATCACCCACAAGACTTCTTTAGCCACAGAGGAGCACCCATTACCTCTTCCCCTATCATAGACCCGGTTGATATACCTTTTCCTCTTGGTGAGCATTCTCCATTAGCTACCCAAGATCTTTCAGAGATATACTTTTGGCTCTCTTACCCACACAAGTCAAGCTAGCCAATTCCCCATCTCTAAGACAAACTTTACAGGAATTGCCATTAAGTCCTCATCAACCTCACCTACAGCCATGCCATTCTCGTGCTTAGCCAATCGCTTAGATTATGTGGATAGAGCCTTACTTTGGGGGTGCCTCTTGTTTCCTTTCTCAACGTAGATGTAGATGTCACTTACCTGATACTTCCATTATCTACCCAAAAATATTTCTACCATTCAAACCGAGCACAACCACCTCTATCACAACTTCTTTCACTACAACCTTACCCATAACCCAACATATCCCTAAATCAAAACCCACACCTAGATCCTCTTCCTCACCTAAACCTATTTCTACCTTAGGGGCCACCCCAAATACCAGCCTTACTCATCCACCTATCAAACTGGATTTGGCTACATCCTCCAAAGTCAACACCAAACCTACTATGGCACCCAAACAGAAGAACCAAGCCCATAGAACTCATACCCTAGTTGTGCCAATCACACCTTCATCACCTTCACCCTTTTTATCCATCTTAGGACCTCAACCTCCCAACATGGTTAAGAAACCTCCACCCGTCAATAAACCAAAAACACAATAGCCCATTCCTTCCTCACAAACCTCTAACATACCCAAGTGCCTGACACGATTTACACCCACACCTACAACATCTCTACCCCCCATACCTCCAATACCCTTAGCTATTTCTTCACTACCCACTACACTTCAGTCTTCTTCCCTCACACCCTTGCATGACCCACATCATTTACCTTCACAGCACCTCCATTATCCCCATGGGTAACTTTCCCTCTTCCCCCATTTACCTTTCCTTATAGACCTTGTATAACCATATCACCTTTACCCAAGAAGGTGAAACCCAAAAATATAACTCCACTACCCCACAATAAGGTAGTTAAAACAACCACACACCCTCCCGCTAGTTCATCTACCATACCCCTACCTAAATAAACACAACCAACACTTAATACCACTCCAAAGATCCAAAACCATATCCCGACCTACTCCCCCTCGTGTAAGGAACATTCCTCCACAATTAGTCGCACCTACACCCAAACCCACTTTCACTTCTCATTGTGACCCATTAGTAGGGTCCTATGCCAAAATTTTAACCAACCTCCTTGAGATCTCTGTCATCACATTACCACCACTCAGACCTTATGATCCTCTCAAACCAAAGCCAAAAGGGTTTGATGACACTAAAATTTATGCCTACCATCATGTGCTAGGACACGATGTGGAAAATGCAAGGCTTTGAAAACCATCCTCATCCAGTTGTGCCCTCCTAAAGAAAACTTTGACGATGATGACCTTCTCGATGAGGACCCCATTTCACCATCACCCGTTCCCACAGTGCTTCCCACATTACCCACTCAAAACCAAGATCTCCACCACCATAACTCTTAGAGCCACCCCCAAGATTTGAAATTAACATGGTTCGCATTAGATAACTCACCAAACCTCCACCCAAATGCCGGTGTGCTCAACTCATTTCACAAGGTTCCTTCCCTCCACATGGATTTTTCCCTTCATGTCATTATACCTTTCATGGCTCACCTACCTCACCTATCTCCCCACCTAGATGAACATGATCCATGTTACTACTCATGCCCATCGAGAAAAAGATGAGGACAATGTACCCTCGCATTGCCCTTCTTATCAAAGAAGAACTTCAATGCCTTCTTTCCATTTCGCTCATATTACCCATTGATTATCCTCATTGGATTTATAACATTGTCCCCGATCACTAAGGTGATAGGGGACTCCGCATTTGCATGGACTTTTGTGACCTCAACCTAGCTTGCCCAAAAGATGACTTCCCTCTGCCGGTATTGACTACTGGGTTGGTTGACCTTACCACTGGTCACGAGATGCTATCACTCATGGATGGCTTCTCAAGTTATAACCAAATCTTGCTTGTCCTAGAAGATCAACACAAGACCACTTTCATCACCCCTTGGGGGACCTTCTGCTATCGTGTCATGCCTTTTGGCCTTAAAAATACTAGTGCCACATATAAGTGAGCTATGAATTATATCTTCGATAACATCATGCATCGTATATTGGAAGATTACATCGACGATCTCTTGGCCAAATCTAAGTGCCGCTCCAAACACCTTTCCATCCTCAAAACCATTTTTGACTGCCTCATTAAATACTGTGTCTACCTTCAACCTAAGAAGTGTGTCTTTGCAGTTCTCTAAGGAAAGCTCCTGAGATTTATCATTTCCCTATGTGGTATAGAAGTTGACCCTTCTAAAGTCAAGGCCATTCTCGAAATGCCTCCACTCACTAACCTTAGACAACTTCATATCTTGTAAGGTAAGTTACGTCTATTCACTGCTTTTCATTTCACAATTATCGATTGGTGCCAACCATTTCATCATCTACTCAAGATGGATGTTAGGACCATTTAGCACAACTTGAGTTATTAGATGAATGTCATCTTAATGCTCTTAATTATCTTCAAGTTTACAAAAAACGTGTCTATGAACGAAACTTCCAAGTTGGTGACCTTTTGCTAAAAGAAAATCAACATGTAACCAAAGAAAAAAAAATAAACAAAGGAAATTTTCTCCTAACTGAATTCGACCATACATCGTGACTCATACTTATGGTTCAGGTGCTTATCATTTATCTTCACTTGATGGCAAACCCGAACATGAGCCCCTTAACACCTTGCATCTTTGACCATTCTATTGTTTAATTTTAGTCGTACCTCACCTTTTTCCTCTTTCCATGTTCTTCCCTTGAGTGCTATCCACTTCATACACCTCACCAATGATTAAACAAGAATCATGTGAATACCTTTCATTTGTTATATTTTATTGAATGTGTGTACCACAACTCTGCACATAGCATGATTCTCATGGATACTTTTTTCTACCTTTAGATGAGATCCCATGGTCATTTCACCTTGCCTTTTGAACAAGAGTCCTATTCTCCACCTTGGTCTTGTCCATGAATTCAAAGCCCTCACATGGGATACAACTCCTTGAGTCAAACTTCTACTCAAAAGATGACTCCCTCAAAAGGACATCTTCCTCTCAACAATTGCTGCTATAAATAGACTGCTCCCTCAAAGGACAGCTATGTAAAGCTCTTTAAAAAAAAATGAGAGCAACCGAAGCTTCCCACATCAATCAGCTTCATGAAGACCTCAAGGAGTTAAATTTTATTCATCCCATATAGACTTCCCGCATCGATCAGTCTATCTCAACTACAAGTCAAACAAAAAAATTTTTAGTCATGGACTTGCCCATTGTGACCTTGGATCTCTTGCCCAAAGAGCATGCCACCTCATACCATATAAAACTTAACCACCTTTCACCCTTCTCACCATTCCCACTCCCATTTCCTACTGCCTCAAGGGACCTCTTGGAACTATGACATTTGGTGATCATGTGACTACTTTTCACCGTAGAACAATCAATCATGTAATGTCTTTAGGGTCTTATGTTCATAACCTCCTCCAACGTGTGATCTAATTGGTATGAGCCTAACCAATCAGGTGGCTTTATTGCCCCCTCTTATCTTTTAACCGTCTTTATTTACGTTTTTATTACCTTCTATAGGATTTGGTCCTCGACGCTTACTTTTGGGTAATATTTTTCTACTTTTGCCACAATTGGCATCACCTATATCACTTTACCTATAACCAACCCACACCTAACAAACCTAAACCCACAACATGCCCAAAAACCTACCAACTCATTTTCATACCTCCTCATATTCTTCCCTAGCTTATGGGAGAACTACATTGGCCTGAGGTCCCTTTTCACTGGGACTATGTAGGTAGCACTCCGTGGGTATTGGGGCCTTGGAGGTTAGCTCACCACTCTCTACCCTACATAATTCATCTTTCATCTTCCTCATTTTACATCATGCCCCACTTAGTTTCCCTTTTATATCCCAAATTAGAAATTAAACCATATACATAACAAGTTGCTTAAATTTTTTATTAATCCTCATCACAACATACATTTATTTTGACTACCATTTCTCTACCATCATCATACATGTATTATAAATCATCTTACATATGACCCATATTATTATTCATTGAACAAAATAATAAATCACAACTTCACCTACTTTGAACACAACCATACCTAAACAAACCTAACTCCACCATGCCTAAGACCGACTCGATCCATGCCTAAACAAACCTAACTCCACCATGCCTAAAAAAACCGATTCGATCCATGCCTAAATAAATCTAACTCCACCATGCCTAAAAACCTAACTCAACCATGCCTATGACTGACTCAATCCATGCCTAAACCTAACTCAACCATGCCTATGACCGACTCAACCATGCCTATGACCGACTCAATCCATGCCTAAACCAACTCGACTCCATCATGCCTAACTCACCGATTTTTGTCCATGACACCACAACACATCAAAAATCTCATCAAAGCACCAAAAATCAAAAGTCTCATCGAAACATCAACAAATCAAGAATCTCATGTATCTCATCATATAAATAAATGTGTATCTCAATACAATATACATGGATATCCCATTAGGTCGATACTTAATACAAAATGTCATCGCATGCAGTGGTATCATATACACTCAAAGAATAAACCAATACAAAATCTCTTTGGTGTGCAGGCTGGTATATGCTCAAAATATACAAAACCTCTTGTACATCCTCACTATCTTCGACACGTAGGCTAGTATGTGATCAAAAATATAACTATCTCTCAGACGCAGGTGATATATATCACAAAAATGACTATCATACATCAAATATCAAAAGCCCCATATCAAGCATCTCGGTGGATATCCTCCATCTCTATATCACCTGTACCCTCTACCTCCCTCTACCCCTGTCTAGTGACTGCTAACATCTCCCCACCCATCAGTGGTGGTGGTTGGGTCCCTACTAGCGCCTCACCTAGAGTTGGTCTCCGTGAGCTGGTGGCCTCTCCCTGATTTGGCCTCGAGCTCGATGGCCCCTTGTGCTCTCTACACTATGAGTGTGGGATCTAGTCCTCTCACTCGATGCCTGTTATGCCCGGTACTCTCCATAGGATAGAAAGTCTATCCCGACTACCATCATCTCGGTCTGTTAGATATCGGCCTCACCTAGGGCATCCCATAACTTGGCTATAGGCACGGTCTGTGGTGGTCCCAAAGGTCTCGGCCCCTTTACTCTGTCGCGGGACCCTATCTCACTCTTGCCTTACCTCACCATGGTGGGTTTCTATACCAAAGTGTCGGTTACCATTAACTCGGCATCACTCACCCTATCTTGCCCAAAACCCAACATTTTACCCCATTACCCTACCTATCCCTCCTTTACCCCGACCATTTACCTCACCTAACCTTTACCCTATCTATTTACCTCACCCTACAAAACTCATCATTTACTCCCTACCCTTGTCCTCCTTTGGGGAAACATTATTTTACCCATACCTTGGCCTAACCCATGCTTGTGACCTAGATATTTGGACTTGGACCATCGCTAGTGACCTTTGACCTCATGTGTTCACTATACCTTGCGGCACTGTTACCTGTGTTGTTGACCTAATGACCTTACCTAGCCTATTGCCATGACCGTTTATCCTAACCCTACCTTTGGTGTACCAAAACATACCTAAACATTCATGCACCTAACCTACGTTGTGTTTCTTGACCATATCCTACACCTTGGATACCGGAATCACTTCATCCTTGTTTGGATAAACCTATTGACCATAGATGATGTAGAGTTTTCCTACTCTTCAACCTGGTAGCATGCTGCAGTTTATATGTGTGTGTGCATTTGACTGTTGCTACCTTTGACCCTGTCCCATTACCTCGATTGCGTGAGTACACCTTGAACACTTTTTCACCCGTTAACCACCTTCCCCTTTCTAACATTTACCTTTTATTAAACCACTCACCAATTCTGCCTTCTACCTCATCAATTCCTAGTTTGAGGGGGATCACCTTCACCCATACATGGGGCAACCACATCTTATTTTTATTAGCATTGCTTACCAATACAAGCTACGCAACAAAAGGGGAAAAATGTAGACACTAAAATTATGTCACTCTCCCCTTTGGCCCCTCGAAAAATAAACACGTTCATCACATTCACCTAGCCATGGCCCCCTTCACCTCACTATAATATTAATTTAATTAAATTAATTCATTATCCTCTCCATATTTATTATTTAAATATCTTAATTTAAATAATGTCCACATACACCTCACCTAGACACCTCATCAAACCAACTCACCCTAAGACCTATTCTTAGTAAGTTGCCATAACTAACTAAGTCTTACCCAAACCCTAAAAATCAATGCCTACATTCCCTCTAACCACATTCCCATATGCTTACAAGAAGCTTATAGTCTAATCTGCGGGTTAACGACACGAGCTATAAGAATATCAAGAGGATATCCCTAGTTTAGTAAACCTAGGAAATCCTAACCTAATCGACAGAGTTACCTTTAACCATCATTGATTAAGATAGAACCACCATCGGTCACCTTTTAAATCCAAAAACAACCTTTTTTGAGGTTGGAAAACATGGGAAAACGTTGGCACAATTATGAGAGATATCACATCTTTTAAGAACAAGTTTCAACAAGATCACACATGCAAGGAAGGAGATCAAGCATTTTCTCTTACACAGATATCCAACATTCACTAAAGAACCATCTAGTACTCACCCCAACAGATATTTGATCCAATTAGGAAAGAAGGAGAGCACATGTAGCACATGCAATACCTCCCCAACATTTGATGATCCTCTGTAGCCTTCAACCTCTTACCAAAGACCTTCATTCATCATTCATAGGCACCTTAATCGATTTCAAATAAGTAGAATAGTTTACTCCTATGGTTCATTCATTTAATCATTATGTCTTCACCCATTTATCTATTTTAACACTCACCCCTCCATATACCCATTAAAACCTCTCGAAACCCCGCCTAAACAATCTAATATCTCATTCGACTAACTAATTCCTTTGTGCAACCACAAGGGAGACCCAAAGCTCATTCTCGTGGCATTCCCAGGTTTTCCATAAGAATCGGCACCGGTCTTCCCAACCAAAGGTGTCGGTGACCCTTAAGCGGCATTAGTCTCTGTATTTTCCCATACAACCTAGAATAGTGACTTATCCACCTATTCCCACATCACCCTTATTCACTTGTGATCTACCCGAGACCTCTGTGACACTGTAGAGATCAAAACCAATTAATTGAACTTCAGATCTTATTTTAACTTAGCCTATTAGATTATATATTCCTTATTTTATTTTGAATGAGATACCCAAATCATTTCAATAACGATAGGATTTACTTTATTACTCACATTAAATTGTTTTAAAAAAGGACTGAAAACCGTCTAGGAAGTACCACACTTCTCGGATCTAGCACACGCTAGGCAGTTCACTACACATATTGTTTAATCATTTTGGTAGTCTTATTTTCCATTACGGGTAGTTCCTCCTAGCCAAAAATAAGCTCTCACAATCAGCTATGGATTTAGAAGTCATATGCGCATAAAGAACCCATCAACTGGCATTTCAACAGTATTCCTCCTACGCTCGTCACCCTATCTAGTTCATCAATATTTCAAAGAAACGTCTAAGAATCGGGTGAAATAGGAACTCCTTACTATTTCCTTGAGAAGAAGGGAAGTAATTTCCCCTACAAATTTGATTTGGAGTTTAGAAAGGGCAAAAGCGTTATGCACAATAATTCCCTAAGTTAATGAAACCTATGGGAAAATATGGATGGGAGTGTGAACAAGGCCCCCTTTACTTCTCACCCCCATGTCTCCTTGGAAAAACAAAGAACCTCAAGACCCTATTGAATTTGAATAGTGGGAGAGGAAAATAGAAGCAGGACTAGGTACAATACATCTAAGTTTAAACATTGGAAAATCTAGTTTCAGCCATTTGATCTGAGAAATCAAATGGAATGCAGAACATATAACCCACTTTTGAAGAATGAATTTTGTAAAGGGACTTATAAACAAGTAAGTTTGGGGGAAATAATGAGGGTAGAATATGTCCAATTAATGTATAATATATGATCTCATATTACTCTCCTTTTTATTAAGTTTGATTGCATTGTGTGACTTTTAGTTGATTTGATATGAGTTAGGATGTAATTGTCTATCTTTTGATTGATTGTGATTCTAATGTTAAAAGCTCTAGAATTCTTGATGAAGTGTGTGTTTGAATTTAGTTTTGTAATAAAGCAGGTCTAATCAGTCAAGGAAATGAAGTAGGAAGCATTCAATATGTTTTTAGTAACATCTATTCCCACACAACTTAGTTCGGAACTCCATCACACAGTCATCATCTAGTTCTAGAACTTTCAAACTTAGTTCTAGAACTTTCAGACTTAGTTCTAGAACTCCAGTATTTAGTTCCATAATTTTTGGACTTAGTTCTGGAACTCCTGGGTATAGCTCTAGAACTCTCATGGTGTTAATCCTTAATGATTTCCTATGGTTCTGGAACTTCTCTGAAGTTCCAAAACTGATGGGAGTTATCTATTCTAACCACATCCAAAGATTTTACATCTACAAACCTTTCAATCAGGAAAGGATGAGAAGATTTCGAATGCAAATTCAAGGAGAGTTATCTTACAACTATCTGATCAACTGTAATCCAACTCAGCATCTATTCTAGGCATGATTTGATTTCATCAGAATCGTTGAGACAACTGTGATTGTAAAATGTATATAAAAGTAAACCTGTAATTGATAGAATATGATATGAGATAGATATAGAATAGAGAAGGGAAATATAGACTAAGTACTCGGATCCAAGTACATTTTTAATATCAAATATTTTATCAATAAAATAACCATTCCCATTTGAGAGAATTCTAAGTTGTTAAATCCTAATTCGAGGAGGAGCAAGGGCCCACTCCCTAAAGGACCAGGATATTTGTTTATTTGGTATTTATATTTCTTCAACAAATAGCTTAGATCTATTAATTTTGTATTGTTTTAATTCTTTCAGTTAAACTTTGTTGTATACTTGTTCTATGGTGTTTAGATAGATTCTCTGTTTAGATAGATTCTTATATTTCTTGTAATTGTTTTCAAGCATTCTAAATTGAGTGTGTTTATTTCCAAAAGAAAGTGTGTTTACTTTCAGAAGCAAGTTTGTTTATTTTGCAAAAACAAGTGTGTTTCCTTTTAGCAAAGCTTTCGGTGTGTTTACTTTCAAAAAGTTTTCATAGTTTGATTTATATAAGGTTTTACCAATAAGTCCTTAAGACATTGAAGAGATCCCCCAAAAAATACAAAAATAAGTACAATCAACTACTAGATCGATATAATTAATCTTGTTGCATATAGCTTTAGATGTGCGGACCCTCGGTTTGATATGACATCAAAAAGAAGTTGATTAAATGAAGGGAATAACGACACCCATCAACACGCTGTGGAAGACATATGTATATCCAGGTTAGACTACCTATATTGAGAGGCTAATTTCAGATATGATAAACATGAATCTTGTGAGTTTGGCAATTAGAGATAGTGGAGCCACACTTATATACCTTCAGCTTAAGCCTAAGTTGGATGGTAACAAGTATGTAGAAAATGAGTTCACACTCCTAGGGCTTCCTAAGGGTAAGCATACAGT
The DNA here is from genome assembly GCA_018340775.1 of Taxus wallichiana var. yunnanensis. NCBI lineage: Eukaryota > Viridiplantae > Streptophyta > Pinopsida > Cupressales > Taxaceae > Taxus > Taxus wallichiana. The sequence continues at coordinate 243,974,347 of CM031243.1, read as the reverse complement.
GGAGAACGTGCTAGCCCCAAAGCCCATTGAACCTATAGAGGTAGATAATGAGGAGGACGAGTGTGAATATTTGGTACATTAAGGCCAAGGCAACCCACAAATAGGGTAGAAGCTGAGTGTGCAAGTACTATACCCCATGCACAAGAAGAAGAAGATGAAGAATTGGAAGTAGGAGTTGATCCGGAGAACGCTGCTTTAATAGGGTGTTTAGACAAACATGAATTCAACATGTTACTCCAAAATCAGTATGAAGATCACCATGAATCTCTCCATAGAAGGAGACAATTGAGAAGAGAAGGAGAAAATTGAAGTTGAATAAGGAGGCGGAGGAGTCTGAAGAGAGTGTGCCTGGATCTCCTATACAACCAGAGGATGTGGAAGAGACCAAGGATGAAGAAATGAAGGTTGAAGAAGGAGTCAAGAAGCTAGGAGAAACAGAGCAAGATATTGCTCAGGACATAGAGGGTCCAACTCCAAACCTTAGCACTCAAGTTCCTAAGGGGCCAAGGTCAAAGAGGGAAAGTGGAGAGTATGTTGTGCCAGTCATGGGTTATGAAGAGGACACAAGTAAAATTGTCCATGCATGATTTTAGAATACAATGGGCCTCAAGGAATTGTATGGATGGGAGTTGATGGACCTTGACATGGCAACCACATGTGTAAGGAAACAATTTTCATGGTCCATGCAAACTCACATGGATGATCCTGATTTTGATGTGTACGAAGAGTCTTGTGTGTCAAGGAGAGTGAGAAAGGCACCACAAAACAAACATATAACCATCAAAACCATGGTTATGTATAATGAATAGGTGAGTAATGCCTTAGTGAAGGTATCTACAAAGGTGACACGTAATAATGTGGATAAAGCTACCACCATCAAAGTGCTTAGAGAATATATTAAAGTGCTAAGAGAAGACATCAAAGTCAAAGTTACAAAGATCACACATTTGAAGGGAGAGATGGACTTAGAATAGAAGAAGAATTTGGCATTCATCAGTATGGAAAAGGAGATTGGTTATCATGTCCTGAAAGTAAGACTGCACTTGGATTGCAAGTTACTTGAAAGGTTCCCTTTGGATATGCACTATGTGCATACATTAGTCAATTTGGTGCTTGAGGATGGACCAATTTGCATGCAGAACTAAGGGACCCTAAATAGGAGGAAGAGAAAGAAAAGGTTGTAGTAGTTAGAAATATTTCATCATATGAGGCATTGCTTCAAACCTTGCAGGAGGAGATGAAGAAAGTAGACCAGGCACTAAACATATGTGCAACTCCAGAGATAGTAATAAGGATCATGATAATAGTAGAATATAATGAAGTCCTAAAGGCAATGAAAGATGATACATTGGGATGTGTGAAAATATTGGCACTAGTCAAGCAAAAGTGCAAGGCCCTTGTAGCAGCACAGGACCCCATAAGGAAAAATTGGATGAGATTGGAAAATGTATAGCGTAGAAGATGGATCTGTTAGAAGGAAGAATGTCTGCTATGTCCAACATTGTTCTGGTATTGCAAAATGAGAAGAGAGAAATTTCCCAAGATGAGTTGGAATCTATTGTAGTGGACATTCCAGAGAAGACAAAAGACACACTATCCGAATGATAGACTTTGGAGGCTAAGATAAAAGAAGAATATCCAAAATTAATTATTCTAGTTGAGATAGAGGATGTTGCAATGTGAGAGTTCATTCTTTGTACATAAATTCTTTCATTTCTTTCAATTCCTTATTCTTTATTAATAAAAAGTAGACATTTCGGTGGTGGCAATGCAGTTTAGTGTGGGGTAATGTTGAGCGAGACAAAGTATAATACTTAGCAGAAGGTACACAGAAGGTTCATGTGTAAGAACATGGCACATTCAAAGGCGTGGAAGGATACGAAAGGACACGTGCGTGTAAGACAAGGACAGATTTGGGACTTATCTATTTTCACATGTATGGGCTATTTTTAGAGATAACGTGTAGAGCACACAAACTAGATAAAGACTTGTGCGACACGCATATGATATTTTGGGAAGAGTGACTACTAAGCACTTTGCATGGGTTTAGGCTAATAATAGAATTGCTACTGCTAGTTAACCAGAAGAGATCTATTGTTAGCACACTTGCATGTGTGTCTATTATTGTAAAGGCACATAGCTATTTTCAGCATGCAACCTATTTTAGGAATTATGCAAGTGGTGAAGGGAAAGTCCCCACCCTTATAAATATGTAGTGATTTGCATAGAATAGGAGGACTATGTAAGAACTAGATATGAACTATTATGAAGTTATGCTGCTAGATCTGATGTGCGCATGAGCTTATGGTATTACTTATTGTAAGAATCTTATGTGTATTTATTGTGTTTAATATAATGAAGTATATTGATTGATCCAAGGTGTTAAACATGACTACAACTAGATCTTGCACGGTAGAATTCATTATGGCTATTACTTGAATCCATTACTATTTAGATTTAGATCTAGAATATGCCCCTGTAAGATGTTATGTTAATTATGGATCTGAATACATTAACTCTTCATCTTGTAAACATCCTACACAAACAAACCTAAAGAGGGGCCTGATACCTTTGCACCCTTTGGGTGAGCACTTAGTCTAGGTTGAGTGATATGCCAACACGCCTATGTTATTCTGGTAAATTATAGGCTACATCATTCATGTTAACGACTTATTGTACATGCTCTATTGGTGGGGATGGTCTCTTGTAACAATTTGAGGGATGCCTCTTCCTCTATCACCTACGCGTTAATAATTGGCTTGTATTTTCTATAGATATTGAAGATCCTATCTACCAGTATATTCACCTCCTTGATTTGGGAGAGAAAATCTTCCAAATTTGTGGTCTGAGCTTTAATTATGAACTTGATTTCTTCTTTCTCCTTCTTGAGCTCTATAGCTATGGGGCACACACCATCCTTGATGTTAATGAGCAACATCCCCATGAGGTCCTCAAGGTACTCCAACTCATCCCCATAATTGATCCTAGCCTAGCTTACCAACGCTAGACATTGTCCCAAAATGTTTTTATGAGGCCACCAAATTGGTCATATCCCTCCTTCATCCGCGCTTGTTCTCCCTAAACCCCTAATGCAACCTATTTATTTCCTTATCCTCTCTCTTCTCTCTCTATGATCAAGGTCCGAATAGTGGCCCCCGTATCCATAATGTCTTGGATTACCTCTCAAAACATATTTTATAGAGCATTTCATCCTAGCTCACTTGTTAGGTTGTTAGGATCCACCACTTTGTATGTATCTCCTCCCTTCTTCAAGTGAACGGTCTCACTCACATGATCAGTGACCTCAAACTTAGGTTCTTAGTGTGGCAAAGTGCATTCTCCGGCTAAGCATCTTTCTAGTCCTGGGAACACCCCCATATTGATCCATCAAATGCCAACCATGCAAATTTTTTGGTGGGAGGGTGGCCTAGAATCTTACATGTAAGACCTTCATGAGGTCATCCACACTTGATCCATGTGTGGGGACACAGGTGTCCACTTCTTCCTTTTAGATTTTCACTTGGTTATTTTCTTCTTAACCTCAGGGGTGAATCCCATATCCTCCTTTATAGTAAAGGAGTCCCTATGTCTTCCATTGGGTTGGTGTTCGTGGTGTAGAGGCCCCTGTGCATTGGAATCTTCTTAGCCCCTACTGAGTGTTCTTATCCTTCTCCCCACACCTCGCCTACATCCATGGTTTTTTCCGAGCCTCATAACCCTCTAGTTCTACTTCCAATTCCACTTTGAAAGTGGTGGGGTATTTTCCTCTCCTTCCTTTGAGTCTGTTTGTGGGGCTTGATGCGTCGGGTGTCTTTTGTCTCTTTTCTTCAGGATCTTCCTTCTCTTCCTCCTCCTCACACCTTGGTAATGAAGCCTCGGTTCCACCTGTCATGAAGTGCTAACACGCTTGCTACCATTCTGTCATGTGTAGTACTTCCTCTTTCTGGAGGTATCCAACCTTCCTTCATCTTGTTCTTCTTCCTCTTCCTCTTCCTCCTGCACTACTTTCATGGGTGGGATTGACGTCTCCTATGGATTTGGAAAGGGAGATTTTGTAACCTCCACCTCAATCCCTCCTTGTGTTTTGGGGGCGCATGTTCGCACAAACACATGATGGACATACCCCTTGATGGTAACATTGAATTGTGGCTATAACTCTAGAAAATATGGTTCCAAAATGTCAATGTAGGCGGGTTGAATGCTATACTTGTATGTAGCATGCAACGTGTGAACATCAACATCCACCTTGTTTTCATCAAAAATAAAATTCTACACGTCCCCTTACTCCATTGATGACGCACTTGATATATCTAGTTGTGAATGCGAAGGGATTTTACACCATGAACCCATTTCTCCTTGGCCATCATAAAATTATCTAGACAAAAATGTTGGGTAACGAAAATTTTTACCTCGCCTCCAAAACTTGTGGTAACTCATGGTGGATGCACCACTAGTTCTTAAAAGCCCCACATAAAATCTCACACCATTTATTCATCCAAGCCTTCTAAGTGCTTGAGATGGTACCATCTCGAGTGAAATTTGAGAATTGGACTACATGGGATGCGTGCATGGGTGGGTGAACCCAAATGTTCTCATCTGGTCCATCTGAGACACCAATCTCCCATAACAAAATCAATAACAGGATGGAGCCCCATGTGATCTTTCTTTCGCCTCGTGCACGTACCCTCACCTCTTCAATGATACCATTTGCAATGAATTAGGAAAAGTCATAATGTGACCTCTTGGATACCCCTGAGGCCACGTACAAGAAGATGCGGTTAATTTCCGTCCACCTTTCCAATGCACACAATTTTCAGCTAATGATCGGGAGGTGACTCTCAATGCTAGGTATGGGAGATGGAGATTTGAAATTACATGTGCCCTATCCCCTTCTCGTAGTTTAGATTTTTCACCAGCTCCTCAATCTTAATAGTGGCACATAAATAAGGTGTCATATCCTATTCAAGTGTTCCATAGGCCGTGAATCGTATGAATTATCTCGGCTTGTGATCCTCATTCTTCTTCTCGTGAAGTAGAAGAAATATTCATGCACCCATGACATTAACTACCTGAAAAGTGGGGCAGGTTTGACAAAGAAGGGTAGATCTCATAGTTGTAAAATTCCAGTCTCTTGTAATGCTTGTTGTATGGAGTCATCAACCTTAGGGTTTCTGAGCTCGTCTATCGTCGAGTGTCTAACACTTTGTCTTCCCACATAAGATTTTCATTATCGGATGTTTTGTGGTTTTATTCTACGAACTTGCATTTGTATAGCTTCGAGCTACACTTTTCGGCCTTAATAACTCAAAGAGGGTACTGCATCTTAGAGTAGATATCCACAAGATCCTCCCTTTCCACCACTGGTTTATTTATTTGAGCCTTATTTGGTGCCATCTTTCTCTCCTTTTTGTTCATGCCCTATGTGTTATGTTCCCCCTCTCTTTTGACTGCCCTAACTCAACTTCCCACTTCTCTTTCAAAATACCTCCTTCCTCCTCTCGTTGTCTTCTTCCCTCTATGCTATGTCACATATTTTACTACAACTTTGCACAAGTCCACTGGTTCGTGATAGTACTTCGCGTTGCTCTTCTTAAAAACCTTCGTCACACTTTGAGCTTAGGAGCACAAAAGAAATTTTCTAAGGAAAAGTAGTCGAAATGACTATTCTTATCTCTTATTTATACTTTATCGATGCCTTAGAGTTCCTCTCGACCATGTGTCCTAATGTCACTTTTTGATAAATTGATTTATTTCACTTAAGTCAACTTCCATGACTTCCTCTCGCACTTTAAAACTATAACCCTTAGGTGCTCCAATACAACTAAATTTCCACAAACCTCCTTTGCACGCATCTCTCGTGCCAAAGTACATAACCTCTGTGATGTCTACTAAGTAGTTACCTATAATGTTGTCTACCTTATGTCATACCACATGATCCTTCCCTTCTTGTGGTCTTTAGATTATTTTAACCCACCTTCATAATTGCAAGAATTTACGCATCTTATATATTACGTTGCTCATTCTTCTGTCTTCACATTAATTTTCCCAATAGTCCATTGTTGAAGTTGTTGTCCAAGGAAAGTAGTCGAAATGACTATTCTTATCTCTTATTTATACTTTATCGATGCCTTATAGTTCCTCCGACCATGTGTCCTAGTGTTACTTTTTGATAAATTGATTTATTCCACTTAAGTCAACTTCCATGACTTCCCTCACACTTTGCGAGATATAACCTTTCGGTGCTCCAATACCACTAAAACCGCCATATACCTCCTTTGTGCACATCTCTGTTGAAGTACATAACCTCTATATTGTCTACTAAGTAGTTCCCTATAATCGCATACCTTATGTCATACCGCACGATCCTTCCCATCTTGTGGTCTTGATTATTTCAACCTACCTTCATAAGCTGCAAAATTTACACATCTTAGCCACTACGTTGCTCATTCTTTTGTCTTCACACTAATTTTGCCAACAAGTCCACTATTGAAGTTGTTGTCCACCATGTTTAATATATCTCCTACCTCACCCCACACAAATTTGTATGTGTGGTCCTGCACATAGAACCTCTTACAATGAAATTAGTCATCGATGCACCAATGTGCAACACAAAGCTGAAAAACAATGACAAAGGAAAGAACCAAAAGGACTAAAAGAAATCTAAACTAATTGGTAAAACTACATTATTTTTTACTACGTAAGCCTTATTCAAATTAGGGCTTCACTACTCCCATTAAAGTAACACGATAACCTTGTCCCATCTAGTGCTTATAATCTGGCACTCACCTAAATCGAGGATGTACGAGATGATGTATGGTCCTAACCAATGGAATTTTAGTTTCCCAGGATGGTGCAAAATTTTTGAGTCATAAAGCAAGACCATCTGTCCAACCTAGAATTACTTGTTTTTGATATGATGATCATGCCATGCTTCTTATTGTACCTTCTCAATCTTCTAACTCCACCTAGCAAGTGACCTCCTATTATCCAACTGCATTAACTTCTCCATGCACTATTTTAGTGCTTGCTCATTAGCTAATTCTCCTACATGTGCAATATGTAGAGACGGTAGCATAAAATCTAATGGTAAAAATCTTCCACACCAAACACTAATGGAAATGGTATGGCTTTGTTCAATCTCTTGTAGGTCATCCTATACGCTCATAGTACAACTGAGACTTTTTCATCCCAATCCTATCTTCCTACATCAATTTTTTTTAGCGTGTGACTCAATATCTTGTTAAATTCCTCAGTGGTTTCATTATCTTAGGGGTGATAAGGGGTGGTATTGTGATGGGCCACCATGAACTATGCTAACAAAATCATGACTGTCTCATTCAAAAAGTGTGTGCCTTTGTGACTATTTAGGCTTAAAGGACACCCATACCTACTGATTATATTTTCCCATAGGAACGTTGCCACTATGGTCATTGGTAGTCCTTAGTAGGCACTGCCTCCACCCACCTTATTAAGTAATCAATACAAGTAATGACGTAGCACAAACCAATCCTTCTTGCAGCAGGTGAAATCGGTCCTACAAAATCAATTTCCCTCTTTTCAAATGGTTTTGAGCTCGCTTATTGGTCTCAAGGGAATCTCATCTCTTCTTCTTGGTTTTCAGTGTTGGAAATTGTCACAGGCCTTGCAAAACTCAATGCAATCCTAGCAGATGCTTTCCAACCAAATCCCTACTAATACAATCTTCTACATGGTGGTATTTCTTGAATAATGTCCTCTTACAATCCCACCACACGCTTCCTCCATGATTACAATATGCTCATGTTCTAACACACACCGATGCAAAACCTCATCATGGCCTAGCTTGTATAAGTCTTCACCAATTAACATGTAGGGTGTGGCACATATGGCTAACTGCTTCCTTTCCAAGGTTTTATTCCCTATGGTGCCACACACATTTTGAGACACACATCAATATATTCCAGTTCATAGGGCATGCACCATAATCTAAACAATTACACATCTGAAATTGTATCATAAATGCAACGCATGTCCTCCCCGAGAAAATCCTGGATAAATGGTCGGTCCCAAATTACTCTTTCCTAATTTTACAACCATAAACTCAAATTCTTGAAACAACAGGACCCAACGACATATGCACCCTTGCAAAATGGGATTGTTTATTAAGTACTTCAGTGTCATGTCATCCGTGTAGAAAATAAAGGGTGTTGCCAATAGATACTTCCTAAATTTATCCGGCGTAGATCATTGGTAATGCTTCGCGCTCAGTATTAGTATAACTATGCTCTGCTTTGGTTTCAAATTCCTACTAGAAAAACAAAAGGGGTGGCCAAAATTCCTTCTCTAAGTTGTGCTTAAGATTTCCCCAATATCCATCCTTGAAGCATCAACATGTATATGGAATGGCCTATCCCAAGAAGGAAAGTGTAATATGGGTGCAGTGATAAGATTATTCTTCAATGTGTCAAACACCATCTACTACGCCTCTCCCCAATGGAATGTACATCCGTGATTCAACAATCCTTCTAGTGGCATAGTGATTTTGGCATACCCCTTATAAAACTTCAGTAATACCATGTATACCAAAGGAATCTACAAACTACACTTAGGTTGGTAGGCTCCTCTAATCCCACAATAACGAAAACTTTGACAAGATCCACCAAAAAACCTTCCTTACATATGATATACCGCAACATGGTTCCAAATGAATTAGCAAAGAGAAGTTTCTTGATGTTGAGGGATATGTGTGACTACCGACATCTCTCAAACATCAACCACAAATTTTCACAATGGTCTTTCACTAGTCCATACACTTTGTCCAATCATCAATGTAGACTGAAGAAACTTATGGATAAAATCTGAAATGCCTAGACCACTATGCGCAAAAACACGAAGGATCCTTCTTTAGTCTAAAATAAATGAATGTGTAGGAAAATATTCCCCACTCAAAGTGGTAAAAGTTATATTTTCTTGGTCCTCATTTGCAATTTTGACTTGATGATATCCCGAGAATCCATCGTGAAAGAATAGATCTCACACTGACTACTCCTTCCGGGGTATCCTCGGTGGAAGGGGTTAGAAAGGAATCAATGACACATACCAAATTCAAATATTTATAATCAACATAGATCCTTATCCTCCCATCCCTTTTAATGCTAATTACCATTGGGCTTATCCATTTGAATCCTCTGACTTCAAGTGATGTTTGATGTGATCATTTTCTCTATCTCTTCCTTGATCCAAACTCACAAATTTAGATTCATTTGGTAAGGTATCTTCTGCATTAAGTGCACTCCCTCCTTTAGTTTGATCCACATATCTCCTAAAGAGTGGTGAACTCCTTTAAACTCATGGTACCCACGTGAAAATAAATCCTGAAATTCATGCAATAGATCAATGATCTTTGAAACCTCCTTTTCTGACCAATAGTCCCCAATAGTATCCTCTTTAGGTTCCATTTTTGAGCCAATGTTAACCTTCTTTGTTTTGAGAGGTTCATGGTAGGCACATGCTTGCTCATTAACACTATCTATTACCTTGCGCGTACCCATAGTATGGTTAACATCCAAGTTCTCCACTTCCTCGCCATCTATTACATAGACCAACTTTCCGTTATCTTTCTCCATGCAAGCATGCTCAAGCTTTATCTCCTCCGATTCTTCCTCATCGAGATCACACTTCTAAGCTAGGTTCAGCCAATAATTACACTATTCTATCCTCCACCATGACATTGTCTCCCATAGTTAGGCGCTTAACAACTTGTAGTGCCTCGTTCACCAAAGGCTCAACACTTTGATATTAAAATGTTTGAATCAAGTCATTTGTTAACTCCAGCTAGTTCCTTATCCGGTGTAGTTCGAATGAACATACCATACATGCACACAACCTAGAAGTGTGGAATAGAAATTGTGTACCCAGAGGGAAGGAGGTAAAGCCTCTATGCCTTCCATACAAATCTTCTTGTACTCCTGGAGATGGTCTGAGGTGGATCCTTTCCCATCATAGACACAAAGTTTAGTGGGTGCGTTGCTCTTGAAGAATATAATAGAGAGTGCAATCCTCACCTCACACCACCCTAGAAGATTTTCCTGACACGCCATCCACCAATGTGTTGTGGTTCTACACAAAGTGTAGAGAAGCATGCTTCTTATTTTGATCTCATATCTCCATTGAGCTTCCATGGCTCATAGGAAAACATCAGGGTTTCCATCCCGGTGTAGCTTGGTAAATAATTCCCTCCTAGGTGCCTAAGTGGGCGTACCATTGTTACTCTTGTAATGAGACTCTCAATTGCCACCCAATTAACTCATAATTCCAATGCGCCTAATTTTCACATGCTACACTAGTGGTATCACTCATAGATTAAGCATCTTCAAACTAAATAACTCCTTCCATAGGATTAATCACCTCAGGGTCCCTAATAGTACACACATAGATTCTATCAAGGACTTCTTCTCCCAAGGGCTCAGTATAGGGTGTTGACTTCCCATAAGTTAAATGGATAATAACCCATTCTTCCTTGTTCTCAAAAATTATGTACCCCTTATTGAACCGTAGGTAAACATTGTTCTTATAACACTAGGGGACACATAAGTAACACTATAAAGTTTTCCACATCAGCTAAAGACAAGACCTTGAAGTTTCTAGTGAATTTCACCCTTAGATAGTGATAGCATTTTCCTTCAAGATACCAATAGGCATCACCTTTGTCTTATTAGTCATATACAATACATTTGAAGATGGCTGTAATTGGGGCCTTCCTATTTGATTCTAGGCATATAGAGTAAGAACATTAACTTCTGCAACTATATCTATCGGAATATTTCTTAGGATCCATCCATCAACTTTTGCATTTAAGGTAATCTCCTTATCATAATCAATGGTGTGAGGGGGAAGGTTAGTGTGTAGGACCTATCACTCACGCTCTCCTCTAGAATGTGGTAATTTTTCCCATAACCATTCCCTTAGTAAAGGTATGATATTATCTTGCCTCAACATTTTGAATAATTCCCTAACTTCATCTAGATTCTTATGTGGAGCCTCAGTTCTCTTCCTTTTCTCAAACTTCCATGAATGCTCCTTTAGGCACTAGATCTCTCCTTGTAGGATTTGAATTACATCCATGGTCTCTTGATAAACCTCTTTCTGATGAGTAGGGTCCAGATACTTCCCATGCACCACCTCTTCTCTTGTGACTAATGGTTTGTGCTTTGGTATCTCCCTGGTGTGTGTAGCCTTAGCTCACATTGTCACCAATACAAGTTCTAACTATGACTCATGCACCACCCTTGGCATCCATTGGGAGTTGGAATTATTTAAGCTTACCACTCCTATGCCTTTATCCTTCCGCTGTTGTTGGCTCATCTATTCAAATAACTCTAGGCACTTCTCATACTTGTGATTCTTAACACACAAAGAAAATTATAATAGATCAGGGAATTCATGCTTATAGTGCTCTGTAGACCCATAGTTGTAACAAGTTCCATGCAAGGACTCACTTATTCCACCTCCACAACTTCCTCAGCCTCAAAATATGTCATGGAAGCTTCTTCCGTGGGATCCTTCATCCACGCACCCTTCATAGTGATGACCATTGTCCTTGGAATTTATTCCAATGATGGTTTGGCACACACCAATATCAATGGCATCATGTATCTAATCAGTTAGTCTACAAGCCTTGGTGTCATGAGTAGTGGAGGTAAAAATCTTGCAATAAGAAGAAACATTCTTACGGATCACATGTTGCAGTAGCAGACACTTAATTACATCATGATATCCGTGGAAAATTTAACACCCATCTGCCATGGCGTTGCACCGATCTCTAAGGGAAAATGTCCTTCATATGCCCCTCTATCTCACAATCCGTGCAAGATAGGCCATAGTGAGTCTCATGCGCTAAGTTCTTAGACAAATTATGTATCTTATTTGTCATTGCAACAATATGAGCTTCAAGAAAAGGGTTAACACGATATCTACACTTCCTATAGCCTCGGTGTGCGGGGAAGCCTCTTAGGCCTTGTATGGGTTTGTGAAAATATTGTGGGAAAGAAATCTTCTAATAGGTTTTATCAACCCTCCAACAAACCATTGAGCATACTGAGAAGGATGAATATCATATAAATTTTTTGATAAGAGAGTCTTAAAAAATGCATCATATTCCCACACACTCTATGCCATACCTTGTTGAATCTCCTTCAACGTGCTAATGCTCTTCTGTTCAAACTCAGGAATATGGAATTTAGCTAAAAAGGCATTATGTAGCATGGTATAATCTACTAATGTTTGGTGGGGGTCATACTTCCGGTACTAACTATACACGCACCCTTGCAATGTTGTTGTAAATTGACTTGACTTACGTTGTGGGGTAGTGATACCCTTCATGCAATATATCAAATCACACTTGTGTACATGATCTGTAACATCCTCAACACCTTTGTAATTTGATAGATGTAAAGACATTTCATAAAATACTTGTTGAGGTGGTTGAGGCCCTTATCCGCCTGATCCAGAACCTTGATTCCCTCCGGTGTTTCCTCCACTACCAGATCCACTAGATCCACTAGCACCTATTCCTCCTGACCCACTAGATCCTCCAGATCTGCCAGGTCCACCAGGTCTGCTAATTCCTATTCCACGATCCACGTATTTACCTTCCATAGCTGGTAAACATCCTGAAGTTGTTCCACCTTGTGTCCCTAATGTCATGTTGAAGCGCGTGACAATAGTCTATGATATTTCACCGCTAACGGTTGTGTGTCCCATGCCGCTTCAAGACATGATACCCAAACTTTGCGTACCCATACTTTTCCCAAATGTCATTTGAGATGATATACCTTTAAACATAGGAAATGATTGTGCAGCCATAAATGTGCCAAATGAAAAGTTATACCTCCTTGGTGTTGATCGGTCACTTCCACTAATACCAATTGGGTTAGTAATACTTATCTCTGGATTTGGAAAACTAAGCAACAAGGGTTGGTCACTAGGTGGATTTAGATGCATGCTAAGGAGTCCTCTCATTTCTTCATATGATGATCCTTATCAAAAATTTGAGGGGGTTTCTCTTCCGTGCTTGCTAAGATGGGGTAACATAGACTGCTCAGGCTCCACATCCTCTATGTGAACCTCGATTCCTTCCCACAACATCTGCCTCCATAAATCCATCACTCTTGTAACTTAAAGTTTTATATCTAACTCCCTCTCACGAGCTTCATTATACTTGAGCCATCTCTCTTCCCTCTCCTTTCACCCACAAGGTGCGCCATCTTCCTCCACCCTAGCTTCCTCACCCAATGCTCAAAATAAGCTTAGACAGCCATAGGAAATGCTTCCAAACTCAGTGTAATGATCATGATATTTATAGCTAAAGGGATAACATGCAAGAATGATCCTCTTGGCTTCCTTAAAAACTCAAACTCAACAAGCTCTGGACAAGAATATGTAGAAATTACATACTCTAAGGTGTAGCTCATAAACACTCTACTCCACTAATGATCAACATGACATTTCCAAGTCGGATAAACATCATGCAACCCTCGATAATCCTCTTGAGTCCATACACGAGGTCTATAGTACCACCTTGATCTAGATGCATATGCGAAAGCCATTCATACAACTCCACGGAAAGCAACAAAAGAACATCTCATACAACTCATGAAAGAAATGTTCTTCTACCCATTTACATGCGTCAAACTCAGGTCTAGTACTAAATCTCTAAGAAAACTCATCCTCTGTTCTTTTAAGCCATGATTCGACATTGTCCAAGGTCAAGTGTTCTATCATCACGCACCATTCTCACAACAACTTGAAAAGAGGTCCTGCCAATGAAATCAAAATGTAGTCTCTATTGTCAATTCATGTTTCAAAAACCAATCCAAAGTGCGCCAACATATCATCCAGGATTAGCTCAAAATTTCACCCAAGGTGCGTGTAGGTGCCGATTCCCTCCTTTATGTGAGCTTCATGAGAATGTTCCTTCTTAACACAAGGATGTAATATAACCAGGAAACATGTGCATTCATTCATGGAATTTAAGATGTAAGCACTAACTCCTAGCCTAATGCATTCCAAGCATAGATTACCATGATCAACTAAAGGATAGTAGGATCAAGCCATGAGCATCATCGAGAAAACCCGTAACACACACATGAACATAAGGGAAAAATATAGAGATCAAGATCCCTCACATGAGTGTTTCAAAATCACTTTTTATATTCATAAAATAAAATATGGCAGCCAAGATTACATCAAGATAGTTCCATTATTTTTTAATGTTCAAACTAGAAGAGCTTACTTTACATCATAGAGCTTGCCATTACATAATTTTCACACACTCTCATATTCCCTATCTATCCTTACTTATCTCTGTTTTTCCATTGCAAATACCATCATATCCCTCAAACAATCATTCTCCTTCATTCTTAACCGCTCACCATCATTTGTGTAGGCTCGATGGAATCCCTTCATCATTGCTCTACCACTACCCTGGAATATTCGGTGTTGCAACATGTTTCCCTCAATCGAGTGCATTCTAGAATTCATGCTCCAGCTAATCCTTAATAACCTCAAATCCTTATCCTTTCATGATAACCGTATTTATGCCCTAGAATATCCTTTCCTTGATTTGTAAGTCTCCATAGCTTATCCACATCATCGTATTTGGTCACTTTTCCATTTGCTCCCTATGTATGTCTTTTCCTCGTTGTCAAAAACTTAATAAGTCCTGACTCCATTCAACCTTGGAGTGAGCCTTCGCACCTCTCCAAGAATTATTTCTACACGTATCTTTATGCCACAAGGTTTTACACCTTAGATACTTAGTTTTAGGGGTCCAACATCACCCCACACTAAATCTGGTTGCCATCCTGGAAAACCTCCGTGCTTCCTAAAAATAAATTTTGTCAACCAAGATACTATTGAAAAGAATAAAGAATAGAGGTTGAGAGAGAATCTGAATAAAGAAATGAGGAATGGGGGGCTGATATGCAACCAATTGGAGTAGTTCGGGGAACTCTGCATCTATCTCATCCTTCAATTTTTCCTAGGCCTTCAACTTAGATAAGGCCTTACCTAGCGCTTCAACTATGACACTTGGTACCTGGTTTGGGGTGATTTCTTCCACCTTCTCTCTCAACGTGTTAATAGCCACTTCTAGCTCCGTGCATGCACCCTTGAAATCATCCATCCACTCAGTAATGGATTCTTGGAGCTCACCAATTCTGAAGTCTAGCTTTTCATGTTTTGTCTTGATTTTCTCTTTCTGAGCCATGGTGTTAATGACCAATTATGTGTGCTCCATTGGTGGGGATGGTATCCTATAACAATTTGAGGGCTTCCTCTTCCTATGTCACCCGCACATCGATAATTGGATCACATTTTCTATAGCTATTGAAGCCCCTATCCGCCAATATATTCACCTCCTTGAGTTGGGAGAGAAAATCTTCCAACTCCGTGATTTGGGCTTCAATTGGGACCTTGTTTTCTTATTTCTCCTTCTCGATCTCTACAACTATGGAGTCTGTGCCATATTTGATGTTAAAAATTAAAATCCCCATGATGTCCTCAAGGTACTCCATCTCATCCCCATAATCAGTCCTGTCCTAGCTCACCAACATCGAACATTGTCCCAGAATAATTTTCACGAGGGCACCAACTCGGTCATACACCTCATTTGTTTATGCCTATTCTACCCTTAACCTTTGGTGTAACCTATCTATCTCCTTCTCCTTTTTCCTCTTCTCTATGATCAAGGTCCAAATAGTGGCCCCTGTATCCAGACTATGCTAGATTACCTCTAAAGACATATTTTTAGAGCATTGCATGCTTGCTCATCTATTAGGTGGTTAGGATACATCACTTTTTATCTATCCCCTCCATTTTTCTTCAAGTGAATGGTCTTGATCACATGATCATTGACCTTGAACTTAGGTTCCTTAGTGTGGAAGTTTATGATCTAGTTGAGCATATTCCTTGTCTTGGGCACACCCCCATCTTGATCCATCAAATCCCAACCATGTAACTTTTCTGGTGGGAGAGTGGCCTAGAATATTGTGCCCAATACCTTTTTGGGGTCATCCACGAATTCCATGTGCATGGGAATGGGTGTTCACTTATTCCTTGTAGCTTTATACATGGTTCTCTACTTCTTCACCCTAGGGATGAATCCTTATCCTCCTTTATAGTAAAGGAGTCACCTATGTCTTCCCTTGGGCTAGTGTTTTGTGGTGTAGTGGCCCCATGTGATGGAATCTTCTCAGCCCCTACAGAGTGTTCTTCTCCTTCTCCCCATGCCTTGCCTACACATGTCATTTATGCCTCAAGCACCCGACCCTCCATTTCTACCTCCAATTCCTCTTTGAAATTGGTAGGGTATTTTCCTTTCTTTCCTCCGAGTCTGCTTTATGGGTCTTGATGCATCAAGCATCATTTGTATCTTTTCTTTAATCTCTTCCTTCTATTCCTCCTCCCCATACCCTAGAAATGAAGCCTCAACACTACCATGTACTAAAGTCTTTGGCACCCTTGCTACTATTCCATCGCATAGAAAACTTGGTTCAAAACTTTGAAGTAGGTAGGTCGAATGTCATACTTGTATGTAGCACACAACGTGTGGACATCAACATCCACCTTGTCTACATCAAAAATAAAATTTTGTGCATCCTTGATCCAGTTAATGGCACACTTCATATATCTGGCTATGAATGTGAAGGTGAGTTTGCACCATGGCCCCATTTGTCCCTTGGCCATCATAAACTTTTCTAGATAGAAATGTTGGATAATAAAAAATTTTACCTTGTCTCCAAAACTTGTGGTAACTCATGGGGGATGCACCACTTGTTCTCAAAATCCCCAAGAAAATGATAGAACAATCTATTCATCTAAGCCTTGTAAGTGCTTGAGATGGTCCCATCGCAGGTAAACTTTGTGAATTGGACTACAGGAGATGGGTACACGGGCAGTGAACCCAAATGTTCTCATCTGGTCCATCTGAGACACCAATCTCCCAGAACATGATTAATAATAGGAGAGATCCCCAAGTGATCTTTTCTCCTTCCTCATTTTGTACCCGTGCCTCTTTGATGATGCCATTTGGAATGAATTGGGAAAAGTTGTAGTGTTTCCTCTTTGATATCTTGTAGGCCATGTACAAGAACCTATGGTTAATGTCCATGCACCTTTCGATGTGTCCAATTTGTATCTAATGAGTGGGAGGAGACTCTCAACACTTGGTGCTGGGAGATCTAAAATTACCCGTGCCCTACCCCCTTCTCATACTTTAGCTTTTTCGTTAGCTCCTCAATCTTAGCAAAGTGCCACATAAATCAAGTCACATATCCTCTCCAGTGTTCCATAGGCTCGTAACCATCAAAATAAACTGGAATGTGATGCTCATTCTTCTTCTCACGAAGTAGAAGAAATATTCGTGCACTGTGACATTAACTACCCGAAAAAAGGGGTGGGATTGACAAAGAAGGAAGCTCCTATAGCTGCGAAAACTCTAGTATTTTGCGTTGCTTTGTTTACCGAGTCATCAATCTTAGGGTTTCCAAGCTTGTCCATCATTGGAGTGTCCGACACTAGGTCCATGTGCATCAACTTTTCATTATCAGAGGTTTTTGGTTGTATTCACTGATCTTACATTTATATAGCTTTGAGCTCCACTTTTCAGCCTTAATAACTCCAGGAGGGTACTGTATCTCCGAGTAGATCTCCATGGGATCCTCCTTTTCCACCATTATTTTCTTTGTTCAATCCTTCTTTTGTGCCATCTCCCTCTCCTTTTTTGTTCATGCTCTAGGTGTTATGTTCCTCTCTTTCGACTACCCTAACTCGACAACTTCCCCATTTCTCTTTCAACTCACTTCCTTCCCGATCTTTGTCTTCTTCCATCCATGCTATGTGACAGATTTTATTACATATTTGCACAATTCCATTGGTTTGTGATAGTACTTTATGTCACTCTTCTTCAAAAAACCTTTGTCGCACTTCGAGATCGGGAGCATAAAAGATTTTTTCTAAGGCGAGTAGTAGTTGAAATGAATATTCTTAGCACTTATTTATACTTTATCGATGCCTTAGAGTTCCTCGACCATGTGTCCTAATGTCATTTTTGATAAATTTATTTATTTCACTTAAGTCAATTTCTACAACTTCCCTGCGCACTTTACAACTATAACCTTTAGGCACTGCAATACAACTAAAGCGCCACAAACCTCCTTTGCATGTATTTTTGTGCCAAAGTACATAACCTTTGTGTTGTCTACTAAGTAGTTCCCTATAATTTTGGCTACCTAATGTCATACCATGTGATCCTTCCCTTCTTATGGTCTTTAGATTCTTTCAACCCACCTTCATAAGTGCACAATTTACACATCTTAGCCATTATGTTGCTCTTTCTTCTATCTTTGCCTTAATTTTCCCAACAATCCCCTTTGTTGAAGTTGTTGTCAAGGAAAAGTAGTCGAAATGACTATTCTTATCTCTTATAGTTTATCGATGCCTTAGAGTTCCTCCAACCATGTGTCCTAATGTCACTTTTTGATAAATTGCTTTATTTTGCTTAAGTCAACTTACACGACTTCCTCGCGCTTTGTAGATATAAGCTGTTAAGTGCTCCAATGCCACTAAAATACCACATATCTCCTTCGCACGCATCTCCATGCCAAAGTATATAAGATCTGCGCTATCTACTAAGTAGTTCCCTATAATGTTGCCTACCTTATGTCATACCACACGATCATTACCTTCTTGTGGTCTTTAGATTCTTTCAACTCACCTTCATAAATACACAAATTTATGCATCTTAGCCATTACATTTCTCATTCTTCTATCTTTGCGTTAATTTTCCCAATAGTCCACTATTGAAGTAGTTGTCCACTGTGTTCAATATATCTGCTACCCCACCCCACACAAAAATGTATGCGCAGTCCCCTACACATAGAACCTCTTACAATGTAATTAGCCATCAACGCACAAACACGTAATACAAAGCCAAAAATGAAGACAAAGGAAACAACCAAAAGGACTAAAAGAAATATAAACTAATTGGTAAAATTGCTTTATTGTTGACTACACAGAAGCTTTATTCATAGTAGGGCTTCAACCTACTCCCATTGAAGTAACCTGGTAACCTCGTCCTATATAGTGCTTATAAGCGGCACACACCTAAATTGAGGATGTATGAGATGATGTATGGTCCTAAAACATTGAATTTACGTTTCCCAAGATGGCATATAAATTTAGAGTCATAAAGCAAGACAATCGCCTAACTCGAAATGTTTTTATGATATGAAAATCATGCCATGTTTTTTGTAGTGCCTTTTCAATCTTCCGACTCTAACTAGCAAGTGATTATCTTTCATCCACCTCGCATTAACTTCTCCATGTACTCTTGTAGTGCTTTCTTGTCAAATAATCCTCCTGTGTGTGTAATAAACATAAACGATATCCTAAATCTATTGGTAAAACAACTTCCATACCAAAAAATAATTGAAATGGTGTGGCCTTGTTCAATATCTTGTAGGTCATCCTATACACCCATAGTACGGCTGAAACTTTTCATCCCAATCATGTCTTCCCACATGAAAATTTTTGGTCAGCATGTGACTCAGTATCTTGTTAAATGCCTCAACAGTTCCATTAGCTTGGGGGTGATAAGGGGTGGTCTTGTGATGGGCCATCATGAACTCTGCTAACAAAATCCTGACCGTCTCATTCAAAAAGTGTGTGCCTCTGTCACTAGTCAGGCTTAAAGGACACCCATACCTACCGATTATATTTTCTAACAAGAACCTTGCCACTTTGTGGTCACCGTGCAGGTCCCTCGGTAAGTGTTGTCTTTGCCCACCTTGTTAAGTAATCATTACAAGTAATGATATAGAGTAAACCATTCCTTCGCGTGGTGAAATAGTTCCTACAAAATCAATTTCTAACTTCTCAAATGGTTATGCACTAGCTATTAGTCTCAAGGGAATCACATCTCTTGTTTCTCATTTTCCAAGGCAATGAAAATGTTCACAGCCTTCAAAACTCAATACAATCCTTGTAGATGCATTCCCACCAAATCCCTACCGGTAGAGTCTTCATGCGGTGGTATTCCCGCATAGTGTCCTCCTGGAATCCCACCATGCACTTCCTCCATGATTACAATGTGTTCATTTTCTAACACACACCGCGCAAAACCTCATCATGGAGTAGCTTGTATAAGTCTCAACCAATTAACATGTAGGGTGTGGCATGTATGGCTAACTATTTCCTTTTCATAGTATTCATTCCCTCCAGTGCCACACCCGTTTTGATAAAAAAAACAATATCTTCTAAGTTAGAGGGCACGCACCACAATATTTACAATTGTGCATCCAATATTGTATCCTTAATGCTCTGCGTGTCCTCCCTTGAGTTAATCCTTGATAAATGGTTAGGTCCCAAATTACTCTTTCCTAGTTTCACAACAACCGTAAACTTGAATTCTTGAAACAACAAGACCCACCGGCATATGAAACCTTACAAAACGAGATTTTTACCAAGTACTTCAGTGCCATGTGGTCCATGTAGAAAATAAAGGGTGTTGCTAGTAGATACTACCTAAATTTTTGTAGTGTGTAGATCATTGAAAATGCTTCGCACTCAGTAGTAGTATAGTTTTTCTCTGTTGGTGTCAACTTCCTACTAGAAAAACAAAAGGGGTGGTCAACAATTCCTTATTTGGGTTGTGCTAAGATTTCCACAATTACCATCCCTGAAGCATCAACATGTATATGGAATAGCTTATCCCAAGAAGGAAAGCGTAATATGAGTGCAATGATAAGCTTATTCATCAATGTGTCAAATTCCGTCTGTTGTGCCTCTCCCCAATGGAATGTAAATTCGTGCTTCAAAAATCCTTACACTGGTGTGGAAATTTTGGCATACCCCCTTATAAACTTTCAGTAACACCCTATATGCCCAATGAATCTGCACATTGGGCTCTAGCTATTTTGCTACCCCAATCCCACAATAACAACAAATTTGGTAGGATCCACTAGAAAACCTTCCTTACATATGATATTCCAAATAGGGTTCCAAATGGAGTAATGAAGAGAAATTTATTAATGTTGAGGGATATGTGTAACTACCATTATCTCTCAAACATCAACCGTAAATTGTCACAATGGTCTTTCACTATTCCATACACTGTCCAGTCATCAAGGTAGACTTGAAGGAACTTATGGATAAAATCCATGAAAATCCTGGACCACTATGCATGAAAACACAATAGGCACATTCTTCAGTCCAAAAGGCATGAATGTATAGGAAAAGCTTCCCCACTCAGTGGCGAAAGTTGTCTTTTCTTGGTCCTCCTTTGCAATTGTAACTTGATGATATCTTGATAATCTGTCTATGAAAGAATAGATCTTGTGCCTGGCTACTCCTTCTAGGATCTTCTCTATGAAAGGGGTTGGAAAGGGCTAAATGACACATACGCATTCAAATCTATGCAATCAACATAGATCCTTATCTTGCCATCAATTTTTAATGCTAATTACCATTAGGCTTATCTATTTTGATTCCTCTACTGACTTCAATGATGCATTATGTGATCTTTTTATCTATCTCTTCCTTGACCCAGATGTGTAGATTTGGATTCATTCGGTAAGGTCTCTTCTGAATCGGGCATGATCCCTCCTTTAGTTTGATCCACATCTCTCCTAAAGAGTGGTGAAATCCTTTAAGCTCATGGTACTTGTGTAGAAATAAATATTGAAATTCCCGCAACGGATCAATGATATTTGAAACCTCCTTTTCTGACCAATAGTCCCTAATAGTAGCCTCCTTAGTTTCCGTTTCGAGCTAATGTTAACCTTATTTTTAAAGAGGTTAATGGTAGGTGTGCTCTTGCTCATCAACACTATTTTTTACCTCACTAGTACCCATAATATGGTTAACACCCAAGTTCTCCACTTCCTCACCATCTATCACATAGACCAAATTTCCTTCTCTTTCTCCATGCAAGAATGATCAAGCTATATCTCCTCTGATTCTTCCTCATCATAGTGTGCTTCTAAGCTAGGTTCATTCTATAATTCCAGTATTCTATCCCTCGACATGACACTATCTCCCATAGTTAGGAAGTTAACAACCTGTAGTACCTCATTTACCAATCGCTTAACACTTTGATAATCAAAGGTTTGAATCAAGTCATCTGTTAACTACCACCAGTTCCTTGTTTAATGGTGTAATTTTGAATGAATGTACCATGCACGTGCATAACCTTGTAGTGGGGAATAGAACTTGCAAACCCAGAGGGAAGGAGGTAAAGCCTCTGTGCCTTTCATCCAAATCCTCTAGCACTCCTAGACATGATCTGAGGTGGATCCTTCCCCATCATAGACACAAATTTTAGTGGGTGTGTTGCTCATGAAGAATCTAATAGAGAGCGCAATCCTCACATCACGCCACCCTAGAAAATTTTCTGATGCACCATCTACCAACGTGCTATAGTTTTGTGTAAAGTGTAGACAAGCATAATCCTTCTTTCAATCTAACATCTCCATTGAGCTTCCATGGCTCATAGGAAAACATCAAGGTTGTAGTCTATAGTGTTGCTTGGTAACTACTTACCTATCAGGTGCCTAAGTGGGCATGCCCTTATCACTCTTATAATAGATCCTCTAAATTTCCACCCAATTAACTCATAAGTCCTATGCACCCAATTGTCACATGCTACAGTAGTGGTATCAGTCATAGATTGAGCATCTTCAAACTGAATAAATCCTTCTGTAGGATTAAGTACCTCAGGGTCCCTGATAGTGCGCACATAGATTCTATCGAGGACTTATTCTCCAGAGGGCTCAAGTATAGGGTGTTGAATTCCCACCGATTAAAGGGATAATAACTTGGTCTTCCTTATTCTCAAAACTTGTGTACCCCTTATTGAATCGTAGGTCAACATTATTCTTATAACACTAGGAGTGCCTAAGTAACATCAGAAATTCTTCCGCCTCCTAGCACCAAGACCTATAAATATCTAGTGAATTTCACCCCTTTGATAGTGATAACAACATCCTTTAAGACACTAATGGGCATCACCTTTTTCTTGTTAGCCATAGACAACACATTTAAAGATGGTTGTAATAGGGGCCTTCAAATTTTATTCTAGGCATCCAGGTGAGAACATTAACTTTCACACTCGTATCTATCAAGGAATATTGGTTAGGAGCCATCCTTTGACTACTGCATTCAAGGTAATCTCCTTATGATAATCAATGTCGTGAGGGGGAAGGTTAGCATGCAGGACCTATCACTCATTCTCTCCTTTAGTATCGGTACATTTACTCGTAACCATTCCCTAAAGAAAGGGATGATATTTTCTTGCCTTAGTATTTTGCATACTTCCCTGACTTCATCCAGATCCTTTTGTGGAGCCTTAGTGCTCTTCCTTTTCTCTAACTACTCGTGACTGCTCCTTTAGGCACTAGATCTCTCCTTGTAGGCTTCAAATTACATCCAAAGTCTCTTGATAAACCTCTTTCTAATGATTAGGGTCCGGATAATTCCCATGCACCACCTCTTCTCTTGTGACCAGTGGTTTCTACTTTGGTATCTCCCTCGTGTGTGTAGTCTCACTCATGTTGTCACCGATACAGGTTCTAACTCTAACTTGCGTGCCACCCTTGGCATATATTGCGAGTTGGCCTTCTTTAAGCTTACCACTCCTACGCCTTTATCCTTCTACTATTGCTGGCTCATATGTTCAAATAAATCTAGGCACTACTCATACTTATGATTCTTAGCACACAAAGAGAATTATAATAGATTAGGGAATTCACACTTATAGTGATATGTAGACCCACAGTTGTAACAAGTTCCACGCAAGAACTAAATTCTTCCACCTCCATGACTTCCTCAACCTCAAAATCTATCATGGAAGCTTCTTCCACGGGATCCTCCATTCATGCACCTTCATAGTGATGACCATCTTCCTTGGAATTCATTTCAATGCTGGTCTGACGCACACCAATATCAATGACATCATGTATCTAGTCAATCAATTTACAATCCTTGGTGTCATGAGTAGTGGAGGTGAAAATCTTGCAATAACAAGAAACATTCTTATGGATTACACTGTAGTAGTGGACACCTACTTGCATCATGATATTTGTGGAAAATTTCACAGTCTATTATAATGGCATGTACTGATATCTTAGGAAAACTGTCCTTCATATTCCCCTCTACCTCACAATCCATGCACCATAGGCCACAATGAGTCTCATACGGAGAGTTCGTAGATAGCTTCTATAAATGGTTTGACATTGCAGCAATCTAAGCTTCAAGAATAGGGTTAACACCGATATCTGCACTTCCTACAACCTCAATGTGTAAGGTAGCCTCCTAGGCCTCGTGTGGAGTCTGTGAAAGTCTTGTGGGAAAGCACTCTTTTAATAGGTTTTTATCAACCCTCCAACAAACCATTGAGCATACTGAGAAGGATGAATATCATAAGAAAATTTTGATAAAAGAGTCTTAAAACATGCATCATATTCCCACGCACTCTTTTCCATACCTTTTGAATCTCCTTCAAGGCGCTAATGCTCTTCTAGTAAAACTCGGGAATATGGAATTTAGTTAAAAATGTATTACGCATCACCGTATAATCTACTAATATCGGTGGGGTCATGCTTCCGGTACCAAGTATACATGCACCCTTGCAATGTTGTTACAAATTTACTTTCCTTCCATTTCGGGGTAGTGATACCCTTCATGCACTATATCAACTCACATTTATGTACATGCTCTACAACATCCTTAACACCTTTGTAATCTAGTAGATGTAAAGACATTTCAAAAAATACTTGCTGAGGTGGTTGAGGCCCTTGTTTGCTTGATCCAGAACATTGATTCCCTCCACTATATCCACTAGATCCACTATCACCTATTCCTTCCGATCCACCAAATCCTCCAAATTTGCTAGGTCCACCAGGTCCACTAGTTCCTATTCTACCCGATCCACCAGATCCACCTCCCATAGCTGGTAAAGGTCTTGAAGTGGTCACGCCTTGTGTCCCCAATGTCACACTAAACTATGCACCAACAGTATGTGATATTACACTGCTAACATATGTGTGTCCCACACCACTTCTACATCAGATACCCAAAATTTGGGTACCCATACTTTCCCAAAACATTTTCTAGAAAATATAGCTCTAAACATAGGAAATGATTGTGCAACAACCATAGATGTGAGAAATGAAAAGTTATACCTCCTAGGTGTTGATCAGTCACTTCCACCAATACCAACTAGATTAGTAATAATTATCTCAGGATTTGGAAAACTAAGCGCCAGGGGTTGGTCACCGGGTGGATTCATATTTGTGCCAACAAATCCTCTCCTTTCTTCATATGACGAGTATTCTCCGGAAGTCGAGGGGTTTTCTCTTTGCACTTTCCAAGATGAGGTAGCATAGAGTTCTCAGGCTCCACGTCCTCTGCGTGAACCTCTATTCCTTCCCACAATGTTTGCCTCCATAAATCCATCACTTATATAACTTTGTGTTGTCTATCTAACTCCCTCTCACGAGGTTCATTATACTTGAGCCATCTCTCTTCCCTCTCCTTTTCAGCCACAAGGTCCGCCATCTTCCTCCACCCTAGCTTCCTCACCTAGCACTCAAAATAAGCTTAACAAGCCAAAGAAAATGCTTCAAAATAAGTGTAATGATCAATATATCTATAGCTAAAGGGATAGCACACAAGAATGATCCTCTTGGATCCCTCAAAAACTTAAACTCAACAATATTTGGAAATGAATACGTAGAAATTGTGTACTCGAAAATGTAACTTGTCAAGTGGGATCAACCCATGAGCATCATCAAGTAAACCCGTAACACACACATGAACATAAGGGAAAAATACATAAATCAAGATCCATCACATGAGTGTTTTAGAATCACTTCATTGTATTCATAAGCCAAAATATGGCAGCAAATATTACATCAAGAGAGTTCCATTATTTTTGAATGTTCACACTAGCAGAGATTACTTTACATCACATAGCTCTCCATTACATATTTTTCACACACTCTCCTACTCCCTATCTATCCTTACTTATCTCTATTTTTCCCTTGTGAAGACCATCATATCCATAGAACAATCATTCTCCTTCCATCTTAACCACTCATCATCATCTACGTAAGCCTAATGGAATCCCTTCATCATTTCTCTACCACTACCCTAGAATATACCGGTGTGTTGCCATGTATTTCCCTCAATCGAGTGCCTTCTAGAATGCATGTGCCAGCTAATCCTTAACAACCTTGACTCCTTATCCTTTCATGATAACCATATTGATTCCTTGGAATATCCTTTCCTTGATTTGCAAGTCTCTATAACTTATCCACATTTGTATCTGGTCACTTTTCCGTTCACTCCCTATGCACATATTTTCTTATTATCCAAAATGTACTAAGTCCCGAATCCATTGCCCCGGCGCGAGCCTTCACATCTCTCCAAGAATTACTTGTGTGCATGCCTTCACACCCTATTTCTTCCCGCCACAAAGCTTTGCACCTTAGGTACTTAGTTATTTTAGGGGTCCAACAATTATTGATACCAGCTCAAAGAAATATCCTCATACGTGTGCGTAAGTTCGCTATATACTCAGATAATTTCAGTGTCTAGATTTAAGTCGAGAAATCATTCACATATGGATGGGAGGGCTCAAAGTGTGTGCACTATGTCCTTATTACTCCCCATTGATTTAAAGGGTCGATGCCTAGATGACATTGTTGCAGCTATATTAGGCATTAAGTGTAGTAGTAGTTGCGACGACTTTACCCGTAAGCGCTTCCCAGAGGCACTGTTTATACCGAACACTGCGAATGAGATCCAAAGATCTCGTGAGTGATAAAAAACAATTTTTATTATTTTTGAGTATAAATATCTACCAATTTTAAAGCATTTACAATGGTTTGTGGTTGAATATGGCAACTTGCAAATTAGTACAATACACTGAAATATACAATTACATCCAAAATTCTGAAAAAAATTGAATTATAGGATTTTTTTTTTTTTTTGCGAGGCCCTGTTGGCCTTCGAGCTCAGTATGGCTCACTATGTGAAAAAATGCAAAAAGAAAGCTAAAAATGTAATTTTCAAAGTTCCCTCTTTTAGAAAAATTGCTCGGAATGCAAAAATAAACTGATTAGGAGAAAACATTTTTTTTCCCTAACTAGGATTTTTCTCTCTAATTTTGGTTGGTAGTTTAGTTGTAACTTATGAGTCTAGCAGTGGTTTTTCCATTGTTTTCACTGCTAAATATGGAAGTTCGCTTAATTCTCCTCCAAATGTGAATAATTTCAAAAAAAAATGAGTTTTTGGGGGGCCAAGCCATGAACCTCACCGCCCCCGATTCCTTTGCACTATCCAAAATCGATAAATGTGCTATTCATATCAATTGTAGAAAATTTTATTTGAACAAAGAATTAAAGACCTAACATTTTCAAATGTGACATGGTTGGGAGGCTCACTACATCCACCCGATCAATGGTTTTAGGGTTCACCACTTGAAAAACGGATTGAGTTGGTATATCCATTTTTGCTTTCATATTGGTCACTTCTTATGTTATTCCACCATGTTTGATTGAATTCTTCGTTGGT
Organism: Taxus wallichiana var. yunnanensis; assembly: GCA_018340775.1. Classification (NCBI taxonomy): domain Eukaryota; kingdom Viridiplantae; phylum Streptophyta; class Pinopsida; order Cupressales; family Taxaceae; genus Taxus; species Taxus wallichiana. Next base: position 243,946,735 of record CM031243.1, on the reverse strand, counting down.
ATTTTCCTCTCTCGCAATATTTTATAGTGATTACCAATCTATACTATCTCTTTTCTTGTTTTAGAGCTCAAATGATATGCTTTGTCAAATGGTCTGGATCATTGTAAATAAACCTCGAAAGTGGTCAATGTGTGATTCCACCATTTTATAGGTTACTTTGGATGGCGACGTTAGATTTTGGTACCGCTTTATAAATTGGTTGACATGCATGTAGGGCTCGTTGGAGAGGGGATCAACATGATCTATGTAGGGGTCGATGGAGCCTCATTACCCCAATGTAAAAACATCTCAGTCGATCCGAAGAGTTCATTTGAATCGCTTGACTTGACCCGACGGTTGATGTAAAACCCGACCTTTAGCTTGGTGTACTTGGAAAACAATTAGTGCGAGAGGCATGGGGTGGCTCATCCTGTTTGACTCACCCAAGGCTCAAATGGCAATGGCATGACCTTTCGTAGAAGGTAGATTGATGTGTGGGAACAGATCGGTGGGCTCTTTATAGGATATAATTCAGCCAGTCCTTGAAAAAATCATAATTGATGCAACTCGCCAACATGTAGAGAAATTCGGTGTGAGCTCAATGGAGATCTCTACAAATAGCTTGAGATCCTTCAAGCTTGTCAATCTGCCAATTCTAGCAATGACTAGAATATCCACAAAATGCAGTGGATAATCTCGTAATGGGGAAATGATTTTTTTAATATTTGCAGAATTTTTTTCGTGGTGCAGGGGGGCACCAATGCAATTTTTTTTTGTGTTCCAAACACCTGGAATGAGACAGGGGTTATGTGGATGTAGGGATGTTTGGGAAGCTCGGAGGCAACAATTTCTCTCTTGGAAAGTAAATTCTTCTCCAAGACACTTCTACTTCTGCAACCTCTCTCCAACATACAGGGTCACCTGCTCTGGTACCAAATGAAAGTGTATAAGAGGGATGAAATACTCACACTTTTATTAATAATCAATCAAATCATTTACAAAATGAATGACTATAATATTTATAGATATTACATAGTCATGTATAGAAAAAATAGGGAGTTACAACTATGCAACAATAATATAATCATGTGTATAGAAAACTCCAAATATATAGTTTCAACAATATATAACCATATAACAATTACAATAATGACATAAAATTGCTACGGGAATACAATTCCCAATTACAAATAATTTATGGTTAATACCAAACTATAACAACTTACCATAATGTAATAATTAACTAAGGTAAATGCACAAATTAACTTAGTAAACTAATTTTACCCTAACATTAACATATTTGGTGGTGATTATATTTTCCTTTGGGTTGAATTATGAGGTTACTTCTTTATCTTCTCTATGTTTCTATAATCAATTCACATATTATACTCATTGATTTGTGATATTGTTTTATGATTACTTTTAATTTTTCACAAGTCCTTACAAAATTGATTTAAGTCATGCTTCCCTATCCACATTAGCTTCTCTTGCTTTGTTATCATTTATTATTTTTCTTTGGTCTCACCACTTGCATGTGTATTTTTCCATTTTCCTTCTCCTTCTCTAGTTTCTTTAAGCTCCTTCTTGCTACCATAGAGTTTCATCTAACCATATGGTTGATAGAAAGCCAACTTTGCTTTCCCCCATGGGTTTATATCTATATGCATGATTTAAAAAAATATGGAATTTTTGTAAAACCCTAAGATATTTCAGAGTCACATATGAATAAATTAATGCTAAATCATATATTTGGCATAAGTAATCAAATAGATAAAAATGAAACCCTAGGTGAAAAAGTGAGGATAAAATACTTAGCTGATTTTGCAATAGATCTTGAAGAGTTCTAGAATTGAAAAATGATAAACAAGTGGAAGAAAGTGTCACAACTGGACACAAAAAATCCTATAATTGTCAAATAATCTTAGACTAGGGAACCTAGACTCTGGGTTAGGCGTGCTTGCATGCCGGAGTCTGCTTCAGGCATTTGTGATTGAGAAATACCTCAGAAATTAATTTTTGTTGTGTCACAAGATGGTTGCTAACTTTTTTTTTGGTCACACATTGTGTGTCGCGAGATGATTGCAGAATTCACCTATAGTCTGCAAAACAAAGGATATCTTACAAAGTCCAAAAACACATCAAATCCTAAAAAGAAAAAGATGCAAATAGGAGTCAAACCGACCCCAACGGCCACCGACATAGTTAACTTACGGCATGAGAGCACCGCACTACATCTCGATTCCATGTATTTCTTATGTGTGTGTGTGTAGAAATTGTGCCCTAGGAAGCTCTTTTGCAATATGCACTTGATAACGAGCAATATATATATGTATCAATATAGATATATGTGTGGATGTTAAAATAAACTTCCCCTCCTATGCGTGTATGCAGAAAATGTAGTCCCTTGTCCTTGAATGAAATCTATATGGATACCTTTGGTGCTCTTAGATGCCTTTGCATGCAACCTTATGTGGTGACAATAGATTCTTAGAGCTTGGTGCCTTATTATGGTCACATAGCTTTGTATTTATATGATTACCTTGTTTGAATTTCTTAATTGACAACTAAAAGTCTAACACATAAGAAAATGACATGCCCAAAAGATAAAAGAAACCCAAAAGAGGCAAGTAAGATACAAAGAGGTTGGGGCACCTAGAGGGGATGAGGGAATATGGGATTTGGTGTCTAGAGTAAAAAAATATAGCAATGAAGATCATTTGGGCTATGGGGTGTGTGAGACCAAAGAGGAAACCAGAAAGACATAAAAGAGGCCAAAGATAGATGTTAATTAGTAGTTTTCTCGCTTAGGAATCATATGAAATATGGTATGTGATTAAGACCTAGAAATGTACCCAAGTGCATGATTTTGTGTCTAAAATACACATTTAGTATTTCTTAGAATATGTTCAGTGGTTTGTTATTATCAATGTAACTCATGTGAAATCTAGTATGATGTCTTTCAATGCATATAAACTAACTTTTTTTTTTTTTTCAAAAGTTCTTGACCTTCTCGTGTCTTGCATGTGTTTCCCTTATCATATTGATCCTTTTTGTTTCCTTGGATTTGATCTATGTTTTTTTATTCTTGGGATGTTGATATTTATCTATATTAGGTTATGATTAGATTTGAGATTTATCAATGATGCATGAATTTCCATCTCTAGAATCCTACATGTCAATTCGGGAACTAACAAACATATTATGCCACACTTTTTCCATGTTAATCCATACATGTGTAAGGAATAATTTAGCCATGCTATCATGCCATTGCATATAATAAGATTTTGTATGTTGCACAACCTAAGCAATTCTTACGCAAAGTAGGCAATGTTATTTTTCTTCCATATTCTCACCACCTTTTATACAATCTTCTTCTTCTTCCTAACCATATTGGATTATAATTTGTATCATTGTTTTTTCTTAGGGTGTTATATGTCTCATTTTATGTACTTGCATTGAAATTACATATTAACATTACCTTTCTAATTTTTGTAAATGAGATGTGATTTCCTAAAATTCTATATAGTACTTCACAATTTAGATCCATTTTATTCCACAATTTTTTAAATTGTTGTGTAAGTAAATAACATGTTTCCTAACATGTCACCATGTTTATTATTATTTTATTTTCTATAATCTAAATAATAATGTATGGTTTGATATGTTATTTTTTACGGTATGTATAATTTTACCACATCTTTATTTTATCAATTTCATCATCCCTCCATTCCCCTTTCCATTTTCAACCACTTCATTCCATATTGATATTTTTGGCTCCAAATAAAATAAAGGGTTTTTTCATCTATCATGCTCATGCATTTATCCAAGAAAAATTGGGAGAGAGGGGCTTGTACTTGGTCACCTTAACTTCAAGTATTTATAGGTCCACATAGAAGTAATATAGGACTCGTGTGAAGACTACAATTCTAATATGGTATGTTTGTTAGTTTGAATGCCAATAATGTTCATTTAAGCCCCTTTAACCCTATTTGACCTATACTCCCTATATAAAATTACCTCACACCTAAATTTTACCTCTCCACACCTCTATGGTTGATAATTGTAATATAACCGCATGTTTTTCAACTTGTGACTCTAATACCAAATTATTTTTAATTAAATATTGTAGTAAATATGTAAATGCAATAGATACAACAATGATACTTAACTAATTATTTAGTAATCAATCAAGTAAGGAAAAAATATATGGTTTTAATACATGTAATAAGTAATGGATTATCACAAAACCCACATGTATATATTAATATGAAAGTGTGCACCCAACAATGTCAAAAATATCATCCAAGTGTATAGATATAATCAAGATTTAGTGTATAAAGCATCAAGAGCCTCGTTTCATAAAATTCCTAGGAGAATCCAATGTTTTAGACGTGCTAAGAAGGATTTGAAATAACTTGACAATTGGGTTCACTGGTTCAGATATATTTTTCCTTAGTCTACTATATGCATTTTGACACATGCATATCTACAACACACATTATTCCTTGCCCTGGGGATACTCGATTACACTTGCAATATATAAAAATTAAGAAAACCAACATTATCTTAGGGGCATGTGTTGAGGGTTAGCAAGGCTAAAAACCCTCTAATTATCATGTCACTAAATGCAGTACCAAAATATAAAGAGCGTAAAAAACCTCACAAATGAAGGTTGTGTTGCAAAATTACACCATGAAAAATGCTAGATTCAATAAATGATAAATGCTTTGATATTTTTTTGATATATTTTAAATGTATATCAGTGCCCAATAGAATGATAACAATATTACGTCAATCTCTTATGTTAAATGAACTATAATACTTGTATGTTATAGACAATTAAATTCAAATTAATACACTATTAGATTACAAAACAAAATCAATTGAATAAAAGAAAAAAAGATAGGATAAAGGGGACATGTTCATGTTGCATAAACCAAAATAAGGCTCGATAGACTTTAATATGCTCAAGACACATGTCATGAGTGTTGGAAACTTTTGGCATGTTTACACTATGAAAGGTCCATCAGAAACATTCACGTTAATTAAGTATAACACCACATCGTGATATGACACAAAACTTAAATCTTACTTAGTTCCATGAAGAAGTATAAGAGAGACCACTAGGTTGTGCAAGTGAAGTGTAATTTTTATAGGAAGCCCCACACATAAGAAAGGAAAAAATGATCCATGCACAAGATAAAATATGAGAACCACACAGGAAGGTTACATGATGATAATGAGACCAAAGGAGTTATAGATGACTGGTTATCAAGAAAGCAAGAATGAATGTGGGGAGTCTTATAGAGAAATCTATAAGTACTATAGCTAGATCCAACTAACCAATGACTAATAGGTAAGTAGGTTTGAGGAATGTACTATAAATAAGCACTTTGACCTTTTGTTTTAGGGATTGGAGAAGAAAGACTATTAGAATTTTGAGTTTTTGGAGAATGTAATGATAAGTTACACATTTTGGTTACCATTTATAAAGAAACTACACTTAAAATAACATTAAGCATAACTAGTATATACATACTACATTATAAAATAGAAGAATATGATACTTCAATCATACATAATTATCAATTCAATACAATAAATACAAAGAGGACATGGTATTAGACACCCATATTGTAATGTACATTCTATTTATGATGTAAATAAATTAATGGTTTCAGTTGAAACATTTATTAATAAATAAACACAACCAATAAGAGTCATTACAAACTACCTAACTTTTAAAATACGACCATCAACCACATAACAATGCCAACTACTAACATATGTAATTATGTTGATAACATTGACAATACTAATATGATATTATACATTATCCCCCCCCCCTCCCCCTCCCCACTCCCACTTATAAACAAGTTGGAGCCTCTTTTAACAAAATTCATAGATAACATGATAAAAATTACAATGAAGAGGGAATACAAAAGAACTTATGGATGGAACTAACACTAATGTAGAATATTTTGGAGTTTGAATTGTTAGATGTATTTCACACTTTGTATGATTTGTGCACTTCCAAATTTTAATTCATCTAGGGGAGATGGGAAAGTAGTGGTGCAAACTCATTCAGAGGGTCCACAATGCCAATTATATGCCATGTAGGGTCATAAATTTTACACCAATATGTAGCTCAATATTTTTGTAGCTTACATTTTTTCTTCGATTTTTAATTAGAGTGAAAGCCATATTTTAAATTGATTCAAAATAACAAATTTGAGTTGTACTAAAACCATGACAGAGATCAATCCTTGTACATGAGTGATAAGTTTTTACATTGATTTTTAAAAAATTGTAAGTCTTACATGCCATGATGTGATTAACTACTCAAAACCATTATTATGTAAAAATTAAATAACCAATGGATAATACTATAAAAACTATTAGGTGGTATTATGAAAACTATTGGGTATTGTGTGATCAAGAATCATATCCACTATTAGACCATGTTCAAGTATTTTCCACTCCCTCCTAGATTGTACATGTGGAATAGGGGTATGGTGGTTGTGACGAGAAGATGAAAAGTAATGGTGTTGGGTGTAGTTATATCGATGTGCATACACGTGGTTAATCAATTGGGAATACAATGGTCATACATGAATGGGAACAATGATTGTTGGTTCTACAAATGTAGGACATAAAATAATAGTGAAAAAATAAGATAGAGGTTCCAATAGATGTTTCCCTAAGTTTATGAGTTCACATGACATAGGAATGTAAAAATTAATTTATTTAAAAGTTAAAAATTTAATTTATACTTTTTTGAGATGTTGAAATGAAGGGAACATCATAATTTGAATCAATTTAAAATAAGAATGTTGAATTCATGTAAATAACTTGTTTCCCAATAGTTGAATATGGTGTACAAATGTTGCACATTGGTGCATTAATTAATAAATTGTTGTCATGTTATGATGTGATTGGTTTTTATGAGATAAAATTTGGGCAATATGACATATTACTATGACAAGTATCAAAGAATAAAAATCACCTATTCAATGTTTCTATGACAAGATGCATCACAATTATTGGTTTTTATTCAAGTATTGGCTCTCTTCCCTTCTATCCTATGAAAGTAGGTCATACAGTGGAACAATGGGTTGTGCATCATATCGTACATCATTTTATTTTGTAATATGGGACATAAAACTTTTGGTTATGAAGTAGGTTGTACAATATTTTCTTTGGAAATATGTATAGCAGTTGGTTCTAGAATAGAGGGCCATATGAGGAAAGAAGGATGTGGTTGTATGTCTTTATGATTAGATTGAATTTGGATTTACCTTCGTCATATAGATTTGATAATTCAACTTCTTAAGTATGTTTATTTGGGTCTAATATTTCGTTTTTGTGTTGGTCATACAATTTCTTCTTACTTAAACATAATATGAATATTTTTATTTTTCTACTCTTGTTTATTTTTGGCGAGTCATGTTTGCATACATAGAATTAAAATTTTAACCACGTTGACACTTTTTCCTTACTTGAAACAATTTTAATTTAGATATATTTAGTGTGTCTTTGACGGGGTTTCCATCAAATTACTCTAACTAAACCGCACCATTCTTGAAAATATCTAAAATTTTAAATACCCCATGACATATCATTTTAAACTTCCCTAGTTTGATTTCATGTCTCTCATATCTTAGGACTAGAGTTCCTACTTTTTAAGTTCAATCATTGGAGGTGTTTATCATGTCATTACTTTCGTCATCTTTTTGACACAAGTTCCCTTTATTTAAAGTTCACATTCAACAAATATTGGTAAACAAACACTTCTTGTGCCTTGACTTAGCCTCATTAGACCATTGTGCTTTAACTCTTTGTTCATGTAGGAGGAACATATTCATCATCTCCGAACATACTTAAAAAATAGGTTAGAATTCAAATTTAATTTTTTTTTTTCATCAAACCCTATGTTCACGCTCAATTAGGTTGGATCTTTGGATGTCATGTTGGATGCCCATTCCAACTGGTATGCCATATTATCATTTATTTTTTCACCCATCACATTATATTCTTTGAAATTTTGGGTAAGATGACTATGTTGTTGACAATTTAGAATAACTCAACATAACTGAAATTTAATTCTAGTCATGTTGTTGCAATTCTCGGTATTCTTCAATCTCCATAATCTCAATGATAATAAAATAAGATTATCAAACTTCATAAATTCCAAATTACAAATTTGATGGACCATTGAGGGAGTTTATCACATATTTCGAGAAAAATCGAACTCAAATATTCATTCTTGATTTGGATCAATCATACACTAGTTCACATCAAGCTGAGAATTCTTCTTTGAAGTTTAATTCTAATGAAGTTTATTCCTCACAACTATTTGATTCTTGAAATATGTGACATAATTTCATCCTTTAGTTTTTATGGATATTGGATTATTTTTCTAGTTATGGTTGGATTTGGTTGATATTAGCCAACTTTGACCCATAGTACATGATAGGGATTTGTTTTCAACGAGATGAAAAAATTAAACAAAAGAGTTTAGGATCATATAAATAGCCTTTATCCCATTAAGACTCGAATAGCTTAATCAAACATTTATTGATTGATTGATTTCGATAATGTCCATAAGAAAAAGTAGTCTATGGGACTAAGAGTCATAATAATAAAAATGTTCCAAGCCAAAAAAACCTCTTGACCACTTTTCCTAGGATTCCCTATTAATTTTGTGAAAAGTCCATTCTTTTTATGATGCTGCATCTTTTTATGAATTGTGATTTGGAAATTTCCTATTTCATAAAATATATTTTCAGAAAACAAGTAAATTAGGATATCTATATTCAAGGTATCCTCATACGTTATTTTAATGTCATTATAAGTTGTGTACTTTATGATGTAGTGCTATTATATCTCCACTACTTGCCACATTACAAAAAAATATGTTCTCTTTTTCCACTCTTCTTTAGGAAATTTCCACTTACCCATTCCTCGTCTAAGATGATGCGAACTTATACTAAACTGAGCCATCAAAAATTTCACCTTCCATTTGATTTTGTTCTACCAAGTTGAAACTATTCAAATTATCCTCTAGAAGAGCATTAATCACACAATCACTTATAATGATTAATAATTGTATAATTTTGGCTTAGAATTTCCATATACATGAGTTCTAATACATTTTCATACTAATAAATGGCCAAAGAATCTATATACTAATTAGTTATCATTCCTTGAAGTGTGGTTTGGAAGCACCAAAACCACAAATGTTCATCCGCATGAGCCTCGTTTATAGTCTAAATTATATACATCCCTGCAATGCGATATAGGATCCTTTGACTAGTGAACTTTGGAAGTTTATGGTTTTCCTAAGATAGAGTTGATGGGATAATAACTATGCCTCTATTTATGAGTTTATTTTGATGCATCTCTTCAAATATAATTATTCCCCTTAAGTAGGAAATTTTCCATGTCGAAAGGGTAGACAATAGGAATGTGTTTATACAAGAAATCAGATGCAAATGAGCTATTCTACACGAGTTTCTAAATTTTGTATAATTATGGTGTGCACAAATAAGGAGAGCATAAAGGTTAAATAAGGAGAATCATGGAGCAATAGTGTGGTGATTATGTGGGAGAGTGTAAAATATTTGTGCAAAAGATAATAATTACATGGTGAAAAATAAATTGTATAATGAAGTGTGCATAATGGTTAGAATAGTTTTGAAAAGGCAAGACACATTTGGGTGTGCACATGACTAGAGTGTGATAAGAGCATGTAATAAAGTAATCGCTTAAATGATGTGTCATATGTGAAAAATGAATGAATGAGGATCAATTATTAGGGACATGTGTCAACCATGTGAGTAAGCCAACACATGGGTGTATTAGAAGAGGTACATGAAAAATTATCTTACATGATATCAAGGACAAATCATCCTCAACTATCAGATTTGACAATGTGTAGGAAAGGAAACATATAGATGGAGTGGTAGCTCAGAGAATTTAATGATCTAATTAAAATTTGAATCAGAGTGAGAAATGCCGAAGTTTCTAGAAGGAATTTGAATGGAAGGAAGAGTGGGACTAAACAAGTATATAAAAATACCAAGTTCATTATTAGAGGATTTTTTTGGTGTTTTTGAAGAGATATTTTGAAGGACCCCATCAAGAGAGAGATTTAATTAAGATATAGAGAGACAAATCCTGCAAGTAGTCCCATGAACACACCACCATTGCACTAGTTTTTGGAGATTATTATCCTTTTATAACCACCCCATTAGAGGGAGTAATTGTTTTAGATTCAACAAACCTTTGAAATCAATATAAACATTTAGTTTGTGTAAATTTTGTTGTGTACTTTGAAATGGTTTGATTTTTAGTCTACTGATTTCCATCAATATTGCACAAATTTATTGTGCTCTTGATGTAGACTTGATTCATCTAAAATGCATGAGTGATAATATTGTTATAAAGACACAAGTGTGATGATTTTTCAATTCTTTCATCAGCAATTTTTATGTATACTTGACACATAATAAACACATGAGTGTAATGATTTGTAATGCTTTCAAAAGCAATGATTATATGGTGATATTGAATGCATGTTGATTTTAGAAAATAATTGAGTGTATTGCAATCTATTTTTTAAACATTATTTAGAGTGATGTTCATAGTGATATGTTAAGGTGTGAATGAAAGAGTCACACAAAATGGTGTCTTTTTGTTCTACTCTCAAAACATGGGCCTTTTTGATCAATCATTGTGCCTTGAGTGAGTGCTTGAGATTTTATCTCAAGTGGTATGATAATTCAATATTTTTCTATATATTGAGTGAAGTCATGTATATCAAAGCTAGAACTTGATGATAATGAAAGGAAAAATATTAGGTATGTTACTAGGACCTAGTTGTTTGAGTTGTTCATGAAGATCAGTAAGTCTCATGACATATCATATAACACTGGAACAAGTGGAAGCTTGCGTTAAGGATAAATCTCTATGCATTTTTTTAGAAAGAAAAGCGATAAAAAGAATGAAATCAAAGGGATGGTTGTAAGAAGATATGTAAAGTATATTATATTAATATTTACTTATGTCATTACCTTATCACATCTAAAAATTATTAGATTATTCTTCACGATGGAGATAAAACCTCAATAAGAGATATGCATGGAAACAAGATCAACTTGAGAAGTTTAAGCATACCAATGAAGTTTGGACTTGTAGTTTATGTTCAGTGGAGATGTACATTGTGTATGTTAGATAAGATGATCAATATAATTATCCACTCTTCTCAATAATATAGATTAGGATATAAGTATATGACCATTATAGGAAAACACATAAGTCAAGGATAGTGCATGGATCTATAAAATAGTAGTCCACAATTATATCAAAGGAATAGTCTTCCAAATCCTATGTCTAAGATATCTAGGCTAAGGGTTGTAGCAAGGATGTAATTCTATTTGGTAGGTAAGCATGGGTTGTAAGAGATAATGCAATAGACAAAGATATGCTAAACTATCCTAGTCTAATACATGTTGGAACAAACATAATCAATCATACCAATAGAAAGGAATGAGAAGGGTATATGCTACTTAACTTTGTGAAGATAATATTCATGGATAAACCTCCATCAGTATTAGTAACACCTTGTGATTGAGTTGTTGTAGGTGGATCACAAGAGGGATAGGTAGAATTCTAAAGTAGACAAAGTTAATGACTCTAAATACATGGTAGACCTTGATGGTATAACTCCTATTATTTTTACTCTTAGTAACCGCATGCTTCAAAGTGGAATTCCAAGTATAAGTTCCATTATAACTTAATCCTATCAAAACTTTAAGGGAATATTTGAGAGTGAAATAACTATAGATTATGTGATGATGATATAGGTAAATGACATAAATGAAACCTATAAATAGGAGAACATATCCTAAAGTCACAATATCTTTTAGTCAATAGAATTAACTATGGGCAATGCGATCAATAGTATAGCATATTATACTAAATATATTCATTAACAACAAATAATAAAAAAATGTAAAATGGCAGGAGAGAGAATGTAGAAGATACTTAGATGAGGTATCAAGGTGTTATGAAGGGGATATGCATATGATATATAAAAATGAGGTGAAGGTGGTAACAACAAGGATATCAAGTAGTCATAAAGTGATAATAGGAATATAGTAGGAAAGTAGAAAGGAGGAATGCTAGGGTTAGTGCCACAATGAATCTATCATTAGATATCACCAAAAAAATTAACCCCATTCTCAGTATGCCCCTTAAGGCACACACTAAAGGAGGTTAATGTGCCAAAAACCTATAAAGAGAAATTGTTAGTAATATTGAAAAATAAGGTGTATACTATAAAATTAATGATAACAAGATCATTATGAGCCATAACGAACTCATATGCTAATAAAACATCACAATCAATAAGATGAAAGCAATTCACCATAATAAATTTATAAAAACCATTGCAAACAAATGAAAAACAATATCATATACTATTATGGAACTCTATACAGTAAAATGAAAAGAGGCCTTACTTATATATGAAAGAGAGATCAATCTAAGAACTAGTCAGGACCATAGATAAATCCATAAAACAAGGAAATAACTATACAAAAAAATAGTCAAGACAATATATGTAGGAAAGAACTCGTCAAGACCATAGATTAAGAAAAAAATTATACCTAACAACTAGATAATATCTTCCTAATATATAAATAAGATAAAAGAAATATCAACGCATAAGTGGTTGAGGATAAATAAAATAGAATGTAAATAAAATATCTAGGTGAACATGAACTAAGGTAGACAACATACTCTAACGTATTGTAGTGCCCCTTCCTAGATTGTAGTGGTTTTCCCTTACCTTCGTGCCTTATCAATAATTTTAGAATGTCGTTATTTGTCGTGTTTCTTGTTACTTTGTGCATCATGTGGTGAAAGGGAAAATTTTCCTTGCGTTACCAATAAGAGTATTCAATTAGAGTACATTTATAATGAAATAATAATAATAATAATAATAATAGACCGAGAAGTTGAAATGAATTTAAAAATAAATGAAATAATATAAAATATTAAATAAATAAATATATAAATAAAAGATCAAACAAAGATTTTAAAATATATAATATACAAACCAAGTAAATACGTGGAGTGAATGTATGCTTATTAGAAATGCTGTAAATGAAGGGTGGTCGCATTTGGTGTGGAAGGGATGGAGGTGTGTGCGTGATGGCTAGGCACTGTCGGGTGTGATAGAGCATTGGCACCCTCACAATGCATTTACGCACCTTCACCAATTTCAACCAATATGATTCCAATCAATTAGTTCACCATTGCAAACCTTCTCCCTTCCCGAGCCAAAATGGGAGCTTGCAATGGAATTTTATATTCCCACTAGACAACATGAAGAAGGGACCTTTTCTATGTTTTGTTACAAGTACATTGGCGAGGTTTTTCTTTCGCAAAAGGGAGATGCATGTTTAAATCCCTTATTGGCTGCTCTTCCCTCTTTTAAAGTTGAGATTGATAGTGGATGGCATTGATTTTGATCGCATGCCCACACAAAATGGAGGCATTGAAAATATTTAAAGACTTTCAACCATATGCAATTGACATGTGTAAAGCTAGATGCCACAACCATTTACGACATTCACCCAACCTTTGTCAAAGTGGGATATTTCAAAAAGGGTACGTAGATCCATAAAAGAATAATTAGAAGCAAAATTTTTCCAATGTTGGAGTTTCAAGTGCCTGTAGATATGTATGCAATTGTGGAATCATATATAGGGCACGTGAAATGTTTGACACAATGCCTTCAAATATGTGGTTTCATGGAATGCGATGATCACAAGATATGCACAAAATGGTGTTCTTGATGATGCTTAAAGGATTTAAAAAAATACTCAACCAGATTTCATCTCATGGAGTGCCATGGTTGCAAGATATGCACAAAATGGGTTAATTGAGAAGACCAAGGAGGCATTTAAGCAAATATAGTTAACAAGTGTAAAATCAAACTCCACAACCTTTGACCATAATCCTCTTTTGTGTACACCAATGGATTCTTTGGAATAGAATATGGGCATCCAAAAAGAGTGAAGAGGAGGATAGGTTGTATGTAATTTAGGTAGTTGAAATTTCTCTGCTAGACTAATATGTAGGCTTGTGGGCACTTAGAAAAGGCACATGAACTATTTGACAAAATGTCTCAAAGGAATGTGTCCCCATGAAATGTAATGGTTGTGAGTTTACACAAATTTTTGTTGGAAGGTAAATGGGGCATCAAATAAAATGTAATTAGTAGTCCCAAATCCCAATCCTTCTTCCATTGAGAGTGTTTTTGTTTACCCATGTGAAAATGGAGGGTTTGTGACGAGGTTTAGTTAAAAATGGACAACTTGGTGTTACATGCAAACCTGCTTGTTTGGAAATATGTGACAACGAATGGTGGACTCAATAGATCATGAGTGTAACCAACTTGGAGCCCGCACATACCCCACTTCATTCACAAATAATCATGGTCATCTTATCCCCATCTTTCATGATTTTAGCAATTCTAGTTTTCCCTTTTAATGGTATTAAAAAATAAAATCAAAGGAAGAATATGTTTTCAGTTGGTTAAAATGAACCGTAGTACTAAATAATCAAACTTTACCTCCTCTTTCCTTCATATATTTAGAAACCAAAATGAATCTTGAATGCATTAACATTATTAATGAACCACACATAGAGATTAGCAAGTAATATTATATAACACGAATGGATAACTGTAACCACTAGATTTGGCGAGTTGTGTTCGAGTTCCCAATTAAACACACATTCCCCTCACTACCTCATCACCTGCAGACATGATTATATCCCTTATTCTTACTTGAATTATGCATTCCTATTTTTTCTTGTGTATGGTTATTGAAATAAAATTCATCATGATTATGTTTTAGTGAATTTTTAATGAGTTGCAACACTATGTGTTAAAATACTTTTACCCCTCTTACACTACTATAAGGAAATTGTGTTACATGAAAACATGGTTCATGTTTTACCTCCTTAGACGTTCAGATCACTTTGATAACAATATTGGATAAAAAAAAAAAAACACAAAAATAACGAGTTCAAACTTGATCTTTATCTTAAAACAAATTTTTTTTTCTTTAGCTTGTAAGGTAATAAAACACAGATTTTTAGTGATTCACAAAACACCTCTCAAAACCCCGGAAAGTGAAAGTTGAGTTATGACTGTGTTCCTATCATGTGGAGTGTTAATTCTAACCCTAGATCAACCTTAAATGACTTTATCTACATTTTTATTCATCCCTCTAGGATCCTGTTAACCCATCTTGGAGTGTTGGGAAGATGCTGAAAATCTAAAGTTGGGTTTGGCTTTGACTTGTTGTTTTTTCCCGATTAAAGAAACAAATATCAACCTCCGTAAACCTCTAGTAGTTTTCTATGGAAATTTATTTTAACTCTTAGTTCTAAGAGAAACACCTCACCACTTAGTTTTTAAAGGGGTTTTTGTAGGCCTCTGGTTACTGAGTGACCAAGTCAAACTAATCCAATTACGACCGGTGGCTTTGGAAAAGTAGTCATCATTCGTACCCCATTTTCAAATTCTAAGTTCTGTCAACTCCAGTGAATTCATTGCACATAGGAGAGTGTATAGGTTTTGTCTTATGGTACATTCACCCATCGAAGATTAGTTTTCAAACGTAACTCCTTAGCCCTTGGGATAAACTTGGTCATTTTTGCAAACTAGTAGGTAAATGTGGAAGATTGCCATTGAGCCCTCATAGGTTAAATAAGTGATGAGAAAATTGTAGAAACTTATAGATGAATGTAAGGAACCCTATTTTTGGCTTGTATTGAAAAATTTGGATGTCATGAAAATGGCGTCTCTCTCTCTCTCTCTCTCTCTCTCCTCTAGTTAGGAAATGTAATGAAATGAAATAAATGTATCGCTAATCCTCTTTATTGCATGCTAAGTATTATAATCATGTGAATTGGAAAACTATGATAACATGAATTATGCTAGATTTTGGGTAGATGTCATGTCAATGTTTATTTCGCTAACCATGTTTACACTAACTTGATAGGTTGTAAGTAGCGTAAGTAGGATTAGAATGGATGATGGAAATATAAGTTTAATGTTCATTACTAAAAATGTGTAATCAAGATGGGAATAGAAATGTATCTTATTTTAACAATAGTACATGTTGTATTATTAAAGAAAGCATAACTCCTTTCATTATGCATGTGTGTTAAATAAAGAAATGATGAAATTTCATTTTGTAACCTTACAATTCATCTGCATTGTAGAATAGTGTAACTCATCAATTGTGGTAAATCCTTATAATTTTGAATGTTGTATGGAAGCGAGATAAAAATTTAAATGTATTAGTGTTGTAAGCTTATAAAGAAAAAATAGGGTTTCTGTTGATAACGTGGCTTGTGCCAATCCCTTAAAAAATAATTTCACCTTTACCATCTTGCTAGTCCACTTATCTTCTTGCATATCATTCATAATATTAATTTTGTAAATGGGAAGGTGAATAATCAATTGATATGTGTTGTTATGCCACTCGATATATAGTTGATCAAGGTTACCTTGTGTTGCTCTTAAATAGTTTTTCCTTACTATAATAGCCATGGACACATCCTCACTTCGTGGGGTAAACTATATTGTCTCAAGTATGGAGTAGAGCTAGTGGGAATCTCATCATCTAGGTGATCCTTAGTGGCCTCATCCTTACATGAATCTTCTTGGGTGTCGAAATTTTATGAACTCATGGGTAGTATTAAAATCAAGATAATCATCCAACTCAAGGACTTGGTAGATTACACAAGACAATTATCAAATGAGGTGTCATCTTGAATGTAAGAGAATAACATGTTAATTTTGGGTAACATAAAGAAAAAGGAAATTATATGGTAGTGAAGGAATAATGTTATATGATTTAACGATATGTGCAAGGAAATGTTGCTTATATATGTGTGTAAATGGAACCACGTTGAGAAATATAATTTAGGAGGGGACCATTTAGTCAAAAGAAACCAAATAAATGGGACACACAAGTATTGCATTCATTATTAAACAATCCAATTATATGTCATGATAATCTTACAAATACCTCTCCTCTTTCTTAGTTAGTTACTATAATATGTGTGTGTGGGACTTTAAGTTTAATTAACGATAGATAACCAAGGGATAATGGTCTCATTTAATAAAAAATTAGGTATAGTTAAATGGGTGGAATTTAAAAAATTTCATGATGAAATATGTTAATAAATTGCTATAATGAAACAATCTGGATCAGTCTTAGAAGCAATTGGAAGTAGGGGAACCCTTCCATCATGTTGAACAAAAATCCATTCTTTTGGATCCAAGTTTAACCCGAGTGTAGGATTTGGAAGGAATTGATAATTGTGTGTATAGTGCATGGTAACCAAGGTAAGTTATTTCAAGACCTATTCATCACCATTGGTAGGAAAGGACCATTCAATGTTGGTATGCTAATGTTGCAACTTCTCCTTAGGTAATGCCTTTATAGGACATAATGGAAAATAATTCCATGTTCTTAAGAAAGGAGTTAGTCATCCTTGTTAGTGGCTTATGTGGTAAGATTCCTATAATATCTTGAGGATGGTGTAGTCATACCCATCAAGCAAATGAAATCATGTTCATATGTTAATACTTGAGATTTGGTCTCCTTATTGTGCCATTAGAGGGCTTAGAGTTATGTGTGAAGAGATATTTGGGACAAGCTTAGCTTTTTCGTGAAAGGAAGTTCCATAGGCATTTGAGTAGCTCGATAAGTGTTCTTCTTCATAACCCATGTTCATGGGTTAACCTTAAATGAGTACCTTATACTCTGGAATGTTTTGTTCTGGTGAAAATTTTGATTTGAAACATCACCTTATAAAGAGAATGGATTTTGGTCATAGTGATATGGGAAATTTTGTGATGTTCCTTAGTCACACTCATGTGTTAGTCAAACATCTCTGTTATACCAAATTAAGAGAAGATCAAATTATTTTGACCCTAATTTTTGTGCTTGTGAAAAACACCTCAATGAGAAGTACATGAGCCTCATGAAAGGTGTTCGATTTAAAATCATCCCCTTTGCATTGTCTGGATTTCATGTGAGATAGAATTGGTAGAATAATGATGGTTAGGAAGAAATTCAATGGGTTAAGCAACTTATTCATGCATACCTCACTTTATGTCTGATGGATAGAGTTGTGGTGCTTCTAGCCAAAGTTGTGCACTATTGGACCTAACATTTTTGGTGTTTAAGAATGGAAGATGACATGTATGTTCGGATATCGGTAGTGTGAGAAAAAATAAAGAATTATAACATTGGAATGGATCCTAGAATGAGACGTAACTAATCCTCATTGTAATATTTTGAGGCATACAAAATTTGTTAGAATGTAATATTAAGTGCTTATAAGCTTTATTTTATAATTAAATAATTTAGATTAGGCTATATTCTTAATTATTTAATATATAATCTATGTTTGTGTTTAGTTAGTTATTTAGTAACAAATTTATATTAAATGCGGAGTGCGATTTAATTCATATTTTTTTCACCTCGGTGAATGGTTTGGAGAGAAGTGAGGGAAGGGGATTTAGTGGACTGTAAATTTGTGTTTCTCATATAATGGAAAAAAATTTGTCTATTTTTTTACCCCTCATGGGTTTTTCCACGTGTCATCTATTTTATTTACTTTAATGTCTCGATGTTATGTTTGATAAATTATTTCATATGGTTGGTTTTATCCTTTAGGTTCGACATGGTACTAGAGAATGAAGTAATTAATCTTAATTTAATTGACCAATCCATGTGTTGGTTGGGGTGGTTGGTTAGTTAGGTGGTTTGAAATTATTTATACCCCCTTCCCTCAAACATATAATTCATTTTACTTTACACACAGGTTAAAAATATTCCAAAGCAATCCAATTTTTTTTATTGTGTGTGAAAAAGTATTCACATGCCTATAAATAAAGGTAAGGTAAGGGTTAAATATGATGTGAAATATTTTATTTAAGTTGTATAGTTTTCTAATGTGAACAGGTGGAAGTAATTAGTTGGGGTAAAACAAGTAATATTAAAATTACACCAATGTCTCCCACAGAGAGAAAACCCTCCTTGAGAGTATGAATTTGATTTTATCCTATTGGTCTATGACACGAGGGTAATTTAAATGAGGCCAAAATTCAATTCTAATACTTCTATTAATATTTGAACTATAGGTTATGTAACCGATGTCTATCATATGCTAAGTGACCCATGTTAAATATTAAATGTTATAATCATAAACACTTGATACTTACATTTTGACATATTTCTAAATTTATATGTGTTGTAACATATCATGTTCTATAACCTAAGTTAAATAGTGAGTGTATAATTAAAATAAAATTACCACCTAACCTAAGTTCAAACTATAGTTTTAAAACATTTATATTAATTTCCTAAGTACTTTTGTTTTTCCGAATAGTATGCGTACGTAAGAGAAAAATAAATAAGGTAAGGGTGAGGAGGAATACCTATGAATGAAGGTGGAAGGTAGAGTGTGCGTGTTCTAATTTTTCGATCCAATGCTGATTGTGAGAACTTTCTTTTGCTAGGAGGAACTACTTGCGAATACAAAACAAGACCAAAAGAGGAATATTAAACAATATATGTCAGTGGACTACCTAGCATATGCTAGATTTGGGAAGTGTGATACTTCCTAGATGGTTGTCAATCCACTATTTAAAATAACTTAATGTAAGAAATGATGTAAACCAATAATGTCCTACTATAGTTGATATGATTTAGGTGTCTCATTCAAGTACAATAAGAAAATATAATCTAATAGGCTAGGTTATGATCAGATCTAGAAGTCGACTAGGTAAATAAGGTGGTTGGGACAGGTCAGGGTCAAGCTTTAGGTGATTTGGTTTATTTAGGTAAATGTTATGGGGTTGTTGTTATAGGTAGGTTTACTAGACATAGAGAGTGACGTTGATCTGGTATGACCCATGCCGGTTGAGGATAAACTGACAATAGTTTAAGTTAACCGGAATCAGTAGGGTTAGGATGATAGAAAATTAATGAAGTTTGGTTTTGGTGATTCTCTATGATTACAAAAAGAACAAACAGAGAAAGGGTGAGATTGATGATAGTGCTAGGAATACTCATAGATGTCTAGAATCGGGTAGGGAGGGATGAGAGGTTGTAGGTGATTAGGTGGAGGGATTGGCAGGAAGGTGAGAGGTGATGAGATGCAAAGGAGACTAGGACTCCTAAACAAAGATAAAGAAACTGATCTAACTAAGTATGGAAAGACAAATCTAAATGTACTTACTTGTACTTGTAGACCTAGTGGTTAGATGGAGGTGATGGTTGATCTATGGGCGGTGGTCGGTACCACGGTTGTGCTTCCCAGAATGTTATTGTGAATGCTTTCCTTTTAAATCAATGCTTGGTGCTAGTTCAGGATGTCTGGATGTGTAGGAGTGCTCTGGTGTGTGCTTGCATGCAGATCTCTCTTCTCCAAAACTTGAATAATTCTTCCAACCTCTCAAACAAGGTTACCAAAGTGAATATATGGTAACTGACAATGGTTTAGGGTAAAAATCATCAGTTTTAGGTTGGTGACATAGATTGAGGTGGGAAATCCTAGGTTTACTAAAAATGATACAATCAAATGCACACACACACATAGATTGCAAAATAGTACCAAGTTGAAGAGCTTGTAAAATCTAGGTTGTCCAAGGTCGATAGGTTTATCCAAATAAGGGTGAAGTGATTAAGGTATCCAAGGTATAGGATATGGTCTAGAAAACAAAACTTAGGTTAGATGTAGGAGCGTTTAGGTATGTTCTGGTACACCAAAGGTTTGGTTAGGATAAATGACACGACAATAGGCAAGGTATGGTTGTTAGGCTAAAACAACATAGGTAACAACATCACAAGGTATAATGAGTATATAAGGTCATTGGTCACACCAAGTAGGTCAGGTTTAGGCAAATAGGTCATTATATGGGTAAGGCCAAGGAATAGGTAAAATAAAAAATCCCAAGACGCAACTAGGGAAATGTAGGGGTAGTTTGGGTTTGTAGGTATGGTTCAATAGGTGTCCAGAATGATAAAAGGTGTTTGAGCAATAATGGTTGCAAGAAAAAGAAGCATAACATGAACAAACAACTATAAGGGTTGACCAATGCTGGTTATATGGTGACTGACATCAGTTGGCTAGGGAAAAAATATGACCGACGTCGTTCATGTCGAATTGGGGTTAAAAAATGAATTTTTTTCTTTTTATAGAATCATTTGTCATTTACCAATTTTAGAAAACAACAAAGGAGAGGTGGAAAGTTGGAAAGTGACAAAACGAGATGAAGAGATGAGTTGGTGAGGCTCGTAGACAGGTGATTGGCATCTGGTTGGTGGGTCCATGAGATCGGTTTGAGTGATTTCATTCACTTTGGGTGGGGAGTTGATTTGGTGAAAATAGAGGTGGGAGAAGGATTAGGTGGGCCATTGATGCAACGTCTAGAAATACCACCATACCACGAGATGAGGTATATTCTATCACGATCCTTCATTTATTGAAACGGGCACAGCTTTCATATTGGTTTGGTGGAAAAGATGTAAAGGAAATTATGGGTACAAATGGTGGAAACCAATATAGGATTGATAGGATGTAGGTTAGAGTAGGTATAGATTTGAGATTTTTTGAGAAATGGGGTAGGGGGTAGTAGTATGGTAGTGCAGCATTTATGAGAAGCACCATCGAGGACTCAGTGAATGAGCATGAGTAGCCAGTCGGTCAAGTATTAAATGACCAATGCATCGGTGATGATGGAATAACCAGCCATGTTGCCAATCGGATCTAGGGGAAAATAGGTCAATAACGAGACAAGTGGGAGGAAGGTAGGTAAGGGACACAGGTTTACAAATAGTACTTGTTGAGCTTGATGAGTGGGATGGGAGAATGGGTAGTCTTTAGTGAGAGTTTTGGGAATAGGTTGGTTGGTTAAGAATTATGTTGGGTATGGTCAAGGTTTAACAATGTTGTGGTTTGTTGGATGTAAATTACGGACCAATTGTGGATGTGGGATAGTGTACCCCTATGTTACTGCTGATGAGGAAGCTCACGAGGAGTGATCATAGAGATTGAGCACTAAAGGTTACCACACCAAGATTGATGGCTCAGTGGTGGCCTTATATGGGGCATACCCTAGAGGATGTAGTATAGGATCCTATGACTACCTATAGTAGAGGGAAGGTGTCCCGCATAGGGAGAGGGGATGGTGATGAGGGTAGGTAAACAACTATAGAGATATGTACGAGTGTAGGTAGCACATCCAGGTAGTGGTTATTGGCCACGTTACAGATACGGAGATGTAGATTCCCATGGCCCTACATGTTATCTTATGTCATGATGGAGGATAACCATTTTTCTTGGGCACAGTCCATTAGTATATGGGTTATACGAGGACATAGTCCCATTTTATAGAAACAACGAGCCTCTGGACATGGGTGGTACATGGTAGGAGGAGTTGGATATAGGTGTTGGGTGAGGGGTCATAGGCGTAGGGGTTGAGGCCACCGAGTAGAGGGTAGGACATTTGGAGCATGTTGGCTTACCTTCATACGAGTTGCTGCATGAGAAACCTATGGAAACCCCACGAGACAGCGAGCCGATGGCTAGATTCAGTTTGGGATGCCCTGAGATGAGGCCGATACTAAGAGAGATGATGTGGGATCATTTGTTACTACGGCATGATAGATGTCCCTTGATATATAGAGTACATGGTATAATAGGACTCGAGTGAGAGGAGTAGCTAGATTGCACACACATAGTGATTCGAGATTATAGGGGTTGGAAATCCCAGAGACAAGGTCAAGGGAAGCTGGGGAGGCCACTAGTTCATGTGGAGGCTTATAGGCATTGACCTGAGGCAAGGAGGGGATGGTGATGAGGGGAGGTGAGGGATAGATCCATAGAGGGCAGAGAGATGATAGCCATAGCATCATTTTATAGAAACAAAGCTAGAGGAGAGGAGATATATGAGACTAATATGGAAATTAGATGGATTTTCGATTGATGTCGTCATTTGGATTATTTGTTTTTGATATATAGGCCTGCATTCTAATGATAGTGAGGCTACACATGAGACTTTTTGAGAGTTTTGATCATATACAGAGCTTGCATGCCAAAGATGGCAAAGTCAGTATATGATATTTTTGAGATCATGGAGGTTATTTATTTGTAGCCAAGTGTATATATGTAATGATACATAGGCTCTCCCACTTATATAATTGATGATGTTTATTAGATGGATGATGTACTTGTGTTGTAAAATTTCCATTTTTATATGTATATGGGTGGAAAATAGGTGGATTAGGCATGGTGATGATGTTGGTTTAGGCATGATGGAGTCGGATCAGCTTAGGAATGATGGATTAGGCATGGTGGAGTATAGGCATGATGGAGTCGGATCAGCTTAGGTCATTTAGGCATGATGAAGTCAAGTCGAAATTTGGTTTAGGCATGATGGAGTTAGGTCAGTTTAGGCATGGTGTAGTTAGGTCAATTTAGGCATGGTTGATCATGTTTTTAGTTTTGATTTAATTTCCAAGTTATGGGTAACATGGGAAATAAATGATGAGTTATATGTATGTTATGGTGTAAATTTCCAAAACCTTTGATATTATGGAAATGTGAATTTATTGATTGGATGTTTTTATAATGTGATAACATGGTAGATATGTATGTGTGGTAATTTTTCAAGTGTTATAAAAATGGAAATTATGATAGAATATGAATAGGAAAATGGGGGAAAATAGGTTAGGGTAAAGAGTGGTCGAGCTAACCTCTAAGGGCCCCATGCCCTAGGAGTGCTTTGCCTACATAGCCCTGACAAAAAGGGGTCTTAGGATGATGGAGTTCTCCCATAAGCTAGGGAATAATATGATGAATTAGAGGAATGGGTTGGTAGTTTTTAGGCATGATTGAGTCCAGGTCATAGTCTTGGTTGAGTCTAGGTCATAGGCATGGTTGAGTCTAGGTCATAGGCATGGAAATATTTTAAAATGTGTTTATCGATGGTCTAGTCTTACATAGGAGAATCAATAAGTAATGAAGAAGGTGAATGGTAAGAGGTGGTAAAAGAGCTACCTAATTGATAAGAACCCTAATGAGTCCACCATACCAAAGATGGGCTTATGAACGTAAGACCCTAAAGGTGTTGCATAATGGACTATTCTGAGGGTGAAGAAAGTTGAGTGATCACAAAATGTCGCAGTTAAGGTGAGTCCCTTGAGTAGATAGGAAATTAGGGTGAAAAGGTAATGAGGTGAAAATGGGTGGTTTAACGTAACTTAGTGTACGACAACATGTTTACCTGGAAAGAAACCCATGATCAAAAATAGGAAAGTCCATGACAAAAAGTTATCATTTTTTTAGTTTTTTTATAGACTAATCAATGCAAGAATTCTATATGGGATGAGTATATTATCTCCTTGAGGTCTTCGTGAAGCTGATCAATGCAGAAGCTTCAATATTTCATTGTATTTTTGGAATGAATTTATATAGTCTGTCCTTCGAGGGAGTAGTCTATTTATAGTGGCGAGATAGAGAGAAGAGATGTCCTTTTGAGAGAGTCATATTTTTACTAGAATTTTGACTCAAGGAGTTGAATCCCATGTTGCTTTGGACATTTAAGTCATGGAACATACTATAGAGGAATATTAGGTTCTTGTTTAGAAGACAAAACCATAATACACAGAGGTTAACTATGAAAGAGATGGTTTTAAGTGATGAATGACCATGGGATTCCATCTTTGAAAAAGATGAAAAAGTATCCATGAGAATCATGCCATGAGTAGAGCTGTGGTACTCATATTGAAGATATGGTTGAATGGTAACAAGTAACCACATGATTCTTGTTTAGTTGTTGATCCTCAAAATGGGTAATATGGAAGGTGAACGATGCTCAAGGGATGAGCGGTCAATAGACAAAAGGTGATATAGGACTGGATTTCAAAAATAAAATGGTCTAAGATGCAAGGCATTGAAGGGGCCTAGGTTCAGGTTTACCTTCAAGTGAATAAAAATGATAAGCATTTCATCCATAGTCATGAGTAACGATATAGGGTCCAAGCTAATTAGGAGCAACTTTGCCTTGTTTACTTTTCTCTTCTTTGGTTACATGTTGATTTTCCTTCAGACAAGGTCACCAACCTAGAAGGTTTGTTTATGGACACATTAGTTGTAGGAATGATTGATACATTTTTGGTAGATTTGGAGATGATCAAGAGAATTGAGATGAAACTCATCTAATAACTCAAGTTGTGTCAAACGGTCCTCACGAAAGTCATCATTGTTGAGCATGTCTTGGAGTGAGATGCGAAGAGATTGAATCTAGAATTTGAGAGGCAAGATAGCCCTGTACCGTAGACTAGAGAGAAAGGTGTGGTAGCAGTCAAAGTGTGAATACTAGTGTGGTAAGCCCACAAGGCGAAATAAATGTGCGTATGCCAATCCTTCCCAGTATCATCAACTAATTTCATAAGAATTTTTTTCAAGGTTTTATTGGTTGATTCTACTTAGCCATTTGTTTGTGGGTAATAAGGTGATGAGAAACTGAGTTGAATGCCAAAAGTATCACAAATTTTTCATAGGGTTTTATTTTTGAATTGCTTTATTATCAGTGATGAGGCGGTGAGGGACACCAAAGTGAAAAATGATGTGATGGTTGATGAATTCACATATTTTATTGGATTTTTTAGAAATGAGGGGAATGGCTTTTACCCATTTAGTGTAGTATTCAGAGTGAGTTATAATCCATTGATGGAATTGTGAAGAATGAGGATTGATCTCTCCAACAAGATCCAAACCCCATTGAGAGAAAGGACAAAGGTCTCGTGCGACCTATAAGGCATGACTAGGTATGTGATGAATATTAGCATGTTGTTGGAATTTCACACAACGTTTGACATAGTCACAATAGTCACGGTTTAGGGTTGGCCAATAATATCCTAGGTGAAGAATGCGTTTAGCGATAGCTAAGCCACTAAAGTGACCTCCACAAATTCCGTTGTGAACTTCCTTGATGGTGTAGGGAATTTCAGAACTTGTAAGGCATTGTAAGAGAATATTGTCGAAGCCACATTTATAAAGAAGATCACCCATGATGACATAAAGAGAGACACTTTTAAGAAAGGAGCGTTTTCCATTACGAGTGAGATCAGAAGGTAGAATGGAAAGGGAAAGGTAGTCTGTAAACTACTTATACCAAAGGTCACGTGGGTCAGGTACAATGGTTTTGATGGAGTTGACCTCACAAGATAAATAAGAGGGTGATTACAACCTTTCTATTGTGACAAATATTTTGGAGTCAGTAGGTAAAGTGGGTATCTGAGAAGCCAGGAAGGCCATGATATCCATGAATTTATTAATAGAACTTAGGGTGTTTTTAATTTTGTAATAGTCAAAGGTAGTCAACGGTATGTCGACATGATATTTGTACCTTTCATAAAGTATTTCGTTATGATACTAGTATATACCATTGACTTGGTTTACAACCAATTGAGAGTAACCAAAGATATTAATTGATTTAACATCTAGGGAGATGGTGGTTTGAAGGCCTAATACGAGTGCTTCATATTCGGTGATGTTGTTAGTGCAATCAAAATCTAGTTTGAAAGATAGAGGCATAGGTTCACCATCAAGAGGAATGAGGATAAAACCTATACCGCCTCCACGCTGAAATTTGGAACCATCAAAGAATAAGGTCATCTGGTAAGTGGTATTGTCTAAAGAGAGGGTAGCAATGGATTCATCTCGGGAAATCAAAGTTAGAGGGTTGATCTCCAGAAAGAGGTGTGTCTGCTAGTTGGTCAGCAATGGCTTGGCCTTTGATAGACTTTTGGTGGATAAATTTGAGGTTAAGGTCTGCAAGAAGCATGAGCCAATGTGTAACACATTGATTCTAGTAGGGTTTGGCGTACATATAATGTAGGGAATCTATGTTAGTGATGATAAAGGTTTTGTGGTTGAGTAGGTAATGAAGAAGTTTAGTGGCAAAAAAAACTAAGGCTAAGCAAAGGTTTTCAACATGGGTGTACCTAGCTTCATAGTCCAAAAGAGTATGACTTATGTAATAAAGCTGCTTGCTCCTATCTGCTCATCATTGCGATGAGCGAGCATGATGCCTAAGGAATGATCATTAGCAGAAATTTTTAGGTAAAAGGGTTGGTCATGTTTAGGGGGAATGAGCACCGGTGGTTGATGAAGGTATTTTTTAAGGTGTCAAAGGCTTTGTGGCATTCATCATCCCATTTGAATGAGATGTCCTTTTGAGGAGATGATGAAATGGTTGGTAGCGGTCAGAAATTTGTGAAATAAACCGATGAATAGATTGCAACTTACCTTGAAAACTTCAAAGTTGATGAATATTAGTAGGTGGAGGCATTTCGAGAATAACCTTTACTTTAGCAGGATCGACTTCTATGCCATGTAAAGAAATGATAAAACTAAGGATTTTTCCTAAAAGTACCATGAAGAAACACTTCTTAGGTTGAAGGTGAACACAATACTAGATGAGGTGGTCAAATATGACCTTAAGGAATTTTAGGTGTTTGGCTTGATGTTTGGATTTGGAAAGAAGGTCATTTACATAATCTTCCAATATGCGATGCATGATGTCTTTGAAGATATAAGTCATGGCTCGCTGATATAGTACTGGCGATTTTAAGGCCAAAAGGCATGACTCGATAGTAGAAGGTCCCCTAAGGAGTGATGAAGGAAGTTTTGTGTTGATCTTATGGAGTGAGTAATATTTGATTATAACTTGAGAAACCATCCATGAGTGATAGCATCTCATGGCCGGTGGTGAGATCAACCAGTTGGTCAATGCTTGGTAGAGGAAAGTTATCTTTGGGGAAAGATAAGTTGAGCTCATGGAAGTCCATGAAAATGTGGAGTCCCCCTGTCACTTTTGTGACAGGAATGATATTAGAAATCCATTGGGGATAGTTAATGGATAGGATGAAGGAAACTGAGAGAAGGTGCTAAAGTTCTTCTTTGAAAAGAATAACAATGTGAGGATGCATTTTCCACAACTTTTGTTTTATAGGTTTGGCATTAGGAATGGTTATGTTATTGTGGACTAAATTTTTGGGTCAATACTAGGCATATCGGCATAAGATCAAGCAAAATCATTGCTATGGTCCTAGAAGAAAGAGGTAAAAGGTTCCTGTTTAGTAGCATCTAAAGATTTTCCTATCTTTAGAATATGCGTGTTGTCTAGAGTGTTAATGTTGATTTTGATGGTCGATTCATTCAACATGGTTTGTATCTCAAAAGGTAATGAATGGTGAATATAAGAATCTTCCGCACTAAGGTAGGTGGGGATGGACTCATTGTCCTAACATTAAACAACATTAATAGAAGGTATATCATCATCAACCATGTCAGGATATAGGAAGGAAGAGATGAAGGAGCCTCGCCATCACGTTGATAAGTCAGAGGTCCTAGGAAATCATCTTCAAAAAAAAAAGTTAGGAGGAATAGATTTGAGACATATGGACTCCATGGGTGAAGATGGTGATGTTGGTGAATGTGGTGGAGAAGACTTGTCTTCATCAATGAGGTCAATGTGGGCCTTCTTGGAAGGTGGTGCAGTAAAGACAATACCACTATGGTCATTGTGTTTATGGGTGGTACATGAAATGATGGTATGGAGGCCTTGTTCAAAAATGAAACCAAATCCTTTCCATGCGCAGCGGTAAAGGAAAGTGTGGGTGAAGCGGTGATTCGTAATATATTAGAGGTCGACAAAAAGGGTCGTGTTTGGGATGGAGCTTCGGATGAATAAGTGGCAATATAAAGTCCACCATATGTTAGGTTGGTGTGAAGGTGGGGAGGACCATAAGGGAAAACATCGCCTATGTGGTAGTCATAATGACAAGATCGGTGTAGGTTTCCATACTCTTGTGGAGTAAAGAATGTGTTAGTATTGTAGAGGTGGTATTCTCCTAGAGTGAGGCATTGAAAAACACCTTCTAAGGGATCGGTAGTAGATATGTGGGTAGCAGGATAGATGAATCACTAGACAATTGGGTAGGAGGGGTATTAGTTTGTTGGGAAGTAGATGGGTCAACTACAAAGGTTACGATAGTAGTAGGAATAGAAGATTTAGGTGTGGGAGAGGTGGCGGCAACATTGGTGGATGGGGTCATGGGTGAAGGAGAAGTGGGGGTAGTGGCAGATGCCTTGACTGGTACAAGTACATCGTTAGGTTGGTACAACATGTTACAAGTTTTGAATGGTGATGGGTCGATAGGGATGGTATAGTTATGCCCTTCATGTTCAAATTTTACACAACGGTGTAAAGTTGAAGGGACACAACCCATGATGTGAATCCAAGGTCTTTTGAGTAATAGGTTATACTAGAACTCTCCCTCTAAGACGTAGAATAATTCCGGGACAAGTGTGAGGGCCCACCGAACGTGGAGAATAATGGTATCAAGGGTGGAGGTGATGGCGTCGTTGAAGGAGCGCAACATAATTGGGTTATTATGCATATAATTGGAAGGGATGTGCATTTGATTGTACGTGTGGGAGGATATGATGTTAATGCTAGCACCACCATTGATCATGATGCATCATACACGTATGTTATTGATATAGACAGAAATGAAAAGGGTAGGATCAGGATCATCTAACTAGAGAGGTACAATATCCTCATCAGAGAAGTTGAGGGTGATGACTTGAGGAGTGGGAATGGGGGTAGAAGAAGGAGATGATTTGGTAAGCGAGGCCATGTGGTGAGGGGTGATAATGGAGGCCACTGGTGTGGGGTCATTGGGTAAAAATTCAATGGATTGCAAAACCTCCATAAGGGCTTGTCTATGAGATTCAAAAGTTTGGACGAGATCATACAAAGACATCTTTAGAGGAGATTGATGTAATTTTTTTATCATTGTGTGATGGGTGACCCCATCAGAGATAGGGTATGTAGGTCCTCGAATGGTGATTTTGGGTATGGGTGTAGATGGTATATTGGGCACGGGGTTGGTTGATGGGCTAGTTGATTTTCTTTTCCTTTGTCTTTTCGGAGTGCGGGTGGAAACTTGAACCATGTTAATATGAGGGGAAGTGTAACACCCTTGACTGTTGTTATTTTCCTCCTTTGTATTCAAGTGTTGATATGTGATTTTCCTTATAAGGATATGTTCTTCTGATTATTTGAAATCATGCTTGATATGGATAAGTATTTTCTACTCTTAAGATCCTTTTATCAAACTGGTATGACTTCTTTGAATCCATTTTTCACTTATGGTAGGTGATTTGTAATTTGGTTTAAGAGTTGTAAACTTTTCTTTTATCGACTCATCCTTGGATCAATTTCAGTGATCCAAGGAATGTTTTAAAAATGCTCTGTTAAATGAATGGTAAAGTCGACATTCCATGAGTTAAGCTACACGTTGGATTGAACTTTGTTGTAGCAAGTTCTTTGACTTATGTTTGAACGCACTTCCATTCAGTAGGTTGTTTAGCTTGGGTCCTTAAAGATTGACCACATGACAGGTCATTACCGATAAAGATGGGAATGTGGTTGTTCACAGTCAGAAGAGAAAGATAGCTGGGATCCTATTGTGGACTAACCCACAGATCCTAAGCTAGGTGAAAGTATTTCCTACCTAAGCTATGTTACTTGATATAATTCTATTTCTAACCTAAAACTTGGTACTAAAGAGTTAGAAGGGTTCTTAGGTATTAAAACTAGAACCTAACACTCCAAGGTTATTTGGTGATCTAACCTAATTGCTAAGGACCTATGTTGGGGGTTAGTGGTTAGTGTTATATCCTAAGATATAAACTTTAATTCTACCTAAGATATAACCTAATCCAGTAATCTATCCTAAGTTAATGGCATGAAGGGGAACCTAAGGGGTCGCATGCACATTGGTGACGGTTCCTAAGGCATTTATGAAGATGATAAGGTTTATTAATTCATAAGGACTGCCAGATTTGGTAGGGGTTAGTTGGTTTGGTGGAGGCTTAGGTGGTAGTATCATTAGAAATGGAAGCACATGCTATTTTTGATTTGGAACTCACCAGACTTGGCAGGTGGTGGCAAGGAAGATTGGGCGGGAGATGTGGAATTAATGCAATTAATGAACTTTGTTTCATGAACTCGAACCGCTTTGGTAGGCATGCAAGTGGATTTTTTTTGGTCATTTCATTTTGCATGCTCTCTGATTTTATTTCTACATGCACTCTAGTTTTTCAAACCAGCAGTTTAAACTGCACTGCATGGCTATTTTGGAGGTTTCAAATCTATGATTGTTTCGTGGAGTGTATATGAAGCATTGTGGAAGAAGTATTTGGTTGTTTGATCTTTTGTGGAGAAGAGGAGAAGAAGCGAGCTCAGCTAGAGGTCTTCTTCGATTTTATAGTGATACTATCAGGCATGATAGGTCCTAACTATTAAAATATCTGGCTTTCCTCTAAGTGTTTTCATTAAAAAAACTTTGCACTGATGAGTTTTGTGCATTTCATGCTTAATCTGATAAATTGATTGATGGGTTTTGTAATACTTGCATTATGGGTTTTGAATCCGTGATACATGTGGTTCTGTTGAAAACTTATGTTGCACAAATGATCTATGCATGAAAAAACAAAGTTGGTGACTCTGTTTAGCTTCTTTGGTTATTGGAAATTGTTTTCGGTTCGACCACTTTTGTTGACAATGAAATACTAGCTGAGTTTTAAAAAGAACTTTGAGTTCTACCTGTGTTGTTGAGATTATTGTTTAGAGAACTCGTTGTGTCTTGTGATCTCGAGCTGGTAAGGAACTCCAGTCTTATTAATCTTGTATGCAAGTTCGAGCTTCAGTTGGAAAGTTGTTTTGGTAGAGTGAACTGTAACAAATATTCTTGGGTTTGTGAAGCATGCGTTTTGATCCATAGTTTAATGGACTGTGGGCAGACTTGAATATGGTTTGGGTTTTATTTTTCTTCTTACGAAAAACATTGGTGATATTGAGACTTGCATGCACAGGAAAAACCGTATATGGTTTAGTTTGTATTTCATCCTGCGAAAAATTGATTGTTTTTGGAACAATATTGAATTTGGAACTTGTGTTTGTTATCTTGGATAGATTGTACTATTGTTCGAAGCCACTTTAGGTAGGGTGCTTGTGAAATATTTCCTTATGACTATTTAACTATTACTATAGGTTCATTATGAACCCAAGCTTTCATGTTTTGTAGTCGTTTGGTCCGAACTTTGTTAAGTATCTTACATTCAGTATGGGAAACTAGGTTTGAAAGGATCTTAACTAAAAAAGGAACCTAGTTGTTCATAGAATGAACTGTTTTATAAGAAGTTTCTTCTTATTCGATCTAGCTTTACGATGCTGGTGTATTTAGGGACTTGTGATTGTGATATTGTGATACATCCCTGTATAGTCATTTTGTTACTTGGTGTTTGTAATTAAAAAGGTAACCAGAATGATGTGTTGGTTCAGATATTATAATCTTTTGATTATTTTATAAACTATTGAGGGAAAAATGTTGTTACCCGACCTTGGTTACAAGCATTTAAATGATCTTGATTCCTTGTGGGAGCTTATGATTTATATTGTGTTTGAATTTGTAATTCAAATCGGGACAAGACGATACGTATTATTTATATGATATTTTGATCTAGTCATTTGTCTAGAAACCCAATCTATAGTTCTTGTAGTGATATCTTTGTTGAGATAGTTCTCTTTTTTTACCGAATTGTTGGAAAGTTTTGTGTGTTAAGCATCTACTCATAATTCTTACCTCTTGTTGGGTCCAATAAATGAATGTTAGGTCTTGAAAGTTTTATTGTGATTCAAATCCATTCATGGATGTGTTTAAATTTCACTATTTTATCATTGAGTTTAAAAAAGAATAGTAATGGAAAGGATTGATGGAATTTCACAGTTAGATGGTAAAGTGTTTTAAGAAGGAAAAATGCTAGTGTGCTCTCTTCAGGCTGTTCTGGTCCAATAAAAAATTGTTAAGTCTTTGACAAAATACACTATGAAACTTACTATCCTTGGACTGTGTATGAACTTCATTATTACAATGTTTCCGATGGAAGGTAGAATTCATGCATTATAATGTGAATATTTAGAAGGGAAGATAACATTTAGTTTTCTCTTTCCTTAGTGTTGATCTTGTTCTCTTTCTTTGGAACTATTGCAAGAGCTCAAACTGTATGCATGAGAGGAGGTAAAACTGTTTTATTAAGTTGAAAATAAATGATCAAATTGGGATCATATTATGTTAGGTCTCCTTTTCTAGTGCAGTTGGGTTAAGTTCATTGGTTGGAACCTCCTGATTTTTATTCTTATTGGAAAAGGAAATCAGTGTTTATTAGTCTTGTATACTTTTCATTTGATTGAAATGAAGTAGAATGAGATTGAAGTTAGGTTGGAAAAATAAATTGTAGCTTGTTGTTGACTGTTAATCCATCACTTCTTCATGGATTTCTTTCATATGGATCTGTTTTGATGAATACCTTAAATAGTTAAATTTTATAGTAGAGTTACTTTAAAGGAACAATTTAAATCATGATATATACGCTGTTATTTGACTTTACGATGGTTATGTACCTTGGCAAATGGAATGCTTTCTTTTCTTCCTTACTTGAAAGTGAGATGAAACATCCAAGAGGGAATATGTTGTAAACACTTTTGTATCTTATAGTAAAGATATGAGTTGTATTATATTTGGTAGATTGGAAACAATGATATGTTATGTTTTGTTGTTTGGTAAAGATAATTGATGGAATCAATTATACTTTAATTTATAGGATAGGTATTATAGATTATATTATGTTCTTCTTTTTGTTAAACATGTTTAGTATTGCTCTTCTTTTTATTGATATTACTTATGCTTAGGGAGTATGAATTACTTGTTCATTAAAGCAGGTTGTTTTTATTGGAACAATTAGTGGAATGCACTTCATTTTAAGGATTAGTGCTTATCATGCTCAGTTCATTGAACTGACCCGTGCTAACAATTTTTGCAGATGGAATTCGTAAGTGATAAAAGAAGGCAAAAACTTATATGATGCATTGGCTGATCTAAGTTGATTCTTGTGAAGAATTATGATATGTTCTTAAGTTGTATTGAAAAAGAAAAGTCATTATTTTTTTTAATGAAGGCTTCATCATACAAGATGTCCGAAATGCATAAGTTGTAAATGTATAAGTTTTGAAAAGGAAATGTAGAATGAGAATTTATTTGCATGGATTATGTAAATTATCTTGTACTTTTGCAAAATAAATGGAATCCTATTCAGTTTATGTTCTTCATGTTAATTATATGTTTAAATGAGTGTCCTTGAATAAGTAGGAAAAATGGAATTAGAGTATTTCCCTAAACGTGAAGCAACTAAATAAGTTGCAGATAATCAATGTTCTTATCTAAAAAATTCATATTATTAAGGTAACGTGTGATAACTTACAATGAAAACTATGAAATTGTAAGGGACATAAAGGGTGTGTTAAACCCTAGAACTTAATCATGAAGTGGGAGACTCTTCCTCTCTTATTAAAAAGTAAGCAAAAAGGGAGATATGAATACAATCATTAGACTTCATTTAATAAATTCTACTAAGTTACAACCTCGGTGGTTGTTACACTTTCTTGAATAATTTAGTCACACTAAATGGAACTTAAGAAGTTGTTGTCCTTTCTTCATGGTAGTTTCTTGATAAGCCAAAGTTAACAAACATTGAAATCAATCTTAAGTTAAGGAATTTCTGCAAGGGTTAATAGAACCTGATTTGGAAAATAACTTAGGGAGAGTTGGATTAGAGTTTGGGCAGGGTTGCTGAAATCTGTCTTTAAAAATCCAAATTAATTTAACTTAATAATCTCTTAGGGGTATGTATATCTCAATGAGGCTGTTTTATAGGATGCTGGAACACACTGACTACAGGGCTGGACCTTCGAGAAGATAAGGATATTCTTGAGGATACAACACCTGCAGTTGACATGTGGCAACACCCTTCTACATTGATCATCTAGATCTACACACTTTTTAACTTGAACTTAGTTTCTCTCCATAACTGGGAAGTAGCGTAGTTATGATACGAAGTAGCCCTATAGGACTCAGGGTACCTTGGCACATGGGGTTGACCTAGGTTGACCTAGTATGCCAATCTATCCTAAGTCTTTGTGAGCTCCTTCATATCATAACCTACATTGTTAACGAGTAACTAGGGTTGAACTTTGGGCAAGAGGACTGACGGAAGTTGATAAAGGACATTCTAGATAACAATAGAGTGGGGGTAAAGGACATATTCGGATTGACAAGTATGCCGTCAAGGAATAAGTAATACGAATAGTATGTTAAAAAAATCTTTGGCCAAAGTATCGCAAGCTACTGGTTGCGTTGTCCTATGTCACTTGGTCTAAGGATCGTGATGCAGATGAATATTGGTAACAACTATTCAGTTATGTTCCTTAGACAGATCACTCAATACCCATAACATGGTAAGAGAACCAAGTATATGTAGTATATAGAAAAGTATCAAATACTTAGTGTTAAATATGAATAGATCGGTAGTTTACTGAGTCATGAAATGAATAGATCGGTAGTTTACAGAGTCATTATAGATGCATATGGTTATCTGTTATAAAAATGGTTGTTTTGGAATGTGTGTTCTAAATTACGTATTTAGAACAGAGAACATTACTCAATTTTTTTTTCCTTTTTTCTAAAATCTTAAAATGGGAATGTTAAGGGAAGTGCTAAATGGAGAAGGTGTAGGATGAGTAGTGTAACACCAAGATGGGAAAAAACCTAATGCAAGGGAAAATCCTTATGAAGTGAGATGGGCACATTGATATTTGGGTGGTGATTTGGCCAATTCTCTAATATGGACCATGTTGATCTTGAATTTTGGAGGTGGAAAAAGGGTTATGGGGGTGGAGATGTAGGTCATTGAAGAAGCAAGGGATGATGATGTGTGGTGACAGGTGAAGGTGGAACATGGTCCTCATCAAGAAGGTCATCATTGTCAAAATTTTGTTCAGGAGGACAAAGTTAGAGAAGAATGGTTTTAGAGCCTTACAATTTTCTACATCATGTCCTGGCACACGATGATAGGAAAAAATATTAGTTTCATCAAACCCTTTTGGTTTGGGTTTGAGAGGATTGTAAGGTTGAAGTGGTGGTAATGTGATGACGGAAGTCTCTAAGAGATTGGTTAAAATGTTGGCGTAGGACCCCGCTAATGGATCACAATGGGAAGTGAGTGTGGGTTTGGGTAAAGGTGTGGATGATTGTGAGGGAAGAGGATTTATAGGAGGGGGAATGGGTTGGCCCATTGGTTTGGTAAGTGGTATTGTCTTAGGTTTTGATGGCATCTGCTTGGGTAAAGGTGTGGTAGAAGAGCTAGCGATGGAAGGTTTTGTTGGTTTAACTACCTTATTAGAAGGTAGTGGGTTCTTATCTTTGGGTTGCACCTTCTTGGGTAAAGGTGACACAAGAGTATGGGATGTAGAAGGGAAAGTAGATGGTAGAAGAGGATGAGTTACCCATGGGGACAACCGAGTTATGGTGGAAGTGGTTGGGTGGATGGTATGGGTTAAAGTCATATAGGAAAAGTTGGGGTTATAGTAACTGGTGGAGGTATAGGTGGTAAGAAATGCATGGGTGAGGGCAAGGGTGTTTGGTTTTTGGGTGAATGAGGTGTAATGAAGGCTCGTGATGAAGCAATAGGTTGCTTAGCTTTTGAATAGCCTTGGGTAGGAGACTATTTGGTCAAGGTTGATGGATAGAGCCCTAGGATGGATGGAAGGGGTAAAGGTGGAAAAGGTGTGGTAGTGAGACCTGGGTGTATGCAGACTAGAAGGTTGGGTATTCCTTTTAGGAATAGGAATAATGTTGGTGTGGGTTTGGGAAGACGTGGATAAGTCCAATTTGAAAGGTGGGTGAGTAAGGCTTGATGTCAGCATGACACCCAAGGTAATGACGGGCCTAGATATGGGCGAAGATATAAGTGTGGGTAGGTTTTTAGGTGTTGAAATGGTTTTAGTCATGGGTTAAGGTTTGGATGTAGGTAGAGATGATGAAGAAGAAGTCGTTTGATAGGCATGGTTAGTGTCGATCTAGTTGTTTGAAATACCTTTGGGTATATCGCATAAGTATCTTCAGAAAAATTTGCATTTGATTTGAAAAGGGGAGCCGAAGACATCCCAGAGCATGGAATTATCAATGTAATCCAAGTGATTAGCTAGTCGTGAAAATGGGATTGTTGTAGGAAGAGATGGAGTTGGTTTGGTGGAAATCCCTATAAAATATGTCTGTGAGATAGGGAATTGGCTAGCCTTAGACTCTATGGGTAAAAGAGTTGAGATCATATCAATGGGGTCCTGGGATGCTGAGGGATAACTACCCCCAATAGGTAGTGGCATGTATGAAGAATATCCCATGGGTAGGAGAGATGGTAGGTGGGGTGAGGTATACTTCTCCCTTGGTGGAGGAGAAGGCAATGATGATTCTCTTGTGGATGGGAGAATTAACAGTGTTGACTGTTCGGTAGGTTGTAAGGTAGATGGTGAAATGACATCAAAGAGAAAATGTGGGTTCCTCCATGGGTGAAGGAAGAGATGAAGGGGACTCTTCGTGGGTGAAGGAGTGGAAGAGGTATGCTCCTCTGTGGGTAGAGGAGCTCATGCCAAAATTTCCTCAATAGATGAAATAGGTGGGATTTGAGGAACGACCGATATGATATCAAAAAACATGGACTTCACAGACATTTTTGTCGCTAGATGAAGGTTCACTATTTTGATTAGATGATGGTTTATGGTTAGGGAACAAATTCTTAAAGATGTGCAAATTGTCGGTGCATTCGGGTTGTCCACGACGAGGTCTCCATTATCTATCATATCTTGAAAGATGTTCTTAAAAGTGATGCCTCCTTATACCATATAGGCATAGGATGGGTGTGATCAAAACCAAGACGAGGTTTTATGAGAGGAAGTGTAATGGCTCCAGATTTAAGAATATTTTCCAAGACTAAAGAATAGGGCTCTCCAATTGAAGTGTACTTTTGCTGCTCCTACCGGAACTAAAAGGCCTGGACATGGGAAATATTGGAAGAAGGTTGGGCTTGATTAGAAGGATGGGATGGAACCTCTTTGAGAACTACCGCATTGGTAGATCCTTTAGTTTTTGAATAATTATTTTGGGGTTTTCAAGATGAAGAAGAATCGTTTGGTTTGAATGGCGCGTTCTTGTTTCACAATTGGATTTTTTTATTCATGGCACAAATTTCTAGCTTTTGTGCTATGCTAAACACTTCATCAAAGGTTTAGAAGGTTTGTACGTGTAGATTTAGTGAGATGTGTCTAACATAAGCTCTAGTGAACAACTCAATAAGTTTAGTTTGAGGTAACTGGAACATTAATTAGTTGATAAGACTCTACCAATGGGAAATGAAATCTATGATAGATTCATCTTCATACTGTCGTGTTGAATACATGTCGGTCATGGTGACCTTCTTGACTACATTGATTGAGAAGTGGTCTAGGAATTCTGAGCCACTTGGTTAAAGGATTAGATGGAATGTCTAGGTAAAATGTTGTACCAATCTAAGGTGGGTCTGTTAGGGACATGGGAAATGTTCGTAAGAGTAAAACATCATCATGGGAAATTAGGTAGCACCCATTCTTGAATGAACACAAGTGCTGTTGCGGGTCCTCTTTACTATTGAAATGGTTAAACTTGGGCATTTCCTAATGCATGGGATATGGGCGAATAGGAATGGATGTATGAATAGGCTCATTACAGATTTTGTCATAGGTCAGGAGTTACGAGAGCTGGAAATTGATGCTTCTAATGTCTACATATTTTCCATCATCATCCTAATGAGGTCATTGGTGGGTTGTGAGGAATGGGTGCCTCTTGCAATAAAGGGAGGTTGATGATGGGTGTATGATGTGGATGGCATCCTAGTACATGGGGGTGTCGAATATGAAAACTACAAAAGAGGGATAGATATAGGTGGAATGTACCCAAAATAAGCAACATATGAGATTGGGGGTTGCTTGGTGATGTGTGTAAATAGGTGGGGTGGTCGCAACAACTCTTGTGGTAATGGGTGGTAGAGATTGAGGAATAGAAAGAACCATATTTTGGAAAGGGGTGTGGGTTGCTGACACTGGAGGTGGT
The DNA here is from genome assembly GCA_018340775.1 of Taxus wallichiana var. yunnanensis. Lineage (NCBI taxonomy): Eukaryota > Viridiplantae > Streptophyta > Pinopsida > Cupressales > Taxaceae > Taxus > Taxus wallichiana. Next base: position 243,907,535 of record CM031243.1, on the reverse strand, counting down.
TGTGATGCAATTGGTATATATGAGGAAAAGGGGGCAGATGGGGCTATGCTCAAGGCATTTAGTGAAGGAATGGTTGACACCACAGTGCAATAGACATTGTTGGGGCAGCGGTTATGGCAAAGGTGGAACCTAATTGAGAGACCACAGGGGTAATGCTGATGAGGGAAGTGCCAAACTAGTGGTAGGCTGACACGTAGTGGGTGTGAGGGAAAAAGGGATAGATACAGAATGCCGTATATTAACTATCTTGGGGAGTCTCACGTAGATGAGTGGGTGAGATAGTATTTTAGGGCCTTAGGATTCTAATAAAGGAGAGGCGGGAACTCCTCATCACCGGTAGAATGGGGATAAGCTGAGTTAGATTCATAGGTGATAGGATGGATGGCAACGATGGAATAGGTGGGAGTGGCTAACGGCTAACATGAAATACAAGGGTGTTAGTTTGGCTATGAGTCAACACCATGTGAATTAGTGTTGACCTGGTAAGACTGTATTCTATAAATGACATAGAAAATAGTAGAAGAAGAGAAGGATAAAGTCCAGTGGGGTAAATACGGTCACTGCTTTGATTAAAAATCAAACACAGAACTGATGATGGTCAAGATGATGACCAATGGCGGTTACAAGGTAACCGATGATGGTTATAATAATGGATATCACCATCGTAGGAAATACCAGTTTCAAAAAATGAAACAGAATTGATGAATGTGAATTGGGGAAACTATACCTGACAGAGATATCAGAAATTTGAGGGATATGATGGTGTCCTGAGGACCAAAAATAGAAAAGAATAGGTGATGAAGGTTTTTTCAGGTAAAATAACCAAAAGAGCCAGAAGCTAACACCGGTTAGGTAAACCGACGATGGTCATATGTAAATTGATGATGATCACTCGACCGACTTTGGTTATTGTGAAATTAGAAGAAATGAAGAAAAAATGGATTTTGGTGAATTAAACTAGATGAAGGATCAACCTAGAAATATGAGAATGATAAGATGAGGTCTTGACACACTCAGAAACAACCAAAATACTCCAACTATGATGGGGAGTGTGAAAGGAAGAAGAAAAATGGAGAATCGTAACTCACACCTCAAAATGCAAGTCAAGAACAAAGCTAAGAAAAACACGTAATCCTAAAAGTGAATTTATGTTTGTTTTAGCTTATGCTATTAAGACTGACTTGTGAATTTATAACAATTTTTTTGTTGGGAAGGCATCCTACGAAGAAGGAAATATAAAGGTGAGGTTTTAGGTTATGTTATGGTGGGGGTGGTCCTTTCTCTGAGGTGATGATTGGACAGAGATAACTAGCTGGGCGCCCACTATCAATCCTCTGATCATGTGATCGTTGAAAGATTCTTTCGAGGTGGGATGTTGTTTAAGAAGATGTGTAAATTCAAATTTGTGTAGTTTGGCAAAGAGAGAGAGAAGAAAGTTCTTTCTACGGTTCAATTGTGTCAACCATCAGCTGGGCATGACTTCCAACATATAGGTTGCCCTCATTTTTAAATGTGAGCTAATAATGCAACATACAAGGATGAAATGCAACAAATTTTATAACCCAAATCAAAAATTATATTCGATGAAGAAAATGATGAATAGGTCAAGAACGTGCTCTTTCACTACTATGTAAATGCAAGAAGGAAGAATTGGTTTGTTTTAAGCACCAAATGACAAATGTCATTTAGACAATTAGAAGAAAAGAATATTACTAGGGAGAAGATTAAATGTGTATTTTTCAAAAGGAAAGAAACACACAAAAAGTTTCCCTATATGAAGAAAATGCAATGAACCCAAGAGAGGGTCCCACCGGGCGTGCCAAAATGTTTCACCGAATAGTATGTGTCTAGATGATCAGAGAATGATGCCAAAAGTTGATCATGAGAGAAGTGATTTTGAGGTCTGGATGATCATGAGAACTCCTTTTGTCTCGGGAAGGACTACCCGCAAATAAGAACACAAGACCACAAGATTTGATTAAACAATAAATGAGGAAATCGCCTTGGGCCCAGAAATGTAAAACTTCCTTTCAAGGTGGCGGCTTCCTCGCTAACATGAATTAACACAAAAGACTCTGTGTAAAATATCAATTAAATTGCTTGGCCGAACGGGTAGGGGAAAGGCTGTTTTTCCCGGTTTTTGATCAAAGGAACCGATGCCGTTACCTATAACCGATGCCGTTATCGATAACCGATACCGTGGGTTCTAGGATCTTCTCGGGCTGGTTGTGGAGTTTGTAATGGCTGGTTTTTGGATAGTTTTTTAGGAAATGGGATGGTTAGAAACAAAAGAATGACAAACAGAGGCAATGGTACGCTGGATAATGGATCCGTAAACGGATTTGGGAGGACCGTAATTCCAAAAGCATAAGAAATGTTATAATGGAGGACATGCAAGATGTAACTTACATCGGATTTGATGAAGGTGCCAGCTTGATCTCCTTTTGTCAGTAAACACGCTCTAATATTTTCACTGCCTCTCGCTTGATCAAGTGAAGATCCGACTCGCTCCTCGCTCGCAATGCCCTCGCTGATCCGTAAATCTTTCGACCGATCTCTCAAAATGAAATTCCGATCCGTTGTTATGGCTTGGGAAGCCCATTTACAGGGAACCGATGATGGCGGTTGCAGAACCGACGGCGGTCGAGTAGAACCGCATCGGTTAGGAAAAAGTAGGCTATTTTTAGTAAAATAGCCCACCTTCCCCGTTTTTCTCCCGAGGATCTGGGCCATGGGCTTGGTCAAGTGGCTAGAAGGTCGGCTTTTGGGTGCGAGTAAGGAGGCATTAGTTATGGATGTGAGTCTAGACCAAGTCATGGGTCCTAATTAGGTTAGTTTAGGTTAGGGCTAGGTCATGGTGAGGTGGCCAAGTGAGGTGGTAGGTATATGATGTGGATTTATCAATTATGAGGTAATTAATAAATAATTGTGTAAGGTTTAGGTAATGAGGTTAGGTTGTGAAATGGGATGCGGGTCACAAGGGGTCGTGAGACACGAATTTGGTGTCTACATTAGCCCCTTATTGCGTGGTAGCTTGTTTCGTAAAGTCGCATGACAATAATATGAAGTGGTTTCTCATGTTAAAGATATAGGTAATCCCCTCAAATCTATCACGATTGAGTGAACGGAAATCGTGGATAGGGTGATAAAGGGTATATGTGGTAGAGAGGATGGTAAAGTGGTGGGGTAGGTCCAAGGAAGCAGACGCATGTGAAATGCACAAGACGACGAGGGTACATGATTTGACAAGCAAACCAAAGAATGTGTAGGCAAAGGTCGATAGTTTATCCAAACAAGGGTGATATAATCCCGGTATCCAAGGCAGAGGAAGTAGCTCCTGTGGTATATAACATGTGAGGTACAGAACGTTTAGGCATGTTCGGCAAAGCACTCAAGTGGTTGGTTTGGTTGAGATAAACGCCACGGCCCAGGTCTGGGCAAAGTGGTCGATGATCAAGTCAAGGACCCTAATCATGCTAAAACATGAACAGTGAGCTCGATCAACACAAGGTACATGATGGATGGATAAAATAAAACGTTGATTGGGGTATGGTATGGAAGTGATGCGCGCCTTGGTCGGGCCAAGTTGTTGGGTCAGGCCTCGGGGTCGACCACACCCGGTAGAGCGAGGCCTTGGGTCGGGCCAAACGGGTAGGGCGAGGCCTTGGGTCGGGCCAACAGGTAGGCGAGGCCTGGGGTCGGGCCAACGGGTAGGGCGAGGCCTGGGAGGCCTGGCAGGTCGAGGCCTGGGTCGGGCCAATTGGTAGGCGAGGCCCTCGAGGCCTCGGGTCGGGCCAATGGTAGGCGAGGCCTCGGGTCGGGCCAGGTAGGCCGAGGCCTGGGTCGGGCCCTGGGTAGCCGAGGCCTGGTCGGGTAGGCCGAGGCCTCGGGCCAGGGGCCGAGGCCTTGGGTCAGGTAGGGCGAGGCCTGGGTCGGGCCAACAGGTAGGCCGAGGCCTGGGTCGGGCCAACGTAGGCGAGGCCTTGGGTCGGGCCAAACAGGTAGGCCGAGGCCTGGGTCGGGCCAACAGGTAGGCGAGGCCCTGGGTCGGGCCAACAGGTAGGGCGAGGCCTGGGTCGGGCCAAATGGTAGGGCGAGGCCTGGGTCGGGCCAACAGTAGGCCGAGGCCTGGCCTCGGGCCGGGCCAAATAGGCAGGGCGAGGCCTGGTCGGCCAACAGGTAGGTAAGAGGCCTCTGGCCGGGCCAAATGCAGGGCGAGGCCGAGGTCAGCCGACAAGTGAACAAATGTTGTGCAGCAAAGGTGGACAGAGGCGATATTGGTGAAAAAGAGGCAAGGAGTAACTAAGGGCAAAGAATGGGGTGAAAGTTGGGTATCGAACCGATGTCGATTCTGCATGACCGATATCGGTTAAGGGACCGATACCGGTTTCCTAGGGCAAAAAAGAAACCGACATCGGTTAAGGTCGAAAAACCTATAAAAAGAAAAATACGGCCTGTCATTGTCACTTTTGTTATTTGTAATCCAAATTGACTTGTCTGACGTGGAGAGTTGATTTGGAGGGGTATTGAGTGAGGTGGAGCTATTTGATTGGCGGAGAGAGTTGATAGGGGGCCCGAATAGTTGAGGAGGCAGCAGGTGATTGGCCGGGACCAAAGCAGATCGATGGAGATGGAGCCATGGCACAGGCAGGAGGAGCTGGAGGAGCTGGACCAGCTGGACCGCCACCACTCATCCCACCACGACGACGTGTCGTCGTACCGGTAGGTTCTAAACTCTTTAATTTGGTGATTTGGTTGAGTTATGTTGTTTTTGGGATTTGGGTAGGAATTGGTATTTCAGAGGAAATAATGGGTAAATGGAGGTAATTCGAGAAAGGGAGAGGGTAGATAGGTTAGATAGGCTAAGGCGGCTAGGTGTGTAAAATTTGGGGGTGTTTGGGTGGGTAGATGGGTAAAAATAGGTGAAAAATGGTTTTGGGGCCGCATGGGGTTCTGCCTGGGGCAGAGACAAAGACTGACCGATGTCGGTTAAACAGCGACCACTGCAGCATCGGTCGCAAAAGTATAGGGTGAGTTTGATTTGGGGGCCACCGCACGACGGTCGCAGATCGGCCAGACGGTGGGGAGGTCGAGGGTGGAGTAGGGGATGGGATGGGATTGGGTTTAGAGTTTAGGGTTTAAGCTCAAGGTGGGTGGGTGGCAAAGCGGGGTGGGGGAGTTTAGGGGGGTTGGGTAGGGGTTTAGGTTTAGGTTTAGGTTTCAAGGTGGGAGGTGGGTGGCGGTATGGTGGGGTGGTGTTTAGAGTTTAGGGTTTAGGGTTTAGGTTGGAAGGTGGGGGGTGGCGGTTGGGGTGGGGTTTAGGTTTAGGGGTTTAGGGTTTGGAAGGTGGGTGGGTGGGCGGTGGGGTGGGTTTAGGGTTTGGGTTTTCAAGGTGGGGGTTTGGGGTTTAGGGTTTAGGTTTCAAGGTGGGTTGGGTGGCGGTTGGGGTGTGGGTTTAGGGTTTAGGGTTTAGGTTTGAAGGTGGGTGGGTGGGTGGTTGGGGTGGGGTTTAGGGTTTAGGGTTTGGGGTGGAGAAGGGTGAGGTGTGGGGTTAGATTTTGGGTGTTACAAAAGGGGGTTTAGATGGTAAAGTAGGTGTTATAATAAAGAGTGGGTCTAAGAATGTGGGTTGGTTTTGCAGCACGCAAGCAGCCTGACGATGCGTGATAGATGCCTCCACTATGAGTCGGATGAGGCCACACATATTCGCGGCGCATTGGGCCATCATGCGCGAGGTGGGACTTGGCGGGGTCCAGAGGTACAGAGCGATAGACAGAGATCACAGCCTGATGGTCGCCCTCATCGAGAGATGGGATCCGGCGGCCAATGTGTTCCATCTGCCGACCGGGGAGATGACCGTCACATTAGAGGATGTGTACGCATCCCCGCGGCTACCGATCGAGGGAGAGGCCGTTTTCCGTGTAGATTCAGAGATCGCCATGGATAGCATACCGTGTGTTTTTGGGGATGCACAGCGCTTCTTACATATCATAACACGAGCATCGATATGGTGACATGTACCGCACACACGACATAGAGACACGGCTCGCCGTGGTTGATGATGATAGGATCACCCGCTTCGCCTCCCGGATTCAGAGGGAGGCCGCTCCCACGGGCATGATGGGGGTGCTACCGGAGATGGTGGAGGAGCACACTGTTGCATGGGCACCAAAGGTATCTCGTGCAATTATACAGGAGTTATGGGGCTATCACGAGGAGGCGATTTGGTATTTGTTCTACATTTTTTTGTCAGATCGTTGGGCATACGAGCACATCGTATGCATCAGCCAGAGGGCTACCCCAAAGAGCCTGTGGCACACAGTGTATACCGATATGGATTTCGAGGTGGTCGGGGGTCGTGGGGCCACCCACGAGCAGCATTGTTGCAGGTCGGGATGTGGCCTACTATAGACATATGCTAGAGGGCCTTACACAAAGCAGAGACATTATATGGAGACCCACAGAGGTCACCACCGGGCAGAGGAGCCCACAGACATACCGTGTGCTCCGATCCAAAGATACATTCGGATAAAGCAGGACGGAGGCCGGAGAGTACGAGCTGATACCCCAGAGAGGGTACGCAGCAGATGGGGCCGCGACAGACGAGCCACCTCCCTTCCCAAGACAGAGGGATGATGTAGAGGCCCCACCGCAGCCGCCACGCCTGGGATCCAGACCGGGCAGCTGAGAGACCAAAGCAGTGAGGGTGTGGATGATGCCGGTGCACGGAGCATACAGTGGTATGGTGGGTCGGGCAGAGAGCAAATGAGGATAGTACCGCCGCGCAGCAGCTGACTTGGCATGCAAAGCATCGCAGAGAGAGATCAGCTCCGGGGCAAAAGCAGCTATGCACACAGGATAAATGGTCGCCGCACAGCACGATAGGGGTCTTACAGGGGCAGCTAGCCTGTGCTCAGTCTGTGCACAGCAAAGACCACCACCACCAGAAAGAAACACACAACAGCGCAGTATGTGCACAGCAAACTGCATCAAAGAAGAAGAAGAAAATACCCACAACCTGATATACCACCACGGCCACAGCAGTGTACAGCACACAGCAAAGATTCTCCACCAAAGCACCACACAAAGCAGTGTGCACAGCTGTGGGATATTGGTGTTAGGTGCCAGGGGACCAGCCCCTGGGCTCCTTCAAAGGGCGCGAGATCGTTATATATGGAGGTTAGAGCAGAGGCCCGTTATTATCGTGGATATTCTCGATAGACCGAGTCGAGTATCGTGCGATGCAGCAAGATAGCGTAGACCTCGCATGCCCAGAGATCTCAGGGAGGGGCAGCCACAGCTGGCGTGTCCGTGACGGGCAGGAGGCGAGAGGCACCACAGGGACCAGCGGGGAGAGGTGCCGAGGGGTGGGGAGAGCCGATAGATCCCCGACATGGTTTTCAGATAGGACACGGCACCGGTCTCGCGAACCGGTCAGATTGACAGAGGCCTCGCGTGCCGACATTTATTCATTGATTGATTCATTTATTTATTATATACCGCCTCGCGAGCCGAGTACGGTTGTATATTTGATACCGGCCTGCGAGCCGAGTATATTTTTGGTTTGAGAGACCGGCCTGCGAGTCGAGTCGAGATTTTTGGTAGGGATTGCGGCCTGCGTGCCGGCTTTGGTATGTTATGAGATCACAGAGGCCCCGATGTAGGGCACATTGTATTTTTGAAAATTTGTATATATATAGAGACGATGTTTTGATCCACATGCCGTGTTTAAAATGTGTTGAAATATGTGGTTAATGGCTGGTAATATATAGAATGTGTGATGAGTTTAATTGACATGTTGATAGATAGATGATGCTGATGTTTTTGTTTGTTTGTGCGTATATATGAATGTCAGGTTATGTGATAAATTGGTGGTTTTGTGACAGTGTGATATATGTAACTGATGAGTTGGATCCAAATGATGTATAGATTGATAGTTTTTTGGTATCTGTAGTTGATGGTTTGTGTATTTATAAAATAAATGATGTTGATGAAATTGTAATGCTATGTGTGGTGGATGAACAAAATGTGGTAAATTGTGTTGTTTATGCAGGCAAAGAGGCGGGCGCGACAAAAATTTAGAGGAGAAATGAAGAAAAGAACCCTGTTTCAAAAAGGAAGGTGTGTAACCGATATCGGTTAGGGAACCGATATCAGAGCTCATGATCGATATCGTTAAATAACCGATACCGGTTATTTAGGTATGAGCTTTTCTAAAAATAGAAAAGCTAGGGTGGCAACTTAAGTTTTAATTTTAGAGCCATGCAAGAGGTTAAATACGCGAACGCGACGCTTTTTGACGACTGAGACAGGTATTTGCATGAGAGATTTGGGTGAGAAGGAGAAAAGAGACAAGGAAAGTAAATGTGATCCGAGGTTCAGAAGGCAGAAAGACAAAGTTGAAAAGGGTGGTGATCATGGCAGAACGAGGAGAAGCATTCAGCAGGCAAGGACATGAGGGAAGACAAGGGCCACCTCAAGCTGCTGCAACCCAAGAGGTATTGTTTTGTTTGTGATTTGATCACTGCATGTTTCGTGAATAAGATGGGGGAGAGTAGGTGGGTAGATATGAGAAAGAAAACATGATAACAAGGGTTGCAGGTGAGCTAAGTGTTACAGGGTAGGCAATCAGGGGTTCCAGGTATGTTTATATGTATAAAAACGAATAAACGAGCAAATTATTGTCGTAGGTGGTTGTTTTTAGGGAAGGTGTATAAAATCGATAAAGGACCTAGAATGTTAGGGGAGAACCGCAGATCGTTATTCAACCGATATCGGTTACGTATAACCGTACCTAAGCATCGGAGAAATTTCCGTAATGTTTGAAAAAGACCCTAATGGATTGAATGGTTGTTTGTCGCTTTTGGCGATGCAGCAGCAGATGTGGTGAGGATGAATGATAGCGTGCCGCGCATTGTTGTCGCTAATCCGAGCGGATGTAACACCACCGAATGGACATTGATAAATCGTTTGGGGTTAAGTGGAACTGCTATTATTCACGAATCGCACGTAACCATGGTATGTTACAAAGCGCTGATCGAGAGATGGAATCCCGAGACAAATACCTTCTATCCGCCAACAGTGAAATGACAAGAATTTGGAAGATGTGTTTCGGATTTTGAGACTCCCTATTACAGAGAACCAGCTTTATCGTGCACTACCTAGCGCACTGGGAGCGATAACAAAGCAAAGATTTGGTCCATACGCACGAGATTTGACACAATGAGGTTTATCTTTTACATATGGGGTAATGTATGCAAAGACACCCCGAGGAGACAACAAGCAAAGTGATATTAATGATGGCGGTAGGGTATTATGCTGCTACGAGGGCGTAAGGGGGAAGATTTCCAAAGGCATTGATGGGTGTTATTTGGGAGATGATAGAAAGGAACGTGACTTTTGCATGGGCACCGCATATTTCATGAGCTATACAGGGTTTATGGGCTTCAGAGGCGAAGTCACAGACAACGTTGATCGCGCATACTTATTACAATCGCTGGGCCTATGAGCACATTTTGTGTGCGACCAATAGGCCGATCCATCCAGCAGAGAGACCGGAGCACGAGGTGGGATTCCGACGATGGGTCCGCATGTAACAAGAGGCAAGAGCTCAAAGCCGTGCCGGTGACATTGAGTATTACAGCAGTGTATGGGAGAGGTCGACGGTCATGGATATCTCTTGAGGCCCTACGGAACTATATGGTAACCGAGAACATAGCCGAGGAGTTGAGAGGTGTAGAGCGATTGAGGTGGATCGGGCACAAAGCCAGTGAATATGAGAGGATTCCTATAGATCGCGTGCGGCGACAATTTGATTTGTGCAGACATACCACAGCTTATAGACCATATATGAGGATCGATGCCGAGGCAAAGATTCTCACCACCCCGCCAACACCCGTAAGGGCCCGAGGAGATAAAGCAGCCATCGCAGGTAATGGATGCAGGAATGACAGAGGCCTATAGATTATGGTGGGTAGCAGAACTGCGAGGTGTACGTGAGCGCCCTGACACAGCGGTGATTACAGCAGAGAGGGATCGTCTGCAGCGTTTGGTTCAGCAGCTCCAAACGCAGGTGAATGAGACAAGAGGATTGTTAGTGGTCATGAGTCACGGCGGCGAGACTAGAGGCTGGAGTTCTCCATGCGAGAGGGCGTATTCATATGTTACAGGAGAGATTGGCAGATCAGTGGGCGGTACCAATAGCCGCGGTACCTTTGAGGACAGAGAGGCCCGGCGAGAGGGGTCGACGATCACGATCATCACCTAGTTCGGGATGAGTTGTGATGGTCTGAGTACATGTTAGCGAGGTATAAGAATAAATAAGGATGCCGACCTGCGTGTCGATGATAGAGAAGATGTATTTGTTTAACATCTAAATAAAACTGAATATGTATGTTGATTTGAGTTATGATAATAATAAGATTGTCGGTGTTTTGATTTTCGGTGTTTCGAAAAAGGATAAAGAGAAATGTGATTAAAATAAAAATACACAAAAATATTTATATTCACCACACAAGATAGGTTATGGTAGGGGATGGTCGAGCTAACCTTGGGAGACCCCATGTCTCCGAAGTGCGCCTACATAGCCCATCGCACAAAGCAAGGAAGGGCCTCGATCGATGTAGTTCTCCTTAGGATCGTGGAGAGGCGAATTCAGGCAATTTGGTACGGTTTAGGCAATTGGTTGGTTGGTAAGAATATTGATATTAATATTGGTAAGGTAAGGTTGTTGGTGTCGGTAATGAATTGGTGATGTTGTAAAAGGTATAAGGGAAGTGAAAGTTAGCCTACCCAAGTAGAAGGGAACCATGTCCTGATTAAGATCAACACACAATCCTAGATGCGAGGCAAAGCGGAAAGAGTGCTCCGTAGGTGAAAAGAGCTAAACAAACCACACAACGTAGAATGAGCTTGAAGCCCTAGGTACCGTGCATAGACGAGAAGTCAATAGGTGAAAAGAGTTGTATGATCACAATATATCGGGTGTACGTTACGTCCCTTGAGTTGGAACAAATGGTGAGGTGAGGTGGATGATATAACTGAGGTACGCAGAACTTATTACAAAGTGAGTGCTCTGACGAAAGAGAACCTACCCTAAATAGACAAGTCCATGACTCAAAAGTTCTTCTGAATGAGGCTTTTATTTTATTGAATATAGACTGATCGATGCGGGAAGTCTACCAGGGATATTGATTGTTTTATTCTTGAGGTCTTCACTTAAGCCGATCAATGCGAGAAGCTTCGATAAAGGTCGATCGTGTATACCTGTCCTTCGAGGGAGCAACTTATTTATATAGTAGCAGATATAATTGTAATGCATAGCTGTCCTTCGGGGGAGCAGTCTATATATAATAGCGGCAATAATTCGGCATATAGCTGTCCTTCGAGGGAGCAGTCTATATTTAATTTAAATGACTAGATGTTCATTTGGCGTGAAGCATCTAGTTAGTAGGAAGTTTGACTCAAGAAAATCCCAGAAGAATACGGCTTATTTTAATACTTTGAAGTCATGGACTAGACTAAAAAGGGGAAGACATCATCAAGGGGAGGTGAGGATCAAACTATGTGAGCCTGATTGTTATTATGAAGTGTAGGAAACAGGGTGTATGTAGTGGTAAGTGAGCTCAAGGGACGAGCGACAGGTAGATAAGAAGTGATATAATACTAATTTCAACAGAGAATGGTCGAAGATGCAAGGCATTAGGGGTTCAGCTCAGTTTACCATTGCTTAAGCTAAACGATAAGTACGCAGATCCATAGGTATGAGTGATTATATAAGGCCCGATCCAATTGGGAGCAAATTTTCCACGTTTGCTCTTTTCTAGTTTGGTTACATGTTGATTCTCTTTGAGAACAAGATCACCAATCTTAAAGGTACGCTCATGAAGTCGCTTATCATAAGCACGTTTAATGCGTTTTTGATAGATTTGAAGGTGATCAAGAGTCGTAAGACGGCGCTCACAAGAAGCTCCACTGGGCTAACCGCTCTTGGCGGAAATCATCGCTGGTGAGAATATCCCAAGAGATATTCAAGGGAGGGTATTTGTATTTCGAGAGGCAAAACAAATTTCTGGTGCCGTATACCAAAGAAAAAGGTGTGGCATTAGTAGAAGTACGGATGCTAGTACGATAAGCCCAAAGGGCAAAGGGAATGTGATCGTGCCAATTTCTTCCGCATTCATGACAACTTTCATGAGGATTTTGGTTAGTGTTTTATTAGAAGACTCGGCTTGCCCATTGGCTTGTGGATAGTAAGGTGATGAGAAACTAAGTTTGATACCAAAAGTTGTCACAAAGGTCTCGCAACAACTTGTTTTTGAAAGATTTTCCATTATCTCGTTATCAAAGTGTGAGGAACACCAAAACGATGATAATGTGGTGGTTAATGAACTCGACAATTTTTTCTTTTTTGATTGAAATGAGTGGAATAGCCTCCACCCATTTTGTATAATATTCGGTCGCTGTGAGTATCCAACGGTGACGTTGTGAAGAGGTTGGGTGAATCTCACCAATAAGGTCTAAACCCCATTGTGAGAAAGGCCAAAGATCTCGAGCGATCTGGAGCGGGTGGCTAGGAGTATGTCAAGGTTGGCATGTTGTCGACACATAACACAACGCTTAACATATTCAGAAAGCAAAATGTTATTGAGAGTAGGCCAATAATAACCAAGGCGAAGGATTCGTTTGGCCACGGCAAGGCCGCTAAAATGTCCACCACAAATACCGTCATGGACCTGTTGAATGGTATGAGTGGCCTCCACGCCAGTTAGACAGCGAAGGAGGATACCATCAAAGCCACGTTTATAGAGGAGTCCCCCCATGACAACATAACGCGAAACACTTTTAAGAAAAGCACGCTTGCCGTTACTAGTAAGGTCGTGGGAGGACAGAGATGTAAGGTAGTCGTGGAATGGTGGTACTGTGTATCCCGTGAATTAGTAGACACAAAGATTTATCATACAAACTACCGGGGTGAATAGATGGGGCAAAAAGTCATTGACCATGACGAATAATTCGTGAGTCAACATGCAAGTGGAATTTGCGAGGCTAAGCAAGCCATAGTATCCGCAAATTTGTTAGTGGAGCGGGAATGGTTTCAGAGAATAAGTGGGTAAATAAAGCTAGAAGTGAATCCACGTAGTGTTTGTATTTTTGAAGTTCCTCATTTTTGCATTGGTAGACGCCCATAACTTGATTGACTACCAATTGAGAGTCGCCAAAAATGTTGATAGATTTGATACCTAAGTGTAACGCAACTTGGAGACCTAGAACAAGGGCCTCGTATTCCGCTGTATTATTAGTGCAAGGGAAATCAAGTCGGAATGAAAGAGGCATAGGTTCAGCGTTGAGAGGAATGAGAACAACGCCGGCTCCTCCTCCGCCTACGCCGGCATTTAGATCCATCAAGAAGAGGGTCATTGGGTACGACTCCTCCGTGAGGGAAAGAGTAGCGATGAGTTCGTCAGAAATGTGAAATTGGTAAATTGTTCCCCCGGTACAGGAGCGTCCGCAAGTTGGTCTGCGATGGTTTGTCCTTTGATTGATTTCTGGTGGATAAACTCAAGGTCGAGGTCGGCGAGAAGCATGAGCCATCTAGCAATGCGTTGGTTCAGATGAGGTTTGGCGACATGTAATGGATGGGGTCTCAGATTGGTGATGACGAAAGTCTTGTGATTTAGAAGGTAGTGTCTGAGTTTGGTGGCAACGAATGATAGGCAAGGCACAATTTTTCTACATGTGTGTACCTAGTCTCATAGTCCACCAAAGTACGACTTATATAATAAACGGCTTGTTCGTGATTCTCAGAGTCACGATGTGCAAGCATGGCTCCTACAGCGTGGTCGGTGGCGGAAAGGTAAAGGTAGAAAGGGCGGTTGTCTTGGGGTGGGATAAGCACGGTGGTCAGAAGAGATAAGATTTGAGAGCTTCAAGGCTTGGTGACATTCTTCGCCCATGGAATGCAATATCCTTTTTAAGGAGGTGATGGAAAGGTCGACACCGATCCGAGAGTTGGGAGATGAAACGTCGGATAGATCGAGCTTACCTTGTAAACTACGCAATTGTTTGAGATTTTGGGTGGGGGCATTTCTAGGATAGCTTTGACTTTCGATGGATCGACCTCAATGCCACGCAAAGAGACGATAAAGCCAAGAAGTTTTCCAAAGAACACCAAAAACACATTTCTTTCGGTCAAGGCTGATAATATTGTAACAAAGCATCAAAAATAATGGTTAAAACATCGAGATGTTCACTACGATGTTTAGACTTGCCGAGAAGATCGTCGACATAGTCTTCAAGGATAGTGTGCATAATGTCATGAAAATGTAGGTCATAGCCCGCCGATAGGTAAAGACCAAAGATTCTTAAGGCCAAATGGCATGACACGATAACAAAAGGTTCCCAAGGAGTTATGAAGGCAAGCCTTGTGTTGATCGGGCAGGCAACCAAAATTTGGTCAGATCCTCGAAAAGCCATCCATGAGAGAAAGCATTTCATGACTCAGCAGTGAGATCACAAGTTGATCAATACTGGGAGGGGGAAGTCATCCTTAGGGCAAGCGAGGTTAAGATCCCGTAATCCTGCATATCCGAAGTCCCCCGCCGCTTTCGTGATGTGTGTACGATGTTAGAAATCCATTGAGGATAGTCAATAAAGTAATGAAGGAAACAGTAAAGGAGTCGTTGGAGTTCTCTTGACCAAGAGAGCAATGCGTGGATGCATTTTTCTCAATTTCGTTTGATGGTTTGGAATCGGGGTTTAGGTGATGTTATGGACGGCAATGGTAGGATCAATTCCCCGGCATGTCGCCGTAAGACCATGCGAACGCTGTCATGTCATGAGCAGAGAAAGGTAGTAAAGGCGGCTTGTTTCGATGTGTTAAGGGATTGTCCAATCTTCACTATGTGAGGATCTTCCTCCGTGTGGATGTTGATTTCTATAGTAGATTCATTCAAAGATAGTTTGGGTTTCAGATGGTAGGCGCGTCAATATAAGAATCATCCGCGCCTAAAAGTGAGTATGGAGTCGTCATCCCGGCATTCAACAACATTAATCAAAGGCGAATCC
This sequence comes from Taxus wallichiana var. yunnanensis, assembly GCA_018340775.1. Classification (NCBI taxonomy): domain Eukaryota; kingdom Viridiplantae; phylum Streptophyta; class Pinopsida; order Cupressales; family Taxaceae; genus Taxus; species Taxus wallichiana. The sequence goes on along the minus strand of CM031243.1, from coordinate 243,892,469 downwards.
TCTTCGATCATGTCCGGATACGTAAGGGGAAGAGAAGATGGGTCCTCATTATCGCGCTGATAAGTGAGAGGACCTATGAAGATAGCATTTATGAAAAAAAAAGTTAGGAGGGATAGATTCAGTGGTCCATCGATTCGTGGGTGATGATGGCAAAGTAGGTGATGATGTTTCTGGTAGGGGCAACGCCTTCCTCTTCCAGATACAAACTGACAGAGGTGTCTCTTGTGTAGGTGTTTCGGAAAACCGAGACCACCGCGATCATTATGTTTGCGGTGGTCACGGGAATGAGTGTATGTCGGCCTTGTTCATAAAGGCCAAAACCAAAGCCTTCCACGCACAAATGAGTCAAGAAGGTGAGGGATAAACGACGATTTGTCAAGTATTGAAAATCGGATCGAAGGGAACCACACCAAGAGGAGGTTCTGTGGGTAATGGAGGATGTGTCAACACCCCCATATACGTTAGGTTAGTGCGGCAATGGGGTGGTCCGTAAGAGATTACCTCCCCACGCGACGGCCGTAGGTGGGATGCGCATGTAATTGTCCGTATTCTCGCGGGTAGGGAAAGAACTAACGTTATATAAAGCGGTACTCCCTCAGCCGTGAGGCGATGAAAACATCTACTAAGGGGCCTGAGGTTGGGATGTTAGTCATGGGAAGAGAAGTGGTTTCAGGCGACGGTGGTTTCATCACCAAGGCGTAGGTGCAGCTTGAGGTGGATGGTTGAGGTACATTCAAGAGGATGGTGGGTTGAATGTATGGGTGTCTTAATTGGTATAAGCACATCGCTTGGGCGGTATAACATATTGCAAGTTTTCAAGGGGGAGGATCAGCTTTTACAAAGTAGGACTTCCCTCGTACTCAAATTTTATGCATCGATGTAATGTTGAGGGAACGCATCCCATGGCTCGAATCCAAGGACGACCCAAAGAATATATTATATCGAACTCTCCTTCAAGGACATAGAAGAGTTCGGGCAAAGTACACGGGCCTACGCGAATGTTGAGGATCACGGTGCCTAAGGTAGAAGTAATAGCTCATGAATGATCGCAACATGATGGGGTTGGCACACATGCAACTAGAAGGGATGTTCATTTGTTGGAAGGCTTTTCAAGAGATGATGTTTAGGCTAGCGCCCCGCCAATCATAACCCGACGCACTCAATGTCTCGGACGTAAGCGGAAATGAAAAGGGGGTGGTCGTGGTCTTCTCGCACCAAAGTCGATAATTTCATCTTCCGAGAAACTAACCGCAGCGGCTTGTTGTTTTGAGACGTATGGGGGGGAGATGGATTGTTTGGGTGAGAGAGGCAACGTGATTAGGTGTTAGAATGGAGGCAACGGGCAGTGGTTTCGTTGGGTAAAACTCTATCCTCAAGGATCTCAACGAGAGCTTGTCGATGAGATTCGTAAGTCCGAATGAGATCATATAGTGTCATTTTTACTGCGATTGATGAAGTCGTTTGATCATGGTTCGGTGGGCAACTCCATTAGAGACGGATAGGCGGGTCCGCGAATAACCACTTTAGGTGGTGGTGTAATTGGGATGGTCAAGGAGAAAGAGATGCCGCAGTGTGTTTTCGCTTTCCCATTGTTTTTCTCGTCTCTAGCAATGACACTAATCATATTAATCTCGTAGATCCGAGATGAGGAAGATGGTGGGATAATTCATGGTCTTCAAGAGGTGGGGTCAGAATAATGATAGATCTTGGTGAGGCGGGGATAGATGATATAGTAGAGGGAATCGACGCTAGAGGTCTCTCCTTCGTAAGTTGTCTTTCTTAACTGCCTATCCGGGAGAGGTGACCGACGAAGGAGGGTTTTTAGAGCTTTGCATCCCTCCACATCATGTCCCGGTGTGCGGTGATAAGCGCAGATTTTAGACTCATCGTAACCCATAGGTCGGGTTTAGACGGGTCATAAGGTCTAAGTGGAGGTAGGGAAATGGTCGCATTCTCCACCAACATAGCAAGGATTTTGGCGTAAGATCCTTTGAGTGGGTCAAAATCGGAAGAGGATGAGGGTATTGATTGTGTGGGTTGTGGTAATGTTTGGGCGTGTTTAGTTCAGATGGGTGATGGTTTAGCCGAGGGTGTCGACACATGTTTTTCACTAAACGTGGTTTCTGGACATAGAAGTTACGCTCAAACCTGGTTAGATGATGAGGTTGTGATGGCGTGGTAATGGGAAACAACCACGGAGAAAGGGGAGTGACAGTAAAATAAATCCTTTGATGATGGGATTGGTTTAGGGTTGATAGGTGGACCGGATACGCTGGGTAACGATGTTGTGATACCCTTTGATCTCTCAGATAGGTGTAGAAGGCGAGGTCGCTTTTGCGTAAAACAACGGAGGTATGATATATTGGTGTAAAGTGGAGGGATGAGGTCCCAATATGGAAGGTGGGTGTGACGATGAAGGTTTTAATTGTGATAGAGGCCCGGATCGCGCTCGCCTCCTAGGTGGCGGAACGGATTTATTTTTGGATAGATCGAGTCGCTTAAAGGGTGTGTCGATTGGGCATTGGTGAGGTCCCAAGCGTAGGGGAAGATCCGGTTAAGTTGATAGAAGTGGACGGGGCATTTGGTAGAGGTGAGGGGGTGAAGGCGAGAACAGGGCATTTTAAGCTTCGTAAGCACTTCGGGTAGATGGTGGAGACATCAGATCACCATTTGCATTTGAGTAGAAAAAGGGGTACTCAAACGCTCCCATAGGGCCCGTCTATCTTCTCGTGGAATGACAAGCCTCCTGTGTGTGATTTGTAATTTTGGTACGGAAGAAAAGTGAGTTGTAATTCCAATCCATCATGGGTGTGACACAGAGGCAGATGAGGCAATCGTATCAATAGATGTTAGGAGGTCAACCGGTCATTGTTGAAAAGATTTAGGCGATGAGGGACTAATAGGTAGGAGGGCGTGTTCGAGGAGATCTGTCATGTTGGGTTAATGTGGTGATGTTAGTGTAAGAGATTTCTGCCTAAGGATGTCAAAAGGAGTGGTGAGCCTTCCTCTGTGTGTAGCAAGAGTGGTAGAAGGGGACGTTTGGGAAATAGATAAATTAGATAAAGATCCGCCGCGCCCAGAGGGATGTGGTGTAAGAAGACTCATTGATGGGAAGGGAAGCTCGGGCGTTAACTCTTCTATGGGTAAAGGAACGATTTCGCTTTGGCTTGATGGTGGTAAAGGAGGTTCGGGCCTCCCGTGTTAGTGAAGAGGTCTCGATTCAAAATTTTCTCGATAGAGGCTTTTGGCCGAGAATCGAAGATCGCATGGATCTCATGAACACTCTCCTCGCCTAAGATATCTTGGTTCACGTTGCGCTGGACGAGTGATTCGGGAATGGCTTGTTGAAAATTTTCAGATTTTTCAAGTTAGCAGGGCGTTAGGATTATCGAGTGTTATATCCCCTCACAACCATTTCTCGCACTATGTTTTTCAACATCTTGCAGCTTTTCATGACTATGTCCTTTTACGCGTGAAAGTTACAAAAGTCATTTTCTTTGTACCAGAAGGTATACATGCGGGTGGAGTCAAACCCCGAGTGAGGTTTAACAGGGGCAAGGTGATAGCCCCACTTTGAGCAATTTCTCCAATATCACACCATAGGTTTCTCCCAAGGAGTGTATGATGGGTTCGGCTTTGTATTTATAGGTGGTTTTGGTGGAGTATCGACGGTGGTTGGGATTTGACCATCACCGCGTGGACAGCTCCTTTTGATTTAGAAGAGGTGGACGCGTGAGGAGTGGTGGTATTTGGTTTATGGTAGAACGTGGAGTTCGGAAAGTGGAGTTCTTGTTGCGCAACCGCAATTTCTCTTCCTCTAAGGCTCGAATTTCTAATTTTCGAGCCATAGTAAAGGCCTCGCCGAATGTACGGAAAGTTTGAATTTGGAGGGTAGGGGAGATGAGCTTAGCGCAGCCCGCGTAAACAGCTCGATAAGTCGGTTTGAGGCAAGGCATACGTAAGTTGGTCGATAAGGCCCCGCCATCGTCCAACGAAATCGCGATAGATTCGCCTTCGAATTGTTCGGATGGCATAGAGGTCGTTGATAGATACTTTCTTTGGCAATGTTAATGGAGAAATGATCCAAGAAAGATTGGGCTAGTTGGTTAAAAGAGAAGATTGAGTGTCGGGTTAAAGCACTCGTACCACTCCAAGGCAGCCCCGATAAGGACATGGGAAAGGTGTGAGTAACAAGGCATCATCATGGGCAATCAAATAACAAGCATGTCTAAATGATCGCAAGTGTTGTTGAGGATCCTCTTTCATCGTTAAAACGAGTAAACTTTGGCAACTCCCATCGAGGAGGATATGAATGAAGGGGGACAGAGGGTGAATGGGCTCCGACAAACTTGCTCGTATGTCAAGGCGCCACGACTTCCCAAACGGAAGCCTGTGTTTTGCATTTTGTCCATCATTCGCTTGATGAAATCTGTGGTTGATGAGATGATGGTGCCACGTAATAGGGATGTCCCATATAAGGTGTCGAGGTTATGGATACGTGTATGGGAATGAAAAGGTAGGCGGAGCTTGAGAAGGAAAGCTCGTTTCAATAGGTGGCAGAGAGTAAGTCATGAATGGAGTGGTCTCAAAGAGAGATGAGATAGGGGCAATGGTGGTAAGCGATACGTGGGGCCCTGTGTTAACCAAAGGAAAGCTAATCGGGTCGTATGAACCTCTCAAGTCGCCGGATTGGGAGACGGGGCTAGTGATGCAGAAGTAAGGTATTGTTATCGAGGAGGAGGAGCTAAATGAGCAGCTATACTAATAGGCATGCCCATAAGGAGCTGACCATCGCGCACGGTCGTGTGGGTATGAGACAAATAGTATCAGACAAATACTGGGATTAGCATCCGTAAATTTGGCAAAGTCCTTGTCTCCTACAGAATTTGGGGGATCTCACCGGTGTCTCGTAGGGTTCCCTATGAATGTGAAGGGGGTGATTCAGCAAAAAGACACAGAAGAGTGCATGTGAAACCATGGCGGCGGCTTGCTTCCGAGTGATGACAACCATAGACTAGAACACACAGGAAAGTTTCAATCTATCAAGAACAAAAACAACCTCTGAATGGTGAATTTGGCAAGCTACTGGTTTGTCAGGGGCTGATGAAGACAGTAACCGATATCGGTTTACTAACCGCTGTCGGTCGTAGGGGAAACGACGTCGGTCCCTTAACCGATGCCGGTGTCAAAAATCTAGGATAAGAAGATACAAAGGGCTGCTAATTTGATTTTTAGCAACGTTGAGTATATTTATCAACTTATTGATCACAAAAGACAGAGTATGACAGAGAAAACAGAACAGCAAACAAGCAAGATGCACACGCAAATCCAGAGATTAACCTTAGGGTTAATTTTAATTATTGTGGGCTTATGCCTTTAGACGTAAGAATGATGTCGTAATCCTAAACAAGAGACTTAGGGAAATGTCAAGTTTGTTTTGGCTTATAAGGTTACCTCAATCTAAGTGAGGAATACCGCGGAAAAGGGGGATGTTTGAGCTGTTGTGTTAATTGTGAAGTGATTCGGTATGTGTTGTGCAAAGTGAATGAAAGATTAATTTCCCGTCAATACCGTGGATATCACCCCCACGTGTACGACGACTGTTACTTAATCTATGTTCACTAGAATTGAAAACAACAAGGTGAATGCAATGCATGTGTTTTAAACCCAAATCGAAAGTTATATTCGATGAAGCAAAAGAGATGACTTTTACTAATGCAAGATGCAGAAAACAAAGCAAGTTCTTTACTAATAATAAAATACCTTGTGAATAAAAAAGAAAAAGCAAATATGCTCCCTAAATGAAAATAAGCAAGAAATAAAGATAAACCCAAAATGGGTCCCACTAAGGCGTGCCAAAATGTTTCACTGAAAATGCTTCGCTCCTTATAGAAACAGATAAGGTTAGGGTTAGGAGGAATACCCGTAGAATGTCGAGATGATGTGCGCGCATCGTAGAGAAAGATCAAAGTTGATCGCGGAGAACTCCTTTTGTCTGGGAAGGACTACCCGCAAATAAGAACACAAGACCACAAGATTTGATTAAACAATAAATGAGGAAATCGCCTTGGGCCTGTGAAATGTAAAACTTCCTTTCAAGGTGGTCTTTCGCTAACATGAATTAACACAAAAGACCGTAAAATATCAATTAAATTGCTTGGCTGAACCGGGTAGGGGAAAGGCTGTTTTTCCGGTTTTTGATCAAAGGAACCGATGCCGGTTACCTATAACCGATGCCTAAGTTACATCGATAACCGATACCGTGGGTTCTAGGATCTTCTCGGGCTGGTTGTGGAGTTTGTAATGGCTGGTTTTTGATAGTTTTTTAGGAAATGGGATGGTTAGAAACAAAAGAATGACAAACAGAGGCAATGGTACGCTGGATAATGGATCCGTAAACGGATTTGGGAGGACCGTAATTCCAAAAGCATAAGAAATGTTATAATGGAGGACATGCAAGATGTAACTTACATGGATTTGATGAAGGTGCCGCTGATCTCCTTTGTCATTGTAAACACGCCTAATATTTTCACTGCTCTCGCTTGATCAAGTGAAGATCCGACTGCTCCTCGCTCGCAATGCCCTCGCTGATCCGTAAATCCTTCGACCGATCTCTCAAAATGAAATTCCGATCCGTTGTTATGGCTTGGGAAGCCCATTTTACAGGAACCGATGGCGGTTGCAGAACCGACGGCGGCCGAGTAGAACCGCATCGGTTAGGAAAAAGTAGGCTATTTTTAGTAAAATAGCCCACCTTCCCCGCTTTTCTCCCGAGGGATCGGGCCAGGGCGGGCTTGGTCAAGTGGCTAGAAGGTCGGCTTTGGGTGCGAGTAAGGAGGCATTAGTTATGGATGTGAGTCTAGACCAAGTCATGGGTCCTAATTAGGTTAGTTTAGGTTAGGGCTAGGTCATGGTGAGGTGGCCAAGTGAGGTGGTGGTAGGTAAGGCGATGTGGATTTATCAATTATGAGGTAATTAATAAATAATTGTGTAAGGTTTAGGTAATTCTCTTCTCCAAAACATGAATAATTCTTCCAACCTCTCAAAAAAGGTTACCAAAGTGAATATATGGTAACCGATGATAGTTTAGGGTGATCGGCATTGGTTTCGAGTTGACCAACATCGGTTAAGGTGAGAAATATTAGGTTTACTAAAAATGACAGATACTTGCAATCTTTTTGGCTAGCTTTTTCCATTGTCACGGATCAAAACAAAATTTTGTGTTTAGATAAGTGGGCATTCTGTTAGAGGAAGAATAAAGATGTGATTTTAAGGTTGAACTAAGTCTTAGTTAATTAAGGTAGGTAGGAATAAGTCTTAGTTAAAAGGAAACATGCTAAGAATAGGTCTGTGATGAGGTGTCTAGGTGATGTGGTGGGGTGAGGTGTCTAGGTGAGGTGGAAATTAATTTAATTAAGGTGTTTATTAATGAATATTGTGAGAGTTGGAATTAATTTAATTGTAGGTAATTAAATTAATATACATGTGGGGTAAAGGGGAGTGCGACCCCAATTTAGTGTCTACAACTTTATTGTATTTTTCTAAAAAAATGTATAAAATTTGTAATGTGGTTTATAATTATTCCTATCCACTTGAGCCTATTAATATTTAAACAAAAAAACTATAATCAAAACTTTATAGTATACACTTTATAATATAATACCATGTCCACGCGAAACCACTTTATAAACCAATTAAAATATTAATTGAAAATGTCTTATGTGCCATTATGGCACCTAAATAAACCTATATGATTTTAATAAATCATATTAACCTACTATACGACCTAAGTAACTTAAAAAAACCTAGACTATTTAAAAACTATACACATTATCAAAGGAACTCATTCATATTAATATGTATCTTAAACCCAAAAACTATATATTAAAAACTATGGACGTAAATCTAAATGTGATGGTTTATTTTAAAAACAAACCTCTTTTTTTAGACCACTTGGTAAATGCGGCTAGTAGTACTAAACCTAGTCCATTTAAAACTATGTTCTTATTTTATTTTTTTTAAGTTTTTGGGTAGATCATATTTTATTTTAATATAAATGTGTGGCCACTTAAATAATTTAAAAAACATTAATAGGTCGCATTCAGATGTGGACCCCCTCCTACACGCCTCGAAAGCTACCACATGGTTCCCCATCGCCCGCTCGCCATCCCACCACAGGCGTCCACGTGGCCATTGTGTCTCCCAATTGCCAACCATTTTTAATGCCACGTGGTTGAGGCACAACATGGTCGTCGTTTTTTCATTTAAAACCTAGTCCATTTAAAACTATGTTCTTATTGTTTTTTTAAAGTTTTTGGGTAGATCATATTTTATTTTAATATAAATGTGTGGCCACTTAAATCATTTAATAAACATTAATAGGTCACATTCAGATGTGGACCCCCCTCCTACACGCTCTAAAAGCTACCACATGGTACCCTCTATTGCGCCGCTTGCCATCCCTCCAGGGCGCCCACGTGGCCATCGTGTCTCCCAATTGCCAACCATTTTTAATGACATGTGGTTGAGGCTCAACATGGTTGTTGTTTTTTCATTATGTTGAGTCCCACATGACTTATGCAAATGGCGGTTGGAGATTTTTATTGTAAAGGGTGAGTTGAGTTTAGCATGGCTTTGGCCATGCATTGGTTTGTTTTGACACACATTGTAGTGGTCCTTGTGGGGACGTGGCATACTTAACAATTGGAATTCTAATTTTAGCGTGGAGGATGGTATGACCACTAAGTTAGGAATAGTTGTTTTACCAAGTGGGCTAGGTGATTGTTGATTGTGTTGTAAAGTTAGGTTTCCACGTAATGTGGCCGATCCATATGACTCGCCCTTTGTGGAGAAGTGTATGGGCCAAACATTGAGGTTAACATGATAGCTTTCCGAGTTAGCCCCGAGCTCAATCTCTTTAATAAGCTAAGCTCCAATTTTTTTCTATACATAAAATATATATATATATATATATATATATATATATTTTAATCATGTTATTTAAATAATTATTTTCTATTTAATATTAATGTTTTTAAAAGTATTTTTCTTTGTATTAGATAAGGAAAATTAGTACTTTTCGGTGAATTAATCTAAAAAAGAAGTAATACATTATTTTTACGATAGGTTGAGTATGTTGTTTTTTTCATGTAAAACTAAAAAAACATTCACTCACATTTTGATAAATAATTGTTATTGTCAAACTAATATATCATATGTTTAGATTATCTGTTTGTGAGTTCCATTTTTCATCATAAATTCATCAAAATTCAATGCGTGGCTTGTATAATGATAGGGGATTGTTTCTAAATTAATTTTGTAATTCTTTTCATATGTTAAACCTAATTTATTATTGAAAAGTTGATCATACAAATTGTCGTAATAATCATGGTTTTTTCTCACAAAGAGTTAATTTTTGTCAATTTCAAAGAAGGAGTAAATTATAAATTGTGTTTGGCATCGAGGGGTGTTTCCTCAACCCCACCCTATATCATGATAGGAGTGCACTGGCTGCTGCCCCAAACCCATGAGGGGAACTTTGGCTTGACCCCTGTTGGGGTTGCCGCCCCAAACCCCTACTCCATGATCATGTGTCCAGACCTTTTGTGAACAAATCCTCACCTTTGTGTATGCAAGAAGTATCAATGGATGATGTTATATTGAATTTTATTTCTTTTCTTAGCTAACTCAGAATAATTACAGTATAGTTTTGTTATAACATAAATGAGTTAGATGTTACTAACTCGGAGGCATACAAAAGAATGGATTATATATGTTTTTCTTTTGCTTCTTTTTTAATAAAAATAGAAGTGATGTTATGTTTGGCATGAAAGGCTAGGTCATGTTAATTTTTAGGAACATATATGACATGTCTTAGCGTAACCTAGTTTCTGTTTCGCCACTATCTCTCTTGAAATGTGTGAAGGGTGCTTATGTGGTAAGCTGTCACCAATACTCTTCCTTAGTTATCTTGAAGAAAAATCATCATGATCCATGTAATTTGTCCACTATAATGTTAGAATACCTTAAAAATTTCATCCTTAAAAATTTAAGTGAATGTTGTTATATTCATTACTCTAAAGCATGATTTGATCATTATTGCATACATGTTATCTATATGTATTATCATTTAAAGGATAAAATAGAATGAAGTTATATATGTTGTTGATAAAATATTTCTAATTTAGTATATGATTACTAAAAATAGTATTATATGCATATCAAATGACACTTGGGGATGCCTTTGTGTTTGTATTGGAGATGTCCAATACTGATTGCATCTAATATATATTTTACAAAGATTAATATGTTGAAATTACTCAACATATTGTTAATATAACATGGTTAGTTATTAAACATATTATTATTTAAGTTGTTATACAACTTTGCTTAACCTATAAATGTAAGTTTAATATATGGTTAAAAGTGAAATTAGTAAAGATTTATATGCTTATTATGATGTCTATATGGATATTGTGACTCTAACCATGTTGATGTTGTAGATATAAAATATACTTGATATGTGTTTAAGTGTTTTGGTACAGGTCCCATTACTTGGAAATGTGAAAAGCAACCAATAGTCTCTATTTCTTCTACTGAGGTAGAGTATATAAGTGCAATAGAAGTAGTGAAAGAATCCATGTGGCTAAAACAACTATTGGAAGAGATACACATGGAAGCTAAAGGAAGTAATCATATTTTATGTGAAAGCCAAAGTTGCATTGCTCTTGCTAGGAATATAGTTCAACATCAGAGAATGAAATATATAGAGGTTCATATGAATTTTATCTAAGAGAAGATTCTCTCGTGGTGATATAGATCCCCAACACCGCCATACTAAAGATCAAGTTGCAGAGATAGGTTTACGAAAGCCATTGTGTGCTATGAAATTCTGTAAATTCTATGCAACATTTGGCCTTTCGAGTTACCATTGAGGGGAGTGTTTAAGGAAATGTCACCTCCTAATGGAAGGTCGATTGATATCTCATTATCCTCTATACTCATGTGCTCCATTTGTAAAGCATTGTAAAAAGATATTTATGATATTTTATAAACTTATCACTCTAAATTTACGGTGTACAATTTAGTGTGTGCATCTATTTCTAAAGGATATCCTTATCTTATAAAAGGATCATAGAGATTTTATTTGAGATATTTTCCATGAGAAAGTGTGAGATGTAGTCTCACAAATAATGCTTAGCCTAAATCATAACTTCTAATTTATGTATTCAAAATTATTTTTTACCAAAAGGTAAGTTGAGCATGATGAAGGTGTTATGAATCCATAAAAAGTTATATGCTAGGCTAAACCTTCACTAATGGTTTATGAATTTGTAAATACTATTGTAGAAATAAATAATGTTGGCATATGGTTCCCCACATAATAATAAGGGGGAGTGTTAGTATGCAATATTAAGTGCCTAGAAACTTTAGTTTATAATTAAATAATTTAGAATAGGTTGTATTCTTAATTATTTAATAAAAACTCTATGTTTATGCTTAATTGGTTATTTAGTAACTATTTTATATTCAATCGGGTACGATTTAATCATACCCATCACTTAATATGTTCATGACTAGTGAGTTCATTTAAATATGGTCATGGATCATATTGTTTTCACATCGGGTGAATTGTTTAGAGAAAAGTGAGGGAAGGAGATTTTTATGGACTAAATGTGTTTCTCATGTAATGGAAATTTAACTTTGTCCATTTCTTATACCCCTCAAGGTTTTTTTCACGTGTCATATATTTTATTTACCTCAATGTTTAATGTTATTTTTGATAAATTATTTCATATGGTTGGTTTTATCCCTCGGTTCTCGGCTGAGGATTTAGCCATGCTTTCGTAAAGGTTACATTGTTGAAGTAATAAGATGCAATACTTTCTCATGAGACAATTGTAATTTTAGTATGTTGGTTTATTGAAAGGTAAGTATTGGCGTTAAGTATCTACTATTTAGTGCATTTCTTATTCAAGTGTTGTGTCACATGATTGCACTATAACAAAACCTAGTTTTTGGTTTATATTTTGTGTGGTAAAATATTGGGCATGTGTAGACACAAAATCATGCACTTCAGTGTAATTATCTATTCCTGATTACATACTACTATTCATATGATTCCTATATAGGAAAAGTACTGATTAACCCATGTCCTTGGCCATATTTTCTTTCTTTCTATTACCAGTTTTGGTCTTGCACACCTTTCTCAGTCTGACCCCTGACCCTTCAGTTTCTCTGAGTCTGGACACCAACACCCAACCAAGATGCCAGCGCCAGGTGTTCCTGTCCCATCTAGGAAACCCTAAACTCTTTATACTTTGTTCACATATTTTGGGTCATTTCTATCCATTTGAGCATCTTATCTTTTTGGTATTCAACATTTTCGGGGTTAATTATGAAATTCAATCAAGGGAATCATATAAATATAAATTTATGTGATCATAGTAAATGACCAAGCACTAAACATTAGATATCACCACCTAAGGTTGCATCCAAAGGATATTCAAGAGCATTCAAGCATCCATTCTAACATCTATTCAAGGGTAAGGGACTGCATTATTCTGTATACACTTCATAGGAGGGGAGTCTATTCTATTCCATGCACACATCTATTACATTTCTTTACATCTAGCTACTTGCTCACTATCCAAGTGCGACACACACAAGGGATACCTAGGGCACGATTCCTCACACACACATATAGAAATACATTGGGTCTGAGATGTAGTGCAATGACCGATCATAAAATCACCATCGTGAAAGATGAGGATAGTCTCGAACCTCATTTTGAATTTTCTTTTTAGGATTTGATGTCTCTTTGAGGGTTTTACAGGTCATTATTTCATTGAAGGTTTCAGTGAACTCAGTGATCATTGTGTGACCTCCTAGAGACAAAAGGATAAGTACAAAAACCACCTTGCAACATTTTAAATATGGTTATATGATAATTTTCGTAGTCACAGGAGCCCACTGCTAGTCTGTGGCTCCCGCAGGCACCCTTGCCCATTTCTCGGGATCCCCTGTCTAGATTGTTCCTCTAGATCTGCATTTTTCTCGAGCTTCATTACAATAGTCTGTGCTTCAATTTTTCAAGTTTTCTAGCTATGTGCACCTTCAAGATTTTTGTGAATCGATAAGCTTAAAGATCTCCTCTTTGCACTCGTGGTTTCATATTTTCTAGCTTAGTTTGTTTGGGTTAATTTATGTACTTAATTGATTATTAATTTACGCTATAATAACAATTAGATTAATCATTTTCATAACATTTATCCACATTTTTCTTAATAATTTTGGTGAACCCACATTTGAATACTCTTGGATCTTTATTTTTCTTCTATCATGGCTCATAAGGTCTCTCAAGTCTCTTTGCTTCAATTGCTTCAAATGCACCCATCTTGTAAATATTCTCTTCACAAAACCCTAACGACTATGTATCTCCCTATCAACATGTTACCTTCACAAGTTAGTGCCATATTTGATCATCTCTCCGATGACTCTATTAGTTCTAATGCCAATCAATTAATTTACAAGTATATTTAAGCTTTACATTATTTATTTCAAGATAAATTTCAGGCTATAGAATCCACGATTACATCTTTAAAATATGAAATCCAACATCTTAATAATGCTTCTCAAGCTCATGCTAGTTCTTCTTCTCATTTTCATTCTATGTCTTTTACATGTGCTCATATCATTGAGCCTCAAGTATTTCCATTACCGGATCCTCTCATGTTTTATCATAATGCTAAGCAACGTGACATTCTTACAAAGATCCTTAGTCATCAATTGATCAGTTTGCCAACTACTCATTACTACCCTACTTATCGGTTGGTCAAATATAAAGGCCTCCCATTTTGCACTTATCATATAATTAATGGATTTAATGACAATAATTGCTATTCTTTACAACGAAGAATCAAACATCTGAAGCATCAAGGTTTTATCTCATTCACTGCACAAAATCATGTTACATTTTCCTCTCCAACTATTACATCTTAATGGGTTCCTAAATATGATTCGTCTATGTCTAATGAGAATCATGCCATCATTTCTAAGATTCCTAAGTAAATTCCTCTCAAAATAAATATAGCACCTCCTCTCAATTCATCTACGACATTACCAATTCAAAGTACGCAACCACCTCTCAAAATTAATATAGCACCTCCTCTCAATTCATCTACGACATTACCAATTCAAAGTACGCAACCACCTCTCAAAATTAGTCCACCTTCTTCTCCTATCAAGTCTTCTACAACATCATCAATCCCACCTAAGTTACCACCATTCAATATTCCTCCCCATCCTACTCCACTTCCATTTCCAATTCATTTTTTCAAAGAAACTACTCCTACTAATGGCCAAGACACATTTCAAATTCCACCACCATTGCATGGTCCTGATTGCTTCGGCCTACCATTGTGTTGGCCCTCACTCTTATCATGACATAGATGATGCTCTCCCAAAATGGCATGGTACATCTCACGTCACTGCATATATATCCATCATTCACATACTAGGAGGGGGGTGTTGCACTTATTTACCTCTCCTAACATCAACAAACATCTTATTTTCTCATCACTTTACATCTAGATTTTCAAATATGACATACACATTTTGACACACTCTTGTATCTTCATTACCCAATGACGTACTCTGATTTTTTTGGTTCAAACTTAACTATTGAGGGAATCCTATACACATGAACCTCAAAATTCACACTACACTATACACTTCATACATCACACGCTTATCACAACTCTTTCTCTCAATATCTACTCTACGCTTTCAAGACATATCTTTCTTGCATCTACTTCTACACGCTGGGGTCATTACCATATGACACAATCTAGTCACTGGTCTATACTCGACTATTGAGGTTATACATCTCAAATTAACCTCATCACACTTAAACATTCAATCACTCACTCAATCACACACTCTATGCTTTGCACTTTGACGATCACATATTTTTAATACACAATTAAAACCATTTCCGATGATGCACTCTCATTTATGGTTCATTATTGACTGTTGAGGGGGTATATATAAATGAACCTCATCACATGCATACACATCCACACTCACTTGGGGATACATGACTCTTATTACACTCACTTTGTATTCTAGTCCATTTACATTCCATAACTTACCGCATATCTTGGTTGCATTTATTCTTGCTTACACTTACTTGTTAAATGTAAACTTTACACATTTATATATATATATATATATATATATATATATATATATATATATATATATATACTATGTCATTATATTTTTCCATACACACATGTGCATTCAATTGATTTCTAGTTGTGATCACAGATTCTACAGATCTATACACATAACATGGATTCTTGGTGCAATACCTATTACTAGTCCCATAATGGATGCTTGGGGCATCCAATTTCATACATTACAGGTGTTATTATTTCATAATACATTACTTTATCAGATTATAAATGATTTTACATACTTTATATCTTTATAAGTTGTTAAAGGGTGCTTCATGTGTAACATTTGCATTGAATTTATATTTTCCACCATGGTTATCTATTACATTTTTGCCACCGTTTGTGGGATTTTCCCTTTGTCTTGTGTGCAAACTTGTATTCTTTTGGCCTAGTCATACCTAATTGTCTTGTGACATTGTGAGTGATGTCCCATCTTTGAAACCAATTTTTTTCGGTCTACATTGTCTTCTTGCATCTTAGATTACACATTTTATTTTTATTTTCTAGCTTATATTTTACATGCATGTTTTCTTGCGCTAACACTTGTTTCTAGCCACTTTTTTACATGTGCCTTAGTTTCCACCAAGCACATTCCCCCTATAGGGCATAATATCAACACAACGGTAGATCCTCCTTTGGTCTGCATACTCCTTAACAATGTCACATAAACCCCAAACTAGGGGGTATAATTTGAGTGAATTAGTCACCCAATAAAATAGTCTACACACACCATAGTACTAGTACAACAAAGCCATAATCATTGGGACAGAGCTCAGATCCTGACTTGGGTCCTTGACACAACAAAGACACCAACACCCATACTTATAAAGCAGAACCTAGACGCCCTTGACCCTTCCTAGAATCTTGTGATTAGGGTAGTTATACAAAATTCTTCAAATGTAACACGTTTACAACACTCCACACAATGGATTTTATAGGGCAGATAGTCCTTAACACCCACCATACACACAACATTCAACATTTTATTCTTTAGTATTGAATTTAAATTGGTCGAATTGGATCAAATTTTTATACACCATATGCAGTAGTGTTCTACATTACGGGAAACCGTTAAAGATTGGAGGATAACACCAAAAATTTCTCCCTACACTTCTTCTAGATAATTGATGTGAGATCGCTCGAAAAACTTCCACCAACACAACTAGTGTAAGATCGCCCAAAGAAATTATTCTTTGACAACTTCTATAAGATCCTTTCTACACTCTTGCATCATCATGGATCACATTCACATGTAAATTTTTCACATTTTTCATTATACATAGTTGTTTACATACTTTTTACATAATTTTTACACATATACATATGTATTTGACTACTTGTTTATTCTTATCTTTTGTAAGCCCATCTGTATGGGAAGTGGTAGTCAACATCATTCATCACCATCCTACATCAACAACATCAAACACGCAAGCATCAACATCAACAACAGGCACATTGGTGACATCTACAACATGTGTTTCTACCCTAGGGTCATTATCTCATCACTTTTACACTTTCTCATCCTTAGTCTTCACGCTCCACCTTTTTATCACTCCACAATTTTCCTTGTCTCTCGGAACATTTCTCTCCATTGATCTACAAGGTTATCAGGTACACATCTCTTATCTACTTTATGTTATCGATATTTTCTGAACAACATAAAGTGGGAAAATTCAGACATAAAATCATGCACTTTGGGTAATTATCTAGTCATGATTACATACTACTATTCATATGATTCCTATGTAGGAAAGTATTGAGTAACCCATGTCCTTGGCCATATTTTATTTCTTTCTATAGTCACTTTTGGTCTTGCATGATTTATTTCTTAGTCTTATCTTTGACCTTTCAATTTCTCTGAGTCTCAGACACACGGGCTCCCTACGTAACGCCATGAGTGCAGTGTGCTCCCATACCCTCTTGGTGTCCCCGACCTCTTTATAATTTTTTCACATATTTTATGTCATTTATAGCCATTTGAGAATCTTATCTTTTTGGTATCTAGCCTTTTTCGGGTTAATTATGAAATTAAAGCAAGGGAATCATATACATATAAAGGTATGTGATCATAATAAAGGACAAAACACCAAGCATTAGCTATCACCACCTAAGGTTGCATCTAAAGCCTATTCAAGAGAATTCAAGATTTATTCTAGCATCCATTCAAGGGTAAGGGACCTGCATTATTCTACATACAATTCACGGGAGGGGTGTTTGTTCTATTCTATGCACACATATATTACATTTATTTACATATATCTACTTGTTCGCTATCCAAGTGCGACATGCACAAGAGAGCTACCTAGGCACAATTCCTCACACAAACACACATATAACTACATTGGGTCGAGATGTAGTGTAATTCTCATTCGTAAGATCACCATTGTGACATTGAGGACAATGAGCCCTCATTTTGCATCTTTTAAAGTATTTGATGTCTCTTTGAGATTTTTATAGGTCATTATTTCATTGCAGGTTTCAATAACCTCGAGAGATCAGTGTGTGACTTCCTAACAAAAAGGATAAGTATAATGAACACCTTGTGACATGTTAAAGATTGTTTGCTGAGAATTTTTGTATTCATAGGTACCCACTACCAATCTATGGCACCCGCAGTGCCCCCGTCCCTTTTGGGTGCCCATGTCTAGCTTGTTCCTTCAAATCTGCATTTTTATGAGATTTATTGTGATGCTTTTTCTTCTTATTTTCCATTTTTCTAGCTTTGTGTACCTTCAGATTTCTGTGAATAAACTAAGCCTCTATATCTCCTCTTTACACTTAGGGTTTCATATTTTCTAGCTTAGTTTTCTTGGGTTAATTTATGTACTTAATTGATTATTCATTTACTGCTACAATAGCAATTAGATTAAGCATTTTCATAGCATTTATCCACATTTTCTTAATCAGCATGGTACTTGGTATCGAGTGAAGGTTCATGCTCTTAAACCTTTGGGATAGTTGGTTTGTGATGATTATGCATGATGGTGGAGGAGTTAGAGGATTAATTTGATACTATGTTGTGATGTGACGTTATATGTGGTTACTTGGAGAAATCATGGGATACCTATTAAAGTTAAACAAATATCATTATGTGGGAAGACTTGTAGTGAGTAAATTTTTTTCTTATTCTACCATGCATGTGTCATATTGTGTAATGTCATTATTTTTGTGAGAAAGGTGTAACCATTTATTTTGAACATAATGTGAAGTCACACCATTGGGTCACTTTATGTGTTATTGTGTGAATATTGTATAGTGTTGTTTATCGTACTTTTTTTTTTTAGTCACAATCAATGTTGGGACGAGGTCCGATGCCCTTTTTAGGATGTTGATATGTACACTCGATGTCGTAGGAAATCTGAATTACTTCTAATGTTGCATTTATTGTTATATATTTTTCAAGGTAAGGCTTGATATCTGAGTACCAGTAAATAATTGATTACCCCTTTGGTGGAATATAGGGCCACATAGTGATTATGATGTGATACTTCTCTATACATATTTTATTCGTAAATTTTACTTTATTTTCTCTTCCTTTTTGGAACCAACAAATTATTATATTTAAGTTTTGGTTGAGAAAGTACTTGCAATTTTGGGAATTTAAATTGATTGTTGCACTAACATAATGATTTTCACACTAACTGCGGCTAATTAGCCATTTACTTTTCTTATATTGAAAGTTGAATTTGAATTGATTTTTTTCTCGAGTTTCAAATTTATTTTCTTGCTTAGCCCAAAGAAATTGAATTTTATGCCACATGGAAATTTTTCTTGTTGTTTGGCATGTTGGTTCTAATGATGTTATGTGTTGTAATAGGGACATAAGTTCACCATGGATTGGTGGTACCTATGGGTCTGCTTCATTGTATGGGGGTATGCACCAAGGGTTTAATAATGATAACTAGTGTGGTGTTTGAACCACAAGTTATTATGTCACTTGGTTTAGAAGTGTCTGGACTCTATGATCCTAAGGCCATAGGGTGACCGACCTATTTGGTAGAGAGAAAAGGAAATTTGCTTCATTTTGTTGTGGTGGAGGTGGTAGCTGATGCTTGATACTTGGGAGATATTATTATTTGGAGTTGGATACCTATTTTGTTATGTTGTATGTGGTGCACATATGTCTTTGTGATTGTTATGTTGTGATGTGGAATTCATGTACTCATATGTATGTTATGTTGTCTATTCTGTGTCTAGACCTCTTTGGGTGGAGAGAAAAGGAAAGGTTAGCCTTTATGTTGTTTTGGTGGAAGTGGTGGTCTATGTTTGATACTTGGGAGATATTGTTTTGGAGTTGGATACCTATTGTGTAATGTGGTAATGCGGTGTGCATATGTCATTATGATTTTTATGATGTGATGATGGTATTCATGTGCTCATATGTATGTGGTTGTCTATTATGTTGTGGGAACATTGTGATATCATAAAGTGTGTAAAAGCTATGAAAGACAAAACTGCTCAACTAAGAGAATTTGAAAAGGTGAGTTACATAACATGCATGTATCATGTTGAACTAGAGCATAGCCATGGTGAAATGACATGAAAATAACGAAATGTAACTTTTGTGGTGGTGAAACACCATTGGCATTGACTTCATTGATATGAAAGATACATAACTTATGAACTTTTGTGATGTGAAATGATTGAAATGCATTGAATAATCTTTTCTTTTGGATTTTCTGATTGAAAACATGATAATGATTTATTTTTGGAATAGTTATGAAATTGGAGAAGTAATTGAGAACTATTGATCTTCACAGAACATGAATAATTTCTTAAGATTTTTTTAATCTTGCAAGTGTTTGCGTAACGGTGGCATGATTTGTTATCCTGTTGCAAGTAGTGATACTCTCCTAACCCTTTCATTTCCTTTTACCTTTTGTCCCATCGAGGAAAATAATTTTGTAAGGGGAAGGAGATGTAGTGCCCCTCCTAGACTATAGTGGTTTTCCCTTACCTTTTGGCCTTGTCAATAATTCCAGAATGCTATTATTTACCTTGTTTCTTGTTACCCCATGTGTCATGTGGTGAAAGGGACAATTCTCCTTATGCTTCTAAGAAGAGTATTCAATTTGTAGACAAATATAATGACGTAATAATAATAATAATAATAATAATAATGATAATGATAATAATAATAATAAGACATATTAAAATTCCAAGAAGTTTAAATGGAGTTCAAAAGAAATGAAATAATGTAAAATAATAAATAAATAAATATATAAATAAAGGATCAAACAAAGACTATAAAATATATATAAACATAAAAATTTGAGGTAAATGCATGGAAGGAGTGCATGGATGTTGGAAAATGTGGTAAATGCATTGTGGTTATGATGGGTGTGGAAGGGATGGAGGCGTGTGTATGAGGGTTGGGTTTATCGAGTGTGACAAAGCATGAGAACCATCAAAATACATTTACACCCCTTCACCAATTATAACCAATAGGATTCTAATCAACCTGATTCACCATGTCCAATGCTCTCCTTCTCGAGACAAAATAGGAGCTTGCAATGGAATTTTGGATGCTCACCAGACAATGTGGAGAAGGGACCTTTTATGATGTTTTGTTGTAAGTTCCCTAACATGTTTTTCTATGCAAAAGGGAGTTGCACATTATTAAAATCCCTTTTTGTCCACCCTTCCTTGTTTTGACTTTAAGATTGATAAGGCATGAAATTGACATGGCATGATTTTGATTATAGGCCCGCAAAAAATGAAGGTGTTGAAAATTATTTAGAGATTTTAAACCATATGCAATTGACATGTGTAAAGACATGCGCCACAACCATTTTCAGCATCCACCCAACCTCGTCAAAGTGGGATCTTTCAAATAGGGTATGGAAATCCATTAAAGAATATTTATAAGTGAAATTTGGTCCAATGTTAGAGTTTCAAGTGCACTATAGATATGTATGCAATTGTGGAATCATATGTAGGTAATGTGAACTATTTGACATAATGACTTCAAGAAATGTGTATTCATGGAATGAAAATTTTGCAGAATATGCAAAAAAAGGTATTCTTGATGAAAATTAAAGGATTTTCAAATAAATGCCTCAACCATATGTCCTCTCATGGAGTAATATGGGTGAAAGATATACACAAAATGGGTTATTTGAGAATACCATGGAGACATTTAAGAAAATACAGGTTGAAATTGTAAAATCGAACTCCACAACCATTAACCAAAATCCTCTTTTTTGTGCGCTAATGGATGCCTTGGAATAGAATATGGGGATCCACCAAAGAGTGAAGAGGAGGAGGATAGGGCATATGGTAGTTAGGTAGTTCTAAGTTATTTTTTAGACCAATATGTAGGATTTGGGCACGTAGACAAGGCGTATGAATTGTTTGATAAAATTCCTCAAATGAATGCATCCTCATGAAATTCCATGGTGTGAGTTTACACAAATGGTTGTTGAAATGTCAATGGGGAATTGAATCAAATGCCATCAGCAGTCCCAACGCCAAACCCTACTTCCCTTGAGAGAAATTTTTTTACCTATGTGAAAATGGAGGCTTTGTGATGAGGTATAGTTGTAAAGCGAAAAGCTTGGGGTTCGCATGCAAACTATTTTGCAAGATGCGGAAATGAATGGTGGACTCAATGATCACAAGTACAAACCACCGGATCCCCCACATACTCAGCTCCATTCACAAATAAGCATGGTCATCTTATCCCTATCTTGCATTATTTTAGCAATTATAGTTTTCCCTTTTAATGGTATTAAAATCAAATCAAAGGAAGAATATGTTTTTGGTTGGTTAAAATGAGATATAGTACTAAAGCAAAATTTACCTCCTTTTTTCTTCACAAACTTAATGAATCATGAGTGTATTAACCTTATTATTGAACCACACCTAGAGATGAGTGGTAAACTTAGGTAACACAGTTAGATAACCGAAACCACTTGATTTGTCAAGTTGAGTTCAAGTTCTGAGTTAAACACACCTTTCCCTCACCGGCTCATCATCTACATACATGGTTATCTCCCTCATTTTTGATTGAACTACACAATCCTATTTTTTTCTTGTGTATGTTTATCGAAATAAAATAAATCATGCTTTTGCTTCATTGAATTTTGAATGATTTACAAAACCACTCGTTATAATACTTTCCTCCTACACTACTAGAAAGAAATTGTGTCGCGTGTAAAAACAATTCATGTTTTGCCTCCTTAAACGTTCGTATCACTTTGATAAAAATATTGGATAATGAAAAAAATAAAGAGTTCAAACTTGATCTCTAACTTAAAACAACACATTTTTTTCTTACCTTACAGTTAATAAAACACGGTTTTTGGTGATTCACAAAACACCTATTCAAACCCCAGAAAGGGAAAGTAGAGTTATGAATCTATTCCATTTCATGTGGAGTGTTGATTACAACCATAAATCACCCTCAAATTACTGTATGTGCATTTTTTATCATCCCTCTAGAATCCTTGTTAACCCATCTTGTAATCTTAGGAAGTGGTTTAAAATCAAAAGTTGGGTTTGGTTTTGGCTCGTTGTTTTGGCCCTGATTGAAGAAATACATATCGGCCTCTATAAACCTCTAGTATTTTTCCATGGAAATTTCTTTCAACCCTTCGTTATGAGTGAAATACCTCTCCAATTATTTTTACAAGGGGTTTTGTAGGCCTCTAGTCATTGAGTGACTAGGTCAAACTAGTCCAGCTTATAAATGTATCTTATTTTAATAGTAGTACATGTTGTTTTATTATTATAGAAAGAATAACTCCTTTCATTGTGCATGTGTGTTAAATAAAGAAATGATGAAATTTATTTTTGTAACCTTACCATTCAACTACATTATATAATAGTGTAATTAGTCAATTGTGGTAAATCCTTGTACTTTTGAATTTTGTATGAAAGTGAGCTAAAACTTGAAATGTATTATTGTCACAGGATTAGAAATAAAAAAGGCTTTCTATTGATAGTGTGGCTTGTGCCAATGCCTTAACAACATTTTTTCACCTTTACCACATTGTTAAAGAAGTCATGTGATTTCAGGATATTGTTGTTAGTCCACTTATCTTCCTACACATCATTCATAATATTAATTTTTCAAATGGGATGATGAATAATAAATGGATATATATTGTTAAGACACTCAATATATAGTTTATCAAGGCTACCTTGTGTTTCTTTTAAATAGCTTTTCCTTGCTATAATAGCCATGGACACATCCTCACTTTGTGAAGTAAACTATATTGTCTCAAGTATGGAGTAGAGGCAAAGTGGGCATCTCATAATTTAGGTGATTCTTAATGGCCTCATCCTTACATGAATATTATTTGGTGTCAAAATTTTATGAACTCACAAGTAGTCTTAAAATCAAGATAATCACCCAACTCAAGGAATTGGTAGATTATACAAAATAATTATAAAACGAGGTGTCATCTTGAACATAAGAGAATAACATGTTAATTTTGGGTAATGGAAAGAAAAAAGACATTATATAGTAGTGAAGGAATAATGTTATATGATTTAACAATATGTGTAAGGATAACATACCTTTAACTATAATGATATTGTAAGCTCGAAACTAATATTTGTCTTGACCATGGTTAAGTCACATGTTAACGTGTATCTATAGACATTGTAGATAATGTATAATGTGGTGATGAATATTTTCTCAATTGAGAAATAAATTCTAGCAACTATTATGAACATAGTGACATAAGGCCTTCCAAATTATGAGGTGTGCATCACCTTAGGGGGAAATGTTTCTTATATAGATGTGTAAATGGAACCACCTTGAGAAATAGAATTTAGGAGGAAATAAATTAGTCAAAAGAAACCCAAGTAATCAGACCACACAATTATTGAATTCCTTGTTAAACAATCAAATTATATGTCATGATAATATTACAAAAACTTCTCCTCTTTCTTAGTTACTTACCATAATATGTGTGAGTGGGAATTTACGTATAATTAACGAGATAACCAAGGGATAACCTGTCTACTTTAATAACATTTTAGGTATAATTAAAGAGGTGGAATTTAAAGTTTTTCATGGTGAAATTTGTTAGTAAATTTGTTATGGAAATGACGGGAAGATTAATTAACAAATTATATATCCAAAAATAATTACCGAAGATTATAGATTATGATGTGCGAGTTAAATTAACCATAGCTTTAGCTAGTTATATTTTGCAAAGTACAGAATGTAATAACAAGAGATGAAAGAAAATAATAGTAAAGTAAAGAGATAGGAGTACCAGAGTAGGGAAATGTGAAGGAAAAAACCCCTTTGTGAAAAAAAGAATTTCCTATATTAATAATTTCATTTAAGATTTTACCCAAAGACTTCCACTTTGCTCCCCCGGTCTTTACTGAGATATAATTGCAGAACAATTTCTAAAAATTTAAAAGTTTAATGATATTAATGATAATAACCAAGACATGATAATAATCACCTCTCTCTATAATGATATTTGATTACATTATATCAATCCTGTGAGGGATCATCCTATATATAGGATGGGTGAATTGGTCTTACCATTTCACTCTTAATTGTGAAAGACCGACCTAAAGTTTATTAAATAAACTTTAAAACAAAGGGTTCGTGAAGTGGTGGTCCACAAAAAGGTATCCCCACTTGAAATTATTACCCCAACACTCCCCCTTAATGTTAAGTGGGAAAAAACAAAACATGCCAAATTACCTTTTTCTACAAAAGGATTTACAGATCCATAAATCATCAACAATGATTTAGGCTAGCATGTAAACAAGGGAAATCATACAGATCTTCCCATACAAAAATTATTAGGACAAGTTCTTTATATATGAAGAATTATATAAGATTATGGAGCCTTTTATAAAACAAGGAATTCCCATAACTAATGCTTCACTGGGATTTAAAAGTAAATTCACATAGTGTGAAACATTTACTTATCACAAAATGGAGGAAGTATTATAAGTTTACAATAGGTCATTAAGATGTGGCATTGTCATGTACAATCCCCTCAATGAAAACTATGATAGGCATGAAAATTGTCATTGATGCTCGTAATTTAATCATATTTTTATGTTAATCCAGCGTGGTGTCCATGGCTATTTGCAATAAAGGAAATATTAGGAACCGTGTCTCAACACATAATAATTAGCAAAACTAGGAAAATAATGAACTGGTCATGATTACAAAATGAAATGATTGGAAGGAAAAATGTAATCACAAACAAAATTGGAAGGTTCTTAACGTAATTAACTATAGAAAATAAAATGCATGAAGCTAATGAGAACCAATGTTGAAATGGTAAATGCATCAAAATAACAAAATTAAATAAATATAAATCTCCCTTTTCATTAGGTAGGATAGGCCCTTGCTCCTTCCCTTAGATCAAGTTTAGTAATGAAATTCACATAACAAAAATTTCAATTGAAGTTGTTATCTTATTGAAAGGATATGCTTGTACAATCAATTGAATAACTAAACCTGATGCAAGACCATCATGTACATAATCAAATTTTAGTTTGAATAAGCTTAGTAGTTTGGCTTAGAGTGTTTAGTAGGCAGTTTGGTCCATTTGGACTATTGGAGTTGTAATAAGAACTCATTTGGGGTCTCCCTCCAAAATGAGTCATTTTAATATTCAAATATATTTGTAGCAAAATATATGCCTAAGTTAGTATGTTAGTGACTTAATTGTTAACTTACATTAATGTGATAAGAGTGGTAATGTTATAAAACTCCCTCTCATTACCTACCTAGGCATAAAATCAACTTAGTTTGTCGAACCATGGTGGAGTTAGTTCTTAGAAACCTAACTAACATATCTAAATATTCATTAAAAAGATGAGAAATTATAATTCAAGGAGAGAGAGAGAGAGAGAGAGAGAGAGAGAGAGAGAGAGAGAGAGAGAGAGAGGTTGACCATCAAGAAGGAATTGTAATTAGATCTCTTACAAAAATCAATGAAGTATTCTTGAAAATAAATATTGAAACTTGTAAGTATGATTTGAATGAGATTTTAGTGTATTATAGATGAATTAATAGCATGTGCTTAGGAATTCATACTCTATTGGGCCAAATATGCTTGAATTGAAAATTAATGCAAAATTGGGTGTTTTTTGCCATCTAGGAGTTTGATTCGGTACAACAAGCATAACATTTTTTTATAATAAAAATGATCTGAAATTTTGAGGGAATGTTTATGGAACAAAAGTAAAACTGTTTTTTAAGTATATTTTTATTTGACAACCGTACAAATAGTTATTGATAATAGAAATGCTATTAATGAGAAAACATGCAAATTGTTTGATGTAGTGTCTGCATGGGAAAATAGTCATAACTTTCAAATGGATTAATGAAAATGGCTGAAATTTGGAACATATGATCCTTGAATATATTTATAGAACCTATCAAAATTTTGGAACAATTTTTGTTGTGCATAAAATGATGTAGATGATAGAAAATATCTGCAGACTATGTGTTCTTAAGAGCACAAATTGGCAATTTTGAAAGAAAAGGCAAAGTTTGATGTTTTGATTCCTATTGAGCCAATTTTATGATTGATATAACATTTGTTGAGGTGATGAAACAAGGTAAAGGGGTTATAAGGCATTGGTGAAGATAAAAATCCAAATTTTCTTGTTTGAGTGAATGACTAGTGAAGAAGGTGTGAAAAGCCAATGGATGAAGGTAAGAGATAACAAGTTTTCTTGAAGAATGATCAATTTTTTAATTGAATGGACATTTTTAGGGTATATGAAGTGTTCAAAATAGGTAATGGTGATTATAAAAACCATTTAAGTTGAATTTGATCAAAATTTGTAAGGGTAAGTCATTTTGGGTTCTTAAATGATCCTCATTTTGCAAAGCATAGAGTGAAGTTTTTGTGTGAAATTTTCTTTATTTTTTGAATGTATGGTTGGTTAAAATTTTCTCTACATCATTTGGTATCAGAGAAAGAAGATAAATGTATCGAGGTTTATTCTTTTTTGTAAGAAGCATTTTTTATACAAATATTTATATATATGTGTTTTGTGAATTTAGTAGAGTTGAATGAATTTTTTGAAGATAAATTGTTACCTTTGTGTGAGAGTGTTGAATTAAGTGACATGTTACTCATTGAAAGTAAATAATTAAGAAAGAGGAAAATGAAGAAATAAGGAAAGATGAAGTCAAAATACTAGGTGTGAAACAAAACCTAGGTGAGGCTTGGACAAGGTGAAATAGAATTGTCTAGTGAAGATGGATGAAGATAGAGTGGAGATAGTGAAATAATTTATTAAATATATGAGTGATAAGAGGAAGGAAAAATATATGAGAGAGAGAAAGAGAAAATAAGAGAAAAGAGAGAGAAAGAAGAAAAAAGAGAGTGTGGATGGAGAAAGAGATAAGAAAATGGAGAGAAGATGTAGAACAACTAGAAGTATTATTGATGAAGCAAAGAAGAAAGAAGGTTAAGTTGCCACTAAGGTCACTCATGAAAATAGAAAATAAAATTCACCTAAGAAATAATATAAGAGAGGAAAAAATCAAGCTAAAAAAGATGAGAAAGAAGGCAAGCAAACAAAAGAGAGAAGAAATCAGAGATATAGTGGAAGATGAGTGTATTTGTGAAGAAGAACTTGAAAACGAATGTGGAAAATTATATTTTCAGTTTTTATATATCAATAAAGAAAAATTAGAGGAGAGATATGGGAACTTGAATGTGCTTTTTATGGTGAATAAATGAAGTGTGAGAAAGATAAAGTTGAGGAGATGAAGGAAGTCATTTTTGAAGAAAGCATGCAAGTAAAAGATGAAGAAGAGGTAATAGGGATATTTTTAGCTTCCATAGGAGAACAAGAATCTGAAAATGAAGAGTGGATAAGTGAAAGAGTTGAGAATGAGAGAAAGGAAGAAGATAGAGGAAGTGAAGAGGAAGTAGTGAAGAGACTCAAAAGTCTCTTGTTTTTACATCTAAGGTTTTGTGTTCATGTTTGATTGTAGGTACACTTGAAAAAGAGATAAAAAGCATTGAAAGAACAGCTCATCTAAGAGCTCAAATGAAGAGAAAAAGACATGAAGACCTCATTTTTGAGGGTAAAGTCAAGAATAAGAAGATGAAGATAAAGAGTGAAGAACAAAGGAAGAATGTAGCTGATAAAGATGAAGAAAATGCAGCAGTAAAGAGAATAATATTACAAGTAGAGCAAAATTGGAAAACAAGAAAGGATAAGCCTTTTTGTATGTAGCATCATTCTCTCCACATGGGGAGTATGATGTAGGAGCATCATGTACATAATCAATTTTTGGTTTGAATAAGCTTAGTAGGTTGTCTTAGAGTGTTTAGTAGGTGGTTTGGTCCATTTGGACTCTTAGAGTTGTAATAAGAACTCATTTGGGGTCTCCCTCCAAAATGAGTCATTTAAATATTCAAATAGAGTTGTAGTGAAATCTAGGCCTAAGTTAGTATGTTAGTGACTTAAGTGTTAACTTACATTAATGTAATAAGAGTGGTCATGTTATAAAACTCCCTCTCATTACCTACCTAGGCATAAACTCAACTTAGTTGGTTGAACCATGGTGGAGTTAGTTCTTAGAAACCTAACTACCATCTCTAAATATTCATTCAAAAGATGAGAAATTAGAATTCAAGGAGAGAGAGAGGTTTTGGAGGTTAAGGAGAAGATTTTGAAGAAAAGAATGGTTTGTGCACCATCAAGAAGGATTTGTAATCAGACCTCTTACAAAAATTAATGAAGTATTCTTGCAAATAAATCTTGAAACTTTTAAGTATGATTTGAATGATATTTTAGTGTATTATAGATGAATTAATAACATGTGCTTTGGAATTCATGCTCTATTGGGCCAAATATGCTTGAATTGAAAATTAATGCAAAATTGGGTGTTTGCTGTCATCTAGGAGTCTTATTTGGTAAAACAAGAATAAATTTATTTTTGATAATCAAAATGAACTAAAATTATGAGGAAATGTTTATGGAAAAAAATTACAAGTGGGTTTTGAAGGATATTTTTATTTGACAACTGTAAAAATAGTTATTGATGACAGAAATGTTACTAATGAGAAAACATGCAAATTGTTTGATGTAATGTCTGCATGGGAAAACAATCATAAATTTCAAATGGATTAATGAAAATGGATAAAATTTGGAACATATGATCCTTGAATATATTTTTAGAACATATAATTTTTTTGGAACAATTGGTCTTGTGAAGAAAAATATATAGATGACAGAAAATATTTGTAGACTATGTGTTCTTGAGAGCACAAATTGGCAGTTTTGAAAGAAAAGGTGAAGTTTGATGTTTTGATTCCTATTGAGCCAATTTTATGATTTATATAACATTGGTTGAGGTGATGAAATAGGGTAAAGGGGTTAGAAGGCATTGGTGAAGATAAAAATCCAAATTTTCTTGTTTGAGTGAATGACTAGTGAAGAAGGTGTGAAGAGCCAATAGAGGAAGGTAAGAGATAGTGAGTTTTCTTGAAGAATGATCAATTTGTTGATTGAATGGAAATTGTGCAGGGTACATGAAGTGTGTAAAATAGGGAATGGTGATTAGAAAAACCATTTAAGTTGAATTTGATCAAATTTTCAAGAGTAAGTCATATTTTATAGATAATGTTTGGAAAAGGCCCCAAGGGCAATTTACATAGCAAATATTACATTGAAGCTCACAAGAAAAAGTATATATAAAAAAACCCCAAAAAGATCGAGTCAAAAAGAGATTGACTCAACTAGAGCATGACTAGAAACCAACTTGAGATACAAAAACTGAAATAGAGAAGGCCATGACAAAATCGGCCCAAAAATAGTCAACAAAAAGTCTCATGAGAGAACCCTACACACGTTTTCCCTATTCCTTGAATTTGGACCAACGAATTCTATCTGGATGTCCTCCTCGTCAAAGCTACTTATGTCGAGCTACCTCTTCTTTCCTTTATCGACAACAACCATCCCTTGAAGAACATCAACCCTATTTTCCAAAACAACAATCTCTGCATTCGACCTCTGAAACCCCTTAAGAAGATTCCTATTCTGAGCTTTGACTTGGCGAACAATATCCTCTAAAGCTTCAATTTTTCTAGCAAGAAAATTAAACACAATATTTCCCTCCAACAACCCATCACTAGAATTACCCTCCTCATTTTTCCTAGCAAGATTTTGTAAAACAGTCGCAACATCCAATTCCTTCTTGGCTCACTCTTTCATTTTGTTAAGCCTAATCCTATCAACCAAAGAAATGTGATCCTCCCAAACCTAATGCCAATCCCCTTTGTTTGTGGAATCGTCTTACCCATATTAATTAACAGAAGGATTAGCCCCTGGTGAAGGGGAACCTCTATTTTCTTCTCCTTAAAAAGATTAATAGATAACTAAAGGGAATTAAACAAGTAGAACAGGATACTCATCTTCCTTCCTCTTTGAAAATGATTAAGAAGCATGAGATGTTGAGAATGTAATTTCGATACTTACCGTCCAATGTGATATATTTCATAATGTAGAAACAAACTTCTGACCATCTCCCTAGAAGAGATTTATAGGCTATACCATCCTCCATAAAGCATATTTTCTCCTCATCATCAAGAAAAATGTGGACTTCATCCTGGAGCTGAGTCCTATCCTTAAACACCTTTCTTCCACCATAATCCATATCAATAACCCTACCGATCAACTCCTCCAAAACCAAAAACTAACACCCCACATTGTGACTACCCCATTATCCCACACCATTGCAAATTCCTTTGAAATATTTTCATCATACCCTCGTAGGTGCTGTAGAAAGTGAGTAATTCCCCCTTCCTTAAAAATGTCCCAAATAACAATATCTCTCTCCAGACCCGAGAAAGAAGATGGCTCAACCCTAACCCTACCACCACCCATCTTAAGGAAACAAAACTAAAAATTGAACCAAGCTATGATGAACTTGTGAAAAACTAAAACAAGAATTTAAATTTCTTGTGTCGCCGCCGCCACATACCCGTAAATGATGACTAGGATAATTCTCGCACACCGAAGAATAATAACAAGGATAGCTCATATCCTTTTCTCACACTTGAAATAAACTCTACTTTTCTACATTTAGGAAAAATTTAGTACTATCAGGTAAATCCACCTCACTCCGCCACCAAATTTTATCATGAGCCCAAACACCAATGTTTGCTAACGTGTCAGCACATGAATTAGCTTCACGAAAAACGTGATTGATTTGAATATTATCAAAAATTTCCAACAAACCCTTAACATCTTCAATAATTGAATCAATATTTATATGATGCTTTGATAGACCCTTCATAACATTAACAATGTATAATGAGTCCCCCTCCACTTGAATATTTTTAATTTGCAAAGAATTTTCCCATTTTAAACCAATTAAAACCACATAAGCCTCAACATAATTGTTAGATTTATTACCAATTGGCTCAACATAAGCTAAAACAAGGGACAACATGTTCTAACCGAATACTCACCATTTTTTTGTTAAATACCATATTAAATCACCCTCTTTTTGAATTGAAGGAATGTGTAACCCCCTTAGGTTTACATTTAATATTCTAATTCTTTCCTTGACTTCTTCATCCTCTCCTTCTCATACAAATGTTTCCAATCCTAACCCCATTCAGATTCTACTCCAATAGTCTCTAAGAAAACTTCCCATAGACACCTCAAAATGTGCTACCACATTTTTCCATTTCTCTTGATTAGCAAGAGGTTCATCGGCAAACCACCAATCTTCCTATAATCTAATTCTTACACCATCCCCTATCTTCCACTTACTACCTTTCAACAAAATGTCCCTGCATTTACACAAACCATTCCAAAAGCAAGAGCCTTCTGGAAGACCATCAATAGATATGAAAGAGGCTTGATCAAAATACGATACTTAGCTTTTAGAATCCTAGCCCATAAACCATTCTCATGCACCAATATCCATCCCACTTTAGCCATAAGAGCCAAATTCATGCTTTTAATATCTTTCAATCCAAGACCACCAACACTCTTTGGAAGGGTAACTTTGTCCCATGCCACTAAAGGAATTCTATCCTTAGATTCCATTCTGACCATAGAAATCTACACTGAATCTGAGTAATTATATTCCTAATATTTTTAGGAATTTTAAAAATTGACATCAAATAAACCACAAAAATCAGAGGAAACTTTGAAGAAATTATAATTTACATGCTTCGATAAGAAGGTCCCTTTCCAAGTTGCTAACTTTTTTTGAAATCTGCTAACTAGAGTATTCCAATTTTCCAAGATCATTCTCCCTTTAAAGAGTGGCATACCCAAATAGGAACATGGTAAAGCTTTAATTGGACATTACAATACTGTTGTAATTCTATTATGAATATCTACATCCACATTTAAAAAGAAAACATAACTTTTCCTGAAATTGATGAGTTGTCCTATAACCTCCTCAAAATCCTGAAGAATCTCCTTAAACACCATAACTTCTACTAGAGTCACCTTGCCCAGTAAAAAAGTATCATCCACAAATTTCGCAAAGCAATAGGATCCAAACCATTAGAAATAATTAACCCATTGAGCTTCTTTTTCTGTTTATGGTCAGCACAAAGTCTGCCTAAAGTCTCTCGCCACAATAATATAAAGAAAGGGTTAAAGTGGATCACCATGTCTTAATCCTCCCCGTAGAGAAAAAACCTTCAGATTTTCCATTGATCAGAATAGATTATTTCGGGGTAGAAATACACTCCATTATAATATTAATGAAATGAACATGAAAACCCAGTTTTTCAAGAATAATTCTAAGAAATCTCCATGATACCCTATCATAGGCTTTGTTCATATCAAATTTTAGCATCATTGCCTCCCTTTTAGAGTTATCCATAGAGTTAACCGCTTCATGAATAGTAATGAAACTATCAAGAATCTGTCTACCTTCCATAAAAGCACCCTGATTTGGAGAAATAAAACTTTCCAAAAGGCCTTTGATTCTGAAAGAGATAATTTTAGTTATTATCTTATAGACCATGTTACATAGGTTTATTGGTCTAAAATATGCTACTTTTTCAACACCAGACACCTTAGGAACAAGAGATATAAAGGTACTATTAAAATCTTTTTCAGAATCTTACAATGCAAAAAGAAATCTTGAATGGATTCTTCAACATCTTCATGAACTATTTCCCAAAACTCCTAAAAAAAAAGAGCAGGAAACCCATCTGGACCAAGAGATTTTTCCCCTTCCAAATAAAAAATAACCATTTTTATCTCCTCAGTAGATGGAATTTTAATCAACTTAGCATTATCCTATTGGGAAATAATAGGTTGAAAAATATTTGCAATATATATTTCCTTACCAAGATCAGGTTCCCTACCTGCAGCAAGCAACTGAGAGAAAAAATCAATAAATTCTTGTGAAATTTCACCCTGATTCTTAATTTTAACCCCTCTTCTATCCTCAATCTCCAAAATAGAATTACAATTCTTATGCATGGAAGTTGTTAGATGATTTTTTTGTGTTCCTATCACCCTCCTTCAACCACAAAACTCTAGAATTTTGTTTCCAGTATGCCTCCTCTCTAGCTTCTAAATTATGATATTCTGACAACATAGATTTCTCCTTATCCCTTAAGTCTTTATTCAGACCTCTGCTTTCAATTTCTACCTCTATCTTCTTTAGATCCTCACTAATCTGGGTTTTTTGAAAAAAATATTACCAAAAGTTTCCTTATTCCAAACTTTCAACTTGGCTTTAATATGCTTTAATTTTGACACAAGTCTGAACATAGGCTTACCTTTAACACTTGTTTTCTAGCTAGATTTGATCTCATCCTTAATATTAGGATGTTGTAACCACATCTTAAAGAACCTAAAAGGCCTTCCTCTTTCCCCAACACTATTACCTGTTTGAAGACAAATTGGACTATGATCTGATCCAATCCTTGGTAAAGCAGCCAACGAGCCATCTAAATTTGAATACCAAGATAAATTGATAAGAAATCTATCCAACTTAATTTGGATTATATCCTCACCAATTATTTAATTTGACTAGGTAAAATAGGCTCCTTTCAACTCAATATCCACCAAATTACAGTCAACAATAAAGTCCAAAAATCCCCATACTATCACTAAAGACATTCAAACCACCTTTTTATCTTCCAGACACAAAGGAGTATTAAAATCACCCCCAATCAACCAATTCAAATCTGTAAACTGACTATGAAACTGAATAATATCTACCCACAGTTTTCTTCTCTCCACCACATTATTAGGGGCATATATTAGAACAAACCCACATAGACCCATTCTCCTTTTCTTTAAACAAAATATCCAAATGATGGGGAGACTGAAATAACAATGTCCCTTCCTATCATTTTGTTCCCAAAAAGTAACCAAACCACCAAAAGCACCTACAAAGGATACACTCTACATTTTAGATCTAAACCAAACCTTATTCTTAACCTCACCCATTTTTTCTTTTGACATTTTAGTTTCTTGAATCAAAATAATATCAGGCTTATTCATTTTCCTAAAACTTGATAAAATACTTTGTTTATTGGGATTATTTAAACCCCTTATGTTCCAAGAGATGAGCTTCATCTTTTTTTATTTGGTGATATGCTCTCCTCAATAGAGTGCTACTTACCAGAATCTATTTCTTTGGCCATAGTTTTCTCCCTCTTATCCCTATTTGACATATTACCTTTCTTTAATGGAACCTTCCCACAATCTTCTTTAACTCTTTCTTGTTTCTGAACACTTCTTGTATTGATCTTATTTTCTTCTAACACCTCCTTATTATTTTCCACATTGAAAGAATAGGGTACAACCTCTTCCTGAGACAACACCTGCTCTTCCATCAAAATAGTTTCACCCTTATTATTTAGATCCTTATTTTGTTGATCTATAACTTCCTTACTAATTTGTAGCAACTCAATAGGAACCTCCTTAGCAGAGATCTCCTGATTTTGGGTTTGAATCACAATGTCCTTTAACTCATGAGCCGATCTAAAATTTCCTTAGCTTCCTAATTTGGTTCCTTCTGATTTTCCTTGTTTATCTCTATATTTTCCGAATCTCAGCTTCCTCCACCTCCTCTATCTCTAACATATTAAAATAAAACTTAGTAGAGAAATATTTATTTGGAGAAGACTTACTGGTTTCCTCATTTTTCCTTGACTCATTTTATTTTCTTTCCCAAGCCTGCTTTCCTTTCTTAGCCTCCTTACACTGTCTTTGGTCATGCCCCATCTAACTACATTTTTGAAAAAAATAGAGGAGAAGCTTCATATTCAATCTTCTGGATCCAAACCCCAAACTTCGTTTTAAGTTCTATTTCCTTTCTCAACATATTACCAACAGGAACATTAACATAGAACCAAGCGTACATTAGCCTAGTTCTTGCCCTGGTTACTGGATAAAAATAACCAAGGAACCTATGGCATTAGCTATAGTAGTTAAGATTTCTCCTTCCCAAAACTCCATCGAAGTCCCGGTAGTTTTACCCACACAGAAACTCATCCAGTTTCTCTTTATATGGATCAAATCCCAAATACCATTTTTGAACCAGAAGACTAGATCTACCCATAAACCATGGCCCACCCAAAAGAATGTTTTTACAGTCCTCAGAGTTTGAAATATTGATGATAAAAAACCCATTCACATAGGAAGCTATTTCCAATGAACCCTTAGGATTCCATTTTTCCTAGCCCATTCACGAAACCATTCCACATTTGGTCTTGATCTATAAAAATTCCAACCAAGGCATATTCCATCCTAGATTTATCTTTCTCTGCTAACCCATCAGGATATCAAGACTTAGAATCCCATCCTTTTCAACAATCATAATATTTGAATCAAAAGGCTGATTAAAAATTTCCATATTACATCCCAAAACCTATTACCCCACAAAGGAAACTGAAAATAATTACTTCCTTGTGATGAATCGTGAGTCTCCAACTTGTTTGGGTTGTTAAATGATCCTCATTTTGTAGAGAATAGAGTGAAGTTGTGTGAAAATTTATTTATTTGTTGAATGTATGGTTGGTTAAAATTTTATTTACATTAGAACTGAACCAATAAATATAAATACATTATCTCATTTATATAAGATAAATTCTAGTCTCTTTAGGAGAGAACTAGTTATTCATAATGACTAACATCTACTTAACTAAATGTTGAATGAAACAATGACTATCTATTTTAAGGAGTAAATTTATGGAAGGAGAGGTCCTTGAAGTATTTGGATTTGAATCAATCATGACAATTCAAGAGGTCCATGATTGACTCCTTTGAGGGAGTCAATCAGTGTTGGAAGATTCTTCATATATTTCATTGATTAAAGGGAATTGTGGTGATAGTAAATCTCTAGTTGTTAGTTACAACTTGTTTCCTAGTGATTGGAGTAGCTAGTTGAATATAGGTTGAGTTAATGGCACATGTTTCATATTCATGATGTGATGATGCCAATTGTATTGCCAATAGTTTGAGCTATCTACATGCTTGCATGAATCCCTTGTTTTTTGGAATTTAGAGTTGATGAGCTTGATGAGCTCAGGGTGGTACTGTGAGTCCTCTACTAATGTGGAGGCAAGTCCCGTGCCAAGGTGAGTCCTACACCAACATACTAATTGAGTCCTATGTTATTACCATTCTGCTCATGTGATAACTCAATATATACTTTTCCAAAAGTATTGTTAATGCTTATAAAAATATCAATTTAAGCCATTTTTGAGGAAGAATTAACAAGATAAAAATAACAAACATATGCACAATAATTCCTTCAAAAACATAGTAAAGTATTAAGTATAAAAATAGTTAACATTATACATCATGTAGTATGATATCAAAATAGTATGGGGATTAACATGGTTTAAACATAACAAAATGGGGTTCATCACTCCCCTAGACTAAAGGTTTAGCAAGTCCTCCTGCTACCTATTGTTCAATTGTTCTACAATCCTTGAACAATTATATTCATTGGAAAATGTATGCCAAGTTTCATCCAATGTAGTATTACAAAATCCAAAGAACTCAATAACATTATCTCTCCAATCCTCAGAACTACCCTCAGGGTGATCATCCATGGAATCCCATTTTGGTATTGGTTCAATGACTAGTGAGTGCCTATACTACATGTCATTCCATTGTTCCTCAAGCTCCAAAATAATCTTGCAGAGATATTTGGCTCGTTTTAAGGACCATCATAGGTTTTTGGTGAAATAACCTCCTTTTTCTTATATGTCTTAGCTAGAAGTTGGTATCATACCTAACAAGTGAAGTTGACATTGAATGGTGGACTAACCTGCTCTTTGAAATTTTTGACACAATTTTTAAGTATATCCGTGTATCTGTCTACTAAATGTAGACAATACACCCATGACCTGAACCTGTTGAAGAACCAAATTGGGGTAGGTAAATCATGCCTTATCAAAAATCCTATTATAGATTCTAATTTCACAAATGTTTCCCTCTTATCCCTCCATTAGCCTTGGTGCCTAATATTAGAGATGAAGGAAAGTAACTGCACTTCTCCCATATAAAGATTAATGGGAATTTCAATTTTCTCAAGGAGAAGAAACTTGTGCACATAGAATTCACACAACATTTTTTTTTCTCAATATCATTCCCGGCTGTATATGCACCTACAAATTGTTTATCATCCTCAAAATCTATATCCTACATGTAACGAGCCCTAGATATTTTCCATTTGAAAAACTTCTCTTTTAGAAACAATGCATAAAAATTTGAAGGGGGTCTACAAGAAAGAACCTAGTCATAGAGATGACTAATTGTAACCACATTTTAGTTTAACAATTTATTTTATTCTTTCCAATTTTTATTCTCCTCAGAAAGTTCCCTGAGTCTGTGACATTCATCCATCCACTTGACCATTCCTTTTAAAACAAAAATATGAGGAAAACAAAATTAGTTTGAGTAGCATGCTCTTGTTCTTTTCTATTTTCTTGCAAAAGTGCAAGAGATGTGCCAAGTTCCTCTATTCTAGCATGAAGGGACCTGTATTTTTTCTCTCATCCCTCTAGGGATTTCTATAGGTGAATATTTGCCTCTTCCTGTTGTGCTACATTTTGTTGTAATTGTTGAATCTCTTTATTTTTAGTAGTTTCCTTCTCTTTGGGAGAAATGGGCTTATTTGGCCTCAAGGAGTAACTAAAGATGATTAATTATTTCTTGAGCTATTTTTAGCTCAAATTAGATTTTAGATAAAGACAATACTTGGGGCATAATAATATCAGAATCAGGGGGAGAACTAGGTTCTCCCTATATCATAGTTTCTTCTTGTTTATCCTTGATAGACAATTCTTTTTAGCTTTAGGCAAGGAAGGATCAATTTCTTGTTTTATATTAGGAACAGATGGGGACGCTGATTTGTGAGGAGATGCATGTGGATTTTTGACCAGGGTTTGCATTATTTTGGCTGCCTCTTGTTCTTCATGGGAAGGAGGATTTTAAATTTGGGTTTCATGCAAGGAAGGTGTGGATCTGAAAGTCCTAAGGCACTTTCTAGGTCTCTCAGAAGTTGAGGGTGCTTACTCCACAACTGCCTCAGGGTTCAAAGCATATTGTTTTTAGAAATTCAGCCATTTCTTCATTCCATGCTTCTTTTTAACAAATTGGTGTTTGCATTTCAGTCAAATTAAACCCTGGAACTTTAAAAATGAATTACCCTAATGAAACTTTTTGTAGCAACACAAATGGAATCATATAAAAATTGAGGTAAATTGATCTTATACTGGGGCTTACTTTGACCATGTCGAGATGGATTAACATTCTTAGATACAGTCCCAACACAATTTCATATTTCCCTTCGCATGTAAAGTACTTAATTAACCATTTGGCCACTTCTACCCATGGTTTAGGAAGGGTTATTCTTTTGACACCTTTAGCTTTACCCTTGTTATCTATGACCAATTGTAGTTTCTCCTTCTTCCCTACTGAAAATATCTTAATTATCTCAACATACATTTTCCTATCACTTATTGCTAACCCTTCATCGGTATGCCTGAAATATGACTAATGATAGTTGGAGTAAAGGTAATTTTCTTACCTTAAACTGTAGAGTGTCCTTCATCCATATTTATTGTGAATTCCTCATAATCCAATAGAAATTCCATCCATCCCGTGTTTCCAAAAATTTTGACTGAATTTGCATCAAAAAAAAAGTTCCACAAAACTTGTTGGTTCATGTCGCAGTCGAGGACACATGTCTAAATTTTAACAAATATGAACATGAATAAGGGAAAAGGACTATTATTGGAAATTTTACAAGTATGTGGGAAAGTGCAAGAGTGATTGGTGGCACAGGAGTGGAAAAGTTTAATTTCAGAAAGTAGTAGCAGAGAAAAAATGGTATGTAATGAATATAACTAAATTGGGAAAGATATGATGGAATCCCAAGGTGATGATGAAATTGATTGGGCACATGTGAAGTTTATGGAGGTAGTGAATTATAGATTTGGTTGGGATTTATGAAGCATGTAGAGTGATTGGAATTGAGGGGAAAAATCAATTTGCACGATGCTTAATAATTAATGACTCATAATTAAAACTTCCTATATTCAAGAAGTGAATTAATTGCGCATACCTTATTAAATGAACTTGTCACATCCTCACTACCATTTCCATACTAGTTTAATGCTCCATCCACATGTGGTACTTTTATTACCTTCTGGATTCAAGGAGATGAACATCATTTTTGGTTTTCAGTCCTATATAATTTTTTAATTTTATTTTAATTTTTTCATCATTTTTTTGGAAGCATCGACCGCCATTTCTGGTTTTCAGCCAATGCTTCAGAGGAAGATGACCACCATTTCTATTTTTAGTCATCTCCTCTTTATTTTCTAACAGAAGGTAGCTCAAGTCTGAGTTGTGTTGGACAAAGAGACTTTTTCCACATAGTTCATATCTGAATCTTCTTGAATTTATTTTTGAAACTCTTCTCTGGATGTTGGTTTAAGGTATAGCCTTAGTCTATGCCCATTAACTAGAATTACCTTTTTCTCTCCATCTATTGGAATCAATTGAACAATCCCATTGTCAAATACTTGTGCAATCTGATATGGGCCCATCCATCTCATTTACAACTTCCCTTTAAAGTCCTTATACTTTGAATAAAATAGTAGAGCCCAATATCCTTCTTGAAATTTCCTTAGATTTATTTGTTTATCATGCCAAAGTTGCCTCTGATGTTGGATGATTTTAGTATGATGTAATTCCTGAAGTCTAATTTCATCCAACTCATTTAATTGAACAATTCGCTTGTTGTGCTTTCACAATTCAATGCCCACTTCAACTGTTGTCCTTAAGGTTTGAATCTCAAATTCTATAGGTAGAATTGGATTCTTACCATAGAATAATTCATAGGGAGTAAACCATGTGGTTGTTTTCCAAGTAGTTTTATAGGCCCATACTGCTTCAAGTAGTTTTTGAACCCAGTTCTTCCTTGAGATATCCACTATTTTTGTGAGGATATTTTCTAACTCTCTATTAGTAACCTCCACTTGACCATTGGACTGTGGGTGGTATGGTGATGACTTCTTGTGCTTCAATTGGTACATTTCCACAAAATAACTGATTACTCCTGACATAAATTTTGGTCCTTGATCTAACACAATAGATCTTGGTGCTCCAAATCTTTGGAAAATATGCTCATATAATAAATCTACAACCTTTTCATCTCTTGCATATTATAGTGCCTACACTTCAGCCCATTTGGTGACATAATCAGTGAAAACCAGGATGTACTCCTTCCCTTGAGAGGTTGGGTCAATTGGTCCAATAAAATCTAACCCCAACTTCTAAAATGGTTCCAAGACAACTTGGGGTTGGAGTGGAATTTCAGATGTAAATGTTGGTTTCCCCATCCTTTAGCATTGATCACATCTCCATACATACTCTCATACATCCTTGAACAAGGAAGGCCAATAGTAACCAGCTCCTAAATATTTATGAATGGTCCTTTGAACTGAATAATGCCCACCTGATGGTTCATCATATTGGATTTTATCTAAGAGTTCTTGAATTATGACCATGACTAGAGAAGAGATGATATCATTCGAATCATTTGAATCATCTTTAGGCCATCGATTATTATCTGTTGTAAATGGTTTGGTAGCAGGGTATAATGACAATTTCTTTGAATTTTGACCATTAGTGATCACCATATTCCTTATCCTACAATTAATAAGGGCGGCAACTGTGGTTAACCAAGGTCATCCTAGGATTATAGGGTATCTAATATTTTTGTTCTTTGTTTTTATTATCATGAAATCTACCACATAGTCCCAAGATTCAATAGTAATAGTGACATATTCAATTATTCCCTTTGGTTTGTTCACAAACTGGTCTTCCATTTGCAAAACTATAGATGTGGACTAAGGTTCAAGTAGAGATAACGTAGACAAAGTATCTTTTGTCATAACATTGATGACATTTCCTAGATCAATTAGAACGTTAGGAATATAGACATCTCCTATGCATACTATTATAATAGGACTTCTAGAGTCTCCATATTTAGGAGGGGGAATGTTCCCTTCTAAAATACTAGCAATTTTTTCATCAATATGGATGGTTTTAGGTTGGTTCTTCCTTCTACCTAGAGCCTTAAAACATGGCTCTTTAACTCTATTGTTTAACTTAGGGATTTCCTTAAGAGATTGCAATAGGGGAATGCCAATACTTAACTTCCTCAATCTTTGAATTAATTATGACTCTAATTTTTTAGGAACTACTATACTTGGTTTCTTAAAGAGCCTAGATGGAAAGGGAATATCATTGTTTGGTTGAGGAGTTTCTTCTGGTTTTTCTATTTCTTCAGGAATTTATTTTATCACATAAGAGGAATGTTTTGAAGTATTTTTTCTTGAATGTAGCAGGATATTATTATAATCCAACGAGTTTAGTGTAGGATTTTTGTCTGATTCCACAATATACATTGGGTTTCCCTACCTCACATTTAGGGATTTACCATAGTTTGTGCATGTATCCGTGGTTGGCCAAGTTGATCTGGTTGGGAAGCATTAGTGGGTCCAAACAATAGGGCTCGCTGACCTTGAGGTCTCCTCTTATTATAGTATTTCTACTCATACCCTTGAGTTACATTTCATTGCCTTTGGTATTGAGGATTATACTATTGAAATGGTGGAATATTGCGATGTGGGGCCCAAGGTTTTTATAATAATTTGGTGGGACATTCCACTGTGGGCTCCACTCCTGTGGGGCTTGTTGAACCCAAGGTTGGGGATATGGCCATGGTGCATTCCATTGATTTGGGGCCCATTGTGATTTTGGGATGTAGGGCTGATTTTGGTTGGACTAAAAATTTCCTCCTTGCCTTTGAGCCATATAATTGAGCTTAGATTCATCTTGTGTGTTTTGTTTTAAATGATTATTTAGCAAGGGAAGAAATCCACATTGGTTTATGGCATGCTTGAGTTCACAAAGAAGACAAATTTCTATCTTGTCTAAGGGGCAGTCCTTAAGTCCATGTTTAGCTCTACATCTTGGGCAGTAGATGAACAAAGGATTTGTATTCCTATCCTTCTCTCTATCCATAGTTGTATTGAGTTAGACCAAAAGGTATGTTCTCAAATTTGTAATCTCTTCTCTTAATTTGGATAGATCCCCACTGGCCATTTTTAATTTTTATCTTGTAACATTGGGGTGAGTTCAAGAATAATTCCTACATAGGTTAATGATTTCTATGAATTCTAGTTTTTCATGTCTCCCTTTCCCATTAAATTGAATGCTTCTTATGTATCATTGTCTAACCCTTTAAGGAATAAGGTTTTAAGTAGATTGATATCAAGACCAATACCACACCTCATGTGAAGGAATATGAATCGTTACAGATAATCCTCTACACTTTCATCTTCCTTTTGTTGAATCCTAAAAAGTTCTTCTTTCCTATCCTTGACTCTACAGTAATCTTGATACTTGTCTAGGAAAACTTGTTCCATCTCTTCCTAGTTATGGATGGAGTTAGGGTTTAAACCCATAAACCACATCATAGCTCTATCTTTAAAAGTAGAGGGAAATAATTTAAGCTTTTGGAAATAAGAAGTGTATTCATATATTTTGTATAAAACCTTAAATTCAAAAAGGAACTAGTCAGGGTCTTTTGAAACTAATCCCCATAAAGTTGGTAAGAAAGAGAGGGATATATTTTTCATAGGAGCTTGATCCTTAGGATCTAATATGATGGGGTAGTGAACATTATGCCAATTGGAGGGTTTCCATTATTTGCACCATTAGGGTTCTCTACTTCTTCATCCATCCTTATTTGGTCAACAAGTTGTTCCACATGTTGGTTTTGAAGATTTATTCTAATGAATCTACCTCTACGGTCTCTAGGTCTAAACATAAAATCCTATCATATTGAGAATGGCTCCCTAACTATCAAGTACTAAACTTAATTGTGTGTTCCACATACTCCAGGATCAGAGGATTCTTACTGTCACTACAAGGTCTTTTGATTCAAAAGAAAGAGTTATGGAAATGAAATTTCTAAATGGAAATTTACCAGAAAACCAAGCAATACCTTTAGCTAGCACCTTAACCTTTGATAACACCTTGAAGTCCCCAGAAACAATGCCAAAAAGTGATGAGTGTCATTGATGCTCATACTTTAATCATATTATTATGTCAATCCAGGGAAGTGTCCATGACTATTTGTAATAAAGGAAATAGTAGGAATTGTGTCTCAACACGTACTTTAACGAAAAAATGAAAATAATGAACTGATCATGATTACAAAATAAAATTCTTGGAAGGAAAAATACAATCACAAATAGAATTGGAAGGTTCTTAACGTAATTAACTATAGAAAAATAAATGCATCAAAATAACAGTAACCAATGTTGAAATGGTAAATACATCAAAATAACAG
Organism: Taxus wallichiana var. yunnanensis; assembly: GCA_018340775.1. NCBI lineage: Eukaryota > Viridiplantae > Streptophyta > Pinopsida > Cupressales > Taxaceae > Taxus > Taxus wallichiana. Next base: position 243,848,390 of record CM031243.1, on the reverse strand, counting down.
AAAGGAAATAAATGCAAATCTCCCTTTTCGTTGGGTAGGAGTGGCCCTTGCTCCTTCCCTTTGATCAGGGCTAGTATTGAAATTCACAAAACAAAAATTTCCCTAAATTTGCTATCTTATTGAAAGAATATGCTTGTACAATCAATTGAATAACTGAATCGAACCGATAAATCTAAATACATTAGCTCTTTTATACAAGAGAAATTCTAGTCTCTTTAGGAGAGAACTAGTTATTCATAATGACTAACATCTACTTAATTGAAACAATGACTATCTATTTTAAGGAGTACATTTATGGAAGGAGCAGTCCTTGAAGTATTTGGATTTGAATCAATCATGACAACTGCAGAGGAGGTCCGTGATTGAATCCTTTGAGGGAGTCAATTAGTGCTGGAATATTCTTCATATCTTTCATTGATTGAAGGGAATTACGGTGATAGTAAATCTCTAGTTGTTGGTTGCATCTTGTCTCCCAGTGACTGGAGTAACTAGACCTCAAAATTATCCTGAATATAGGTTGAGTTAATGGTGCAATTTACTTTTTCATGATGTGATGTTTCCAAATTTATTACCGTAGTTTGAGCTATCTCGCATGCTTGAGTGAATCCTTGATTCAAGGAATTTAGATTTGATGATAAGGATGAGCTCGGTGTGGTAACTGCCCTCTATTAATGCAGAGGCAAGTCGTGCCAAGGTGATTCTTACACCCGTAAAGTGAGTGAACCGATTCCCGCACTATTGCCATTATGCTCCTGTGATAACTCAACATATAATTTTCCAAAGGTACTATTAATGCTTATAAAAATCAATTTAAGCCATTTTTGAGGAAGAATTGAGAAGATAAAAACATATGCACAATAATTCCTTCAAAACATAGTAAAGTATTAAGTATAAGTAGTTAACACTATACATCATGCAATATGATATTAAAATAGTATGGGGCTTAACATGGTTTAAACATAACAAAATGGGGCTCATCAAGGTCCAACAAGGCACAAAACTTCATAACACACAATGGCTTGGTGAATATTTCTATAAATTTATCTCTAATGTTGAACTAGATTCTTTATCAAGAGCAATTTAGCTATCACATAGAAGAGGAATAATTCCTTTAGCTCCCATGTGTATTACTTTCAACAACCTCTTTAGCCACATGGCTCTTTCGTTGCTCCAAGTGATGGAACTTGCACCAAAAAAACTTGAACACAAATCTAAATGTATATCCAACACAACATCAACATGGTTAGAGTCATAATATCATAATAAGCATAATATAAATCATATGATTTCACTTTTAACCAATTGTAAAAGTTAAGCACTAGTTGTATAACAACTATCATAACAATATGCTTAGCAACTAACCATGTTAGGAAATGTTTTATAAAAAAACATATATACCTTCAATATCTTATTCTAAGCCTTTAAATAATGAGATAAGACTTGATAGATAGATAATCAAATCATACAAGAAAATAAGACAAATGCTTTTCATTCAGAGGTGATAGATGTAGTTTATAGAGTTACTACATCAACTCTATGATTATTTTCTTCATTTTCATCTTGATTTTAATCTGATTTATTCCATTTTTATTTCTAAAATTTGAATTTTTAAAAAAATTTACATTCTTCTTTCTTATGGCCAAATTTTCCATAGAAATGATAGTTACCATCAAAACTAACTCTTAAATTTCTTGGTTTCTTATCTTTACTAGGAGTTGTTATCCAAAATGAGCCCCTACTTATTTTGGCTAGCTTGCCTTCTTTCTTTCCTTCCTTGTGATTCAATATAAAATTTTACACATTTCAAGCACTCAAAGGTTTCTAGAAATGGCTCCATTAGATAGGTTTTTTCCTCACCTTTCCAGAAAGGTAAAATTTTCCTCCTAACTCAAAATATTTTGTAAGTTATGGCTCGATGGAGTTTTTTGGGGATTTTTTCCTCGACAGTCCGCGGCCAATGAAATGATGCCACATGGCAGCAGAGGTTGGGCCAGAAGAGGAAATTTGTAATATTTGACAAAGAGTTGGTAGAGGCACAAAGGGAAAATTTTGGCCTGTAGGCCCGCAGAGGAGGATGGAGAAAAGTTTAGAAGGCCTGTGGCCAATGTGGAAGTGACACGTGTCCCTGTTCACGGTGGGAATCGGAGGTGCAGAGGAAACTTTAATTTTTTTCCAAAGTGACAGAGGTGCAAAGGAAAAATTTGAAGTGTGCCCCGCCAAGCAACAAAGATCCAACACGTGTCACCGAGACAGTGGAGCGCGAGGAAAATTTGGGAATTTTTCCCAATGAAAAATCAAAGGGAAAAGGCGAGGTTTGAGCCCGCGTTCCCGTCAGTGAATGGGAAAGTGACATGTGGCAGTGGAGTGGTGGGGCGTGGGGAATTTTTGGGAAATTTTCCCAAATTCAAAAAAGGGGAAAAAATTCAAATTTCGGCCCACGAACCCATTTTTGCCCTAATTTTGCCAATTTTTCCCTAAATCTTCATAGGGGCATATCTTTCACACCAGAGCTCGATTTTTATGATTTTGGTATCATTGGAAAGCTATTGAAGTCCTCTACATGATGGAATCTTCAATGTTTTTGGTGGAGTTTGGTGGGAGAAAAATGAAAAAATGCCTTTGGCATGGGAAAAGAGCAGAACCGACATTCAACCACCAGTGTTTAATGCAGTATGGCTTCCATTCTTCTCCAGCATGGTCAAAAATCTTGGGGAATGAAATTTTAAGGGTACCCATGCCATTTTGATGAATCTTGTTGGTGGTTGAACCTTCATTTCAACTTTCCCACGTTTCTCCTTCCTAGACTCTATTTTTTCATCGATATATGCCGATTTTTGGCTCATTTGTAAGGGTTGGATGTTCTTGCTTCTGTAAGCTCTTCATTTCTCCTTAGCAGGTGGATTTGAAGGAGTTTCAGATCTCCAATGGAGATTTTAACACATTTTTTTCTCCTTGCCAATGGAACATATTGTATCAATTTTGGAACTGACAATACATGCTTTGTGATTGATTTTCCAATCCTCTCTTGCATTGGTTTGTTTCTTATGATCCTTAATTGCATTCTAGTAATTTGTGTATGTTTTGTTGCCACATCTTCATGATTTGTTTATATATTTGCAAAGCAAGGAGTTCATCACTCCTTTGGTGTATCACCTTTTTGTTTTTTCTTAGTTTTGTTTCCATTTCCTTTTTTTTTCTCTCAACCTTGTTTCCTTGGTAGTTTTAGAATAGGATTTTGAACCAAAACCTCTGCAAAATTTGCATGCATACACCTAAATAGAGGAGTAATACCAAATTCAATCTAGAGAGTTTTCTCACCTTGCAAGGTCCCACACCTTGGAGAAAAATCAATGTTGTGCATTCACACTAAATGAGTTTGCCTTAGAAAAGTAGATCCATAACTCATTTAGGGGTGCTATGAATTTACACTAATAGTTTTGGCACGCCCGGTGGGACCTTAGAGGTCTTCCACTTCATATTTTGTAGGTTGATGTGTTCCTATGAAGATTTCAGACTTTTTAGGCATTCTAAAGCACATATGGCGACTCTATATGGTCAACAAACCATCTCTGAAGTTGCAAACCTTCCTTTTCATTCATTTTCCATTCATTATTCCTTCCATCTCTTCCATCCTTTTCCATTCCATGAGGTGAAATCATGACTTCATTTCCATCATGTAATTCACATTTACAACAACGGTGCCATTTAAATCCACCTCCAACATGCTTTACAACTCCTTCAAATAAGCATTTTGAGCAAATTCAAGATCAGCATGCATACCCATATGATCAGCAGTGCCAAAATCAGTTTGGTTATGGTTCTTTCCAAGAGTAGGGGTATGCATATAATGAAGACAATCAAATGCAAGATGTTGGTCTGTTTGAGAAAATCCAAAAGATAGAAGTAAACATGGTGCAATCCAGAGCTCAAGCACAAATGAAAGCATTTGGAATCGGTTACAGAGCACCTTGTCGATGGGTGGGACCTTTTCCAAGGCATTGCAGCTCTCAAGAGAAGCTTGACTTCATTGTTGCAACACTGACATTGCTTACAAAGTGGACTGAAGGAATAGAGGTGTATGAGAGGAGTATTCAACAACCTTGTCAACGGGTAAGTACACCATCTCATACTCTTTCTTTTCCTCTTTCTCAATCTGTATCATTTAAGTAGTGTCAAGCTTCAAGTTTCCCATATGCTGCCCCAAATGTTAATTCCATTTCTCCATCTCCTAGTCTCCCATCCCACCTCAATTTCTCTACTCTTTTCCCTTCCAAACAACCATTCCCTCCAAATAAACTAGAAGTTTCACCTCCCTCCCACCACAAACAAATGCAAAATTGGTTGAACTCCAACCTATTTCTCCTCTTGCATTCCCAGATCCATGTTGGGAAGATGAAAATCAGAAGACCAGTCAAGGAGAACATCAAGAAGAAGAGCCCAACAGAGAAGAAATAATAGAAAACTTGAAGAGTTGGGCTGCCAAATTTGGGATAGCAAAAATCCCCTTGATGGTGAAGCCAAAAGAGGAAGTTGGAGTTAGAGAACAAGTGGTGGACAAGGCTGATTTTTTAACAGTAGTTGAGGAAAAAAAACTAGCTCCAAATCCCATTGAAGAGGAGAAAATGGATGAGATCAAGTCAATTTTTGCAACAACAGAAGAAGGAAGCATTATTGATACATTTTTTCTTTCATTTGAAGGGGTTGATTTGATTGATGAAGCCATTATGGAGGTAAACAAAACAGGTCCAAATTTTGAACAAGAGGCACAAGAAATTTCATGTTTCTCTCCCACTTCATCTCTCCAAAAATTTGATTTTTTGGATGAGTTCGAATTGACAAGTTTCATGTTTGAGAATGAAGTTGCACATGGTGAAGAAAATGCAGATTTGGAGGTCACCATGTAAGGGGGAAAAGCTTTTTGTAGTGGGACAATGAAGAGTTTGATTCTTTATTAGACTTAGAAGAATGTTTGGATGAGGAGCCAGCTGAAATTACAACATTTTCTTCCTCACCATTCATTCTCCAACATCAAGAGCCCATTTCCACAAAGGATAACATTGAAAAATAGTAGCCTGTGTTTTGTAATGACCTTTTGGAACCAATTTTGGAAGATTTATATCTTCCATGTTCTTCATGGGAAGAGGAAGGGAAGGAGCAAGAGATTTTTACCACTTCTTCCATGCCATTCATTTAGAAAGGTCTACAGGAAGACTCCATTTTTGGAATGGAAATTCAGAGCTATGGGCATATCAAAAGGATCGAGACCATGCCCAATCGTGTACTTGGCTACATTGAAGCCAAAGGAGGAACCAAAACCAGTCATGCCTACTTCAAGGCATGAGGATGAGCATCAGTACCAAGGATCACTATCAATACCTTCAGAGTCTAATGCAGGTCAGCTTGAGGAGGTATTTTCCATTAATGTTGATACCTTGATGATTTGGGTGGAGGACTGACTTATGGTTAGTTTTTCACTCATCCAACCAGCCATGTCCAGTGCTAAGTCAGTTGCATGGCTGCCATTTTTGAGGAAGGGAAGCTATTTCTCCCTGACAGTTACAGGATTTGTTTGAGCTCCCTTTTCTCTTGGTTAGAGTAGTATAGGTAGGTTTTCTTTCATCTGAAGAAGTGCTTGTGCACACTCTGCATATTCCATTTGGAGCATGTATGATTTTTAGTTTTGTACATAGTTTTTTTGGTGTTGTTGTGTTGCTCTTGCATAGTTCATTTCAGTGGCATTTTGGTGAAAAACAACTCCAATTGAGTGGGCTTCAAAGTGGCTCAGAGGTCAAATTTTCATAGTTCAGATAAAAATTGGTTATCAGGCTTGAATCCATGCCCAATGGATGCTTCAAAGGCCACTGATCATTCATCTAGCAGGAAGATGACCCCGAGAGTTGCCAAATTGTTATCCAAAATGAGCCCCTACTTATTTTGGCTAACTTGCCTTCTTTATTTCCTTATTTTTGCTTCAATATCAAATTTTACACATTTCAGAACTCAAAGGTTTCTAGAAATGGCTCCATCGAATAGGATTTTTCCTCCTCACTCCAAATATTTTGAAAGTTATGGCTCGGTGGAGTTTTTTGGGGAAATTTTCCCTTGACAAGCCCGTGGCCAATGAAATGATGCCACGTGGTGGTGGAGGTTGGGATGGTGAGGGAAAGTTGAAATATTTTCCAAAGATTTGGTAGAGGTGCAAAGGGTAAATTTTGGCCCGCAGGCCCATGGAGGAGGATGGAGAAAAGTTTAGAAGGCCCGCGGCCAATGTGGAAGTGACACGTGTCCTTGACAGCGGTGGGAGTCGGAGGCATGGAGGAAACTTTGGTTTTTTTCCAAAGTGATAGAGGCGCAAAGGAAAAAATTGAAGCATGCCCCCACCAAGCAACTAGGAGTGACATGTGTCACTGGGAGAGTGGAGCATGGGGAGAATTTGGGAATTTTTCCCAATGAAAAATCAAAGGGAAAAGGTGAGGTTTGAGCCTTTGTTTCCATCAGCGAATGGGAAAGTGACATGTGGCAACAGAGCAGCGGGGTGTGGGAAATATTTGGGAAATTTTCCCAAATTCAAAAAAGGGAAAAAAATTGAAATTTCAGCTCGTGAACCCATTTTTGCCCTAATTTTGCCATTTTTCCCTAAATTTTCGAGAGGGGCATATCTTTCGCACCAGAGCTTGGATTTTCACGATTTTGGTATCATTGGAAAGCTATTGAAGTCCTGTACATGATGGAATCCTCAATTTTGGTGGATTTTTGTGGAGAAAAATGAAAAAATGCTTTTGGCACAGGAAAAAGAGCAGAACCGACATTCAACCACCAGTTTTTAATGCAGTATGGCTTCCATTCTTCTCCAGCATGGTTGAAAATCTTGGGGAATGAAATTTTAAGGGTACCCATGCCATTTTTATGAATCTTGTCAGTGGTTGAACCTTCATTTCAACTTTCCCACATTTCTCCTTCCTGGACTCTGTTTTTCATCGATATATGTCAATTTTTGGCTCATTTGTAAAGGTTGGATGTTCTTGCTTCTGCAAGCTCTTCTTTTCTCCTTAGCAGGTGGATTTGAAGGAGTTTCAAACCTCCCATGGAGATTGTAACATGTTTTTTTCCTCCTTGCCAATGGAACGTATTGTATCAATTTTGGAACTAAAAATACATGCTTTGTGATTGATTTTCCAATCCTCTCTTGCATTGGTTTGTTTCCTTCTGATCCTTCATTGCATTCTAGTAATTTGTGCATGTTTTTTTGCTGCATCTTCATGATTTGTGTCTATATTTTCAAAGCAAGGAGTTCAGCACTCCTTTGGTGTATCACCTTTCTGTTTTTTCTTAGTTTTGTTTCCATTTCCTTGTTTTTCTCTCAACCCTGTCTCCTTGGTAGTTTTAGAATAGGATTTTGAACTAGAACCTCTGTAAAATTACATGCATACACCTAAATAGAGGAGTAAGAACCAACTTCAATCTGAAGATTTTTCTCACCTTGCAAGGTCCCACACCTTGGAGAAAACTCAATGTTGCGCATTCACACCAGATGAGTTTACCTTAGAAAAGTAGATCCATAACTCATTTGGGGGTGCTGTGAATTTGCACTAACAGGATTTTTAATATTTGATTTTTATTTTGAATCTAGAATGTTTACTTTTTTATTCTTGAGTGAGAAGTTCATAAGTGACATTCTCTTTAGAATCAAATTTTTCCATAATATGATCTTCTTGAATGAGAAGAGAGGACACGATATCAGATTAGGTAAATAAGACTCATTATTATATCTAGAATTAAGGATTAAGATATAGTTCTTTATTTTTTTATGAATATTAATCTAAATGATAAAATAAATAAGCTTATCTTGAAACAATTCACAATTAAATCCATTCAAATGTGCTTTAATATTCTTAATTTTAGCTAGATAATCAACAATATTCTCATCCCCCTTCACGGGATTTGTAAACAATTCTAAAATTAGCTTGATTATCTTGGAAAAATGACTGCCTTCATGCATAGTCTCTAATTGCTTCCAGGAATCAACAAGAGAATCCATATGACCTATAAGCATTAAAAATTCATATTTTATGCTTTGTAATAGGATGGAAAGAGATTCCTATGATCTTTGAGAGAAGGAGATAAGGTTTTCAGATTTTCAAGTCTTCGGTGGGTCATTTTTCCACACCAGTTACAAGATCCCATAGCTTTCTAGCCATGAAATAGGATTTTAACCTTACTCTCCAAATACTATAATTTGTTCCATTTAATAACTGAGATTTATCCATCGAAAAAATAGCATTACTGGCCATTTTAAATGCATAGACAATTATGAAGACAAATACAACTAAAAATGAACCAACTCTTTATAGGAGAGCCAAATAGAGATGAAAAACAAGCTACAATTTTTAGTAGAAATACGCACGTATAACTTGCTAAATAATGAAAAGGACAAGTTGTAGAAGGCCGTAAAGTAAAGATCTAAGATTTACAAATTTTGAAATCCTAGAGACAAAGGAACTTGGAAAACATGTGGAACAAAGAGCCTTAGAAAGAATTGCGGTATGAAGAAAATTTGAAAAAACGTGACACAAGCAATATTTAAAAACCCGTAGTATAAAGAAAATTAAAAGTTACCACAGATCCTCCTGGTGGATGCAAAGTATCCAAAATTTAATTAAAATAGATAACTTATCGGTTCCACAACATAGTTAAAAGAATCCAACAAAAAAACTAAGAATTATTCACCAAAAATAGAAGAAACATGAGGCCAAAACAAGAGGCAACATGTGGAGCTAATTAAAAAAACTAGGGGGCATGTGTCAGATTTCCAAAAAACTTTTCACACAAATGAGCCCAATGGACATGAAGTCTATGGATTTAACTAAAAATGATTTCCTTTCAGATTTCTAAGTAATAACCTGAAATCAAAGACAACAATAGAAAAAATAATCAAATGATGCCACTTGGTGAAAATCTAACGACTAAAAGAAAATATTTGGAAGATTTCCACTAGAATTTTAAGAGATGGCTTCTAGCGGACTTGAAGTCCCCAAAAAGAGCCAAAATTAAAATATATTTCAGGTATGAACAACCAACAAAATCAAAAGACAGGTGTCACAATATCACTTTGGTTAAGCACAAATAGATAATCGACACCGGGAAGGCTAAGAGTATGACACTCACAAAAAAAAATGTACGTGGAGTTTTACTATTGGTTCACATTTCGTAGTGCAACCTAAATGATCAAAACAAAAAATGAACACACGTGGATCCTTCTTAATGGATTGCTTTTCGCAATTCTAACAAAGACTGACAAATGCAAAAACTATGGCTTGTTCACATTAGATAACGAATGCCATGATTAAAAAGGATGACAATTATGAAATGCGAAGAGACTTGAAGAAATTATATTGGCTTGAATTTTACGAGCGACATAAGAAGATAACAAAAGACTAATAATGTGAAATGTGAGGAGACTTGGATTTATTCTATTGGATAAGATTTCACATGTGAAAGAGGAAAGATAACACAAGTCAGACAACATGAAGAGCATGGAATGTCCTTATTGGATTATACTTCGCAAAGACAAAAAATATCTACAAAAAAATTAATAGCGTGAAGCTAGACGGAGCTTAATGATTGGCTCAAGCTTCAAAAATGAAAATATCTATTAAAATATCTGACACAACGACGCTACCTAGACTTATCTTATTGGCTGAAGCTTCACAACAACATAACTTGTAAAAATAAAGATTTTTAATGTTGAGACAGACTTTGAATCATGAAATAATGGTATGTAAATAAAAAATTCTGATCCATAGCCAAAAACAACTACAACAACCATTAAAAGTGCAAAAAACTTAAAAAAACTTGTAGACAATAGATTTAAACTACGAAAGATCAATAACAAGTCATAGAAACATAGATCTATGCACAAAAATACACAAAAATATATAAACATCTAATTAACAAATATTTTACAAATATTTTAGCAGAATCAGAACTTTCCACCTAATTAGCTTGAATTTGATGACATAACAACTAGTGTTTCGTATATCTTAAAATAAAATTCAAGCTTGTTCACTCCGGAAATCAAAAGCATTCAAATTGATCCCGCACATGCATAAACTCTAGTGTTGATACCATGTTAGGAAATGATGGGAAGATATAATTAAAAAATTATAGATCCAAAAATAATTGTCGAAGATTATAGATTATGATGTGCAATTAAATTAACCATAGATTTAGCTGATTATATATTACAGATTACAGAATGTAATAACAAGAGCTGAAATCAAATAATAGTAAAGTAAAGAGATGGGAACACTATATTTATAGTGGGGAAACCTAAAGGAAAAAACCACACTAAGAATAAAGCATTGCTTGTATTAAGAATTTCATATATGCTTTTCCACAACACTTTTACTTCGATCCTCGGTATTCACAGAGATAATTGCAGAACCATTTCTCACAATTTTACGATTCAATAATCTTAATGATTATAACCAAGATATGATAATAATTATATATCTCTATAATGATATATGATTACATTATATCAATCCCGTGAGGGATCATCCTATATATATAAGATGGGCGAAGCGGTCTTACCATTTCAATGCTAGTATGATAATTTTTTAACTTCTCCTTAGGTAACACCTTTATATGACATAAGGAAAGTACTTCCATGATCTTAAGAAAGGAGTTAGTCATCCATGTTAGTGGATTACATGGTAAGATTCCTATAATTATCTTGAGGATGGTTTAGTCATACCCATCAAGCAAATGAAATCATTTTCATGTGTTAATACCCAATATTTGGTCTCCTTATTGTGCCATTACAAGGCTTAGAGTTACGTGTGAGGAGATATTTGTGCCAAGATTAGATTTTGTGGTGAAAGGAAGTTCCATAGGAATTATAGTAGCTTGATAATTTTTCTTCTTCATAACCCATGTTTGTGGGTTAACCTTAAATGTTTACCTTATACTCTGGAATGTTTTGTTCCTGGTCACAAATTTGATTAGAAACATCACCTTATAAAGACAATAAATTTTGGTCAAAGTGATATGGGAAAATTTATAATGTTCCTTAGTCACACTCATGTGTTATTTGAGCATCTCCATTATACCAAATTAAGATAAGGTCAAATTGTGTTGACCCTACTTTTGTACTTGCAAAAAATATCTTGATGAGAAGTACATGGGCTTCGTGATAGGTGTTCCAAGTCAAAATCACCCCTTCACATTGTTTGGATTTTTTAAGCTATAATTTGTAGAATAATGATGGTTAGGAATACCACCCATGGGATAAGAAACTTATTCATGCATACCTCAATTTATGTGTGATGGATAAAATTGTGGCGGTTCTAGCCAAAATTGTGTACTCTTGGATTTAAAAATTTTGGTTTTTAAGAATGGAAGATGAAATTTATGTTTGGATATTATTAGTGTGAGAAAATATAAATAATTATAACACCTGGAATGGATCCTAGAATGAGACGTAACTAACCCACATTGTAACGTATTAGGCATAATGGATTTAGCTATGCTTCCGTAAAGGTTACACTTTTTAAGTAATAAGACCAATGCTTTGTTAGGAAATAAGGGATAAAATATGTGGGATAATCCCTCACAGTAATCGCAACAAATGAGAAAATGATATGCAGAAATTATTACAGATCTCAAATAAAATAACACAACACAAAGAGACAAAGATTTAACATGGTTCACCCAATTTGGGCTACATCCACCAAGAATCACTTGCTCATATTTTATTACAAGCCACCACTCTCTCAATACAATACCTATATCTGTTTGGAGCTATGCTCAACAAACTCTACAGAATTCATAGCTGAATTCAAAGCACATCTGCAATGTTTTTCATTATATCCTACCATATGCATAAAACCATATAAGTAGGAAACTGCTTAAGCAATTTTACAATACCGTGGGTATCAAAACCATGGGCCAAAACTAGCCCAAAAACCTATGGGTCAAAAATCTCACCCATATGAGAAGAGCACATTTCCCAATATGTCGGTGCATTTTTTTAGGCCAAAAAAACAATTTATGCCCAAAAGTGTACAATACTCTTAGTGTATAGTCTTCAACACTTTCACACATGAAAACAGGCTCCACAACCTAACATGCTTTCTCATGAGACAATTGTAATTTTAGTATGTTGGTTTTTTGAAAGGTAATTATTGGCATGAAGTTTCTATTGGTTATTGCATATATTATTCATTGTTGCATAACATGATTGTGTTTTGTAAAAAAATCAGTTTTTTAGTTATATTTTGTGTGGTAAAATAGTGGGCATGACACACACCGTAGAAACTAAAATTGGAACAAAACAATTATTAGATCATACTTTTACAAATTATATATGTATGGATCTTGAAGCGATTAACCTAGAACTTAGTGTCACAATGCCTTATTAATTTAGATTTATATCACTCAATTGGTTTCTATATTTCTAATTATTTGAATCTTTCATAGTGTTTTGTGTTGTGTCATTGAGATATTTGGTCATTGATGTTGACTATTTGACTTTTGTTGACTTTAGTACATGAACATACTTCTTGGTCCAAATCATTGTATGGTATGATCCCAAGCCATATGGTCATGTCCCATTTTCTTTTGTCTCTCTTAAACTGATTAGGATTGTTTGTTACTCTTTTTAGTTTCATGCCCTATGTTTTAAGTCAACATTACATGCTATTATGTTTAGATTTCAAAATAAAGGAGTCCTATACATACAAGTTGTTTATGAGAATTTAACATCTAATAATCACCTATCTATACATGTGCTAGCTAGAAATAACATAATGTTATAGAACCTTTGATGATCACGTCATAGGGGAAATTACTAATTCTCAAGTGTTCTAAATTCTACATACAAGGGTTTCAATTAAGGGACTTAGTTATGTTGCTATCAATGTTGATGCATTAGGGAAATCTTGGGTCAATGAATTAATTGCATATACACATGCATGTACACTAGGAGAACTACATGAAGGTTGAAATATATTAGTGATTTGTTTAAATCACACATGGTGACTCATCGAAGTCACCCAAATCAATCACATAACATTGTTTTTGTTATCTAATGTATGTTTGAAGTGTTTTGCCTAAATCTAAGTTTTTGTAAGTATAAGTAGAAATTTAAGGGTTATAAAAATATGAAGATCTTGAGGCATGACATAGGAGAAGGTGAAGTGATATAGAAATACCTAGAATTAAACTAGTTGTAGGATCAAAGCGTATAGAAGAGGGCCATAGTGGATCGATATATAATACATACATGTATTATCTAATTTATTCTCATTTAGGAAGATAATCAATTATTAGTCACATTCAAGGATTTGCACACATCTTAGGTTCAACGAGGAAGCAATCATAAATCCATCTCGAACCAACTCATTCATCTCTCAAACAATAATTATACTCCTAATTTCTTCACCAATTTATCATTCTCACAATTCTCTAGTTTCCATTATGTAAATATATTATATGTAATTTGAATTTCTCATTTAATTCCTATAACATCTTTATTCTTATTGTATTTAATTAAATAATAATATTTAATTAATTTAAGGTTTAAACGTGGTGAACCCACTCTTTTTCTTAGTTTGGTTTAGGTTTCCTATCCTAGCTAGGTCTTTGTTTGCACACCCTAGCTACCTAAGATTTTTCCCTTTATCATTGATTGTGTGGATGTCCTTTTAGGGTTAGATACCCTTTTACGTATTAATGTATTATGATATATCTATTTATTTGCAAGATATATGAGATACTATCCCTTTAACTAGTTCCATTACCCTTATGAGATTACAAGAAAGGATTTATCCACATCATACCCTAGAGTTATTTATGATGAGAACCTATAAGTTGAAATTTTCCCTATTTTCACCTAATAGGAGTGGAGGTTAAAATAATATTTATTTTATATGACTCCTAATTCTTATCCTCATGAATTTTTGATGATATATTTGGTCCTTTGAATCCTATTATCCACCAAACTAAGTTAGAGGAACCTCATACCTCCCATCATATAGATTTTTCATTGTCTTTTGAATAAGTACTTGAGACTAGCTTTATCAATACCGATGAGCCATATTTTTATAAAAATATTTTTGAATGTGTGGGTGTTTATCTTGATAATTGGTATAGTGATTGTGTGAACCCTTTAATAAAACCTACAATTGTTACCCTTGACCATGTTTCACATGATGATTGTATGAATGGTTATAATAACATGGTAATGCTTTTGTTATAGTGATTTTGAGTGGGAGAGTGATTTTGAAATCTTCTATTGATTGTAAGGAAGGGGACGTGGATGAAGGAGTCAGATTGGGAGCGAGAAGATGAGAATGGAAAGGAAAATCATAGTGAAGGTTCCAAGACCATGTGGGCATGCATGATATCTAAAAAAATTCCAAGAACATAAAAATAACCATCGCTAGAGGACAAATCAAGCATCATATCTTAGGTAAAGAACATCACTTTAATATACTAGATGTGATTATTGAGAAAGCTTTGCAGAGAAATAAGTTAGCTCTAATAGGAAAATTTCATGGGCCATGAACCAAATGTTGACATCATAAGAAGATGGGCCTTCAGAAAATGGAACCCTCATGGGAACATGGACATTTCATTAATGACTAAAGGATTTTTCCTCATTCAGTTTAATCTACTGGAGGATTGTACTCATGCACTGGTGGATGGACCATGGTTCTTAGGGAACATGGGTATTTTTCTAAAGAGATGGACTCCTACATTTGATCCTGACAAGGAAAACATAAATCTCATGCCTTTATGGATAAATCTCCTTGGTTTACCTCTCGAGTTTTGGGAGGAATAAGTCTTAACAATCATAGTAGAGTTTTTAGGATCCCTATTAGATTTTGATGGAACTACCAAAGAAAAAATGAGATTATCTTCTCGCTAGGATTTTTGTAAATATAGACATGGAAAGAAAAATACCGATGATATCACTATACACTCTAAGTTGGGTAGCTGGAAGCAGATGATTGAATATGAAACATCTATTCCTAGGTGCAAAAAATGCAACAAATTGGGACATAATGTTAAAGATTTCCCAAAAACCATTATTATTGGATACATAAGGGAGCCTGAAAGAAGAATGAAATGGCATGAGAAGTTAAGCGAGAGAAAGGACCAAATAGAAAATGCTAGAAAAGGTAGCGTTCATGAAATCAGAAATAAACTTGAAACAAACCAACATGTGGACATGGAAAACCCTTTTGCATGTCTGGAATCCTAGGAGCAAGAAACCATGGAGGAAGGGGAATTTCTTGAGCATAATCATATTAAGAAACTTCTTTCACCATACATATAAAGTGAAGAAAAGGATATCGAGATTGAGACAACACAAGAGGAAACTAAAGATCAACATGAACAGAAAGACAAAGAGGCTCAAGAAGATAGAGATGAGCCTAAGGAACTCGATTCATGAAAATATAAGGTATTTTTCAAAGCAGATTTTGAAACAAGAGACAAAAAAAATACAGAGGAAGCTAATGAGCAGGAAATAACGGCATGCCGTGGATTATGCATGGAGGATCACCCTTATATTAAAAGCTCAAAGAAATGGAAACTCCCATTAAAGGAAAAATCAAGAATCAAGAATCCTTATCCCAAAAGATTCCTAAACACTCTAAAGAAGATGTAGGAGGTTGCACCATAAGAGGGAAAACATCAAACAAAGAGCAAAAAAAACAAAAACATAGAAAAATAAATAGTAGCAGGAGGAAATCAATATTGGACAAAAAGGGCCAAAAAAACCTTATAAGATTTACATAAGAGGCCTTAATTGAAAATATAAAAAGTAAGTGCAATATTGTCCTTGTTATTTCCCTTGTTTGGTTTTTGTTGGTTTTGAATCGTAGTTTTTCCGGTTTTGTGTTGGTTTTATGATGTATGTTCTAGTTGTGTTTGATATGTAGTTTAGTTTTGAGTCATGAAATTTACATGGTCATATTTGGATTGGAGATCCTTATTGTAACAAGGTAGGGCCCTTGCCAAAACCCTCCTTTTAGCAAATATAAAAAAATGCTCGTGTTATAAAACCTAATAATTGTGAATGGGATTATTTCTCTTCGTCTACTCTTTCTCTTATGATGATGATAATGTTTCAATTGATATGAATATTAATTTTATTGATGAAATAATTGATGTTTATCCTTATTTCTCGATAATGACATGAAAAATGATAATGTGGATGAATGTAAAAAAACAAATTAATGTTCTCTTACCTCTTATCCTATAGATGATATGAAAATCCAAGTATTATTAATTTAAAATAATAATGATATTCCTATTTTTTCCTTATTTTCCTTATGAATGTAAAAATTATATATCTACTTGTGTCTTTTCCCATTCTCTTACAACCGATAAGATTTGAAAATTACTATTATATATTCTATTCTGTTATAACAATTGAACGTATCAATGTAGATCCTCCTATTCCTAATTATATTTAAACATATGTTACTATTTTTATTGTGTTCATTGAAAATGAATTAATTTATTTGAAAAATATTTATATTTATAAGTGAGAGAGGAATTGGGAAGTGAGGCTATAGAAAATTTGAATCTGTTTGAGTGGGAAAATCATGGCAAAGAGTTTTGACCGAGTGAGACTGGGAGGAGGGTGAGATTCACATGGGTGAAAAGATCGACACCGCAAAAAGGTACGTAAAGGTCCCATCTTGTGGGTGGGACTTTTTAAAAAATGGAGGGTTAAAAATAGATTGATATGTGCCATATTTTGTATTTATACTCGAGATAGATTCCTTTCGCCTCCTTTAATAAATCTTAAAACTAATAAGGGACAATGGACGCAAAAAAATTAATTTGAAATTAATCCAATGATGGGGTCAATTGGTACAATCATGTAAAATGAAAATGTATCATGTTTGGAGAGTAAACCAAGACACTAACTAAGGGAGATTTTGAGAAAGGAAAAATAGAGGTGATAGTAGAACAAATTGATATATTATCATAAACCATTTCTTTGAAAATTAAAATTTTGAATGGTAAAAACAATTTACTAATTGAAAAGGTGAAAACTCTTCAAATGATGACTCAAAAGGTAGTTTGATACCGAAGAAACAATATAAGGATGAATTTATATTAATTGTTATAGAAAAAAATAGGAATAATAGATCTATTACTACCTCAATGATGTGATTAACAGCTTTTTTTCATGAAAGGTTTAGTAAATCCTCTGGTGAGAAATATAGACGTATCTATGGAAAAGATAGATGTGGAAGAAGGAAGGATAAATTTGGAAGAGAAAAAAAAAAAGAGGTTACTTTTATAACCAGATGCTATTATATAGTTGTTCAAAAGTTATAGAAGAAGTTACTAAAAATACCGAGAATAAAAGGCATCCAAGTAATCAAGAGGAGTTGTTCAAACTCCTCAAATGGGTATTATGTAAACATAGTATTTGACTATTATTAAGGGATTGATATAGTAATCCCGTTGGTGGATCAATTCTTCTCAGATGGAAACAATAGTATGATGGTTGATACATGGGAAAAACATGAGGAAAGGGAATTAATCTAGGTCTAGACAAGAGAAATTTCAAAAACACTAGTATAAATCCTATGAGAGTCGTGACTCTGAAGGGAAAAAGGAAGGATAAATAAAAATATTCCTTGAAGAACAAAAATCGAATACATTGATGATGGATCATAGAAGAAACTAGATGCAAAACGTTTTAAGAAAAAACATAACCCTCATAAATGAATGTGATTTCTTGAATATTTGGGGAATTAATAATCCTTCAAAATGTAGAATTATAAATATCTTAAGAATAATAATAATATTTATGTGATGGTGTTAAGAAACTAAAATGAGTGGAACAAACTTTTTGAATATTAGACATTCCTTCCGGAAAGGTTCGAAAGGAGCAGATGTGAGTTCTATGGGGATTCAAGAAGGTTGGTTGTTATTTGGGATCCTAATTTCATTAAGGGTACTCCTCTTCTTTGCAAGGACAATCATTTATCTTTTCTCGATGAAAGACTTAAAAAAGAAAAAAGTGTGGATTTTTTCTAATATTTATGCTCCTAATAATCTGTTTAGAGAGAAAGAATTTGTGGAATCAAATATCTTCTTTCCACAATATTATCTCTAATTCTCGTTGGATGGCGATGGGGTATTTTAATACTCCTCTTACCCCTATAGAAAATAAAGAGGTTTAATGGATTACACAGATAGTATGGAGGAATTTAATAAATTTATTTATGTTAATGATTTAATGGATGTTGATCTTAAATGGATTAAATCTACTTGGATTAATAGAAGAGCTAGTAATCAGCTTATTCAAGCTATATTATATAGAATTATGGTCTCTATGGATTGATTTTATATGGATATTTTCTTATTCACTCTACATTGTATTGGTTGTGATCATGATCATCTTTTTTTATTTGAAATATTAAGATATAAGTAGGATTCCTTTTAAATTTGAAAAAAGTGGCTGATTTGGTCAAGGGTCTGGAATATAAAAGTTTAGAGTGGATAAAAAGTTAATGAATATTAAAATAAATATTAAATCATAGAATAAAAAGTGTTTTGGAACATTTTAATTGTTAAGGAAAAGTAGGGAAATTAATTGATGGAGATTCAAAATGTTATGGAAAGACTTGGGGAGAATAGTGATATCATGGAAAAGGAAAAATAAATTCTTTTAGATTACCACTCCTTTTTATCTAAAGAATATACCTTTTGGATAAACGATAAATTGGTTAAAGGAGGGAGACAAGAATACTAAGTTTTCTCATATCTCTACTTTGAAAAGGAGGAGTATTAATAGAATCAGAATTATTAAGAAGTAAGATGCCTCATTGTTAGACACAAATGATGACATTAATGAAGAGGTTGTTTCCTTTATTAAGGATATCTGGACCCATTGAATCCTCAACATAAAGGTAATGAAGGTATGTTTTTGTATAGTATTTTGAATATTGTCTCTGGGTAAGATAACCATTTTATTTCTTAAATACCTTCTAAGGAAGAGATTGATTTTTCGGGAAGTCTATAAATCCAAATAAGTCTCTTGGTCCTAATGGTTTTCCTCTTTCGCTTTTTCCCATATTTTTGGGAAATTATTAAGGAAGATGTTTATAAAGTAGATAAGGAATTATTTTCTAATAAAAATATGTTGGAGGATGTTAATTACACTTTCATTGCCTTAATTCTTAAAGCCTCAAATGTTATGGAATTTGCCAATTTTTGTCCCATAAGCCTATTTAATAATAGTTACAAAATTTTCA
Source organism: Taxus wallichiana var. yunnanensis (assembly GCA_018340775.1). Taxonomy (NCBI): domain Eukaryota; kingdom Viridiplantae; phylum Streptophyta; class Pinopsida; order Cupressales; family Taxaceae; genus Taxus; species Taxus wallichiana. Next base: position 243,829,098 of record CM031243.1, on the reverse strand, counting down.
CAAAAATTATGGCTCTAAGGCTCCAATTGATCATGCCTTATCTAATTTTGTATTGAAAAGGTGGATTTTTCATGGGAAGACAAATTCAGGATGGTATTATCACTATTCAAGAAACTATTCACTCCATTAAGCAAGGGAAAAAGAGGCTATGATCATTAAGTGGAAATGGATAAAGCTTATGATAGGGTCTCTTGGAGTTTTCTTGACAAAGTGTTGATAGATTTGGTTTTGATGATTCTTTTAGATAGATGGTTAAGTATTGTATCTCCACAACCCACTTTTCCATGTTGATCACCGACACTCTTGTTGGTTTTTTTCCAAGTACTAGGGTCCTTAGACAAGAAGATCCTCTTTCCCCATTTTTGTTCATATTGACAGTTAAATCCTTAAGTAGATCTCTTGATATGGGTGCTCAAAATAAAATCATAATGGGTATATCTCTAGGGATGGATTGTGAAAATGTGCTTCACCAACATTTTTTTGATGATAATATTCTTATTAGGGAAGGTACTATTCCAAAAGTGTATAGTTTCAAAAGAATTTTGAAAGATTACAAAAAAAGACCCATCTTCTTCATTAATAATTCTTTTCAGAGGAACATGAAATTTGAAAAGATATTGGAATGTGATTTTAAAATTATGTCTTCTACTTACCTCTTAGTATGAAAAATCATAAAGTTTTTTAATGAAACTTTCTAATTGACAAATTTAATAGGAATTTAGTGGGTGGAAAGATGACTTTCTCTCTCAAGCCGAGAAAAAGTTACCTTATTGAAACATTCCCTATAAATTCTTCCTATATATAATGTATTTTTGCATTTTTGGCTAAAGTGGATGATAATATTGAGAGAATCCAAAAAGGAAGGGTTCATTTTAAAACCCCCCTCCAAAAAATTATTATAGAATTGGTGGAGAATCTAATGAAAAGGAAATTCAAATGGTTAGTGAATGTAGGAAATCGGGGTTTCGCGACGGTGGAAAATACATGTGTTTTGAAAGTTCTTGGTGATGGGAACCTTTTTCCCTGATTCTCGTTAATGGTTAACAAGTACAAAATGTCACCGGATGACATTTACAAAATTTTACAAAATGAAAACAGAAATGCATTACTAGAGGCGGCAACAAGAATAAGTGTTATTGAACGAAAACAATTATATGTGTTAGCCGATAACAAGAAAAGTGTTATCGACTGGTAGAAGTTAAATAAGTTATCCGCCAATAACAAATAAATGTTGACACAGAGGTTTTCATCTAGTAACATAGAGGGTTTTATCCGTTTAACACAACATGTGTTCCCATCTCGGTAGTAAATCGGTATGTTGCATAAATGTTGCCGGCAGTAGCAGAAAAATCCATGCATGTTACCGTTCTCTGTAACAAAAAAAAACTCACCATATATATATATATATATATATATATATATATATATATATATATATATATATTATCGGTTGGTAAAAAAATACTCCTACATTGATTTCCATCTATCTCTCCTCATGCCACATCACACATGTCTTCAACCTCATTCTACGGGCCATGCCCCACCACCATTTCCTTTCCTATATATATATACCCATCCCCACTCATTTTTCCCATTTTCACTTGCAGGTTTCTCTGAGAGATTTTTCAAAGCTCCAGCCTCAAGCCTTTAGATTTCTCATCCACTTCATTCTTCCAAGTATTATAGCCTCTAGTCTTCTTGTCTACTTTCATATTTGTTATAAAATTATCCTATATAGGTATCTGCCATTTTCTAGCCTCTTTTTAAAATAATAATGACACCTAGAAAGAATACCATTAAAATAACTTCATATGTTTTTCAAAACAAATTGTACCCATGATTAGCTATTACAACTACTAGATGATCCTCAAATAATCAGTCAATCTAAATGGATTGGTAGCTTAGGGTTCCATGGACTCATTTACATGCCCTAGTATCAGACAGAACACAAGTTATTAAATAATTTAATGCAAGCCTATAATAGTTTTGATGAAACTTTTACTGTTGTGTTACCATCCCACCAATTTGTCATGAGAATAACACCTGATGATATTCATCATCTAACAGGCCTACCCCATCAAAATGAAATTCCTATAACCACCAAAGATGTTATACCTGATGAGAAAAATAATTTTTAGAGTCTCATTATGATCTATCTATTGATACTAAGGTTAATAATCCCCGTAAGAGAGTGATTAACACACAATCTATCAAATATCCCTTTCTCCACGGCAATGGTAGAATTTTTCTAGTCCAAGCATCATGTTATAGGGAAGATACACTAACATTAATCAGTGGGCATTGTACTACCTTCTCCAAACCCTTGCGGTGTTAGATTTGATTGGTGCAAATTTCTTTCAAAAAGGATTCGTGTTGACCTTGTGAGAGCCAAATTGAATCATGTTGCAATTATTTCTTGTTCTTGTTATGTTCTTGCTTTATATTATGATGGTTTTTACAGAATGAAATCAACATGTGTTCCAACAACTTTACACAAGAAGATGGATAAACATGGAATTCCTATGGACCAACAGATGGTGAGTATTTTGTTTTAAAATCATCTAATCTTATTCTTGATTCTTTTCAAAGACATTCATTTTAAAATCAATTCTTAAAGACTTAATAATATATAATCTTTAATTTTGTAACTCTATTTTGAATAGGTCAAAGCAAGCAAAACAATGGAATACCATAATGTGGTTGTTTGTGCACATAACCTGCTTTAGCTCGAGGGGTGCAGTGATAAAAATATAAATGATGTCACCATGAGTGATGAATCTTTGGTTGTCACTAGGATAACACCATCCAAATAGATGCACAATTCTATGTATTCTTCTCGGTCCACAATGTGTAATGAGAATGCACATTTCCGATGTATAGAAAATCTAGGTTTTAATATATAATAATGCTATTGCATAATTGTTTTAGTTTTATTAAATTATTTTCTGAGAATAATTATAATCTAAATGTATGATTCTTGACAATGGTATTTCACTATCCTAATGTGTAGCCTTCTCTCGGCTTATCAATAACTCCCAAACACATGATGTTTTCTGTAGACTTGGTGGCGGTGTAGACACTACATACATAGCTGAGCACAAAGAGATTCATTTGCACCATTTTTCACCTAGGCCATTTAATTTTTGGTACTAATTAATAAATAGTGAATTGAATTTTATTTATATTATTCTTTCTTTTAGGAATTTATCATTCTTTGTAATTTATTTTTGCTAAATTCGGGTTTTACAGTGCCACCACACCCCTTTAACCCAGTGCCATGGTATGTTGATTACGAAAACATTCACAATGTAAGAAATCTCTATTTATTTCATTCTTATTAATATTAAGTTCTTACTCTTCGGTTGTTTATCTTCGTTATTACAAGAATCAACATACTGCATAAGATGTTTTCAAAGTATTGATGCTTGCAGATCTTTTGCAAATGCAATCTAAATTTCAACCCATAGTCACGGCCACACCCACTGCTCCACCTCAGTGCTCAAGGAGTACATCAGTCTGACATCCCCTTCCACCTTCATCTTATGGTAGGGGAAGAGGATTATTTTTCTAGATTGAGAAGAGGGACATAGAATTTCACAACATCTGAGTTCCCCAATTTTTTAGTTGGCATCATGCAAAGTGCCATAGGAACTTTAGTTTTAAATAATATTGATATGGATGAGGAGTATCTTGGCTTTGATAGCCTTTATGACATGGCATTGAAAGGGAATAATTATGAAGAGATCACTCAATATACATGTAAGGAGATCCATATGACATCCTCTTGATTATCCTTCCTCGGGTGTGCAAAACATTTTGGATGATGATGCGAAGATAAAATTTTCATTAGACATCCTTGTGTCAGATAATGCTACAACCCTTGTCACGGAAAATTTTCTCACTGACATTAAGGAGCTGAAGATTTGGGAGATCAGAGCGAAATCTCTAATAAAATAAATTAATGATAGATATCATAATTTTGAAAATAGAGAAAGACTTTTTTAATTATTAAAAATGAACCGGTGACGATTGATGCTTTACTTGCTCAAGAAAAATATGGTCAAGCAGTCACCAATAATATTTACAATAGGGACAAAGTTTTGAGTATAATGCTTAATAGATTGGATAATTTGAATGCTAAGGCGCAGTCTTACTACAACAAGTGGAATAGAGACAAGAAACTTGTCACTATTGCTAATACAAAGAAAGACTTGGCCATGTAAGCTCTAATTGTTTTTATTTTATTATATATATAGTTGTTTTTATCTACTTCTAAATAATAATTATTATATTTTAATTGCATTCAAAATACCAAACTTTGAAGACAGAGGTGCAGGTGTTAGATGAGCACCTAAAAAAGCAAGAGAGAGTGTCTGGGGAAATTGGTTTTAAAGAAAAACGTGTTCTGTTAAACAAAGAAGAAAAAAATAATTTGTGGAGGATTATAAAGGAGAATGGAATGGATCTAGATATTATTTTGAAGAAAAAAATGATGAGGATCCTTCTCTCCTTTCAGCAGGAGATGCAACTCGCGAAGATAGAGAAAATTTAGAAAATATTAATGCAGCTACAAAAGAATTAGTAGACTTTGGTGTGATAAAAGATAGTTTGAATGTTGTCAATGTTATGGAATCTATTGAAGGACAAGGGTCCGAATGAACTTGAATTATAAATGTTGATGAATGATGTAAATAGTTGTATTTGACAAATGAAATTTGAAACTATTATCTTTATGTGAAATTGTCGATATTTTTATTTCTCTCATGCTTGTTGTTGAATGAAAACTTTATTATTTTATCTTTTTTTCAATCTTGTACAATGTACAATTGATGAATAGTATACATGGATTATGGAATCTAGATTTACATTGTTCAATTTGGTTTCAAACATGTATGAACTCAATAATTAAAACTTGGATGTGCATGTTCATGTTGTTTTCGATCTTGATAGTTGATTCATCATGTAAATATTATCTCCAATAATCATGATGGGATATAGAGTTAGACTGTTATGTTTTTTATTAATCCTAATAATCACGATAACATATATGGATTATAATATATTTGTGAATAATTGTGCTGTGGAATTGATAGTGAGAAATCAAATATTGAACATACTTTATTAGTAATAAACATTAATTTTATTGCATCATCCAAGTTTGCATATTGCACAAATATGAACTATCTACCATATTGTAACACTCGAACCGATGTTACTTCCTCCCGAGCATTCAAGTGTTGATATATGATTTCTTCGTAAAAGGATTCTTTGCAATTGAAGATCTTTGAGTGAGTCGAATATGATTGGACTCTTTTATTTCTTTCATTTTGCACCTGAGTTTAATCTGATCTCGGAATGAATTGTGGATTTATCCATCTATAAGACCTAGCCTTGGATCAGTGGCATTGATCCAAGAGATGCTTTAAGTTTATTCGGGATGAACAAAAATTATAGACCTTACGCAGGTTGCAAGGTCTGAATGCGTTGAATAAGCTATTCCGGAGTCTAACTCAGGCTGATCGTGTTAAATGAATTGGTTCCCGATATCGTAATATCAGGAAGGTCTTGATCGTGGGCCAGGTAATAAATTCAGATACATTTATTCAACTAGCTTATTGGCAGTGCTGGAGTGAATCCTTTTCGTGAATGTATATCTGTAGGTTCTTATTCTGAACATTCTAAATGTTAGACCTAAACTGGATTTATTAAGGTTAATAACCTATGGGTTGGATTAGTGTTAATCTAACCTAGCCCTAAGCTATAAGCTAAAAGTTCCTAAAGTTAGCAACCTAGCGCTAAGGAGGTTAGACTAAGTATCATCTTAAATCCTAACCTATGTTTCTAACCTAACAAATGTTAGTGGAGGAAGGGGACCTATGAAGGGGTGCGAGCCATGGGCGGTAGTTTCTATGGCATTAAATGAAGGAGATAAGCATGAAGGACAAGGAATTAGTGGAGGTTTCAAACGGCTAGTGAAAGCCGACGTGGCAGAGTCGCCAAACCTAGAAATGGTCTTTGATTTGTTTTTATCCATCGCCAACTATGGCGGTCGGTGGCAATGGAGATTGAGCGGGAATTTTGGAGTTAATACAATTAATGAACTCGGTCTTCGAGCTCGGATTTCTCGGGAAGACATGTAAAATGGAAAACTGGTAGTTTGTTTGGTTTTCATGCGCTCCGGTTTTCTCTCTGTTTGATCACTGGTTCTTTGCACCAGTCTACTTGGTGTTGCATGGCAAATATGAGAGTAACTAGCTCTTTTCTCTGTCAAGGAAAGTTTATAAGGCATGGAAATAACAAATTATTGTTGTTGAATCTAACGTGGAAAAAGAGGAGAAGGCTCGAGCTCTTTCAGTGGTCTTCTTGGATTTTTAAGCAACATTACCAGGCATGTTAGGCCCTAACTTTTAAAAATCTTGCTTTCTTTCAAATGATTTCATTAGAACAACTCTGTTCAGATGATTTTTGGGATCATTTGGTTTTTATGGTAGCTTTGTGTGATTTAGTTGCTGTATCTTCTTACTGGCTCGATTTTTCAAGTGAACCCTTGATGGGTGTGCATTTTGTTTTGAACGGATGTACTATCTTGCTGTGTTTTGCATTCCGGTTAGATTTTGTAGAAATGTTTGCAAGGAAAATTTACGAATTCGGCTCTGTAGGAGTCCATGAATTGTTTTCTTGTTTGATTCGAGACTTGATCGATACCTTCTTTATTTCCACTTGTTGAAAATGATACTGTTGGATTTCTTGAATATACGGTATATACGACTTCTTTAAAAGTTTTGTCGTGAGTAATATATGTTATGGTTGTTGAATCTTGTTGGATCTTGCTATAATACTTAAGTTACTTCTGATTGGATAACTTGCTGTGTTTATAGTATTTGAATGCGACTTTGTAGAAGTTTTCCCCCCTTGTGTTGCAATTATGGGATTTAACCCGTTGATAGTTTGCAATATATTTATATATATACGAAATGACTCTGTGGAGTCCTTGGAATGTTTCGTATATTATGGACTTCTGTAGAAGTCATATATGTGAATACTATTAGTTTGATTCAGTTGGAGTCCTTGAGGGGTAACTGGTAATATGACTTCTGTTGCCTTGTTATGAATACTTTCACTTAGCAATGAATTTCGTGGTACAGACTCAGTTGGAGTTCTTTTTATGTTTTGTCTTCTGCTTAAGCTTAGAGCGAATACTGTTGTTATGGATTCAGTTGAAGTCCTTGATATGAAACCAGTGTTTCTGCTTCTGTATAAGCTTGGTTGTGAATACTTATTATTATTGGCTCTGTTGGAATCCTATATATATATATATATATATATATCTTGTATTTTGGCTTCTGTAGAAGTTAGTCGTGAATGCCATACATTTCTACTTCTGAAGGAGTTCAGATGTGAATACGGTATGTTATTGTTTTGGTTGGAATTCTTGAATTTGATATGTATCTTGTATCTTTCTACTTCTGTAGAAGTTTATTTGAAGAATACCACATGGGTAAGACTCCTTTTTAATCTTGGAGGCGTATATTATGTTTTCTCTTCTGAATAATCTCAGTTGTGAATACTGTTGTTATGGAATTAGTTGGAATCCTTGATATGTAACTGGTGTTTCTACTTCTATGTAAGCCCAGTTGTGATTACGGTCGATATTGACTCAGTGAGAGTCCTTGAAAGGTATCTAGTATTTTAAACTTCTGTCAAGCTTGGTTATGAATGCTGTTGTTTTATTATGAATACTAAATGATATCGACTTTGATGGAGTCACTGAAAAGTAATTTATGTTGTAACTTCTGTAGAAGTTTTTGCTGTGAGTACTTTTAGGATCCTTGATTTGTTGTCATATGAATTCAACTTCAATTTAAACCTTTAATATAAGTATTGGTTGAATTTGGCACTGTTGGAGCCCATGATATGTTGTGTGTTGGCTCGATTCTCGATTTTTGTCCTTGCTGTGTTTTAGTAGGGATTAGATTGAACTGTATGTTGATGAGAGTTTTGACTCAGTGGGATTGTTCTTGTGTTTGAGCATGATTACGTCTTCTGTTAGCGTGAATATCTAGTCGTGTGCTTGACTGAAGTAAAGAGCTATTAACTATACCTTGACAAGCGATGGCGTTGGATATTTTCTCATTTGTTGAATAATATGGAAGGTTATGTGGAGTCTATTTGATGGATTATTCATCACTGCCTTGTCACGAGCTCTTGTGTTGTTCGATAAATTCTGAGTAATTTTTATGTGTATTTTGACAAGCGTAGTTCTTCTGTGGTCTCATTGGCTTAGTCACAGGTGTATAATGTGATTGCATTACTCTTAAGTGGACAGTACAGTCATGAGCATGTTTGGAAGGGACATCTGAATGTCTCGGTTTCTTTCTCTTCTACTGTAAAGTATATGTTGATAAATTTATATTTAATTGTTGGATTTGTAAAACATACTGATGGATTCATGAATTGTTAGGATATTCATTTTGTTGAATATAATGGCCTGTTGGATGTTGTTGTCCTTGGGATTCAGATGGATAGTTGTTTTAGATGCATTTGTTCTTCTTGGTCACTAACATTTATGAAGAAATACATGAAAAGTATCTAGGACTATTTAGTGACTATAATACGAGTTACGCGTTATAGTCATGTTTGAATTACAAAAGGGCATAGTCTGAAGTATGTTTTCATGTTTGGTGAAATGATTTCATTTAAACAGGTTGTTTAATGAAAACAATTGGTGGATTGCAATTGTTTTAAGAGTTAGTGCTTATCATGCTCAGTTCATCGAACTGACCCGTGTTGACAATTTTTGCAGATGGTTGCCGTAAGTGGTAAAAGCACGTAGATCTGATAGGATGTTCAGATTGTTTAATTTGGTTTTATGATGAATTACAGCTTGATTCTCTGAATGTACTACTAGAAGAAAGATGTTCTTTTGCTGTTGAGTATTGTATCAAGTATGTTGAATGCATAAAATGTATTTGATTAGCTTGAAAGGAATGAAAAGAGATATTTGTTACTTATGTGTTTGTATTCGTATCTTGATGGTTTGACCTTCTTCGGTTTGAATGATCTTGAGAGCATTATTATTATTGTATAAAGTGGAGACTTTTGTGATTATCTAAGTAAGCTTGCAAGGTTATGTGACTGAATACTTATGATTGTTTAGTAGTTCTATTATGTTCTATTTATAGCTAAATTGGAACTTAGATCATTGTCTTTCGGGAAGCTAGGGTTAAAATAAACCTGAGCAGGAAGCTAAACGAGCTGAATAAATTATTACTTCCTAGTCTTGATCTAAGTCAAGACAACGTTTAATTGGATTCTTAATCACTATATCTCGATACTAATAAGTAAGATATAAATTCAGTTATGAGAACTGATATAAACCTAAAAAGGGTTTGGTTAGCAATCTCATGTGAAGGTTGAGGGTTATTGTCCAATTTCGTTGATTTAGAATTATGTATATTCTATGAACTCCTTGAAGGGACCTCTAGTCTTAATAACTTCTCTTGTGTAAAGGGTTTTACTATGAAAGGTAATTCTAAGGTGAGGAACCCAGGGATTGGGAAAGACTAACCTTAAGGGAGCGTCTTATAGTATAATTTTTAACTCAACGTATGTAACACTTATTAATAAGTAGATCTTTTGAGGTGGATTTAAAGGTTGATGCTGCACAAGTCAGCTGCGAGGGTTTGTACCTTGAGAAGATTAGGATCTTCTCGAAGATACAACAATGCGGTGACTGAGTGACTTATGACACCCTTTGCATTGATCGTTAAGATTTACACCTTAAACTCGAACAAGTTACTCTGGGACTGATTAGGAATGTGGTCACGTTATAAGGCTGCCCTAGGAGACTCGGGGTATCTTGACACACTGGATTAACTAGGGTTGACCCAGTATGTCAGCGTATCCCTAGTCCTCGGGAGCATCCCTATAACGTTGTCATCTTACTAATCCGTTCCTGAGTGAATAACTTGGGACAGGAGAGTCTGACAGAAGTCAGTATAAGACATTCTACATAACATAGGAATGGGGTGAAGGACGTATTCCAGATTGACGAGTATGCCGTCAAGGAATACGAGACATAAGCGGTATGTTTCAAATCTTTGGCCAAAGTATCGCAAGCTGCTGATTGCGTTGTCCTAAGTCACCTAGTCTAAGGGATGAGATGCCGATGAATAATGGTAACAATTATTCAGATAGGTTCCTTGGATAGAGCATTCTGAATCCTAGATTAGGGAAGAGAACCGCAAGAGTGATGTGTTAAATAAAAACGCCAACTCTTAATACTCATGAATAGATCGGTAGATTACCGAGTCATGGAATGAATAGATCGGAGGTACTCCGAGTCATTACAGCTGCATATGGTTATTTGTTATGAGAATGGTTGTTTTGATTTGTGAGTTCTAAATTATGTATTTAGAACCAGGAAGCATTGTCAAAAAAAAAAAAAAATTACTTGTTCTAATGTATAAAAATGAGGATGTTACATCTTGGTATCAGAGCTGAAGGTTGCAGCTCTTGGACCTATTGTGTCCATAATCTGATAAAAACCTGAATTTTCTTGTAACAGAAAATGGTTAGAACAAGGGGGAACGTTGCGAATAATGCTCCACCTGAAGGAGGGGTGGCAACAACCCAAAAACTTGATGAGATCCTTGCTTGCCCTGTTGGACACAAGAGATCGTTTAGCTGTACTTGAACAGTAGGTGATGGGAAATGAGGAGGATGAAGAAGCTGGTAATAACAATCAGCAACCTCCTGAGGACAACCCCGATTTGGGTGTTGATATTAATGTTGGAAATGCACTGTCAACCAGAAAACAAAAAGGCCGGGTTGGCGGAGAACTCACTAATGATATAAAAGGATAAGCCCACCTAAGTATGATGGCACCACATTAGGAGATGGAGCTGAGAATTGGCTCAGTGAAATGGAGAAGTACTTTGCAATAAGAAACTTCTCAGAGGAAACCAAAGCTATTTGGGGAGCCTATCAGCTTTCCCACGAAGCATCTTCGTGGTGGGATAGCCGTAAAGCAGAGCTAAATATTGATGAGACCAATATTACTTGGGATCAATTTAAGGGCTATTTTAGGCAACGATGGCTGCCACAACTTTTCTATGATCAGAAAATGACAGAATTCTAGAACTTAGCTCAAGGGAAGCTAGCAGTGGCCGAATCTTTGGGAGCGGTTTACAAAACTCCTCAAGTATGTACCATGAGTATCAAGCGGCGAGAAGTTCAGAATATGGAAATTCATCATGGGATTGAATCCCGTGATAGGGGGAGAGGTCGATGTTCACAGTCCAACCACTATGGAAGGAGTTGTTGAAAAGGCCATAAGACAAGAACAGAAATTAAAGGCTATTTCTGCTCATAAAGAGGAAGTGCGGAAGAAGATTGCAAACCCTTCTTCAACCTCTCTTGCACCCAAAAAGGGACCATGGAAAAAGTTTGGAAACAAAAGTAAGTTTCCAGGGGATAATAGTAAGAAAGCAGTAGCAAATAAGCCTGCTGGAAATGTAAGGGATAATTTTGCCAAAAATTATAACAATGGGCAGAAGCCCTATGGAGGACAACGTGATAATTACAAGGCTGGAGGCAATTTTGAGCCTAAAAAGGGACCTGTAGGAGGCTGCTACAATTGTGGCAAAGACCACTACGCAAATCAGTGCCCTTTGAAGAAGGATGATCATAATCAGCAACATAAGATACATGCTGCAGTAGAGACAAGCAAGCTGAAAAGCAAGTGACACCTATAGAAGTTCGGGTAAGTTATTTGGCATACCTGTCACTATTCTTTTTGATACAGGAGCTACTGAATGTTTTATTTCTAATAAACTTGCTTCTAAACTTAAGAGAAAAGATGGAAAAATGGATAAATCTTGGACTGTATAGTATGGTAATAACTCTGTTCATACAGTGAGTATGTGTCTTTTTGGGGCAGTCCTTGACTTACCTAACTTTTCCATGGAAGTTGACCTCTATGTTACACCTTTGGGGTCTTACGACATTGTCATTGGTGTCAATTGGTTAGCTGAACATAAAGCAAAAGTAGACTGCTATGAAAAGAATATAAGATGTTTAGATGATCATTTGAAACAACGAGAGATTCAAGGGTTAAATGGGAAATTTCAGTTAGAAAGCGTCATCGGCTATGCAGCTTAAAAAGGCTAAAAACAAAGGATGTACCCTTTATGCAGTAAAGATATCTGAATTTTCAGAAGAAGATGGTGATTCCATGAAACGATTTCCCTCTGCTACAAAGTTTGGGGATGTTTTCGGAGGAATTACAAGGTTACCACCCAGAGAGGAATTTGACTTCACCATGAAATCAAACCAGGAGCGGAACCTATTTCAAAGCACCTTATCGGATGACTACTATAGAGTTAGTCGAGCTTAAGGCACAATTGCAAGAACTTTTGTCTAAAGGTTTGATTAGACCAAGTGTTTCACCTTAGGGAGCGCTGTAATATTTGTGAAAAGAAGGATGGAACACTTAGGTATGTGTATTGATTATCGGATGTTGAATAAAGCAACAATCAAGAAACAGATATCCACTTCCGAGGATCGGCGATCTATTTGATCGGATCGTGGGGCAGCGGTTTATTCTAAGATAGATCTTTGATCTGGTTATCATCGATTAAGGATTAGAAGAAGATATTCATAAAACAGCTTTCCGAACAAGTACGGACATTATGAATTCACGGTTCTACCCTTTGGATTAACTAATGCACCCATGACTTTTATGAACTTAATGAATAATATTTTCAAGAATATTTGGACAAGTTTGTACTTGTATTCTTGGACGATATTCTCATTTATTCTAAAAGTGTTGAGGAGCACAATGAGCATTTGAAGATAGTTTTGGGGATTTTGAGAAAAGAAAGTTGTATGGTAAGTTATCCAAATGTTCTTTCTTTGATTGAAGTTCACTATTTGGGTCATGTCATTAGTAAAGGAAGGAATTCTTTGTAGATCCTTCAAAAATAGTGGCAATAAGCTGAGTGGCTGCACCAAAGAATGTGCATGAAGTAAGAAGCTTCATGGGTCTTGCTTTGGTTCTTATAGAAAATTTGTTAAGGATTTTTCTAAAAGTTGCACCGATAACTTCATTGCAGAAGAAGGATAAGAAATTTATTTGGAATGATAAGTGCGAAGCGGCTTTCAAAAGTCTGAAAATCCAGTTGACTTCCGCACCTATATTAGCTGTACCAGACCCTAATGGGAGCTTTATTGTTGTAACGGATGCTTCTGGGGAAGGCCTTGGAGGTGTTTTGTTACAAAATGATCAAGTCATAGCATATGAAAGTAGAAAACTTAAGTTACATGAGCTGAATTATGCTCCTCATGATTTGGAGCTTGCTGCCATTGTTCATGCGCTTCAAGTCTGGAGACACTATTTACTTGGGAAACCTTTTGAGTTGAAAACTGATCACTTAGGACTGAAATATATTTTCACTCAGCCTAATCTAAATGCCAGACAGAGAAGGTGGTTAGAATTTTTATCACAATATGATTTTGATATTAGCTACATCAAAGGGAAGGAGAATAGAGTAGCAGATGCTCTAAGTCGTAGGAGGCACATTTCTGCTCTTATAACATTAAGAACTCAGTTTAAGGATGAGGTAAAAAGTGCCTCAGAATCTGATATTTACTTTCAGCAAGTAAAAGCAGCGCTTGCTGCAGAACCTAATGATGAAAGGTATAAAGGTTTTCATTTTGATAATGAAGGAATCTTGCGTTATGAAAACAGGGTATACGTACCTATGCTGAATGATTTGAGAAAGAAGTTGTTAGTTGAATTTCATAATTCACCTTTCTCTGGACACCCGGGTATCACAAAAATGCTTGCTGATCTGAAACAACAATACTTTTGGAAAGGTATGAAAAAGGATGTCATTGAATTTGTAACTCATTGTCTGGAATGTCAGTGGGTTAAGGCTAGAACATATGCACCCTGTTGGACTGTTATATCCTCATAGCATACCATGAGTACAAATGGCAAGTAATAAGCATGGACTTTGTACAAGGGTTACCTATGTCCAGGAATAAACATGATGTTATCTGGTAGTTGTAGATAAACTAACTAAGGTAGCTCATTTCATCGCTTTGGAAATCTAAAGGATGATTCACCGGTGTTGGCCAAAAGATTCGTACACGAAATTTTCAGATTGCATGGTGTACCAGAATTGATTATATCGCGGGGATCCTAGAAATGACGTCAAGTTTTGGAAAACACTTAATACAGCTCTTGGAATGAAACTAAACTTGATTCTGCATATCATCCAGGAAACGGATGGAAAAGCGAGAGAGGTAAATCAAGTGTTGGAAGACATGTTGCGAATGTATTGCATGGATCAACAGTATAAATGGGAAGAGTATCTTCCATTAGTTGAATTCGCATACAACAACACTTATCACTCATCTCTTAAAATGGCACCATTTGAAGCACTTTATGGAAGAAAGTGCAGAACCCCTATTAGTTGGGATAGTGTTGAGGATAGAGTGGTAATTGGACCAGAGATCCTCACTGAAATGGAACAGCAAGTTAAGCTGATTCGTGAACGATTAAAGGAAGCAGCGGATAGGCAGAAGAGCTATGCTGACCTTAAGCGGGTTGATCGAAGGTTTGAGCTTGGTGAGAAGGTTTTTCTTCGTGTTAAACCTAGAAAGAGTTCTATAACTTTTGGCAAGGCTGCCAAGTTGTCACCTCGTTACGTGGGACCTTTCGAAATTGTCGAAATAATCAATCCTGTAGCTTATCGATTAGCATTACCACCTGCTTTATCTCGCATGCATGATGTTTTCCATATTTCTTTGCTTAAGAAATACGTTTCAGATCTGTCACATGTTTTAAATTGGAATTCCTTGCAGGTCCAAGACCCAGGAATAATCGTGGTTAAACCCACATGAGTCGTTGGAAACTCACCAATTGCATTTGAGAAATCGTGAAATACAGCAATGTAAGGTCCAGTGGGACCAGTTTAACGAAGAAAGTGCAACTTGGGAAAATCTGGAAGAGATGAAAATTGCTTTTCCTTTTCTTTTTCAACAGGATGAAATCTGTTGACAAAACATTTTTTTACATGAACTTATCTTTTTCAAGTTTATATGAAAGCCAGATTGAGGCAAACATTATTAAGTCTGAATAAAATGTATTGTGACATTGATTTATGGAACTATTCAAGTTGGAAATAGTCGCATTGTTTTGTGAACTAATAAATTGGTTGACCTGAAGGTTAATCGAATATGTAATCATCGGGATGATGAATCTTTTAGGAGGGAAGCATGTAACACTCTGAACTGTTGTTACTTCCTCCTGAGCATTCAAGTGTTGATATATGATTTCTTCTGTAAAAGGATGTGTTCCTTTGATTGTGAAGTCATGCTTGATATGTATTGTATCTTCTTTGCAATTGAAGATCTTTGACTGAGTCGGAATATGATTGGACTCTTTTATTTCTTTCATTTTGCACCTGAGTTTAATCTGATCTCGGAATGAATTGTGGATTTATCCATCTATAAGACCGACCTTGGATCGGTGGCATTGATCAAGAGATGCTTTAAGTTTATTTGGGATGAACAAAAATTATAGACCTTTGCGAGTTTGAGGTGCGAATGCGTTGAATAAGCTATTCCAGAGTCTAACTCAGGCTGATCGTGTTAAATGAATTGGTTCCCGATATCGTAATATCAGGAAGGTCTTGATCGTGGGCCAGGTAATAAATTCAGATACATTTATTCAACTAGCTTATTGGCAGTGCTGGAGTGAATCCTTTTCGTGAATGTATATCTGTAGGTTCTTATTCTGAACATTTTAAATGTTAGACCTAAACTGGATTTATTAAGGTTAATAACCTAAACCTAAACTATAACCTATGGGTTAGGTTAGTGCTAACCTAGGCCTAAGCTATAAACTAATGTTCTAAAGTTAGTGACCTAGCGCTAAGGAGGTTAGACTAAGTATCATCTTAAATCCTAACCTATGCTTCTAACCTAACAAATGTTAGTGGAGGAAGGGGACCTATGAAGGGGTGCGAGCCATGGGCGGTAGTTTCTATGGCATTAAATGGGATGGATAAGTATGAAGGACAAGGAATTAGCGGAGGTTTCAAAATGGCTAGTGAAAGCCGGCGTGGAGTCGTCAAGTCTAGAAATGGTCTTTGATTTGTTTTTATCCATCGCCAACTATGGCGGTCGGTGGCAATGGAGATTGAGCGGGAATTTTGGAGTTAATACAATTAATGAACTCGGTCTTGAGCTCGGATTTCTCGGGAAGACATGCAAAATGGAAAGCGGTAGTTTGTTTGGTTTTCATGCGCTCGGTTTTCTCTGTTTGATCTTGGTTCTTTTTTGATCTACTTGGTGTTGCATGGAAAATATGAGAGTAACTAGCTCTTTTCTCTATCAAGGAAAGTTTATAAGGCATGGAAATAACAAATTATTGTTGTTGAATCTAACGTGGAAAAAGAGGAGAAGGCTCGAGCTCTTTCAGTGGTCTTCTTCGGATTTTTAAGCAACATTACCAGGCATGTTAGGCCCTAACTTTTAAAAATCTTGCTTTCTTTCAAATGATTTCATTAGAACAACTCTGTTCAGATGATTTTGGGATCCAGTTGGTTTTTATGGTAGCTTTGTGTGAATTAGTTGTTGTATCTTCTTACTGGCTCGATTTTTCAAGTGAACCCTTGATGGGTGTGCATTTTGTTTTGAACGGATGTACTATCTTGCTGTGTTTTGCATTCCGGTTAGATTTTGTAGAAATGTTTGCAAGGAAAATTTATGAATTCGGCTCTGTAGGAGTCCATGAATTGTTTTCTTGTTTGATTCAGACTTCAGTCGATACCTTGCTATTTCCACTTGTTGAAAATGATACTGTTGGATTTCTTGAATGTACAGTATATACGACTTCTTTAAAAGTTTTGTCGTGAGTAATATATGTTATGGTTGTTGAATCTTGTTGGATCTTGCTATAATACTTAAGTTACTTCTGATTGGATAACTTGCTGTGTTTATAGTATTTGAATGCGACTTTGTAGAAGTTTCCCCCCTTGTGTTGCAATTATGGGATTTAATCCGTTGATAGTTTGCAATATATTTATATATATACGAAATGACTCTGTGGAGTCCTTGGAATGTTTCGTATATTTTGGACTTCTGTAGAAGTCATAAATGTGAATACTATTAGTTTGATTCAGTTGGAGTCCTTGAGGGGTAACTAGTAATACGACTTCTGTTGCCTTGTTATGAATACTTTCGCTTAGCAATGAATTTCGTTGGTACAGACTCAGTTGGAGTTCTTTTTATGTTTCGTCTTCTGCTTAAGCTTAGAGTGAATACTGTTGTTATGGATTCAGTTGAAGTCCTTGATATGAAACCAGTGTTTCTGCTTCTGTATAAGCCTGGTTGTGAATACTTATTGTTATTGGCTCTGTTGGAATCCTTATATATATATATATATATATATATCTTGTATTTTGGCTTCTGTAGAAGTTAGTCGTGAATGCCATACATGTTTCTACTTCTGAAGGAGTTCAGATGTGAATACGGTATGTTATTGTTTTGGTTGGAATTCTTGAATTTGATATGTATCTTGTATCTTTCTACTTCTGTAGAAGTTTATTTGAAGAATACCACATGGGTAAGACTCCTTTTTAATCCTGGAGGCGTATATTATGTTTTCTCTTCTGAATAATCTCAGTTGTGAATACTATTGTTATGGAATCAGTTGGAATCCTTGATATGTAACTGGTGTTTCTACTTCTGTGTAAGCCCAGTTGTGATTACGGTCGATATTGACTCAGTGAGAGTCCTTGAAAGGTATCTAGTATTTTAAACTTCTGTCAAGCTTGGTTATGAATGTTGTTGTTTTATTATGAATACTAAATGTTATCGACTTCGATGGAGTCACTGAAAAGTAATTTATGTTGTAACTTCTGTAGAAGTTTTTGCTGTGAGTACTTTTAGGATCCTTGATTTGTTGTCATATGAATTCAACTTCAATTTAAACCTTTAATATAAGTATTGGTTGAATTTGGCACTGTTGGAGCCCATGATATGTTGTGTGTTGGCTCGATTCTTGATTTTTGTCCTTGCTGTGTTTTAGTAGGGATTAGATTGAACTGTATGTTGATGAGAGTTTCGACTCAGTGGGATTGTTCTTGTGTTTGAGCATGATTACATCTTCTGTTAGCGTGAATATCTAGTCGTGTGCTTGACTGAAGTAAAGAGCTATTAACTGTACCTTGACAAGCGATGGCGTTGGATATTTTCTCATTTGTTGAATAATATGGAAGGTTATGTGGAGTCTATTTGATGGATTATTCATCACTGCCTTGTCACGAGAGCTACTATGTTGTTCGATAAGATTCTGAGGCAATTTTTATATGTGTATTTTGTGTTGTAGTTCTTCCTGTGGTCTCGACTGGCTTAGTCGCAGGTGTATAATGTGATTGCATTACTCTTAAGTGGACGGTACAGTCATGAGCATGTTTGGAAGGGACATCTGAATGTCTCGGTTTCTTTCTCTTCTGCTGTAAAGTATATGTTGATAAATTTATATTTAATTGTTGGATTTGTAAAACATACTGATGGATTCATGAATTGTTAGGATATTCATTTTGTTGAATATAATGGCCTGTCGGATGTTTGTTGTCCTTGGGATTCAGATGGATAGTTGTTTTAGATGCATTTGTTCTTCTTGGTCACTAACATTTATGAAGAAATATATGAAAAGTATCTAGGACTATTTAGTAACTATAATATGAGTTACGCGTTATAGTCATGTTTGAATTACAAAGGAGCATAGTCTGAAATATGTTTACATGTTTGGTGAAATGATTTCATTTAAACAGGTTGTTTAATGAAAACAATTGGTGGATTGCAATTGTTTTAAGAGTTAGTGCTTATCATGCTCAGTTCATCGAACTGACCCGTGTTGACAATTTTTGCAGATGGTTGCCGTAAGTGGTAAAAGCACGCAGATCTGATAGGATGTTCAGATTGTTTAATTTGGTTTTATGATGAATTACAGCTTGATTCTCTGAATGTACTACTTGAAGAAAGATGTTCTTTTCTGTTGAGTATTGTATCAAATATGTTGAATGCATAAAATGTATTTGATTAGCTTGAAAGGAATGAAAAGAGATATTTGTTACTTATGTGTTTGTATTCGTATCTTGATGGTTTGACCTTCTTCGGTTTGAATGATCTTGAGAGCATTATTATTATTGTATAATTTGGAGACTTTTGTGATTATCTAAGTATACTTGCAAGATTATGTAACTGAATACTTATGATTGTTTAGTAGTTCTAGTATGTTCTATCTAAAGCTAAATTGGAATTTAGATCATTGTCTTTCTGGAAGCTAGGGTTAAAATAAACCTGAGCAGGAAGCTAAACGAGCTGAATAAATTATTACTTCCTAGTCTTGATCTAAGTCAAGACAACGTTTAATTGGATTCTTAATCACTATATCTCGATACTAATAAGTAAGATATAAATTCAGTTATGAGAACTGATATAAACCTAAAAAGGGTTTGGTTAGCAATCTCATGTGAAGGTTGAGGGTTATTGTCCAATTTCGTTGATTTAGAATTATGTATATTCTATGAACTCCTTGAAGGGACCTCTAGTCTTAATAACTTCTCTTGTGTAAAGGGTTTTACTATGAAAGGTAATTCTAAGGTGAGGAACCCAGGGATTGGGAAAGACTAACCTTAAGGGAGCGTCTTATAGTATAATTTTAACTCAACGTATGTAACACTTATTAATAAGTAGATCTTTTGAGGTGGATTTAAAGGTTGGCTGGCACAAGTCAACTGCAGGGTTGTACCTTCGAGAAGATTAGGATCTTCTCGAAGATACAACAATGCAGGTGACTTATGGCGACACCCTTTGCATTGATCATTAAGATTTACACCTTAAACTCGAACAAGTTACTCTGGGACTGATTAGGAATGTGGTCACGTTATAAGGCTGCCCTAGGAGACTCGGGGTATCTTGACACACTGGATTAACTAGGGTTGACCCAGTATGTCAGCGTATCCCTAGTCCTCGGGAGCATCCCTATAACGTTGTCATCTTACTAATCTATTCCTGAGTGAATAACTTGGGACAGGAGAGTCTGACAGAAGTCAGTATAAGACATTCTACATAACATAGGAATGGGGTGAAGGACGTATTCAGATTGACGAGTATGCCGTCAAGGAATACGAGACATAAGCAGTATGTTTCAAATCTTTGGCCAAAGTATCGCAAGTTGTTGATTGCGTTGTCCTAAGTCACCTAGTCTAAGGGATGAGATGCCGATGAATAATGGTAACAATTATTCAGATAGGTTCCTTGGACAGAGCATTCTGAATCCCAGATTAGGGAAGAGAACCGCAAGAGTGATGTGTTAAATAAAAATGCCAACTCTTAATACTCATGAATAGATCGGTAGATTAGATTGCGAGTCATGGAATGAATAGATCGGAGGTACTCGAGTCATTTGATTGCATATGGTTATCTGTTATGAGAATGGTTGTTTTGATTTGTGAGTTCTAAATTATGTATTTAGAACCGGGAAGCATTTATAAAAAAAAAAAAAAATTTACTTGTTCTAATGTATAAAAATGACCTTAATGGTCCTTCATAACTTCTTATATCTATTGTAGTTTCATGTATAGTAGAGTCCAAGTCAATTTCACCATTATTAGAGACTTCATTATTCACTATCGATTAATTACTCTGCACTCTTCAAGATATGTCCATGTAGCTAGTTCTCTTTCATATGGAAATGTGTCCACCCCATATCTTGAAACATAAATTCTCAAACAAGTTTCCAAATTCTTGTCCAATCTATTGCTAACTTTTGATTTCACAAATGTAAGTGCACTAAATACCCTTTCATCTTAAAAAAACTCAAGAATCATTATCTGTATGAGTTCATATAGTTTGAAGTATTCACTTATATTTTCTCTCAGAATGCTATTCGATACATATTTCTCCACAATAGTGTGATAGCTCCCATTTATGTTGGGTCAACAATAGACTTATATTGATCAGACATTGTATATGTAAAATGTTGTGACTATGATATGAGTAATTTTTTATCTAATATACCATTTAATTCCCTTCCATCAACATCTGAATATTTGCAAAACTACTCCATAAGTGCTAGTCATGGATTTCCTAAAGTTTGTAGCTCTTTGTTCTTCATCAATCATCAAATTCTAGAAAATGGGATTTACAACTCCCATGGCCTCAAGCAGATCACTATTTTTAAAATGCTCTTTAACCTCTCAATATAATGTTTCATATATCTTCATCAATTTTTACATGTATCGTAAAGCTGTAGAATCAAAAGGAGAGCTTGTGACTAGTACTTCCTTAAGTTCAAAACCTACAATATAATGATTTCTATATAAAGTGTGCATTGGAATATCTTTTCCATCAACATAAATACAAAGATGACCGCTGATATTGAACTTTAAATATCTATTGGGATCATTTGTATCTATCAAAACCTTGAAGTTGTTGAAAATTGGCTTCTGAATCATAGTCTTGGGTGCAATATAAGGTATCCAAAATCATACATACTTGTCTCCATAATTTTATAAAATCAACAATGTATATGGATTTTTCCTCAAAGCATGCTTTACCAATCTATTTATTTCCTTCAACAACGGTGGAAAAATACTACATTAAGTTAATAATGTCTCTAAATTTGTCAAGCGATAAAATAGATCGTAGCCTTGTCCACTTCTCTTCAATGCTTGAACATATACCCTACTAACGACATGCATTCCTCAAAAATCCTGCAAGATGGTTCCTACAATGATATCCATCTTGTGTCAACATATTTAACCTATGTTTTACCATTTTTTAATCCAACAGAAAATATCGAAACAATAAAAATATTTTTGGACTGCTTGACATATATGCATGTAATTCCTGTATCATCTCCTCCACTTTAGCAGCATTTTCAAAATTACCTACAATATTGGAATCCAGATTCATTCGGTGAGCCATATAGTGAATAGGTATCATGTAAGGGGCTACAATTGTTTGCAAATGAATACAAAGTCCATTTTTGTGACCTTGCATGACAGATGTGCCATCAGCTCCTACACAAATCAGATTTTCATAGATTGATTGATCATCCATACCAATTATTTCCTTTAAAATTTTAATAACAAGTTTGTAGAGGTTCTTAGCATTGCAGTTCTCCATCATTTTGTGCATAACTAGTAGATGATTTTCCCTGAAATGGTTATTGAAATTGAAATTGTAGACATGCATGCATACCCAAGATGTATTGTCTACTATTATAACCTCATCAATTGACAATGTGATAAAATTTTCATTTTTTACCTTTTCTCTCAAATCAGTGATTTCAATTTCTCCCATACACTTTTTCATTTCCCATGCACTGGTATCTGACTAGTGTGTGGTTGGAATATTTAGAAACCCGTTAGATTGAAAAAATATCTTATAATCAATTAAATCTGAAATTGGTTTTCCTTCTTTAAAATGTGAAATATTTTTATGAATTAAATGAGTTTTCACGAAAACTTACATCGAGTGAGATTTTTCAAATTTATCCTTTATTGTTCCACCTTTCTCAAATAGGTCTTGAAGATGTTTATGATGATGTTTATGATTATTTTCATATTTTACAACATATCTTATATCTAAACAATCTTCCTCAGTTTTCCATCTAGCTATTTTTATAATTGTTGCATCATCTTACTTTTTAGACTCATATGCATTCCCACAATGCTTTTCATAGTGTCCAACTTCAATTACATTTTGTGATAGTTTCCTAGTTTCCAACTACATATAGTACATCTACATTTTGTAGGAGTATCAATACTATTTTATGGTTCAATAGGTTCAATGAATGGATATTTTGTTGACCATTCAAATGTATAAGTCCACTTCCCACTCTTATGTTTCTGATGTGTGTTTCTGGAATGTTTATAGAAATTTGAGTTGGATGGGAAATGCAATTATTAGTACAATCAATTTGAATTGAATTACTCTGCTGATTGGGAATTTCATCTGGAGTAAGGTCATTGCTAATGTTTTCTACATTTGAAATAAATTGGTTTACTTACAACATCCCTAAGTAAATAAAAAAAGATAATTTTATCATAGTAAGAGTCAAAAGTACCTCTTGTCACTGGGGTAACTATTGGCTAACTGAAATATTTTGAATGTCCATATCGTGTTTTATTTTTCCTTTAGTTATTTTCTCATTTGTAATAGGGGTCATCGAATGTGTGATTTTGAAGTCTACACATGTGACAAAATATTGAAGTTTAAAATGCGATGGTAATACAACTTCAAAATTTAACAATGACACAAAAGAACGACAACAAAAATGAACAAGAGAACGAAAAAGTAGGTTGTCAAATGAAAACACAAAACAATAGCACCGGATAATAACACATATAACTTTTACTATCCGGTAACACATATAAGTGTTATCAGACGGTAAGACATATAAGTGTTACCAAAAGGGAACACATATAAGTGTTCCTGAATGGTAACACATATAACTATTACCAACTGTAGCGTATTGTTATTATTGTTCAACATTACACATTTACCTTGTCACCCAACATTGAAAATTTTGATTTTTGGATGATAACATAAATACGATATCATCCGCCAACACACAAAAATGATAGTTTACAGACAGAGTTCTATTTTTGTCTTACTTGTTGATTCTTTCACTTATTCCTGAATCCTTCAACTTTTTGTCTTATACTTTCATATTTTTCACATGCTTATAATGTAAATAGTATGACTATATTATGGAGAATTAATCATATATATAGTAGAATGTTATAACATAATGGAGAATATACTAAGATTGGTCATACCTTAGTGGAAACACTAAGGTGAAATTATATTCAAATTTTTTTGCACCGTAAAATTTTGGCGAATGCGCTACCTTATGATGCAGACGAAATTCTCCAAATTCAAAATTTAAAATTCCTAATATTTTCCTATTCATGAATATTTTCCCCTAAAATTTACCCGAGGGTAATTCACCCTACCAACCAGGGAAGAAGGGGAAGCACAGAAAATTTTTACATGACACTAGGGGAAGTGACAAATGGTGCGCATAGGGAAGGTCTCCCTGCTGACTAAGAAAAATTGGTAGTGTATTGTAGCACAAAATGGCATGGCATAACACTGAAGAGTTTGGTAGAGAAGATCACACACATTACCAAGTCACATTGATCAGGTCCCCTAGCAACTAGATTGTATAAGGTGAAGAGGGATTGATTACACTAGCGACTAGACAAAGGCGTGATAGTGCATGTATAGGAAAATCACCTTGAGGGAAACCATGTTGTATATAGAGTGACTATAATATAGGGTGACTGATGAGTGGGAAAGGAGTATAAGTGATGAGCTTGAATTAGATGGGGGCCTATTTGGACATGCAACAAATAAAGATTAAAGGATAGAGGAGAGATATGACATGTGAGGGGGTGACTAACACCAAGGAAGAGATTCATATAGTTCAAGATAATTTTTGTTTTATGTGTTTTTGTGAGTTTTCAAATTGTATTTGAATGTATTAAGACTTGGTGTGATTATTTTATAGACATGTTACAACCATTATGCAATTATAGTGCAAACGTAGGAGTTATGCTCATTCCTTGTTGATTTGGATTTAATTGACTTGTATATAACTAATGGGGACATGTTTTCATGGATGTAGTGTCTATTGTTGGTCATGTTATGACACATGTTCTCATCCTTCATGTATTGTTTACGTTATGAGATGACAACCTAAGATAGAGTTGATATAGCGAGAGGGGTTGTTTTATATCATCTGGATAGAGTATGTTGACATCGATAAATTAGTGTTGATGGCTCAATATAAGAGCAAGAGTTTTTGAAACAATCATATATGACACATTAAGGAGATTGATAAGTCTCTAATTGTTGATATGTTGATATCCCCAAACTTAGGAATACAATTGATATTACCTTATTAATAAGATACCAAAAGAATGAAATAGATGTTTAATTTTTCCTCTTAACTAAGGAGAATTGGCATTTGGGTTTCTAGAAGGAGGAGTAAATATGATCGGGGGACGGTAAGAGAGTAGGAGGGATAGGTTCCCTAGGTGTTGTCTGCTCATAAAGTGTCATGTACGGTGTTTCTCGAGAAAAGAGGATGGTATTTTGGGCTAGATCGATCCGTACAAAAAAAGTAGTGGTAGCTAAGTTTTTACGGTTGGAGAATCTCTACGGATGACATTACTAGTTGGTGTGAAAAGTAATGGGGGCGAGATTTGAGTTAGGTTTTAGGCCAAAGGGTTCTTCCTGGTCCTCTTCAGAAGTGTGGCTCAGAAAGAGGAAACCCTTCTTTGGTGAGAGTGGTTGTTCATTGACGATGGGATACTTATTCAAGAGTGGACATCAAACTTTGATCCGAATGAGGTGGAAATGGAAGAGCTTCAGATCTGAGTTCGACTCTATGCTCTCCCTATCGAGTATTGGAACCCCTGCATTCTCGCTAAAATTTATGGAACCCTAGGGAAGATTGTTAGGATCGATCCATGGACTCTAAAAGGTGATCTCACCACATATGCTAGGGTTTGTGTATCGGTGAACTATGTGAACCCTCTTCCAAAATCAATCTTCATTAACACTCAAGAAGGAACTTGGGTACAACAAGTGGAGTATGAAAATATTTTCTTCAGATGCTTCAAATTCCAACAATTAGGGACTTTGAGATGGGATTGTAGATCCCATTTATTCATTTGCGGTGATAGGTAAGAAGGTTCCTACAGAGCCTCTAGCGGTCAATGGTGAGTCTGAAGGGAAGAAAGGATCCCTTTCCCCTCCTGCTCATGGTTATGACGAGATCAAGAAAAGGTAAAGAGAAGGAGTTCACTCCTAATTCACTATTGTTGGAAACTATTAGGCTTATTACTGAGAATCTAATCATCTGCGCTCATTAATAAAGGAGGGTATTGAAGCAAGGCATGGTGATTCGGTGGAGGTTTTTGATTGCTGGTGCATCGATAGAGACTAGGTCTGGGAGGTTCTATTAGACTGGGAGGAAGAGGAAGTGGGAGGAGGAGATTATATGAATTCCTAGGAAGTTGTCAAAGGTCCCTGTTCTATTATCGAGACGTTAATCTTAAGCCCCTCTAATTGTGGAAAGGATTGATTTGGGTAGCCGAGAAAGCGAATGTAAGACCCCCATTTAGGAGGTGGCGTGGTAGAAAGATGGCCATCAAATTTTTTATAAACTGTAAGTAGGAGGTAAAGTCCCCCAAAGAAAACATGAATATTGTATTGTGGAATATCGGGGGCATGAATGCCCACGATAAACAAAATGTCTTGATTAGGTGCTTATCTATCGAACAAATTACATATATTTTTTGCTTTCAAGAAACTATTTTTTTGGATACGAGTGTCTTTCTATTTGGGTTAAGAAATAGAAGGGCTAGAAAGGATATTTTTTTGATGTTAATGGGGCCTTAGGTGGTCTAGGGATTTTTTGGCTTTCTAGTAGGGTGGAGGTAACAACCCTAGGTTCTACAACTAATAGTCAATGGTGTTGTGTGGTGGTCAAGAACTCGATAAGATCTTCCTCCTATGTAATATTTATGGGCCTTTAAGTATTTATCAAAAAAGAGCTCTTTGGGATATGTTGTTCGAATATTTGGTCTCCATCGAGATGAGTGGTGGTCCTCACTAGATATTTGAATGCTATTCTTTCAGATACATAATAAGGTGGGTGATATAAAAGCAATCCACAATATAGCGTGACTTCTATTCTTTTGTATAGGATTCCAAACTTTTATACATTCTCCCAAACAGTGGATGGTTGACATGGTCAAATAGACGGCTTGGTCTAGGTCGTATCTCGGTCAGATTGGATAGATTTTTGGCTATTCTTGTTTGTCTATAGGTGGGTGTTCTTATGGATAGAAAAGTACTTCCTTGGTTGGGTCCGATCATCTACAAATTCTTCTTATTATTTCTATTGATTTGGCTCCTAGGAATTCGATCTTCAAATTTGAAGCTATGTGGATGAAAGATCATTATTTTAAGGAGATGGTAGAGAAGTGGTGGTTGTCCTTTGTTGTGAAAGGTAAAAGAATGTTCATTCTGGATAAGAAGTTAGATTTGTTGAAAAAATAAATTTTGGCCTGGAATAAATCCACTTTCAAGAATATTTTCCAATAAAAAGTGAGAGTGGAGGCGACTCTTAAGGTTTTGAATGAAAATGTGTTTAGAGTAGGTATGGATCAGGAGGCCTACCTACTTGAAAAATATCTCTTATCAGAATTAAACGATCTGCTCCAGAAGGAAGAGATTTTCTAGAGGCAGAAATATAGAGAGGTTTGGCTGAAAGAAGGAGATAAGAACTCCAAGTATTTTCATTCTTGATCAAACAAAGGCATAACTCCAACTATATTTCAAAAATTCAAGATGGTCAGGGTAATTGGTTGGTTGGGCAGAAAAAAATAAGGAAAGAGGTTGTCAATTTCTTCACTTCCTTTCTTAGAGGAGAAGAACAATCCACCTTCCTCCAACAACAAGTGTTGTTGGAAAAAATTTCAATGGTGGTCATGGATGAGGAGATTGGAAGGATAATGGCTCCCTTTTTCAGTGGAAGAAGTGCACAATGTAGTGTTTTCTATGGAAAGAGAGAAAGCTCCTGGGCTGAATGGTTTTTTGGAACCCTTTTTAAGACTTCTGGGATGTAACCATAGAAGAAGTTTGGTTAGCTATTGAAGAATCAAGGGCCACAAGTAATATTATTCGCGAGATAAATCATACTTTCATTTTTATTTTTCCCAAGAATCTTCCAGCCAAATCAATGGATGTGTTTAGACTTGTATCCTGTGTATCTTTGCTTAACTAAAATAATGATCTAGTGGCCTAAAAGGGGACACTAGGGTATTAATGTTAATCTAATTAGGAGGACTAAAATGTTGTAGTAAATAAACTAAAAACAATATGGAATAAATGCAAGTAAATTATTCTAAGTGAAATGAAACCCTAATATGTAATAGAAAGGAAATAAATGGCTTAGCTAATTGGAAGTGACTGTCGCAGGTTGTCGCAGATCTGGAAATGAAATCAGGAAGTGCAAACGAACACTCAGGGACCCTGTGAAGGGAAGATATGGAAGATCTGAAATGACCGGGGCACTGAGAGTGTCTTCAGGGTGCCAGAGGCACCTTGGTCTATAATTTTTCTACTCTGATCTCTGTAAATTCTCAAAACCTGAATGCTATATAGTCATAAGGTGTCTTTGGGTATTTGTTGTGCAGTGCGTTGGATCTACCGGATGAGCTGGAAAATGACCTATAATACAAAAGGAAGTATTAAACCCTAGAAAAATAAAATATGTAAATTAATGGTTCAAACTGACCTCATATGCCAAACTCGTGGTCTTATCATTGAGTGGTGCACTACATTTCAAACCCGGATGTAGTTTTGGTGTGTGTATGTGTGTGCATATCGTTTCCTAGGTGCTCTTATGCCAGTCACACTTTATGAAGAAGTGAGAAATAGTAACTATAGAAAATGTAAATAACATTTGTGCATGGAATAGAATATAATCCCCGTATGCGCAGTGTGTGTGATGTATATCTCTTAGCCTTGATGCATGGAACTATGTGGATGCAAGTGATGTAATGGATGCATCTCTCGATGAAGTGATAGTAGTATGTGACGTTATGACCTAAGACCCTTATTATGGTCTTATAACTTTATATTTATATGGATCTCAAGCTTAATTTCATAATTAATCTGACAAGGTGATCGGGAAAAAGATAAATATAACAAATGGCTAAAAAGGACCCAAAAGGAAGCGGGAATGACGAAATAAAGTATAAAATAAATATGGCCAAAAGGTGGGATTAATTAGTACTTTATCCACTTGAGAACATTCTAAATAGTAGTATAAGACCGGGCTAAATAATGTCTAATGTGCATAATTTTGTGTCTACATTTTCCCCACTTTATGTTGGTGAGCGGAAAGCTCAGTAACATAAAGTAGATATAGATGCATACCTAATATCAATGTAGAGTGTAGAAGAAGACATGTTGATGGAATACACTCAAGCATGGAATGACAAAAAAATAAAAATGAGGAGCGTGGATTCTAAAGATGAAAATTATCATAAAAAGTGATGAGAGTGAGCTAGGGCGGAACACGTGTGTAGTTGTTGTTGTGTGTAGTGTACCTGCATGGTTAGTAAAGGCAAATTCCTATAGTAGTGTGTTTTCATCATTGTTGTTTTTTGTTGCCCCCAATTTGACTACTTGTTTCTCATACAAAAGATCTCCAAGGAGAAAATGATCGAGTTATCAAAGATTTACGTATGTAAAAACGTTGTGTAAAATATGCATGTGTAAAGTACGCAAATGTAAAATACGCTGGAAAAAAAAATGTAAATGGAACATGTGCACCTAATCCATGTCGAGAAAAAGGGTGTAGAAGGATATCCTGTATTGTCGCAAGTTTTTGGGTGATCTCACACCACCATGGCTGAAGAAGTATAGTGAGGAAATGCATTGTGTCCTCCAACTTTAACCATACGCTTAAATATGTGAAGATATCTCTCTACTATCTTGGTTTTGGGTGATCGACACCACTTGGACGAGAGAAGTGTAGAGAGGCACACCCAATGTGCCCCCGGCTGTAACTACTTCACAGAATTGCCAAAGGACACCATGTCCTATTAAGGCCCTTTGTATATGGATTTCATAGGCTGGAGTCGAGCTCATTCATTGTATTTGAACTGGTGTAAATACGTTGTGTTAGTAAAAACCCTCAAGGATGACCCCCTCTTTGGGGGGCGAATACGACATTTCGAAAGGAGAATGTGATCCATAAAGAGGACCAACTACACTCGACTGTAGAACTTTTCCTTGCACGGGGAAAGGGAAACACTTGGTAGATGCCAAGGCATGCAAAAAAGGGGATGGCAAGCCAAAAAAATTAGTGCAAAACACATGCATGCAATAAGTGGAAAAGATGTAGATAATGTAGAAACTACGAAACAAAGTAGTGTCAATAAGAAAGAAAATAAATAGACTGCATAAAGTGGGTTTCAAACATGGGACATCACTCATGATGTTACAAGACATGCAAGGCCATCATGGCCACAAACAACAAACAAGTGTGCACACAAGAAAAGGGAAAAGCCCACATACAATGGAAAACAAAGAAGACAAGTAGAAACAAAAAAGTAGTCATGGAAACATGTAATCCTACAAAACAAGTGTTGCACATGGAACACCCATTAGCATGTTAGAGAGATAACCAATATGTCAAAGCATGTATAAACAAGTAGTATAAGATGCTAAGTACAAAATGAAACAATAACACTGGATAAGATGAATGTGGATGCCCCCAACAAATAGTAAAGGAAGGGTAGAAAGTGACAATCACACTAAACAAAGGTGTGAACGCAAATGTGTGTATGATAATGACATATAAGAAAACAATCTAACATGTGTAATAAAGTGAGCATGTAAAACACTAGTATGCGAAATTAAATGCCACAAGGACAATGTAGTATGTTGTGGATGGATGGAATGGAATAAAATATGGAATGATAGGAGCAACATGACCTCCGAGTGGATGGAAGTGTATGCAGTGAGGTTCATTTTATTTTCCCTCTCACTAGTTGGGAATGAACCATAAATGAGAGTGTATCATCGGGAAATGGTCGAGTAGTGTTGGTTATATCTAACATGTTGTGATGAGTGGGTATGTGCAGTGGTGATGAAAATGTGACATGGGGAGAGGATGTGCATGAAACCTATAGTTGAAGCATATATCACGACTTATTGAATGGAGGAAAGATGATTTATCCCTAAACTTATATCACTATGGAATGAGTGTATGGGGATGCAACATATGGAAAGATGTGTGTGGGCTCTATAGCCTAAGTGTACACCATGACTTGTTGAATATATGAGTGATGATTTAGCCCTAAGCATATATCACTAGAGAATGAGTGGATGGGGATGAGATGTGCATGGGCCCTATAGCCTCGGTAGTCGGGAATGAAGCGTAAATGATAGTGCATCATCAGGAAATGGTTGAGTAGTGTTGGTTGTATCTAACATGTTGTGATGAGTGGGTATGTGTAGTGGTGATGAAAATGCAACATGGGGAGAGGATGTGCATGAAACCTATAGCTGAAGCATATATCACGACTTGTTGAATGGAGGAGTGATGATTTATCCATAAATGTATAGCACTATGGAATGAGTGTATGGGGATGTAACATATGGAAAGATGTGTGTGGACCATATAGCCTAAGCGTACACCATGACTTATTGAATATATGAGTGATGATTTATCCCTAAGTGTATATCACTAGAGAATGAGTGGATGGGGATGAGATGTGTGTGGGCCCTATAGCCTAAGTGTATACCACGACTTGGTGAATGTATGAGTGATGATTTATCCCTAAGAGTATATCACTATAAGATGAAGGGGTGAATATGGGTGACAATTTATCCTAAAGTGTATGTCACTATAGGATAAATAAGAAGGGAGTGGTGATGTACCCAAGGGTGTATACAACTATAGAATCATAAAATGGGGGTGGTGATTTATCCTAAAGTGTATACCACTACAAGATGATAGGATGGGTGACAATTTAACCTAAGGTGTATGTCACTAACATGGGAAGTGGTGTAGGGAAATGATATCAAAATGGTTAATGTAAGGTCCATTTGATTATTAAACCCTCGACAATTGAGTATGGACCGAGGAAATAAAGTGCGCCATAGGGTAGTGGCTATGACATGTAGAAGAAAACATAGCATAAATGACCAAGTGATGAATAGGGTATGTAAATGCGTAGTGCGAGAAATGCAATGTAGGATGTGTAGCATGTGTAATGTATGGAATGCACTAATATGTGTATATAGAAATAGAATATGTAAGGATGATAGATGAAACTAGACCCATATACAATGGAATCTAGTGTAGTATGGAGAATGTAGCAGATGGATGGATGTGTTATGTAATGTAGGATGTAGAGATAGGTGTAGATAGAATATGTAGTGATGATAGGTAAATCTAGACCCATGTATAATGTAACCTAGCGTAAATATAGAATGTAAGGAAGAGATGCAAAACTAGACATAGATGAGATGATGACTAGTGTAGCGTGTATGAGATAGATGGTGTATAAATGACTAATAGATGAGGTATGTGTAGGATAATGTAGGATGTAGGGTATGTATGGAAATGTGTATAACCTAGCATGCAGTGTGTGGGGTTCAGTGTAATGGTAATCCCTCAACATTCCAAGCTGAACTGAAGCACAAGAGTGTATCATCGGGTAACAAGGGTGTGTTATAATACGTGAAGTGGATATGAGATGAAAATAAGTGATAGAGATGAAGTGTAGGATGTAAAAGGGTATAACCATGCTAAGTGAGGGGGAAGTATGTCATGTGATATGCCCCCCAACAGTAGTGTGAGAAGAGGCTATGTGAACTCATCAAGGAGATTGTCATCCTCTAGGTCAAATTCAAATGGATTGGGATTGGTGACATGGTATGTTATAGTATGAGGTTGATCATGTAATGATCCAGTAAGGCATAAATGATACATGCCAATAGTGTATTATTCATCATTGAATGGGGATGTGGGAAACTATGTGTGTACCATCGAGTGTAGTTAGGTGAATAGCCAAGAAAGGAACTATTGTAAATGAAAACACGACCAAAAGGCATAGGGAATGAAATATTAGTGTGACTAGGGTCTAAGGTACCTCCGATGTAAGTAAGCCAAGAATATCCTAATGTGAGTAGAGAATCACAAGGGGTACGTGGGAGATAGACTAAAATATCAAATATACACAAGCCATAAGTGGAAGTGATAGTGAAAAAACCATAATATAGGTGAGAAGCATGAGTAGAAGGCGTTGAAGGTCCTCAAAATTAAAACCAAGATGAGCTAGGCCGACATGGGAACATACTGTTTCATCATGGGTAGGATCAAAGGGGACATGTTCCCAATACGAGTCATGAATGAAAAGTGTGCAAGTGAAGGGTGGGTGAACTGACGATGGAGATGAGGATGGGATAATATTGTCCATGGAGGGAACAGGTAGCTAATGTGGAATGATAGTTGTAGAAGGAGGTAGTGTAGAAGGGATAGCATCTAGTAAACAAATAGTGCCCTCAAGCGGTGGCAAATGAGGTTGATCATCCATAGGCTGAGGTTCATCTGTAGTATCAATGTAGGGAATAAGGAGACTAGTGTGAGGGTCATGGCCATAATATTGGAATGGATCATGATCTTGGAATATAGTATACTTGCTATCACTAAATCATTACACCCTCTAAATGGCCAAGTGATGGATAGGGAATTAGTGTGATTAGGTAACATATAATCACCTCTCAAGTTGTGGGACTTGGGATCAATGTGAACCTCTAGAGAATGACGGCTTCCTCTTCCTAAAATAAACACAACACTACTTTTAATGCAATAAAATAGCTAACTAGACCTATGCTAGCATTTCATGGGGTTAAGAAAAGAGATTTGCAAGAAATAAAACCTATACTAGAAGGGTGATGCACTAAGAAAAGGTTGTTTCTACAAATATTTTTGGTTTTCCAGTGAAGGAAGATGAAAATGAGAAGGATGAACAAGCACCACAACTCAACCACATACAAATCTTCACTCCTAGATAAGCATAAAACTCCCAAAACTTGCAATGGAAACTTGAAGTTACACAGTATACCTGCATACACGAGAAAGGCACAAAAAAGTAGCTAGAATGATGAAAGGACCAATAATTAGTCACAAAAAACAATTTTATTACTTCAATCACGTGCACAATGCATCATTACATGAGGAAGAGGAAAATTTTGCCATTACAATGTTGGAAAAGAGGCTTGAAAGTCCCCAAAATCCATAATAGACTAGCTTGCAGAGAAGAGAAAGAGAGGAATATTGAAAAATGTCCAACTCCTAACCCCTTGGAATGAGTTCCTCATTTCATTTATAGAAAATACACCTGAAGAGAAAGGAGAAAGAAGGCCTAAAATTTTGGCATGAATGTAGCACATGATGGCCTACATGCTTAATTACAATATAAACTTCACCTAAAAAGAGCATTCCATCATGCCTTCATAAATTCCAAAAATTTGAAATTATCTTCTATTTTAATAAAAATAATATTTTTAATAAAATTCCTAAGGCATCTTGGCCCTTTAATGAGACCCATGAGGTTAATTTGTGAAAAAAGTGGTTTTGGTTTGTTTTGGTTTTCTAACTCGGTTGACTTTAAACTCACCGAATTGGGCTGGAAAGCTATCTGCCTTATTATTTAGTGAGCCCTTCCTTCACGAGTACCACATTCACATTATTCGACATAGTGACATTGACCGTTCAACATTAACTAGGCGGCTCTTAGTATAATGGTCCACTTTGTGCAAAGAGTTCTTGAAACATATCCCATCGACCTCCATGTGCCATCAAGCCAACATGGCTGTCAAATGAACTACACGCATTACCTCAACCACCATTTATGCTATCGTGCTAACCCAACCTTGTTCATTCACCTACATGTAGCATTGATTATGTGCCATATTAACTTCTTCACCTTCTTTTTCATAAAGTTCAAATTCTAAGTTATTTTCCAATTTGACTAGGTATATTTCATTCATCACTTGATCCCTCTTGACACATATTCGACTTACCTTCCAAGTGGCTTGGGATTTCCCGTAGTGAGTTGACTAGTTCGGCACATCCTATCTTTGGCGGGAAAAAATTCTCGAATTGCCTTGGCTCGAATGACCTAAATATCCCCCATGGCCACAACAACTCAAAACCTCCCAAATCATATTTTTCCTCACCACGTTCCCCATGCGGCTCAACATTCTATGATATACGTGTAACACTTGGAAAGACAATTTTATGGGTCCCGACATCTACTTGACCAATGAGTGCTCTGAAATTAGCTTCTATAATTTTGAGGCCCCCAAAACTTTCCATGTTAATGCTCGAGCATGGGGTTCTTAGCTTGGTTTTCCACTCTCAAAATCCCGATCTTGGCTTTAAATTACACTTCTCCCACGATTCGACTTCATGTGCCCCGCATCCAACAATCAATTGGATTCAAACTCATCTTAGCAAGTTTATGCTTGATTGAGTTGAATCACATGAGCTTGCACTCATCTCGGTCCCTTATGAGCTCACTCTCTAGCGGTGAATCATCTCCCTTCACCTCTTAGTTCGGTGATGTTGAGCTCATCCTATGACGAACTCAAGGTACCTTCCTAAAAATTTCAAGCTACCCGACCAAATGCCCTGCTAATCGAGCCATATTAGTGGAATTTTGTGTTCAATGGAGAGTCTTTGACAGATGCTAATCTCATTTTCCCGTTGAACTCGTCACTGGTATACTTAAACATTGATGAATGAGCTCACTCTATATTCCTCACTCGAGTTCATTTAATGAGTTCACCAATTGGATCTTCATTGTGCTTCCATAAACTTGAAATTAACACCTTCACACGGTGGAGCGGCTCGACCTTGTTGCATATTTCTCCCACACCACTTTGCATCTATGACCCTATGAGTATTCATTTCATGGCTCAATGACCCAAGCCACTCTCTTTGTCACGCCGAGCACCTTTGACTTCAACTCGGCTAGCCCCTGCTTCCTCCAACGAAGCTAAAACCGATTTATTATGCCATATCTTCCATAGGTCTCCAAACTTGAGCATTCGAGCCCATTCGACCTTCTTATGAGCCTCTTGGCATCCATTCAAGCACTTTCGATAAAATTTCATTGAGATATGTTGACTTTTAACTCACCCATCCTCCGATTTCATGATTTCACCTTATTGTTTCGAGCACTGTGTTGAGTTTTTGAGCCATCTCCAGACTAGATATGATCTCTAAATCCCCAAAAATCCTATACAATCCTCACAAGCCCATTTTTAAGATCTTACAAATGGGATTCTCCATTCTACTAAAGTGATTTTCTTATCTTTCAAGCTTTGAGCTCCCATGAGACTCCTTCACACCTAAGTAACCCGATCCATCTCGCGTAAGAGCTCAAGACTCACCCTTACAACGACACTTGAAACTCTGTGCACATCACTTCCAATATTTCTGAGATCAATCATGAGGTATTCTGTTTTGAGACCTCTGAATCCCTTTCTACGAGTAACTTGTGCTTTGTAATTCTAAGCTATCTTTGCCGATGTGCTCCCGATACAAGCTCTTCACATTGACTCCATCAGCTCCATGGCTCTATGTTGCCACTCTGAGTATGAGCTCCTTCATCACCATTCTCAAGGTTCTTTTGAAATTCATTTGGCTTGAACCATTTCCTTTGCATCATTGTATTGAGTGGACTAATGAGTTACTTGGCATACTATGTCATTCATTGATTTTAATTAACTAGACCTAGCTCTTTTAGGAAAACTCCTTTAATGTATCACAAGCTTTCTTGAGGCTATTTTTTTCTCAAGTCTTTTTTTTCTTCTCAACTCTGTGCCTTCCACTTTTTTCTTGACCCTCCACCTTTTAAAAATTTATTCTAGCACACGGGCCTCATGGAGACATGTTAAGACCCTTGAAAAATTTATACACTAATTTTTGGCTTTTGCCTAAACTAGATGACTGTGGGCCCTTAATGGAAATTTCTTGTTTTGAAGCGAACCAGGAGCTTTCAAAACAAAGGAATTATTCAGTCCCAAGGTCCGATAGGCCCTCATTATCTAATTTTGCTAAGTGTGCAAAATTGGATAACTTTTAGAGGCCTCTCGGGGATGATTGCTTTGCTAAGCACTAGTCTAATATCCTTCAACAATCCATTGGGCATGGAGTCAAATTTTGCATCCTGAAACCGATGATCTTCATGATGGATCCTGAAGTCTCCTTAGGAATTACTAATCTTGGACCTTTCGGTAATGGAAAGCATGAAGTATACCAAATACGGTGAATGATTGAAATCTATGGCATATTGTGGAATTTTGAATAAAGCATCGCTAAATTGGGGATATCATGAACTCTTATTCAAACTTAAACCTTTTCCCTTCTTGAATATTTCCACCTTCAATACATTGTGCAATGGATACGATAAACACAACACACACCAAAAATGAAAAACCATACATGATTCAAATGAAACATGTAGAGTGTGTCAATCACTTATTCTGAAATCAAACCTATTCCTACTCTACACTAACTAGAGGCACAGGTGAGATAAATGAACCCTGCTACTGGTTGTGCAAAATAGATCTGTTTCCTCATTATGGGAAGCCATAAAAATAATTTTACAATGGAAATGGTTTAGATTGAGAGTGAAAAACTAAAACAAACCCAATTCTCCACTTGGTTCACCAAGGCATCAACTAGAAAGATAAAGTATGCCTCTTTTAGTTGCTCTGCATTTGTTTTTTAGAAGCATTGCAACTAATCCTCGAGATTGTAAAACTCATCCTCACATTCTGAAGTGAATGTGACTAGTTTTGGCTTCTCTTTTGGCTCCAATGAATCCAAATACCTTATGGGACATGGTCTAACCCATTGAATATTCCTGCTATTTTAAACTTCAACTTTAACAAGAAAGTATAGTTGAAGACATCCTTGAAAAAGATGGTTATTCACGACCTGATTTCCCTCTTGTTTCCCATTTATAAACAACTGATCTTCCACTGGATGGATGGTATTGTAGTGACATCTCCCTCATTCGACATGGAATTTGAAAAGTCAAACCCTCTTATTTGTATCTTTTGAATGATTGTTAAGGGAAGAAAAATATTCAAGAATACTTTCCTCCACCATAGGTTCCATAATAAAAAAAAAGAATATCTCCATGATATAACCTCTATTCAATGCTTCTGAATCATCCCTAGATTCTCTTGTGTGCTCCTCCTCTATGTGCAATGAGGGATATGGAAGATTCAATTCCTCCAATTCTGATTCAAAAGGATAGTTATGAGTAATGAGTTATTCTTGAGGATTTCCCTCCACAACACTAGGCACTTTGTGTTGGAATAGAATTGATGGAATAGAAGAGTTTTCAAGTTCCATAGGCTAATGTTCATCAAAACATTCTTCCAAATATAATAGATAATCTACTCCTTCATTCTTTGGTTGTGTCAAGGGTTTTTCTTCAATTTGAGTATCCTCTGAACTAGAACCTCCTTCACCTTGACATTCTTCATTCTCAAACATGAAATTGGAAAGATCAAATTCATCTAAAAAAGATGATTTTTGAGGAGGTAGAGAGGGGAAAGGATTTGAAAGCCTCTGCATGGTCTCATCTACATTCATGACCTCTGAATCTGTCTTGGTCTCATGAAACTCTTTTTGGCTGATTATAACATCTAATGATGACCTTGGAAAGATGCTACAACCTTCCAGAAGTGCTGTCAGTTCTTGACATGCATGGCAATTAGGATCATCACACTCATTAGAATCACCTAGTACACTTGAGAGTCTTTCTTCTTCAACTTGCACATACCCTTCTTCTTTTGGAATTGGAGTTGGATCTTGCTCTTCTACAACTGGTTTTTCCACTTGTGGTGATTCAACCTCCTTTGATGATATGGAACCAATATGGATACTACATTCTGAATAGGTAGACTTTGTTGGTCTTCATCCTTCATCTCTGGATTTGTTTCTAGTACAAAAATAGTTTGTTTCGCTTGTTCTTGAGCCTCAACTTCAGAAGAAGGTTTGGTCAGGAATGAAGTTTTCTTGATGTTAAGTTTTGCATCCCACTCTTTTAGGTTCTTTTCAATCTCTCCTTTGATAGTCTCCACAACCATATCTTCCTCTTCTTTGATACTATCATTTTTTTGATCCTTCCAAAATGGGTTCTGGAATGCAAGAGGAGGGGTGGGTTGGGATTCAACAATTTCATTCACTGTGTGAGATAGTGAAAAAATTTCATCTTCTTGTCTTGATGGCCTTTGTAGAAAATAAGGAATTTTAGAATAATGAGGCACATAAGATTCATAATGGGGTGGAGGAATAGGAGATGAAGCAGTGAATTCCACCATAGGGGTAGCAGTTAGAAGGTTAGGACTATGAGGCTCAAGTTGAAACTGATGGATGGAAACATGGGAAGAGGGTTTATAGATGGTAATGCAGGGACCTCCCATTGATAGGATTGACTAACATTACATTCATGAGCATCCCTCTTCTTGATCCATTCTCCAACTTGAGTCATCGTCTTGATTATGAATTGAAGCTTTTGTTGAGGATTAAGCTCACATGGTATAGGGCCAGTCTAGGGGTATGGAATGTTGAAACCAATATGGGATACCTTTTTCATTTCATTGATCCTTATTTACACCATGTTATACTCCAACTCTCAAACCTTCTTCTATAAGTGGTCTTCTTCAGGTGTAGGATAGATTCAGAATATGCATGCCATTGTTCTTCAGTAGCCCCCAATTTGGTGGATGACCAAATTGATCTACATCTTGCTCATGTGGACATGCATGATCAAACTGATATTTGTCATGAAACTAGCCTAGATGTGGACTATATTAGCCTGAAGATGGAAAGAACCATTTTTTTGCGAGTGGAAACCCCTTTGTGGGAATGAAGCCATGATTTCATAGCTTCATGAATGGAAGAAAAATGGAAAACATGGAATAAAACTAGATGGAAATGGGTAAAAATGATAGTATGCAACACATAGAGTGGGTTACTTTGACCAATGGATTTTCTAGTTGTTCTTGGGAATACCTCATAAGGCTAAAATTTCACTAAGAGAAAAACAACTTAATGAAATGAAGTGAACACAATATACACACCTGTGAAAGATATGACTCTTGTGGTCCCATCGGGCATGCCAAAAATTGTTATCACCAAATCACTACACCCTCTGAATGGCCAAGTGATGGATAGGGAATTCAGTGTGATTGGGTAACATGGGATCACCTCTAAAGTTGTGATACTTAGGCTTGAGTTTAACCTCCAGAGAATGTTAAATTTTTCTTCCTAAAATAAACACAACACTACTTCTAATGCAATAAAATATCTAACTAGACCTATGCTAACATTTTAATGGGGTTAAGGAGAGAGATTTACAAGAAATAAACCTATACTAGAAGTGGTGATGCACCAAGAAAAGGTTATTGCTAGACAAGTTTTCAGTTTTCCAGTGAAGGAAGATGAAAATGAGAAGGATGAACAAGCACCACAACTCAACCACATACAAAGCTTCACTCCCAAATAAGCACAAAACTCCCAAAACCTGTAATGGAAACTTGAAGTTGCACAATATACCTGCATACATGAGAAATGCACAAAGAAGTATCTAGAATGATGAAAGGACCAATAATTAGTCACATAACACAATTTTATTACTTCAATCACGTGCACAATGCATCATTACATGAGGAAGAGGAAAATTTTGCCATTACAATGTTGGAAAAGAGGCTTCAAAGTCCCCACAATCCACAATAGACTAGCTTGTAGAAGAGAGAGAGGAATACTTGAAAAATGTCCAACCCCTAACCCCTTGGAATGAGTTCCTCATTTACATTTATAGAAAATCCACCTGAAGAGAAAGGAGGAAGAAGGCCTAAAATTTTGGCATGAATGTAGCACATGATGGCCTACATGCTTAATTACAACATTAACTTCACCTGAAAAGAACATTCCATCATGCCTTCATAAATTCCAAATATTCAAAATTATCCTCTATTTTAATAAAAATTATATATTAAATAAAATTACGAAGGCATCGTGTCCCTTTAATGATATCCACAAGATTAATTTTTGTAAAAAGGAGTTTTGGTGTGTTTTGGTTTTTTGACTACTTGACTAGCTCACCGAGCTAGTTGGTGAGTTGTCTGTCTTATTATTTAGCTAACACTTCCTTCACATTACCACCTTCACATTACGTCGACACAGTGGCATTGACCAGTTCTTCATTAATTCGTCAGCTCTTGGTATATTTCTCCACCATACAAAGAGCGCTTGACACATATCCCATCGACCTCCATGTGCCATCAAGCCAACATGTCCCATCGGATGAACTACATGTACATCAACCACCATTTATTCTATCAAGCCAGCTTGGCCTTGCTCATTCACCTCCATGCAACATTGATTATGTGTCATATTAACTTCTTCACATGCTTTTGTATAAGGCTCAAAGTCTGATTTATTTTCCACTTTAACCGGTTCTATTTCATTCATCACTTCAATTACTCTTGACACGTATTATGACTTACCTATTGTTGGTTGTTGAATTTGATCTTGAGAACAAGTAGCAGTCAGGGGATATCAGTCCCTCCTCTTTGTGGGAGAGGTTCCCTTATTGAACACACAATAATTAAGAAAATCTACTTATTTACAAATGTAAAAACTATCAATATTTCAATGAGGATTTTGATGCTTTAGATGTCTTCATATCATATATTTTCAATAAAGAGAAAGAGGAAATGAAAGAATCAGAATTTAGAAAATAAAGAGAAGAGCACTTTCAGACACATAGATTGCATAATGGTATCTTACTTATTCTTGTTAAAGTGACAAGATTTAAACTATGCATATATAAACATAAAACATACATGCAATAGATGCATAGTTTTAAGCACAACATCAATTGAATACACAAAGTTCTTATTCAGATACACATAGCTTCTCATGAATCAGATTGAGAACAAAGAAAGATAGAGCACAAGAAAATATGAAACTTCTTCTGTATTGATTAGCAATTTAGTGCTTTTACATCCAAGACATCAAAATCTGATCCCTTTGAATGACAAGGAGTGTTCCTTAAATAACCTTTCAAGGAATTGACAAAAATGTTTTTCAATTTCCTTCTTTTAATCAAAGGATTAATATCTAATTAAGTATTATAATATTCAATTATATTTTGTACCCACAACACATGACTTATAAAAAGGAACAACCATCTTAACTAGATACATCAATTTAAAAGAAGGGACTAGGAACTAGGATTTGAATCACTTGAAGAAATGAGTGTAACATTTTTCTCATTAAGAAATTGGTTTCTAAATCTCTTCAAGGCCTCTTCTATTTTCAAGTCTTGGGGAATGGTTGTGTTTTCAGTCAAATGAGTCCACTACCTAGACACTTCTCCATTTCTTTCTCAAATTCTTCATTTTCCAGGAACTCCTTATTAGCCTCTGTGATGGTTATTTAAAGTGTGCAAATTTCTTTCATCTTCTCCTTGGACATAGTGTCTTTCTTGAACAGATCTTCTCTAACAAATTCCTTGAACTGAGATTTGATTTCTAGAACCGTGAATTTATCTCCTGAATTCTTCTTGAAAATATGGTAGTGAATATCATGAAAGGAAGATGTGACACAAGCTTTAAAATTGTATCCCTTATGCAACATGTTCCTGAGTTCTACATTGGCTTCCTCAATAACCTTTATTTTCTAGTAAATGTTGAAAACCCATTGTTTAGAAAAATTCAATTTTGCATCATGAAATACTTTTTTTTCAAGAGGATTTGCACATCGTATCACTCATTAATCGAATATCTTGGATACATTCACTCCAAAACTTCAACTCCCTATCTAAACCACTGAATATCATGGTAAAATTTAATTAAATTTTAGCAATTCTATCATATGCTTTATATGCTTCCTCAATGAAATTTAAACCTGTGATTATCATGTCATCAACTATAGCTTCACTTTCTTCCCATACATGGCATGTTTATGGATATCTTTGATAACTTGCACTTCATAATTATTTAGAATAGCAAGTGGGTGAATAGAAGCTAAGGGAGTTGAGTAAAGTACCTTGTCCTTTTCCAGTAAAGACCTGATGAAATTTGAAAGGACTTAATTTTGTTCCTCCAATTGCTCATGTGTTTTCTTGCCTCTTTCAAATCTTTCAATTAATCTAGATAGTGTCTCCTTTAGATTGTGAACTTCACTCTCAAGTGTTGATTCTCTAAGGGGAATTCTTGTTAATTCTAAATCACTTATAAATAGGTCCTTTTCATCTTTGTCAAGATTGGGCTTAACAATCTCCATGAATTGCTAGCCTTGAGAATCTGATACTAACCTGGATGTGACTTTATCCTTTTTACAATTTGGGGAGGAGTAGCACCTAATGAGAGGTTCCATTGCATCGAACTTAGTAGAAACAATATTAGATGTGGCTTTCTATTTCTTTCTCTCCATCAATGGTTGTATCCAGGAGAAAGAAGAGTTGGAGGTGAAGGGGAAATGGGCCCAAGTGCAGGTGTGCTCATTGCACTCAAAGTTTGTACAACAACCAATTCTAACACAGATGTCTCAGTTTGGGAGGTGGGCACTTCCTTGACA
The DNA here is from genome assembly GCA_018340775.1 of Taxus wallichiana var. yunnanensis. Lineage (NCBI taxonomy): Eukaryota > Viridiplantae > Streptophyta > Pinopsida > Cupressales > Taxaceae > Taxus > Taxus wallichiana. The sequence continues at coordinate 243,785,792 of CM031243.1, read as the reverse complement.
TGAAATTCCTTAGCAGATGTTTCCAAAACACTCACAGATTCTGAAACCTGATCCTTCAATTGGTCTTCTTTTCCTTCTTCTTTTCCTCTACTATTTTCCTCAGGAATTTTTTTCCTATTGTTTTTCTTTCTCTTTCTCTTCACTTTCATCATCATAGAGATCTACAAATATTTCCATCTCATATATTTCTTCCAATCATTTTGGAGAAGATAATTTTTCACTCTCCTGAAATACTTCCTCTATGTTCTCATCCTTCTTCGCCTTTCCCTTATTTATGTATACTAGAGTTGAGGGTTTAAGTGGAGAAGGAGTAGATTATTCATGTGCTTTAGGGGTTACCAAGGGAATTTCCTTCTGAGGGGTGGAGGATTCTTGGGAGAAATATCTGGACTTGCTAGCTTTGTATATATTCATTTTCTTATCAAAAAAAAAGTTTGGTCCTCACGAAGACGGGGCTCATGAATTCCTTTAAATCATCCCTTTCCTTAACAAACCAATCAATGGTTTTAATAGGAGTGTGTTTGATAGACCTTTCATATTCAAGGATTGTAGTTACTCATCATCATCTTGAAGTCCCTCTGGTACCTTGTATACATCAAAATCTTTGATTTTTTGTAGGGAAAATCTTCCATAATACCTTCTTACAACTTTATAATCATCGAGAAGCTTGATTAGCCCAAAGTAGTCTTCAATATCAGCAAGATGATAGAAACCCATTCTAAAATTAGTGGCAATAAAACCCTTGATATCAAAGCAAGTCCTTGGTTTGAAATAGTGAAGGGTAAGGGGAGAAATTGTTCTGTCAATATTTTGGGCATCTAAAGTAGTTATGAAAGTGTAGTTACCTAATGTATCAGGAGGCTGGATGCCTGCAATCTTCTTGTCTCTGTAATTCTTGTGGAGCTTATCCAACTTTCTATAACTTTCAACTAGGGCCATCTTGTCACTATAATACATGGGGAATTTTAAAGAGTTCCCTCATATCCAGCCAACTATATGTAAGATAATTTCCTTAATTGATTGTTTCACCTTATTCTAGAGCATTTCTTTGAATATTGACAAAATAGATAAGGGTAAATGGGCTAGGAGGAATACCTGTTAAAGTTGGTTGAAGGTTGTTACGTGCGTATGAATTCTTGATCCACATCTGATCATGAGAGCTTCCTTTTGGCTAGGAGGAACTACCTGAAATAGAAAACAAGACCACCAAATAGAAGTTAAACAGTAAATGCAGTGGATTTCCTAGTGTATGCTAGATTTGAGAAGTGTGATACTACATAGACGGTTGTTAATCCATTGTTTAAAACAACTCAATGTTAACAATAAATGAAATCCTACTGTAGTTAAAATGATTTAGGTATCTCATTTGACTACAATAAGCAAATTCATTCACAATAGGATAAGCTATGATTGAATATGAAGGTCAAGGTCTCTGTCAGAGTACTGGTACTAGTCAGGGTCTAGTTCTAGGATGTTTTGGGTATTTGGTGGATATTTTAAGCTATGTTCTTAGTCTGAGGGTAAAAACACAGAGACCGATGTTGTGCAGTATGAACGATGTCGGTTTAGGTGAATTGGTGACAATTGTGGGTAACCAACATTGGTATGGTCGGGGTAGAGGAAATTTATCAAAAAATTGATGTGAGGGCAGATCTGAGGCTAAATGGAAATGGAGAGGGCAATGGCAAGGTCTGTGTAGGTCTTAGGTATACTCAGGGATCTTTAAAAACTGGGTATGGGTAGTTCAATGGTGTGGGTGAAGGAATGGTCAAGTTTTCATGGAGGTAAATGGTGGGAGAATGGGAATGGGAGTAGAAACTGATAATAGATATAACAGAACCTACTAAAATGAAAATGGATGAATGCTAGTTAATAAAACACTTACTATTGTATGGGCTTGATGGTTGGGTGGCAATGGTAGTTGATCAGATGGATGGAGCTTGATGTGGTGATGGTGCTTCCTTAAATGCAAATGGCTTTGTGATTGCTTTTGATGTTGGCTATGGATGCTCTGATGCGTGTACGAATGTTGGTTCTGCTTGCATGTAGCTTTGGTTTCGTCTCTTGCTCTTAGAAAATGTGCCAACCTTGAAATAAGGTTGTTTTGGGGATTAAATGGTAACTGATGACGGTTCCAGGTTGACTGGAAGTGGTTTAGGGTAACCAGCATCGGTTAGGGTGAGATTTCCTAGGTTTAATAAAATGGGAAGATCCTTTGATTTCTTGGATATCGTTCATTTCTTCCATGGATTAGAATGAAAGGTTCCTTTCTAACGAGCAAGCGGGAATGTGGTTAGAGGGAATGTAGGCTTTGATTTTTAGGGTTTAGGTAGGTCTTAGTTAGTTATGGCAACATACTAAGAATAGGTCTTAGGGTGAGGTGGCTAGATGAGGTGTACATGTGAGGTGGGTATGTGGGCATTATCTCAATTAGGATATTTAAATAATAGATATTATGAGATCATGAATTAATTTAATTAAATTAATATTAGAGTGGGGTGAAAGGGGCCATGGTTAGGTGAGTGTGTTCGAGTTGGTTATTTGTCAAGGGACCAAGGGGAGTGTGACCTAATTTTGGTGTCTACATTGAGTGTAATAAATACCATAAACCTCAATCAATTGTTTAACTTCATCGAGAATATTTGAGTAGTGCCACCCCCTCAGTAATCGATAATGTACATGGTTAATGCATCATTCACCCTTGTGAAGTGATGATTACTGATCTTCAAATTTAACTGTGTACGATACTCATAAATAGGAGCATATTACTTGTCTTCAACATGAGAGAAACCCAACCATTCCCTATATGCAGCAATATAATACATCAAATAGGAAGTCATATAAAAGGTCTTAGTTCTTTGGAAATTGGTGAGTTCTTGGTGAGGTTATCACAAATTATCTTTGCCTAGTTCAGGTTTTGTTTTCCTTCACATATAATGTTGATGTAAGGGAATATCCAATAATGAAACTCATTGGTAAAGGGAATTCCAATTATTCTAGCAAGGAGGGTGATGACATCTGACAATTCTTCTTTGAAGTCAATCCTATACATAGTCTTTGGCAATTTGAAGCTCCCTTCTTTGGATTCTTAAACCATGGCTTAGCCACTCTACTCTTATATCGTTCACTTTCCTTATCAAAGAGAAGCTAGGATTGATCCTTAGTGAGATTGTTAGAGACTTCAATCATGGGAGTCCCGAGGTCAATACTGATACAATTGGCATGTAGTTTCGTAACTACCGCCTATGAGGATCAGCAATCTCTTTTGTTTCAAACTTGAATCAAGAACTAGAAGCTAGCACATTATCAACACATTGAAGAAATTGGAAAACCACTTGCATGAGCAATTCCACTCTCCTTAATTATTTGAGAAATGGGAGTAGGATTTTTATAGTCAAGCCATGCCCATAAATCATCCAAGTTGAGATGTTGAGCCTCATTATCCCCTATGTCTTAGGTATGGTTGTATCCAAGGAAGATAAATGCTTGTGCCCTTTGTAATTGATCTTCATTGTATGATAGGAGCAGAAATATTGTGTAATGAGCTTCTTGACCTTTTCAACTCTTCTCTCAACAATCATGACCTTTTTTACATCTCGTAAATTTTGAAAAAGAATAGAACAAGGATCTAACCAAGGCTACAAATAGCAAAGGGAGAGAGAAAATGGAACAAATAGTATCAAATACAAGCAATATGGTAAAAATAGTCAATTACCCTGGCTATTTATACACATCATGTTTAAGTAGGTCGAGGGAGGAATTAAATGTGACAATTAATGCACTTTGTGTCAACCTAAGACAGTGGAATGTGGATATGGTAGATAAAATGTGCACAACTGGCTCTTAGCACATTAGGACACACGGGATGTGACGAACCAAAAAACTTGTAGTGAATGAGATGTGGCAAAAGTGGGTTTGTGGGAAACAGAGGTCGGGAAAAACTATGGACATGTGGGATGCAACAAGCCAAAATTTCTACAATATATTGAAATTGGGTAAGTCGGAAGAAAATTACATAAACGACCCTTGGGGCATTGGGAAATGAGTTATCTGCAAATCTGAAGTACCTACAAGGTAAAAGGGAAAGAAATATAGTGTGGATAAGATGAGGAATGCGAGTCGGGGCCGATGGAACTTGGGATGCGAGGGACCAAAAACTGAAATGTTTGTGCAATAAAGGAAAAGCTTCAAAGTTCAAGAAAAATACTAACTGTTTGAAAACAACTCTTCCTTCATGAACCTTCATAAGGACATTATGATAGACATCTTACCCAAAAAATTTGAAAACTGAGACAGAAATACACAATTTTTGGGAAGGTGACAATAATTGGCTCTTTCTGGGGATGAATTAACTTGGACAAAAGAGAACAAGGTAGGACCAAGAACTCTAGAATCTCTGGGAAAAATACCAGGACAAGACCATTGGGAAAATAGAGTCAAGGGAGGAACAATACAGAAGACACACACACACAACAAATAACCACAAAAAAAATAAGAACTATACAAAATTGTACAAAGGACCACCTAATCACCTAGGACTGAAACAACTTCAGATATTTCCCACTATATGGAAGTGGAAGAGAGGTTCCATCCATATAGTTCAAATAAAATGAATTTTCTCAGAAAAGTGTCTAATTTTGAAAGGACCCAGCCAAAGAGAATCAAACTTACCATGAATTCCCTGAGGTTCTCACCTTTGTCCTAGAGTAAGACAATGTCTCCAACTTGGAAGTCTCTGGGTTTGGATTTCTTGTCAAATAATTGTTTCACCTTTTGCTAATGTGCAATAATCCTGTCCACTACTTGCAATCTATCTTCATCCAACTCTCTGTAGGTACATGATTCTTTTCTCTAAAGCATTGGTGAAATTTGAGTCTTTGATAGCTTTCATCAACTATAAGGCTGGTAGTTCCACAATCACTGGTAGCTGAGCTTTCAGTTCCATACACCACCTAGAAAGGAGACATCCCAATTTCCCTTTTGGGTGTGATTCTATCTACCCAAAGAGCATCATAAAGCTTTTATTCAATTCCTTTGAGATTCATTCACAAGTTTTGGATAATAGTCACCAAATTTTTGTTTGTTGATTCTTCCTATCCATTTCCCTGAGGATAGTAGTTAGAGGAATGTGCAAGAGAAATTCCATATCCATAGAAAAAATCCATCAATTCATATGATGAGAAATTGGAGGCATTATCAGTGATAATTTTGTTTGGTACTCCAAATCTAATCAGGATGTTTTCTTTGATAAAATTGCATACCACTTCAGAAGTTGTACTTTTCACGAATAGCTTCCACCCACTTTGTGAAGTAGTTGGTAGCAGTCAAAACATGAGTATGTCCCAGCACTGGAATGGGGTTGAGAGTGCCTACAAATTCAAGTCCCCATTGTTGAAAGGGTTCTTCTATTACTACTAGTTTAAGTGGTAAAGTAGCTAGCTTGGGCCTCCCACAAAATTTTGACAAGCTTCACATTTACCTACCCATTTAGTTGCATCTTAGAACAAGGTTGGCTAGTAATAGCTTACACGAAGGATTTTATGAGTAGTCACAATAGATGAAAAATTCCCTCCACAAGCTTGATCATGGAATGCTCTAAGCAACCTCTTATGTTGTTCTCTATCCACACATCTGAGAAATCTTCCATCAACTCCTCTTTTGAATAGGAATTGTCCCAAAGTACATACTATGTAGATCTCAGCTTTATGGCTCTCTTCTCCTTGGTACTTAAATGGGGTGAACATTCTCCATATGTTAGAAAATGAGCAATGTCAGCATACCATTCATCATTCAAACTAAGAAAAAGAATAGTGGGGATATTTATGTCTTCCTTGGGTAGATCACCTTTAGCACCATTAGTGATCAACTCAGAGTCCCTTGCCTCAAACTAACTTAGTTGGCATGATGTCCATATCATACTCCTACTTTTTCCACCCAATTCCCTCTTTTAGTCCCAAACTCTTGTTGTGTGAGAATTGATTTAACAGTTATATCAGGCACAAAGACAATTGAATGAGAATTGAGGATATAGAAATGGAATTGCTTGACTTCCTTAACTACAAAAAAGCGTGTTTCTCCATTTGAGTATATTTCAATTCATGATCTTTCAAGACATAACTCATGAAAGAAATGGGTAGTTCACAACCCTCATGATTCTTCTATGTCAGAATGGCAGCCAAAGTATTCTCGGTGGCATAGCAATAGATTAAGAAATATTTCTCAAAATCAGGACAAGCAAGAATTGGGGTCTTGGCGATTGCTTTCTTGATATTTTCAAAATCTTATTTCCCTTTGATGTCTAGAAAAAGGATTGCTTTCCTTTCATCATCTGAGCTATACTCATAGTCAACTCTGTAAAATCAAGGGATAAATCTCCTTAGAAAATTTTATTTTTCCAAAGAAAGAGTGCACACCTTTTTTACTCATGGGGAGGGGAATCTGTTGAATAGCTGGACTCTCTGGATCTATCTTGGTTCCTTCTTTGGAAATGATATGCCCAAGAAACTTTCCTTCAGTGACACCAAAAATAGACTTCTTTGGGTTCAAAGATATCCATGCTCCCTGCACTTCTTGAGAACAGTTTCAAGATGTTGGAAATGGTCTTCCTTTTTTAGAAAAAATAGTCAAATCATCAAGATATACAACAATACATTTTCCTTTCAAGGCACCGAAGGCCAAATCCATTGCCCATTGGAAAGTGGCACCAACATTAATTAGACCGAATGGCATCCTCTTATAAGAAAAAGTACCCCATGGAGTTGTGAAGGTTGTTTTATGTTGATCTGGAATATCAACTTCAATCTGATTGTACCCGAGAAACCATCCAACATAGATAACATTTTAGAGCTAGTGATAGCTTGTAGGATTTGATCCATCATGGGGAGTGGATAATTATCTTTAAGGGAAGCTTGATTCAAGTTCAAAATCCACACAAATTCAAATCTCGCCACTCTTTTTCCTTACTAGCACAATGTTGGCCACCCAAGCTGAGTGATGGATAGGAAAAATTATCTTTGCCTTTAAAAACTTTTGAATTTCTTGATAAATGGTATCTGTAATCTTGGGATTATATTTCCTTTGTTTCTACTTGGAAAGGCTTGATTCCTAGTTTCAAAGGAATGTAATGTTGCATTTCTCTTGGTTTAAAATATTTCAAATCATCATATGAATAGGCAAGTACATCTACATATCTTCCTAATAAGTTTATCATTTTATTCCTTTCTCCTAGGTGTAACATTTTCCAATATGATAAGATTGGGTTCCTCTTTGCTCCCAATATTAACCTTTTCATACTCTACTGATTGATGAACCCCATGTGATATCTTTGACTTGATATACATGTCATGCTTGTCAAACAAATCTTCAGGCTTACTAGTCCCTGGGTATCTTGTTACCTTTTAACCTAATACAACCATCCTTATCAGATTCTTCTTTCAATTCCTTCTCTATCATGGTAGATGATACAGATTCACATGAGGAGCAACCTCACTTCCTTCAAAATACAACTGACTGAAATTCTCTTGAAGTTCAAGAAAGAGAGAAAAATGATCATCATTGAATACTTTCCAATTGTTCACATTATCCACACACTTGGCCTATGTATCATCTCAATTGTGAAATTTTCTTGGGAAAATTCAGGATGAGGGATCAAAAGGATCCTGAGATGGCCAAAGCATCAGCTCTAGTATTCTTTTCTCTGGGCACAACTTCAATAGAAAAGGCATCCAATAATTCAATTGAATCCCACACCAAATTTCTATAGTGCTTTAGTCTCTTGTTCTTAACTTGAAAAATCCCTCTGACTTTCTTGACAATGAGCTTTGCATCTCCTCATGCACAAAGATTCTTAATTCCCATTTCTCTTGCCATTTCTAGTCCCAAAAGAAGAGCTTCATATTTTGTCGTATTATTTGTGTTTTCAAATTGAAGCTTGTAGGAGAAAGGGTAAGACTTCTTTTTAGAGGGAGAACAGGACCACACCTACTCCAGAACTAAAGTTGACGAGAAACTACCATCAAATTCAAGAATCCAGACACCATTAGGATCATCAATCACACCCCTTAGGATCCTTCATCTCATCTTTTGACATGACCATGTAATTACCATGACCAATGTCTTCATAGATAATTTGTGCTCTAGGGTCATTTGTTTTCTGCACAATGTACTCAGTTTGTCTTTCAAGTAACAACTTCTTCATTTTCCCATTAACTGGGATGAGAGTGTGTGACCAATCCATCTGGATTTCTCCTCCACTTCTTTACAGAATTTTCTACTTAGCAACATACCATAGGATGGGGGAATATCTGCTACTAAAATAGTAGCTTTGACCCTTTTCTCTGGGAAAGCAGCAAAGGCTACTTGTGCATCTTTGATCCTTCCTACCAATGGCACCTCTTTACTTTCCATAGAATAACATGAACCGAAGGTGCATGTCAAAGTTAAACCTAAAGCATGGGAAACTTTAGCAGGCATCACATTATCTGATGCTCTCTGAATCAATAACACAATTACTAAGTCTATGGCTAGCTATAAGTAGTGTGACATAGAAGGGCTCAATTTTTTCAATTGTAGAAGGTGTTACAACCATGATATTTTTTTGGGGTGAAGAGGTGGGAGTAGGTAAAAGGCCTTTAGAAGTGGTAGGTGATAGGATTGGGTTTGGATTTGACAAATTTGACAACTTGGGAAAAGGCATCAGGATGTCTAATAGAATTCAACCTCTGAAATTTGGATCTTGGTTTTCTTAATGTGGTCAATTATGTCAAAGGATCCCGAGGTAGATGGGGTGTCTGTGCTAGAGGGGGAACACTTAGGCCTATCTACTTTGACATTTGGGGTTGCCTTGGTTATAGGAGTTGAAGCTGTATTGGCTTTAGGGGAAAAAGGAGGTAGAGGAAGTGTTAGCACTTGCTTACCTTTTAGGTGGAAGTGGTAGGGATAGGAGCTCCTATTTTCACAACAAATTGGGATGGTAACAAGAACTTCCTTGGATATTTTTAGTAGGCTAGACCACTTCTTTTTCTTGTTCATTTGTTCTCTGGTCATGACAACATATGATTCATTGTTCATATCCACCACTACCTCATCATAATCATCCTCATCATCATCAAATCCTTCAGTGGTGAGGAAGTTAACCTGGGAATCATTTTCTTCTTTTGGAACTTCATCTACTTCATCCTCAGGTTCCTCATATTCTTCGGTTTCAACTTCATCCTCTGGTTCCTAAACTTCACATGTTGTGTTGAATGGAACTTTGAGAGGTGGCCCTTCAATTGTGAGTTTTGGTTGGACAGAGGTAGATGATTTGAGGTTGAAAATTCTTCCTCAGAATATCCTTGTAAGGATATTGAGCTAATTTATTTTTGATAGCTATGAGATCATTTGCCAATTTTTACACTAGTTGATCCGAATTGGTTCTGAAGGAGAAGTCTTAGATTTAGGAGGTTCTTTTTTCAATTTTCTAGACATTATTAAATCATCCTCAACACTTATGGCTAAGCGTTGATCAACATCTAAGGTAGAAAGATTAGATCTTCTTAATGCATAGCTTACTTTATGGTAATTGGGCATTCAAGAAAAAACATTTCTGAATTTGGTCCACATGATGGGTGGCTACTGGAATCTTATTAACTAATTTGTTAAACTTGGAAAAAAACTCTCGCATAGGCTCATATGGTTCTTTCTTTATCTTGAGAAATTTGAGTGAGGAGAGCATGTACATCTTCAATAGGTTTGAATCGATCTTCAAACTGGGTTCTCATGGTAGTCCAGTTAGTGATAGCGCCAACAGGGAGATGATAGAACTAGTCAGCAACATTGTCTTGTAGTGTCTCCACAAAAATTCTAACAGAAACATCCTCATGCTCCACTCCAAGTATTCACATGCCACAATGAATGCAGCAATGTGTTCATCTGGGTGCACTTTTCCATCACCTCTGAATTTAGGAAAACTCTTCCTATTCCTTTTAGGAGATCATGCAATGGTTGAGCAAGGGCCAAAGGTCCAACCCATTGTCCCCAAGGTAGAGGTGCTTCCATTCTTGGAAAAATGGTTTGTAAAGGGACTGTGACTCCAGCCAACACCAAAGCTTGGATGTTAGGGCTTGATTGTGTTTGAAAATCAACATTTCTTACAATTCTATCCTTAGTAGGAGGAGTACTTGTGGATCTTGTTCTCCTTCTCTTTGGAGTTAAAGTGAAGCCTTGTTGTTCCAATAATTGAAAATTTGGGTCTTCAACACCTTGTGCTCTCTGACCTCATGTATATCTTCTATCCACAGTGTGTTATTGTTTTTGGTATCGATTGAAGTTGTTTTGGTGGGATGCACAACACGTGCCCCATGGTGGGCACCAAAAACTCTTGTTGGTTGTTGAATTTGACCTTGAGAACAAACAACAGTTAGAGGGAAAAGTAGTCCTCCTCTTTATGGGAGAGGTTCCCTTATTGAACACACAAAAATAAGAAAATCTACTTATTTACAAATGTACAAACTATCAATATTTTAATGAGGATTTTGATGCTTTAGATGTCTTCATCTCATAGATTTTCAATACAGAGAAAGAGGAAACAAAAGAATCAAAATTAGAAGATAAAGAGAAGAGCACTTTTAGACACATAGATTGTAGAATGGTATCTTACTTATGCTTGGTAAAGTGACAAGATTTAAACTATGCATATATAAACATAGGACATACATGCAATAGACACAAAGTTCTAAGCACAACATCAACTGGAAGACACAAATTTCTTGTTTAGATACACATAGCTTCTCATGAATCAGATTGAGAATAGAAAAATATAGAGCACAAGAAAAGATGAAACTTCTTTGTATTGATTAGCAATTTAGTGCTTTTACATCCAAGACATCAAAATTGATCCCTTTCGAATGACAAGGAAGTTCCTTAAATAGCCTTTCAAGGTAGTTACAAAAATGTCTTTTCAGTTTCCTTCTTTTAATCAAAGGATTAATATCTAATTAAGCATTATAATATTCAATTGTCTTTTGTACCCATAACACATGACTTAGAAAAAGGAACAACCATCTTAACTAGATACATCAATTTAAAAGAAGGGACTAGGAACTAGGAGTTGGAGCACTTGAAGAAATGATTGTAACATTTTTCACCTTAAGCACTTGGTTTCTAAATCTCTTCAAGGCCTCTATTATGTCCATGCCTGGGGAATAGTTGTGTTTACAATCACATGAGTCCAATTTCCTAGACACTTCTCCATTTCTTTCTCAAATTCTACATTTTCCAGAACTCCTTATTAGCCTCTGTGATGGTTGTTTGAAGTGTGAAAATTTATTTCATCTTCTCCTTGGACATAGTGTCTTGCTTGAACATGTCTTCTCTAACAAATGCCTTGAACTGAGATTTGATTTCCTGAACCGTGAATTTATCTCTGAATTCTTCTTGAAAATATGGTAGTGAATATCATGAAAGGCAGATGTGACACAAGCTTTAAAATATTCTCCCTTTTGCAACATGTTCTGAGTTCTCCAATGGCTTCTTCAAGAACCTTTATTTTCCAATCAATGCTGAAAACCCATTGCTTAGACAAATTCAATTTTACATCATCAAATACTTTTTTTGCCAAGAGGACTTGCACATCTGTATCACTCATCAATCAAAGATCTTGGATACATTCACTCCACAACTTCAACTCTCTATCTAAACCACTGAGTGTTGTGGTAAACTTCAACTGAATTTTAGCAATTTATCATATGCTTTATATGCTTCCTCAATGAAATTTAAACTGTGATTATCATGTCATCAACTAAGGCTTCCATTGCCTTCCCATACGTGGCATGTTTATGGATATCTTTGATAACTTGCACTTCATCATTATTTAGAATAGTAGGTGGTGGGAATAGAAGCTAAGGGAGTTGGGTCAAGTACCTTGTCCTTTTCACTAGTAAGGACTTGATGAAATTTGAAAGGATCTTGATTTTGTTCCTCCAACTGCTCTGTGTTTGCTTTCCTCTTTCAACTCTTTCAATTACTCTAGACATTGTCTCCTTTAGATTGTGCACTTCACTCTCAGGTGTTGATTCTCCAAGGGGAATTCTTGTTAATTCCAAATCACTTATCAATAGGTCCTTTTCATCTTTTTCAAGCTTGGGCTTAGCAATCTCCATGAATTGTTGGCCTTGAGAATCTGATACTAACCTGGATGTGACTTTAGCCTTTTTTTAAGTGGGGAGGAGTAGTACCTAACAGAGCTTACCACTGCATCAAACTTAGGAGCAACAATATTAGACGTGGCTTTCCTTTTCTTTTTCTTTCCATCAATGGTTGTATCTAGGAAAAGAAGAGCTGGAGGTGGAGGGGACAATGGGCCAAGTGCAGGTGTGCTCATTGCACTCAAAGTTTGTACAACAACCACTTCTAACACAAATGTCTTAGTTTGGGAGGTGGGCACTTCCTTGATAGGAACTTCCTTAGCAGATGTTTCCAAAACACTCATGATTTGAAACTTGATCCTTCAATTGATCTTCTTTTCCTTCTTCCTTTCCTCTACTGTTTTCCTCAGGATTGTTTTTTCTCTTTTTTTCTTTCTCTTTCTCTTCACTGTCATCATCACAGAGATCTATAATTATTTCCACCTCATGCATTGCTTCTAATTGTTTTGAGAAGATAACTTTTCACTCTCTTAAAGACTTCCTCCATCTTCTCATCCTTCTTGGCCTTTCCCCTTTCTTCATGTATACTAGAGTTGAGGGTTCAAGTGGAGAAGGAGTAGATTCTTCATGTGCTTTAGGGGTTACCACAAGGGAATTTCCTTTTGAGGGGTGGAGGCTTCTTGGGAGGAAGATCTGGACTTGCTAGCTCTGAACATCTTCATTTTCCTATCAAACCAAATTTTGGTCCTCACCAAGATAGGGTTCATGAGTTCCTTTAAATCATCCCTTTCCTTAACAAACCAATCAATGGTTTCAATAGGAGTGTGTTTGATAGACCTTTCATATTCAAGGGATTATAATTCCTCATCATCATCTTGAAGTCCTTCTGGTACCTTGTATACATCAAAATATTTGATTTGTTATAAGGACAATCTACCATAATACCTTCTTCTAGCTTCATAATCATCAGAGCAATCAACCCAAAGTAGTCTTCAATATCAACAAGATGATAGAAACCCATTCTGAAATTAGTGGCAATAAAGTCCTTGATATCAAAACAAGTCCTTGGTTTGTAATAATGGAGGTAAGGGGAGCAATTGTTCTATCAATATTTTGGGCATCTAAAGCAATTTTACAAGTGTAGTTACCCAATGTAATTGGGAATTGGATGCCTACAATCTTCTTGTCTCTACAAGTCCTATGGAGCTTATCCAACTATCTACAAATTTCAACTAGGGCCATCTTATCACTATAATACATAGGGAGTTTTAAAGGTGTTCCCTCAAATCCAGCCAACCGTATGTAAGAGAATTTCTTGAATTGAGTGTAATAACTACCATAGACCTCAATCAATTGTTTAGCTTCATCTATGAGAATCTCGAGTAGTGTCACCCTCTAGCAATCTGACAATGTACATGGTGAATGCATCATTCACCCTTCTAAAGTGATGATTACTTGATCTTCAAAGTTAACTATGGACGATACTCATAAATAGGAGCATCTTTCTTGTCTTCAACAGAGAGAAACCCAACCATTCCTGTATGCAACAATAGAATACATCAAATAGGAAGTCATATAAAAAGTCTTAGTTCTTTGGACATTGGAAAGTTGTTCTCGGTGAGGTTATCACAAATTATCTCTACCCAATTCAGGTTTTGTTTGCCTTCACATATAATGTTGATGTAAGGGCACATCCAATAATGAAACTCATTGGTAGAGGGCATCCCCATTATTCTAGCAAGGAGGGTGATGACATTTGACAAGTTCTTCTTTGAAGTCAATCCTATACATAGTCTTTGGCAATCTGAAGCTCCCTTCTTTGGATTCTTAAACCATGACTTAGCCACTCTGCTCTTATATCATTCATTATCTTGATCAAACAAAAGTTGGGCTTGATCCTTGGTGAGAGTGTTGGAGCCTTCAATCATGGGAATCGAGGGAAGTACTAATACAATTGGCATCTAGTCACACAACTAACTACCCAGTGAGGATCAGTGATCTCTTTTGTTTCAGAGTTGAAGCAGGAACCACAAGCTAGCATAATATCAACACATTGAATAGAAATTGGAAAACCCCTGCATGAGCAATTCCACTCTCCTTAATTAGTTGAGCAATGGGAGTAGGGTTTTGATAGTCAAGTTGTGCCCAAAAATCATCCAAGTCAAGATGTTGAGCCTCGTTATCCCCTATGTCTAGTATGACTATCTCCAAGGAAGATAAATGCTCATGCCCTTTGTAATTGATCTTCATTATATGATAAGAGTAAAAATATTTGTGCAATGAGCTTCTTGACCTTCTGAACTCTGTTCTCAACAATCCGTGACCTCTGTTTGCACCTATAATTTTTTGAAAAAGACTAGAGCAAGGACCTAGCCACAACTATAAACAAGTGGAGGAGAGAGAGAAAATGGAATGGATAACAACAAATACAAGAAATATGGTAAAAAAATCAATTACCCCAACTATTTATACACATCCCATTTTGAGTAGGTCGGGGGGGGGAATTAAATGTGACAATTAATGAACTACGTTGACCTAAGACAATGGAATGTGGATATGGCAGAGAAAATGTGCACAATTGGCCCTTGGGACATTAGAACATAGAACACGATAAACCAAAAACCCACAGTGAATGGGATGCGGAAAAAGTGGATTTGCATGGAAACAGAGGTCGGGAAGCACTAGGGACATGTGGGACGTGATGAGATGAAATGTTCACAATATATTGAAATTGGGTAACTCAGCTTAAACCTTCACATATGACCCTTGGGACATTGGGACGTGAGTTCTACAAAGTTGAATTACCCGCAAATTAGAAGGGAAAGAAATATAATATGAGAGAAGATGGGGAATCAGTGAACCAGGGGCTTGATCAAACTTGGGACGTGAGGGATACAAAAACCTGAAATGTCCGCACAACAAAGGAAAAGCTTCAAAGTTCAAGAAAAAGACTAATTATCTGGAAAACAACTCTTCCTTCATAAACCTTCACAAGGACATTCGTTTCTCACATAGCTCAACATTCCACGATCCACGGGTAATGGCTTGGCAAGATAATTTTATGGGTCTTGACATCTACTTGACCAATGAGTGATTTGTAAATTGGATTATCTAAGTCCGAGGCCCTCTGAAACCTCCCATGTCAATGCTCCAAGAACGGGGTTCTCGGCTTGGTTTTCCACTCTCAAAATCTCGATCTTGGCTTCAAACCGCACTTCTCCCACCCGATTCGACTTCGTGTTCCCCCATCCAACAATCAACTAGATTTAGACTCATCTTACCAATTTTTTTGCTTGATTCAATTGAGTCACATGAGCTTATAGTCAACTCAGTCCCCTATGAGCTTGCTCTATAAACGGGGACTCACCTCCCTTCATCTCTTAGCTTAAAGCATGATGTCAAGCTCATCCTTTAACGAACTCAAGGGTACCTTCCTCAAAAATTTGAGTTTCTGGCCGAAGGGCATGCTAATCGAACCATATCACTACCACTTTGCATTCAATGGAGATTCCTTGGCAGATCATAACGTCATTGTCCCATTGATCTTGTCACTGGTATGCTTAAACATTGATGAGAGATACCACCCTATATTCCTCACCTGAGTTCATTTTACGATTTCACCAATTAGATCTCTGTTGTGCTTCTATACAACTGAAATCAACACCCTCATTATGATCGTCTCGGCCTTATTGCATGTTTCTCCTACAATGCTTGGAATTTGAAACTCTCTCGAGTATTCATTTCATGGATCGACAACCCAAACCACTCTCTTTGTCATGTCAAGCACCTTGAATTCAACTTGGTTGGCCCTACACGCTCTCGGCGATTTATTGTTCCATGTCTTCCACTGGTCTCCAAAATTGAGCACTCGAGCCCCGAGTTGATCTTCTTATGAGCCTGTTGAGTTCATGATTTCACATTGGTGTTTTAAGCCTATGTTGATTTCTCAAGCCTCCAAACTAGATATGAGCTCTAAATCCCTGAAACTCCAGTGTAATCCCCACAAGCCCATTTGTAAGATCTTGCAAATGGGATTCTCTATTCTATTAAAGTGAGTTTCTTACCTTTTGAGATTTAACCTCCCATGAGAATCCTTCACACGTGAGCTACCTGATTTTTCTTTACCTAAGAGCTCGAGACTCACCTTTGCAAGGACACCTCGTAAATTTGTGCACGTTTCTTTCAATGTTTTTGAGCTCGATCACAAGCTATTATGTTTTGATACCTCGAATCCCTTTCTACGAGAAATGTGTGCTTCCCAATTCTTTTCTATATCACCTTGAGTTTCTCCTGATACAAGCTCCTCACATAGAATCCATCAGCTCCATGGCTCGATGTTGCCACTCTGAGTATGAGTTCACTCATCATCATTCTCAAGGTTCTTGTGCAACTCGTTCGACCTGAACCATTTCCTTTGCATCATTGTATTGAGTGGACCTTTGAGTTACTCGACATAATATACCATTAATTGATTTTAATTAACTAGACCTAGCTCTTTTAGTAAAACTCCTTTAATGTATCACATGTTTGTTGAGCTTCTTGATGAGCATCACAATGAGCTATTTTTTCTCAAGTCTACTCTTTGCTTATCAACTCAGTGCCTTCCAATTTTTGTCTTAACCCTCCACCTTTTAAAAAAATCTAGGCCCTGGGCCTCATGGAGATGTGTTAAGACCCTTGAAAATTTTATACACTAATTTTGGGATTTTTCCTAAACTAGATGAATGTGGGCCCCTTAATGGAAATTTCTTGTTCTAAATGAACCATGAGCTTCCAAAACAAAGAAATTCTTCATTCCCAAGGTCCAATATGCCCTCATTATCTAATTTCACCAAGTGTATGAAATTGGATAACAATACTCAATACACTCATGTAATAATTTGACGCAACGGTGGATGGTAGAGGCAACAACTTGCATGGCATGAAGCCATGGTCTACCTAACAAACAATTATAGGAGACAAGAAAATCAATGACAAAGAAAATAGTATGGAGAGTCTTAGGGCCTATGGTTAAAGGCAAGGTAACATGGCCTAGACATGTATGAGGCCCGAACCATCATAAGCATAGACCGAAATGCAAGAAGGGATAATATCGTAAGTGGATAAACTGAAAGCCTGGAGAAAGGACATAGCGCAAAAGTTGAGCTCAGACCTATTATAAATAAGAGTACACTTGACAACAACATTGTAGATGTGAGACATGATATAAAGTGGTGGGTCATTGTCAAAGGGGTGGATGTCAACAGGAGGATTTCCCCTGAATGTTATATGTTGAGAAAAGGCCTCGAAGAAATGTGTCATATAGGGAATCTAGATGCATGTCAGCAGAAACATTGGTAGTAGCAAAGAGGGTTTGAACACGATGAAGAAAATCAAGATGGTAAGTAGGTATTCAGTGATGGAAATATTCATGATGTCGGGATGTAAATGAAAAACCCTAGAAGGTGCTATAAAGAGATGTCGGGTTCACCAAAATGATTAACAAAAATAAGGATCTATTGACCTAAAAGGGGATATTAGGGTATTAATGTTAATATAATTAGGAGGACTAAAACGTTGTAGTAAATAGACTAAAAACAAGTATGGAATAAATTATTCTAAGTGAAATGAAACCCTAATATGAAATAGAAAGGAAAGAAATGGCTTAGTTGATTGGAAGTGACTGCCGCGAGTTGTCGAAACGGAAATGAAATCAAGAGGTGTAGATGAACATTCAGGGACCATGTGAAGGGAAGATATAAAATGACTGGGGCACTTGGGAGTGTATTGGGGCACCTCGGGGCTCCCTAGTCCGTAATTTGAGTGCTCTAATCTCTGTAAATGCTCAAAATCCAAATGTGATATGGTTACTGATGTGTCTTCGGGTACTTCCGATCCATCGCACTAGATTTGTTAGATGAGCTAGAAAATGACTTGTAATACAAAAGGAAGTATCAAACCCTAGAAAAATAAAAGATGTAAATGAATGAGTACTGGTGACTTCACCGCAAAACTAGTGGTATTATCCTTTGAGCATTGCACTAAATTTTAGACCGAATGTAGTTCTAGTGTGTGTGCATGTCGTGCCATAGGTTCTCTTGTGTCCAGTCACACTTTGTGAAGTAGCGAGCAATAGTAACTATAGAAAATGTAAATAGCATGTGTGCATGGAATAGAAAATATTCCATCCCCTTTGCAGTGTGTGTGATGTAGATCTCCTAGCCTTGATGCATGGCACTATGTGGATGCAAGTGATGTAATGGATGTAACTCTAGATGGAGTGATAGTAGTATGTGATGTTATGACCTAGGACCCTTATTATGGTCTTATAAATTTATATTTATAGGGATCTCAAGCTTAATTTCATAATTAATCTGACAAAAATGACTCGAGAAAAAGATAAATACAACAAACGGATAGAAAGACCCAAAAAGGAAGCGAGAAATGATTTACATAGATCGGGGTGCCCAATACAGGATGGGGTGCCTTTAATTTGGGCTAGAATGATGGGGTAGTTGCGAAATGGGCGAGATAAGTGCAATAAAATATGCGGGAATGACGAAACAAAATATAAAATAAAGATGTCCAAAAGGTGGGATTAATTAGTACTTTATCCACTTAAGAACCTTCTAAATAGTAGTATAAGACCGGGCTAAATAATGTCTAATGTGCATAATTTTGTGTCTACAAATACCTAATATAAAATTATTTCCAAAGTGATCGCAGGACGTTTAAAACCGTTACTAGCTAAAATCATTTCTAGCGAGAAAACGGGCTTCCTTCCTGGTTGTTCCATCACGGAAGGGATTGTTCTTTCTCATGAATTGATGAATTCATTATCGGTAAATAACGTTCGGGTATGCTTATTAAGTTTTATTTTTCCAAGGCTTGTGATAGAATTAACTGGCATTTTTTGATGAAATCTCTCCAGTCTCTGGGTTTCAGTGGGAATTTCTGCGATTGGGTATTTAGTTGCATTGTTACTCCTAGTTTTTCAGTTTTGGTGAATGGTTCATTAGAAATTTTATTTTGGAACAATAGAGGCATTCTCCAAGGTGACCCTTTGTCATCATTTCTATTTATTTTTGTTGCAAAAGCTCTGAGTAGGTATTTGAAAGGGGCTCGTGTAGTTGGTCAAATCAGAGGCCTCAAAATCACATCCGAAATGGATCCTATCACCCATCAACAATTTGATAATGATACATTCCTCTTTGGGAGATCATCTTTGGAGGAGGATAAAAATTTTAAGGTGATTCTAGATGTGTGTTATGATGCGCCAAGGCGGTGATCAGCTTCATTGAATCCACGATTTTCTTTTTTAATACTCCACACAGGATTCAAAGAATGATTTTGAACATTTTTGGTTTTAAGCTATGATCCCTACCTCAAAAGTATCTTGGAATTCCCCTCTATATGGGGAAAGGAAATACTCTCTATGAAATGATTTGATCAAGTCGATTGAGAACCGTATCCGAGAGATGGAAAGGGAAATGGTGACATTGGCGGTAGGATTTTTCTCATTAATTCGGTGTTAAACTCCATACTCACCTTTATGATGACGGTTATGTGCCTTTCCTCCATGGTGCTATCTAAAATTGAAAACATCCTCAAGAATTTCTCATGGAATGTAAGTAATGATGAGAAGAGAATCCATTTAGTGAAATGGGATTAGATGTCATTGTCTAAAGCTCTTGGTAGAGTGGTATTCTAAATCCTAAGTGGTAGAACTTGGCATTAGGCACTAAAAATATTTGGGGGCTTCTTTCCAACCTTGAGGGTGTTTTTAATTCCATGTTAAGGAAGAAATATCCGGGGGTGGGCTGGATTTAGTTCTTTCCAACCAAGAGGTACCTCGGGGTTCTCATTTGTGGAATTTTTTTTCTTCCTGTAGGCAATTTTTCCCTCATATTTCCTCTTAGCAGTTTGGGAATGGAACCTCGGATAAATTTTGGGACAATTATTGGAATGGAAACCCTACCCTTTCTCAGAATAAAAATCTACAAGAATCTATGGCTACCTCGAAGATCTATTAGTCATTAAGGTAGCCAATTATGGTTAGCCACCCGGAGAGGACGATTCTCCTATTCTTTCTTGGAGGGATCATGAGGTTCTAGATATATCCAAATTATCTAAAGAATGATTCTCTTAGGCCCTCAAGGATCGGAAGGTCATGTGTGTTCCAAAAAATGACTCCCTATTTTGGCTAAGCTCTCGTACCAATTCTTATAAGGTTAAGGAGGGCTATAATTGGTGGGCATTCAAAGAAGGGGTAGCTGCTCCTAGTTGGTATGGGTGTTGGGACACTAAAACCTTCTAAAAGTATGGGTGTTTAGCTAGTTGGTCTTTAGAGGTAAAATCGCTACGTAGGAGAGAAGGAAGAAATGGGGTTTTGTTGGTCCTATCCGCTATGCTATATGCCTTGAAGTAGAAGAAGACCTAGATCACCTCCTGCTCTTTTCCCCTTTCTCTTATCATTGTTGGAACTGGATTTGTAGTTGGCTTGGTTTAGCTTTGGGTTTAGGGAAGGTCCATTATAATCTATGGAATCTTAATATAAATCTATGGAATTTTAGTTGTGATGAAATGAAGTTTAAAAGTTGGACTTCTAAATTAAATGGAAATGCACACAAATCTGAAAGAATGGAATTGAAATTGCACACTCATAACTAAGAATCAGTAGAAGTAAAAGCATATGCTAAGTTAAACTTTGTATAAAAGGAAACACACATTTTGAATAGAAATTCCAATAGGAAAAGAAAATACATTCAAATTGAGATTGCATGAAATATATTGAAATAGAGATTGTAGTGAAACTTATCAGAAAACCTAGATGTGCATGTAAATGTAAACAACCTCTGTCTCCTTGGTCGAGTGGGCCCTTGCTCTCCCTTGGGACAGAGGAAATATCTACAACTTTAGATCCTCAAAATGACGCTTACTTATATTAATTCAAATACATTCCATAGCATATCTAGTACATGAAAAGAAGAGTTCTCAATACCACAAGCTATGTATTGCAGAGTATATAAAAATAACAACTACTATCATGTTCTTAAGAAGGTGTCTTTATATAGACACAAACAGTTATAGAATTCACCATAATAGGTGGCACTAACATCTCCCACTAATCAACATTAACCAAGACTCATAAATTCCTATGGGACTATTAGAAACAAGTCCCATACTTATAGGTTGATGGGTGGAAAAAGTCTCTACTCCCGCATTCAGCTCCAAACTCGGACTTCTTAATTACATCGGTAATAAATGTTCATCATTTCCCTGCACACATCATCACATTTCCCTCATGAAGATAGTTAGTAGGAGGTTATATGGTAATCAGGTTGCATGAACAAAAGAAAGGAAAATGCATCAAACTCGCTAAGATATAACTATACAAAGCATCCCCATGCATTAGAAAATCATATCTAAATGACAATTTATTAACCATAGGAATGATATAAATGAGCCAAATAATGCACTCATCATTTCCCCACACTTTACCTATTGCATGTCCCAATGCAACTTATCTACACCCTGCCCTGTGACCAAGTTGTTGGGCCATGTCATACTCTTCAAACTGATCAACATACTATTTTTTGGTGCCTTTACACCCTTGAGTGTTGGAAGTTACTTTGACCCAAGCTGTAAAACCCTCATTTGATTGTGCAACATTATTTTTCTAGGTGGTAGTAGGACTCAAGAGGAGAGGTGGTCACACTGAAGTCCTACCCATTCATCATTGTATTATTTGCTAGTTTTTTTTTATAACTACCTGATGATTGTGATGAGGGCATCACCTCGTCGCATACTCCAACTCAAATTTTGAGGTGAGATAACCTCCCTTCTCTTCAATGGTAAGCTCAAAGTGTCCCATCTCCTATCACAGGCCTACCTTGCTGCCCCAAAAGTCTTTGCTTGACTATAGGTTTCAAATTCCCCCACACATTTCAAGTAATATCTTGAGGTATTCTCTCCAATACCAAGCTTGGTAGTAAAGAGATCTAAAGTTTTTCCGCATAGCCACATCATTGTGATGTGTAGGCCAAATATAGAATCCTATTGTTTGAGCTGTGTGATTAAAGGTATCCATTTGTTCACCCCACATGATCTGATTTGAAGAAAAGATGAAAGGATTTTAATTGAAAATCCCCCATGAACAAGTTAATGAAGAAGTCAGGGACATTGGTGACTAACATATTATGGAGGTAGAACTCATAGAGCAGGTTTTGAATTTTGGGGGTACTGGATTTGTAAATGGACATGAAAACATTACCATCAAGGGCTTGTAAGGTGCACCTGACAACACAACTGCATCAACTACCAAGAGTAAAATTGTTCCTGAACAACATGTTGTAAATTGAAGATGGTCTCCTACAAGACAGGAGCTTACAAGCCAAAGGACAGACAAAGTCCAAAAGAGACTGCAATTTTTGTTTTTCACCTTGGATGATTTCCATTTCCCCCTTTAATTTCTTATTTTCCTTTTTTAATTCTGAATTTTGAAGAGACAATTGGTGGAAATCATTCAAAATACTAAGACCTCTATCTCTCTGCCACTTTAGGCTACTAACCTCTACTTGTAGAGCTGTAATTTCTCTAACCTTTTCTATTGTGCGTTGAGTAAATTTAGTTTGTAAAGAAAGGTTTATTTCTTCCATACCTTTCAACTGGGATTTAAGGAGTGCAATCTCTTCCAAATAACCATGAGGATCGGTATCTTGACATAACCCGAGGTGACCAATTCCCATTGTAATTGATTCTGGAGCTGGATCTTGTGCTTCAGATACCAAAGTAGTTTTTGAGAGCTGTGGAATGGATTTATGAAGATGAGGGCATAGCCGAGCTCTGTGGGGTTGGAATAGTTGTAGGGAATATAGTGTCTAGTGATTTATCGTTGGGGGGATATCCAAGGTTTCCTTCCTCATCCCTTACTTCCCACTAGGGGTAGAGGCACCAACAAAACCCTCGACCGAGAACTTCTAGTTTGGGCAATGCACAGGACCATCACGGCCGTAGAAAAATAAAAGAAGAGGGAGTCAAAGTATTTCTACCTTTAGAACTGGATGGTGTTGAAGATGGGCTCACTTGATCACCAGATTTTCCATGTTCACTTGAGTGCCAGGTTCCTCTTCTTGTGTGCATGATGATTGAATGATGCGATAGCGGCCCGCGGTGTGGAAGATGGTCCTAGTTTGAGATGCTTTGGCTTGGAGCCTTCCCCACATTCATCCTTTCAAGCCTTCATTTGGGCTTAAAAACACTTGATGTGAACACAAGTAAATGAATGAGCCCTGGGTGCTTTAGCATTGCCTTTCCTCCATCAGTCTTGTATTTTTGACCGACTTTAATAACTGCATCCACCAAGTATTTTGGTAAATTCACCCTGAGTGCAGGGTTGACACATCCTTTCTTCAAATGAATGAGAATTTTGAGGGAATCACCCCAACACAGATGGTTGGCCATCACATATAAAGTATCGGTTAACCCATTTGGCCATCTCCCTCCAAATTTCGGGAAGACTGTCCCTCTTAACACCTTTTCTAAACACCCGGGAGGTAAGGATTACCTCGGGAAATGCCTCACCCTCCTCATGAAACAGAGAAATCAAGTCTTTGAGGGGAATTTTCATGACTTTCAGACCAAAATCTGGTAAACTGGATAGTTCAGAAACTACCTGACTGGTAATCTCCACTCGCTTCCCTCCAATGTGCAGAGCAAGTAGCTTCAAAATTCTCTAGGAATTCATCCACGATTCCTTCATCAAAACCTTCAAATTTTGGATGAATTCAAGCCAACTAGAATCATAAAATACCTATGAAAGTGTAGCGTTTTGAGCAATGGGTCAGAGAATTAGGCTCAGAATTTTTCTTTTGTCCCATGATGAAGGTGAATGAATCAGATAGTAGAGAAACAAGAACAAGGGTGTGCTTGAATTCGTGGTGTGATGGCAGGTAGAAATTTGTGTTCAAAATTCAAAGCAATGATAGGAAGTAGTTAGGAACTATAAATTTGAAATGCACCTGGATCCTCGAATCACATAAAAGTAGAAAATTTGGTGGCGTAAAAAGGTTGACAAGACTAGGTATCCGTGAGTAATTTTGATATGTGAGATGGTGCACATCCCATCGCTTGAAATGGAAATTCCACCTGTCCCTTTCATGGAGGATGACACATGGTGTGTGTGGAAATCATGACTCATTACACCCTCATGTCATCATGTCGTAGCATCGGATTGGAAGGATATCCATAATAAATACATCGATCATTGTGTATGGATGTAATTATGATAAGTTTATGCATGGGGAGTTGCTTCATAAGGAAATATCCATAGTGAATTAAAATGCACTTACCCATGCTAGTTCAACATCTGATATCCAGTAGATTCCCACGTCCTGCGTTTGAGAAAAAATGTGATTAGTGGCCTTGAAACAATGAAGATATTGACATTTATTAAAAGAAACAAAAACTAACTAAGGGAAGAAGATCAAGGTCATGACCATCCTCCTTTATTGAAATTGAAAGACAACAATTACTCCTGGTTGGAGGGGCAAAGAGCCACCTCAACATGCATTTCCTCACTCAACATGATGTCACTGGTGAAAGTTCCCTTGTCAAGAGGTTGTTGGTAAATCTGAGCCTGTGGCCATTTACAAGAAGAGTCCTTTTATCACCATCGATCGGTACCAGTCAAACAGAACCATTATCAAACACTTTTTTGATCTGATATGGACCCAACCAACATGTCGTAACTTACCTTTAAACTGTTGATATTTAGAATCAAAGAGTAAGACCCATTCCCCCTCGTGAAACATCCTGGATTTGATATGAGCATCATGTCAGGTCTTCCTCTGATGTTGGAGAATTTCATTTGTTGTTGTGCTTCCATCCACATTTCATCCAATTCATTCAATTGCATCACCATTCACATTGTGCTTCATCCAAATTGATGCCGACTTCTAGTGTTGTTCTCCAGGTGCATAACTCAAACTCAACAGGTAATAATGGCTTCTTCCCATATACCAACTCATAGGGAGAAAAACTAGTAGTGGTTTTCTAGGTTGTGTTATAGGCCCAAACTACCTCGGGAAGTTTTGGTACCCAATTTTTCCTATCAGCACTAACCACTTTAGTGAGAATGTTCTCAAGTTCTTTGTTGGTGACTTCCACCTGCCCATTGGATTGGGGGTGATATGGTGATGATTTCTGGTGCTTGATTCGGTAGATGTCGAGAAAATATTGATCATTTTAGACACAAATTGAGGACCTTGATCAGATACAATGGCCCTGGGGCCCCAAATCATAGCAATATCCGATTGTATAGGAAATCAGCAACAACATCCTCATTGAGATGCCAATGCTTGAACCTCATCCCATTTCGTAACGTAGTCAGTCCATGCATACC
The DNA here is from genome assembly GCA_018340775.1 of Taxus wallichiana var. yunnanensis. NCBI lineage: Eukaryota > Viridiplantae > Streptophyta > Pinopsida > Cupressales > Taxaceae > Taxus > Taxus wallichiana. The sequence continues at coordinate 243,760,286 of CM031243.1, read as the reverse complement.
AAGAGGTATTCTTTCCCAAAATATGGAGGATCAAAAGGTCCAATGAAATCAATTCCCCATTTCTCAAATGGTCCTAAGACTAGCTGAGGATTAAGAGGCATTTCCATTGAGAGTGTAGGCTTCCCCATTCTTTGACATGCATCACACTGCCACACATACTTCTTGATAGTCTTGTGGAGGGAAGGCCAATAGTACCCAACACCAAGGATTTTGTGAATTGTCCTTTTTATTGAGTAATGTCCTCCTCCTGGCTCATCATGACAAGCTCGCAAGATGTCGTATACTTCATCTTCCAAATACACTGAAGAACCATATCAGGACAACATTTGAACAAAATTCCATTACACCATTTATATGTTGCACTATTTTTAACCAATCTTCATCTCTCTTTATGAGTAAAATAGGTAGGAAACTTCCCTGTGGTTAAATAATTTGCAAGATCTGTGAACCATGGAGTCTGAGTTGATATAGCAAACAAATGTTCATCTGGAAATTGATCCTGGACTGCCTCCTCATCACCTGAAACATTCAATCTTGAAAGAAAATCAGCAACAACATTAGATTTTCTAGGCTTATCAATAATGGTCAGATTGAATTCTATAACAAGAGTAACCATCTAATAATCGACCACCGACGACTACTGGTTTATTCATCAAATATCGGATGGAAGAGTGGTCAAGTATAAACAAAGATTTTATACCCAGTGATGTAATGTTGGAATTTATTCAAAGAATACACAACAACTAAAAACTCCTTTTCCGTAGTGGTATAGTTCCTTTCCGTAGGAGTCAGATTCTTGTTGATAAAGTAAATGGCATACATGTGATCCTCTTCATCTTTCTACCCAAGAACAACTCCCATAGTTGTATTGGAGGCATCAGTGTGGATATGGAAAGGTTTCCCCCAATCGGGACCTCGTAAGACTGGGGTTGTGGTCAGCTTCTCCTTGATAATATCAAATCCTACTGACACTGAGGGGACCATTCAAAAACACAATATTTTTGTCAACAATGAAAACATAGGTGCAAAAATTTTACTAAAGTCTTTAATGAATCACCGATAATACCCTGCATGTCAAGGAAACTTTTGATGTCATTCTGATTTGTTGGTGTAGGTAGCTGAGTGATGACTGCAATTTTTGGGGTCGACCTGTATACCTTTGGTAGAAACATGGTGACCTAAGACAATTCCTGATCCACCATCATCAGACATTTTTCATGACTCAGGGATAGTTGGTGCTGCTCACATCTACTCAATACTTTCTCAAGGTTATGCAAAGATTTGTCAAAAGTGGATCCATGGACAGTGAAATCATCCATGTAAACCTCAACATAGTCATTTGTAAGATCTACAAAAATGGCCAAGACTACTCTCTGAAATGTAGCAGGTGCATTACAAATCCCAAAAGGTAAGACTCGATAAGAAAATGTACCCCAAGGGCAAGTAAAGGTGGTTTTATCTAGTCACAGGTGCAATACTTATTTGGTTATACCCACTAAACCCATCCAAGAAAGAGAAATATTTCTTACCGGTGAGATTGTCTAGAACCTGGTCAATAAAAGGAAGGGGAAAATAATCTTTCTTGGTGGCTTTGTTGAGTTCCCTATAGTCAACGCAGATTCTCCATTTACCATTTTTTCTTGGGACTATAACTAATGGTGAGACCCATTGACTATCAGATATAGGGTAGATGAATCCTACCTTTAGCAATTTTTCTATCTCATTTTTTACTATGTCTCTGAGGGCTGGGTTAATTCTTCTTTGTGGCTGCCTTATGGGTTTAACATTTAGTGTAGATATGGTGAGTATAGATTGTAGGATGAATTCCTTTCATGTCAGTGTAATCCCAAAAAAAGTGGGAATGTTTCCTCAAAATCTCGAGAACCCTAGCCTCTTGGTTGGCCTCCAAATTATTACCAATGGTCAGTTCTTTTCCTATGCCAATAGGCACTTGTTTGGTATCTTCCAAAATGGTGAGCTCTACATTGGTGATTAAAGAATTCAATGGGAAAACATGGGGCTGAAGCATGTAAAATGGATACATTTTCAAGAGACAAAATCTTGGTCAAAGGACAATAGAAATCAGAGACTATGGATTCTATATTATAAGCATAGATTTCTTTACAAGCTTCATTAGAAGTATCACTTACAAGGAAAATATTGGTCATGTCTAGAAAAAATGGGTCTGTAGTCAGAGTTCCATTTTGTCGTAGCCATAATGCTGATTTTCCGTAGTCACAGAGCCCTCTGCATCAGTCAGTGTGTATGACTCAACAACTTCCGTCATATGGTTTTGCACTGCAATGGTGGCCAAATAAGAAGAACTGAGAGAATTAGTATCCAAAGAATCCACCCATACATGTTCACAAGCATACACATAAGGTTGGGTAGGAGGATATAATGAAATATGTTTGGATTTCTTGCCCATTAGAATAGTCATTTTTCCGACCTACAATCAATATATGCAACAATAGCCAACCAAGGTCATCCCAAAATGACTGGATATCCCAATTTTATGAGCTTTAGGCTGTAAGACCATGAAATCGACAGGATACTCCTAGGATTCAATGGTGACCATTATATCCTCAATCACACCATCTAGTACAACAATGGATTGATCTGCTAATTGAAGAACAATATTGGTAGGTTGTAGTCTGTTAAGGACAACAGATTGAACATATATGTTGTTATAACATTTATGGTAGCACCAAGATCCACCAAAATGTTAGATATTGACTGATTTTTTATACAAATGGTAATGACTGGACTCCCAGGATCCCCATATTTTGGTGAAATAAGTGTGTCCAAGAACAAGATCAACCAAATTTCCTTCCACCCTGATGGTCTTTGGGTATTTCTTCTTTCTTCAGGTGTCTTTATACACTCGTTTCTAATGGTTTGGTTTAATTTTGGGATGTCCCTTATTTCTCACAGAAGTGGGACCTCAATGTGCACCTTTTTCAACTCTTGAACTAGCGTCATTTCATCAGTAGTTTGAGTGTCCTGTAACCACTCAGGAAAAGGAGCTTTATGAGCATTTTGATTAGTTTTTGGACCATTTTGAGTGTTTTGTGTTTTTGGAGAAGGTGTAGTTCCTTCATTTTCCTCAAGTATCTCATCTTTATCAGTGTCTACAGGAATTTCCATGATAACTATAGGAGGATTCAATGTTTTCCCAGACCTTAGTCTCAGATTACCAATAGTATTAACCTGCATTGTATTACTTGGTCTGCTTCATCAATTGAAGTAGTCTGCTGATTTTTCGGGTTTGATATAGGATGGGCTGGAAGTTGTGTTTTTGTTTCCTCTATGTTTGTGTTGTTGATAGTTTTGTGGTGGGGCCATTAAAGCTTTTTGTGGTTGTTGGAACCTGTTGTTGATTAATGTTTTGTTGTGGTGCCCACTGCTGGTTTTGGTTAGGATTCTTTTGAGGTACCCACTGTTGGTTGTGCCATGGACTTGCTGGAGTCGGTGGTGTCCAACTGGATGAGTGTAGGGATTCATCTAGGGTGGTGGATGTGGATAAGTCATCCAATTTGATGTTGTCCACTAGGTTGTCCCCAAGTAGGCTGAGGAGCCTGACTGGGCCATGACATCCTCCAGGGTTCTGAGTAGGTCGAGGGGAATATATAGCTTGATTATTTGGCCTTTGAACAAAGTTGACCTCTGCATCAGCTTGAGAGAAAACATTCAAGCCTCCTTTCAACTATGATAAGAAGGTGCAATGCTTAGTGTCATGGTCAACAACTTCATAGATCAAACACATGTCTGTAACATCCAAAGGACATTCTCTCAGGGGATGTCTCTTCCTACACTTAGGGAAATATATGTCCAGAGGTTCTTTGGCAGCATTGGTTTTGGCCTTAAGCCCATCTATGGTTGATGTTAATTGTAAAAAATGTCATTTTCATGTTGGCCATTTCCTCCAAAAGTTTAGAGGTACCTAGGGAAAGCTTGGATGTTTTTCTCTTCCTTATACCCCCTCGTGTTCTAGAGTAACTTCTGCATAGCTCAATGATTTGTTCCATAGTAAGTTTATGCACATCTCCTCCACCCATAAGATGGAGGGAATATTTGGTTTCCTCATCAAGTCCTTTAAGGAAAATTGTCTTAGTGATGTCTGCATGTAACTCATAACGCTCATCGATGAAGAAAGAGAAATCTATCTAGATAATCCTCTAGATTTTCATCCTCTTTTTTCCATATTTGGAAGAACTCTTCTTTCCTATCCCTTCCCCTGTAGTAGTCTTGGTATTTATCCAAAAAGGTTGTCTCCATGGCTTCCCAAGAATCAATGGAGTTAGAGGACAACCCCATGAACCATCTCATAGTAGAGTCTTTGAGAGTGGAAGGAAAGAGTTTGAGTTTTTGATTATTAGTTTTGTAGTCATAGGTTTGGAAAAGAATTTTGAACTCAAACAAGAACTGATCGGGGTCTTCCGTAGACATGCCTCGAAAAATAGGGAGGATGGATGGTGAGATGTTTTTCATGGGTGCGTCCTCATCCTCATCCAAGATGATGGGATAAGTGAAGGTTCTACCCAAGGGTTGGTCTCCATTATTCCCATGGTCCCCATTTTTGAGTGTGGTCGTCGGAGGATGCAAGATGCTCAAAAAGGTTTCTAGGTGTTGTGTTGGAGTCAAGTGTCACTCTTAGTGTTCCTTCGTATATTTTGTTTGGAGATATTTGTTGGATGTTGCATGGTGTAAATCTCCCTTGTTCGTCCCGTGGCCTATGCATCAAGGTTGGTTATTAAAACAAGGCTCAAGACTTCTATTGGTTGCATATGTAAACTCCATTAACACCCATAGCATGTGAAGTGAGAAAAATGATGTGGTGTGTTATGGTGTCCCCGAAATGACGCCAAAAATGATGGGTCATTGTATTCTCCAATCATTTAACTAACTGAATCTTCGTTAGTGTCATTATAAACCTGGGGTTGTGTCCTAGGTCTGTATGCAATGGAGCTTTATGTAACCAGTTTTCCTGTTGGGTCTCCTGTTGGGGGGTTGTTGTGAGATTTTCCTAAGTTGGTTACTAATCTATGGAATCTTAATATAAATCTATGGAATTTAGTTTTTGCGATGAAATGAAGTTTAAAAGTTGGACTTCTAAATTAAATGGAAATGCACACATAGAATCTGAAAGAATGGAATTGAAATTGCACACTCATAACTAAGAATCAAGTAGAAGTAAAAGCATATGCTAAGTTAAACTTTGTATAAAAGGAAACACACATTCTGAATAGAAATTCCAATAGGAAAATAAAATACATTCAAACTGAGATTGCATGAAATATATTGAAATAGAGATTGTAGTGAAACTTATTAGAAAACTAGATGTGCATGTAAATGTAAACAACCTCATGTCTCCTTGGTCGAGTGGGCCCTTGCTCTCCCTTGGGATAGAGGAAATATCTACAACTTTAGATCCTCAAAATGACTTACTTATATTAATTCAAATACGTTCCATAGCATATCTAGTACATGAAAAGAAGAGTTCTCAATACCACATAGCTATGTATTGCAAAGTATATAAAAATAACAACTACTATCATGTTCTTAAGAAGGTGTCTTTATATAGACAAAATATTACAAAATTCACCATAATAGGTGGCACTAACATCTCCCACTAATCAACATTAACCAAGACTCATAAATTCCTATGGGACTATTAGAAACAAGTCCCATACTTATAGGTTGATGGGTGGAAAAAGTCTCCTGCTCCCGCATTCCAGCTCCAAACTTGGACTTCTTAATTACATCGGCAATAAATGTTCATCATTTCCCTGCACACATCATCACATTTCCCTCACGAAGATAGTTAGTAGGAGGTTATATATGGTAATCAGGTTGCATGAACAAAAGCAAGGAAAATGCATCAAACTCACTAAGATATAACTATACAAAGCATCCCCATGCATTAGAAAATCATATCTAAATGACAATTTATTAACCATAGGAATGATATAAATGACTAACACCAATTCATGTTATATGAAGCGTTGAAGAAGGTCAAATTCATTCCGCCGATTCAGGTCGCTGGTAATGAGGGCCTCTCTCTAGAGGAGGCTCGACGGGTGATAACGGATTTGTCCTCTAGGAACGCAGAGCTCATGCATTTTGCGGTTGAGGTTCACAGAGCATGTTCGGTGGGAACGAAAGGAGTGAGCATGGTCAAAAATTTGGATTTCCCTGGGTTGTCGGTACCCATTATGGTGGAAACAGAGGTGGTGGAGAGGTTTAGGAAGGTGGGATTTACTTATAATTTTTTGTTGCGTACGGTCGGGGGTGGAGCGACTGCAGGTGGTAAGAGGAGGTCTAGTAAAATGGGTCAAGCTCTCATGGAACCTGTCATCCAAGTGAATGGGTGAAGTTTTTTCATCCCGGTTTTCTTTTTGATATCAGTGCTCTTGGTTGGCATTTCCTTGCTTCTCCGCAGGCTTCGTGTTTTTTGCTTTTTTGGTAGTTGTTAGTTCGTAGTTTGGTGTTCTTCTGGTTATCACGGGTGGGATACCATCAATCCCCCAATTCTAAGCTCTAGTAAAAAGTGTTAAAATATATAAAAAAAGACTAAAAGAGTTAAGAGTACGTAAATTCTAGGTAGACTTTGTTTAGAGAATAAACAAAGTCCGACTACACCCTAGACGGTTTGGAAAAGCACACAAGGGAAACCATCAATCCCAAGAACTTTATTTGTGTCCATCTACATCAAAGGATCTCAAAGATCACTCAATAGAAGAATATTATCATGTTGTTATCACAAACAATTATTTGAGCTTCACTAAGCTTGTATGGAACAACTTGAAGGTATTTTAGGAGGCCAGTTTCTCTACTAGGAGAAGAATCTTTGGCAAAAAGTACTCCATGATAGTGATGCACAAAAGTCTAAAAGATCTTAAAAAGCTTGATAAGTTGAACATTAGTGTCCTTAATGGATTTGATTATAATTGTAGCTTGTCTGGAGAAGAGAAGGTCAAAGAGTTATTTGGTAACCTTATATCCCATCTTCAACTAATGAACCATTGGTCCTAAGATAAGTTCCCATCACTCTATGGGCTTCCTCAACTTTGAGTTTATGTCTCCATTTGGAAACTTGGATCTACATATTTACACTAAATGGAGAAAGCTCAAGCTCCTAGAAAATTGTAGGTACTTCATGGTGTGAATCCCCATGTTCATGGTAATGAAATATGGAAACCTTCCTACCATAAATTCTAAGGTGGTTGTTCAAGTGATGTGTCGACCCACCAGTTAATCTAGCCAATATATTCCTTAGGTCTAGAAACCAAATTCCATATTTGCTTGATGTGGGAGAGAGATATCTCATGGGAGAGGTAAAAAATGGTGAAATATAACTGATTTTTAACCTTCCTTTCTTCTAGGGTTGATCATTCTGTGTAAAAGTGAATGGGAAGATGGTAAAAAAAGTGGCACTATCAACCATGGTGACATGTTGATAGTGGGGTTGGAAAAAGAAGTTATATTGATCTACTAGTAGCATATGATCTAGTCTTTTAATGACTCCATCTTGACCTTGTCTAAAGTTAGACAAGGTGAACCAAGTTGAGGCAGAATCAAAAAACTGATGGTGGTCGGGATCATACATACCTACTTTATTTTACATATAGAACCATGCCTTCTTGTTGCGAACACACTAATGCATATGAATGCAAGATTCTTTGTCCTTATTCGTGTCCATATTGAAATCACCACATAGGATTGAAGGTACATCAAGAAGTGAGTTAGAAATCCATCTCGATAAGGTACCCCTTTCCAAGACATCATTGGAAGTATTTAGGTTGGAAAAAGGCAAGTAGACGCTTGTGAAAGCAAAAATGGTCCACACCACTCAATGAGTGGGGTTTGCACCCCATGAAACAATATTGTTTGTAAGCTATGGTGCAAGCAACACCATTACTCCCTGGATACCAAGCTTTTGATTGGACACATGGAAAAGGGCCCCCCAACCAAATAGTGTAAATAACAGACTAATAGAGAAACCCTATGATTTTAACCTCTTGCGGGCATAAAACTTTCATATATTTAAAACATTGATAACTCTCCGACCTTATGAAATATATATAGGTTGATTCAATAAGGCCTTAAACATTTCATGAATAAATAATAATTGGAGAAAATTGAGGTGATGTTGGTCACTCCATTTAAAACATCTAAGGATAAAAAATTTGTTTTCATTTCAACAAGTTGTTGTTGATTGCCTCCCAAGAAATCACTCGTTTCAAATAGTTTCCACTTTTATAAACATATTCCCCATCTATAAAAGGTGTGAAGGGTTGCATGATCATTGGAACACTTCCTTGTCTTCAAATGTAGCCAAATTTTCCTTTGAATTCTTAAAATTCACCCCTAACTGGGGTTGTGATTGTGAGACTAAATTCCTAAGTCAAGAAGATAACAAGACTAGCCACCACATGTGGGTGCACAAAATGGGTGTCACTTGGTAAACATGCGTTGTGGCTTGTTTCCCATTAGTAGTCGAGCTTCTTGCTCTAAAACAAGAAGCGGGTTTGTACATAACAATTTGTAGTTTGGTGGTGCTGCAAAGAGGACAAGGAGTTTCTTTTATTTATCACATTAGTCCAACAATCACCATTAGAGGTGGCGGTTTTCTACAGGGTTTTTGCTTTTGGCATCGATCGAGAGTTTTCCATCAAAGGATATTCTTAAACCATGCGGTCCAAAGCTTGGTAATGAAATCAAGTGTTCAGGAGATCAATGTAAAGCACATGTGAAAAACATGTATCCCCTATGGTTTTCTCTGGTTTTCTTCAAATCCTTGGATAAATCAATTTTGATATAAAATTGTTTTCATGGATAGCTCGCTTATAACTTGGGTTGTTTGTGGAAAATGAAACAACTTGCGGGTTTGATGAGTTTGTCAACACATTGCCAAAGGGGAGAGGAAGACGAAGAAATTTAATCTAGATCGGGATTTTAAGCTTGACTTGCTCCAACACTTTAAAGTTCTTGATCTAGAGAGAAAAACAAGAAAGGTGTTATAAATAAATCACAAACCATGAGTTCTCTGGTCGCCCCTACTAATGTAACTCTCTTATATTTTTACTAATATAAGGAGCAGTTCCAATAATAAATCACAAACCATGGTTGTGTAGTGACAAGCTTTTTAAAATTTAGGTAAATCCCATACAACATCAAGAAAATAAATTTCTACATTAGAACCCATACCTCATAGAACCTCGAGAACAACCTTATTTAGGGGGCATGATTATCTAGAGCTAAACTAATACAATTTACATGGAAATATTAATATAACAAAATTTAAAATTTACCAAAATGAAGACCACAATATGACATATATAATGGTACAAAACTAAAACCAACTCAGATCGTGCTCTCTTTTTACGGTGGAGCATAGTTCGGAAACCTTTTAGCTCATAAGAAGAAAAGGTAATATATAAATACAAGTATCTAATAAACTCGTGGTTCCGTAATTTTCAACTGAGTCATCGGATGTCAATTGTTAACCGTTTTTATATATACGGGCTCTTTCTAGTTTAATGTAACTCAGCTATATATTATTATAATGTTATGGAAGGTTGATTTTTCTCAATTAATAAAAAAACAGTGCTGTTGTGTTTTTGGGGGCTCTGCCTCTGCCTCTTGTCAAACGAGGCGGCATTTTCCTTATCCACCGCTCTCCATCAATGAAAGTGGTGTTCAGGAATGGCGCAGCTTCTTTATCACTCAACTCATATGACCATGGAACTCTTCCCCTCGTATTCGACCCTGCTCCCAAACATTTATATTCTCCAAAATATACAGTCCTGCCATTGAAAACAATAAACAATAAATCAATAATCAATAAACTTCTTTCATTTCTGATTTCCATTAATTGTGCAGGGCTCACAAGGACTCACTTTTGTCTGGTGGGATCGTTCCAGTTTTCCCACCCTTGTGGAAATATAATACCAGCCATGTATGTGTAAGCGAATATAACTCTGGAATAACGTCCCCATGCCCTGCCAAGCAGCATCAATCCATCTCCACTCACCTTACAGTTCAAAAATACATACCCTGTTTCTTCCCCCTCTCAACTCTGCTTTGTGCTGCAATTGCCCCATTTACCACAGGAATTGCATGCAGATGGCATTTCTGTCACCAAACAAATTACCCAACTGTATTTATTAATGGGGGCCTCAATCATCTTATCTTTTCTTTTGCTGTGTTGGGTATTGTTTAATTTTAGTTTACCTCGTATACAGACTGCCCGTTGCCGCATATGAAATCTTCTGCTCCTTGAATGAAGCAGTTTTTGAAGTAATGTCTTCCATTGTCATCCAGAACAGTGTCCTGAAACCCCAAGAATCTGCACCCATAGAATGCAGACCGATCTCCAGAAATTCTAATTGCAACTGCTTGATCTCCCTCACCGTATGAATTCTGCACAGATTCAGAATTGAAGCTCTTAAATTCATAGCAAAATGATTTCGTGACCCATAAATTCTTTTTGCTAAACAATTTCTCTACCCAATATGAATGTAACGATTTTAAATTCATTTAAAACAGAAGTTCTGTTATACCTCTATTGTAATGAATCTGGCTACGAAATCGGAAGCCATAACAGTTACAGTTGCACACAAATATATGCCCCCTGTTGCTCTGGCATTGTCGTTCCATGTTATTCTAGTGGTGTTAGCCTTATACCCACTGAGAATTATGTAAGGCTTCTCTGCAGGAATGCTCGTTCTTTCCCTGCAAAATAAAAGATAATTCATTGATTATATCCTCCACCAAAAGAGTTTAGACCTGAAAGTATGGAAGGAAATGCCCATAATCAAGATCAGAATAAATATGAGTCTCCAAGAATATCCCCACTGTAAAAACTTGAGTGGGTACCTGTAAATTCCAGGCTTGACACGATTAAAGATGAGCTCCTTATTATGAAAGGGAACAGCATCAATTGCATCTTGCACCTTGGTGAAATCCCCTTCATCTTTCTCTTTGGCCACAGTTATAAGAAGGGCAGTTGTATAGTCTATATTTTCAAGATTTTCAGCCAGAGGTCTATGTTGTTGTTTGTTTGATAATTTCTTAACAGGCCATTCAGTAAGACCATAACAAGGTTGTACAAACAACAAAAACACTTGCAGTGCTACAACAAGTAAACCCAATGCAGCCATTGCACTTTTACAGCTCGTTGCAGATATATAAGCAAAGATATTAGAGAGCAAATCAATGGTATATCAGCAATGTAAACATATGGGCATCCATTACTGCTCTCCGATTTACTTTTGCTTGCTTGCTCACAAAGAATTTGATGTAGCGTATAAAAATCCGCACAAGAAAGATGTTTTAGCAATGAATGCCTGAATTAATGGCTTTTAAATCTGTTGGAAATGAGGTGTCTTAGGGCATGGTCCCATGGAGTGGGGGCTGCATAAAAATCTCAGCGGGTGCTGCTGAGCGAATTTAGGAGCATATTAGCTGTTTTTGGGTCCCATGGTTATAATTTTTTATTAACATTTTCCACTGAGAAATAATAGGAGCCCATAGCAGTTTTATGGTCCCATGGGCTTTCAAATAATGAGCAGATGCAGGGTATATAAGCTGAAAATCTCCCTCCAAATCGACCAAAAAACTGGCGGGAATGCATTTGGGTTGCCAGATGGACAAAAAAATGCCTAAACTGTAGCAGGAAATTGTCAGCCCCCCCTCTTCAGCCACCCCTTAAGTTGAACGGGCAGAAATTGTGGAGCTCCTACTTTCCTGGGCAAGATTCGAATTTATCCTGTAGCTGGTTGAAAATTTCAGCATGGGACCACCTGCTGCATAATTATAGAACCTGTAGCGGCTCCATGGGACCATGCCCTTAACCTTGTTTGGTTTATTCATTTAAGATTTTCCTACAACCGTTTCACATTGTCTAGGCTCTAAAAATAGAAATAGGAGTTGTCAAAAGATTCCCATATGATAGTATATCATGGAAGGACTATTTTTAGAGATATTATGACAGATTTTATGACATCTGTAAGGGTCAAAAATAGGGGAGAATATTGTGGACGTGGGAGCCTAATTTTAGACCAAAATCTTGCTCTTTAATGCTATCCACCTCATGAGAGGTTTGGCACATGGTTTTGTAAACCATAGATGGTTTCTTGTATAACCGGAGGTCTATAAATTGAAGGCTTGGAGAAGCAATTGAAGTAGTGAGTTTTAATCCTCCTAGAATTGTTTCTGGTGATACTCCTGTAAGAAACTTGCTCTGCAAGTGTATGTAATCTTGTTATTAGATTTGAAATACATTGAGTGGGCTTTTGGAGTGTGGAGTTTTTTATCCGAAAGGATTTTCCCCACGTATATATGGTGTTTGTGTTTTGTTATGAATATGTTGCTTTGATATTTAGAATCTTGTTTTACTATGTTGAAAGTTTTGCATAATATCTCTCCTCAAAGATTAGCGTAGGAAGTTCCACTACTCTTAATTTCCTATCAAAATCCCGATATTCTTGATTTTATGCTTTTTGTTATTTTGTTTTATTATTCTCCGTGGAAGCGCCATGGCTACTCTAGAGGAATAGCAAGAAAAATGGGATTCACTATGTATTAATTTGTAAAATATAAACATTCGGATGCTTTGAGAAACCGTTTTCCTTTTGAATGGGTTGAGATGGCACGTTAAGATTGGGTGGTGGAGGTATCAAACTAATGGGTCAAGAGTTTTTATAATAACAAGGTTATGAAATGACAAATCTTGTTTAAGTTAATGCATTTTAGAGAAGGAGAGAAAATTAATGACAATTAATATATAAAAGCAACAAACAAATTAGGAAAAATATTTAGTAGGGCACAACAATATACTAAGAAATATTATGTTTATATTGTTTGCATATAATTGTACATATGGATACAAATAATACTACTGTTACCTTTGTTGGTCATATATATGTGGTGTGGTACATGTATTGACACCAAAAAAAAAAAAAAAAAGTTATTTGTTAGAACTTTGTGTTTTTTTGTTCTAAACTACCAAATAACTTTAACAAAAGACATCCAAAAATATAAAATGCAGAGGCTACGACTGGATGAATTTGGCCATCACAAGTGCACATTTGGCCTCAGAGCCATGGTCACGTCAAATAAGAATACCTCCCTATATCTCTGAAAAATATGATTATTTGTCAAAAGAGAGCATTTTCTTGATGCAAAGGGGTTAGTAGCTCAAGCAGGGTAAGAGGAGATCATAGCTTCAAGTCTTAAGTGGTCCAAAGAAATTAACAATGATCTTCATAATAATAGTCTTCTGACCGAAAAGGGGTCTTTGGCCATTGTGATAAAAATATATTGTTTTTTTTTTTTTTTGGGAAATTTTGTTGTTGTAAGAGGTTCTTATATTTGCTTGAGATTTTATACATTTTAGAGGGAATTATAAGATTACAAATTATGGTTTATAGTTGTTTTAACATTATTTTTCATAAGCTCCGAATACAAGTAGATTTTTTTGGGGGCTCAATACAAAAATCCATTCTAAAATTACATACCAAATAATATTGTCTGAATATCGAATCCTTTCTGAGGGACGACTGCAGGAAGCGACCTTATTTCTTGTGTTTTAATATAATATTGAATTTTTTAGCCAAATTATTCATAATCGTATGAAGGAATTTTAAATAAACGATTTGCTTTGTACAATTTTTTTCAATTTGTTTAGGATTTTACTTGTTTTATTAAAAACAAGTTAGCTGAATTCTAAATACAGATTTATTTCCTAGAAATTGAGACAAGTCTTCTGAAAATGATAGATTCTGTGTAAATAATGAATTTTATAACAGCTTTACCTATTTTCAGGAATTGAGATAACCGTTTTCTGTTCACTACGAAAATTTGGCATATTGTGAATAGAAATTGGGTTTTAGAATTTGCTTAACATATTTGTTGTGTTGGTAGGGACTGAAGTTTGTCCACCATTTCAGAATGCTTCTGTGGGTTAGACATGGGAGATTAGAACTTCAGCCTTGGTTATACAAGCACACCCAACTGCCCGCCTACCATGGGCTTTATTTGCATATTTTCTTAATGTGCTAAAGCTTTTAGAGTTTAGATAAAACATATGCTGAATTCTAAAAAGACAATTCATATTGTCAAATAGTTTCAGACCTTTCGTAGAACATGAAATCAATCTTTTCTATCTTTTGTATTTCTTTTAAAAACCGACTTGTAAATTTTGGCCACTAATGTTTTTCTTTTCATTGATTGCAGGTGCCAAAAATGATCAAAGAATATATAGATGAGGTCTCTAAGCAGCTGAGGATTGCTATTTATAATTTAAGCATCCATGTTGCAGGCATTAAAAACTATGTTTACTGTTATTTTTTTCAATTTTGAAAGGACGCGATCAAAGCAACAATTGGATTCTTTAGAAAAAATTTATGCTTTGCATATAATACACATTTCAACTCCGCTATTTGTTATCTCTCACAATCCCATGCTGAAGGAATTATCTACCCTTTACCTAAATTTGATGCTTTCAAAATATATGAAATTTTACCTTTTTGAAATCAGTAGCCTTGATAGTTCCGCCTTCACTCACTTGCACCTCAATATTTTTCCGTCTTTCGTTAACAAACTATTGTCAGAGATCCCCGGCCGGCTGTACAGATGCTGGGGAATTCTCAATAACCGGCAAAAAATTTCCTGCAGACCCCAACAAATGACCAGAAAAAACTGCTAACCTGCCACTGGCTATTGATTGCGAGTTAAAACCAGATCAATCCGAAGTAGAGGTTGTCAATTATTTAATAGTATTAATCAATAATATCTCATGACTTCTTTCCTGGAATATAATTTTGTTAATGTTATCAATGATTGGCATTTTGGAAAATTAAAATATTAAACATAGATCACTGAAATCATGGAAATGACTTTATAAGAGTGTTTTAATTTATTTTGTATTCAAACTATAGTGTATTTCTATCTAAATTATAGTTTTTAAGAGAAAATAATGGAATATTCGTGAATAAAGGGACAAAGAATATTCTCATGAAACTTGAAACAAACTTTTACTAAAAACATGAAATATTACATATGGCAAATTACTATTGACCAAGGAAAAAAAATTTAATGCTTTTGGTGAAGACATAATAACTACCTCGGACAGGATAATAATAAAACATTTGGAAAATAACTACCTTCGACAATATAATAATAAAACATTTGGAAGGTTTTTATGAATTATAGATTTTATCCATACCCCATTTATCAAGAAGTCATTTTCTATGTTTTTTCTAAATGATATGCAAAATTATATTTTTCCAAACAAAATGCAAAATTATGTATCAAACTAATGGTTGAGAGTTTTTTTATAATAATTAAACATTTGGAAAGTTTTTGCGAATCATAGATTTTTAATATATATAAAAATTCATACTCAATTTATGTGAAGCCAATTTTCATGTTTTTTCCAAATAATAACCTATATGAGTGATTTAGAAATGTGTTTTCTCCTCTTAATAATTACTAGTTGTTTTTCTAACACAAATGTATTGATATTTGAAGGAAACAAAATGAGGAACAAAATAGAGAAAAAGTTGGAGAAAAAGAAACATTCTTATTTATATATTGCTTTTATGGTAAATTTTGAAATTTTTACATTTAAATGTCTTTTCATAATTTTCCTTTATCTACCTTTAGTTGTTTTTCGTGTTAGTGTATTTATATAGTAATTGATTGTTGGTCAAATTTTGGTTCTTGTTGGCTCGTGCTCTATGTTATTTGACTTCCACTATATTTTCTTTGTATATGATTTACTATACTTTATGATTCTATCTTTTGCTTGTAGACTCCCTACTATTCTCAATTTGACTTTGTTTGCTTCAATTCTACCATGTTTCTTTCTTCCCCTTGGTCATTTATAAAACCTTGTGTTTTCCTTATTTTAGGCACCTAAAAATAACACCATTCAAGTTAAAACATCCAAAAACATACAAAACAACTATTTGTTTGCCTTTGTATGACTCAATGCTCCTAGAAAGTCACAAATAATGTTTCTCTTTATTCTAATCATTCTAACCAAAATTGTGAAGACTGTCAATTTTGAAGTTATATTTGGTCAAGCTTTACATGTTTGGCTATTTGGTTTTTTGGGGCTTTTTTACCACAAAGTTTGGTTCCTTAACTTTTGTGCCCTTTTTTGTAGGCTTTTCCCACTTAGTATGCGTCAGTCTATATGGTCCTATTTTGAATTCAAGAAATATGTAAATACAAAGGCGCATTAGTGCATTTAGGAAAATCAATCAATTACATAAGTGATATTGAAACTATGAGAGGTGAATTTATTCCATTTTGGAAACATTCATATGCCAAAATTTTAATCTAAGCATTTAGAGATTCCTTCTAGCTTATTTATCTAGATGACACCCATAGGTCAAATAGTCGCACATAAGTTGAAACTACTTACAAATGGGAGAGCTCTCGAATGGGGGCAAACAAACTTTGTATGCGAAGTTGCGGCCCATTAAAGTTTTGCGGGAAAAGGTGTGAACATAGGGGTTTGGTTTTTCACTGGTCCACTTTTTATTTGGAGAGCGGCTGGTTGCCTTGTCATCACATCACCACCAAGTTCATCGAATGGAGAGCTCGACCATATGGGTCAAGTTCAATATTCTCACCAAGGCTAAGTAGAATGATAAGCCAACACACACACCTCTAAGTGCCCAAGTGCATCCAAACAACCAACACAACATTCTATGTGGTATTCAAACTACCTTTGACCAAGACAAAGCACCCATTCACCACATGGTTGAGTCATAAGCATTGGTGGTCCTTTGACCAACCAAAATGGTGGAGAAAAAGACTTATACAAATGTTATCCTCACATATGTGGGAGTAAAGTATGGAATTGAGCTAAACAATGTGTAAGGCTTATCAAGCCTTAAATAATTGTAAAAAATGTGGGAGTAGGGCTTGACCCCTCACCCCACATCCACTATTATTAATCCCCAACCATTGGGCCATACATACCTAGGTTATATTTAGCTAAAGGATATGGGTTACATCCTTTTAATTCGGGCCTTGGAAGTATTGTAAAAGGCTAAACATGTTATGTATTTTTTAAGCTTTGGTAAGCTTTGAATCTTGGTGAAGCTTAGTTAAGCTTATGGCTATGAAAGATTTGGGAAGTTTTGTAGAGTTTGGCTAAGCATAGCCTCTTGGCAAGGGAGAATGCCAAATATATATGAGAGCCTCTTTTTAGAGAGATGATTGTTATGCCCTTTTGTAAGGAGAGATAACTCATCGTAAGATGAGAGAGCCCATTATTATAGAGCGAAAATTTCTCTTTTATAAATAGAGAGCATTATGAAGCCTCTTATAGAGAGAATTTGATATCCCTTGTAAAGTAGAGATTTATTTTTCCTTTGAAAGGAGAGAGCATGTTTTCAAGAGAGTAAAATAGCCCTTTATAAAGGAGAGATAAAGCTTTTTAGAGAAGATAAGCAAGTATAGTTTGTTTATTGTAGGGAGAAAAGTTGTAAGGCCGAGAGCCTATTCCATAGTCTTCATGGAGAACATTGGAGACTTGTATGCAGATCAAGAGCCCCATATTGGGAGAGAATTGATGTAAAAAAATGTATTTTGCATTCTTTATTTGATCGGTTCATATGTTGAGGAGGACCTGGAGACATAGCCCAACAAGGGTGAACTCTATTATCAACCTAGTTTTTATTGTTCTCTATTCTTATTATTTTCTCATTATTTATCATCAGTTTTAATCTGATTTTTAATGTTGTAGCCAATTTTTACATAATCACAGAAAATTGAGGAAAAACAAGTTTGATGTTTGAAATTGGTGAAATAGTCATCATTTGCATGAACTAATTACTTGGAATCAAATTTGGTATTTATCAAGCTAGTTTCCACGTAAAAATAGGAGAAATTGATTAAGTATTTAGAAATGGAGAAATTGGTTCAAAACGCTTATTTTCGGATCATGTTTGGTATCAAAGTCGGTTTTTTAAAGCATTGCTAGCATCTTTTCCAATTTAAATTCTTCAAGTTGTGTAATTTGTAGTTTGGAAGTGTAGGTTTGGGATATTTTAGTAGCGATGGAGAAGTTAGAGAATGCTCCAAAATAGTGGAAGCAAGAAAAGCTTATTTATAGAGGAAAAGAGCCCAAGCCACTAGATCTGTAAAAACATCCCATGCAAGGTAAAGGAAAAATTTGTTTTGTCAATACTAATGAGAATATTATTTCTCTCGAGAATGGGTAGGCATCACATGGTGATGGTGAGAGAGAATGTAATATGTAATCAAGAAGGGGACAACCTTTTGATCATGGTAATCACATTTAGAAAGAATGAAAAACATCTCCATTAAGAGATGAACATCCCAAAGGAGGAGACAACACATTTTTCCCTCATCATACTTGCAAAAATGGAAGTCCTAAAAGATATGGAAAGTATAAATACTCAATGTTTTCTTTAATTATGAGAAGAATGACCTTGAAACACATAAATTTTGGTATGCATATCCATGTTTGTTTTGTGGAATGAATAACCATTGTGTGGCCATGTGTTGGAAGAGAAATTCCATACAAAGGAAGCATGTTCCCTTCAAGAAGAAGGAGACTTGTTGTAAAGACCACTCTCCAAGTCAAAATGTGGAGAATGGAAAGAAGGGCTTATTGTCCAAAAGAATGGACAAGAATTTTTGCACTCATTGTAATATGAGTGGCCATTGGGTTGACAAGTGTTGGAATATTCATCCACAACTTCATCCAAATATCGAAAGAAGAAATTTGTGAGCACCAACAATTTAAGAGGTAGCATGTGAAAATCCCACCTATCCAAAGAAGATCCCATCAAGAGGGATCAACCCAAAGAGGAGCATATCTCATCTTGGGTTAGTAAGAAAGTATTTTCTTTCATGGATAGCATATTTTCATATATAAGTTTTGTTTAGCATGCATGTTACACCTAAAAATCACTTTTGGGTTTCCATAGTTGAAGAAGCATGAAGGAAAATAACTCCATTTGTTGGAGCAAGTGTGGAGGTAGACCACTCATTAAGGGTGAATATGTTTTCTCACCACTTCTTGTAGCATTATCCAAGGTGGGTGAATATGCACTACATTAAGAGGGAAATTCAAACAAAGGTTCTCCAATTCATGAAAATAGTAGAGATACATGTTGATCGGAATCTATAACATGCACACAAGCCAAAGTGTTCTTCCAAGAAGGAAATGATGTGGAAAGAGATCAACATAAGGAGCACTTCAATGACGAGTAACACTTGAGAGCACAATTATTTTATGAATTTATGTTGGCATTCATTTTATTTCATTGAAATATGTTTGTTCAATGTACGTGTAATTGTTTATATGCACATGTTTTGTAATTACCAAACAATTGGGAAATGTTTGTAATTGGAATTGTATTTACAATCCATGTATGTTACATTTTGATTTTAAGACCCCAAGAAGGGAAAATTGTATAACACCACTTATTATGCAATGTATTTTCATGCCCTTGTTAATAATATTAAACAACAAGGAGAATCCATTAATAACTCTTATTGGAGAGCTTTAGACTAGCCTATAAGCAATGTAGAGGCTAAAAGAATTTGCCAAGAAGACCAAGACACCAAGAGTGCAAGAAGGTCAGTTGGTAGAGATGGGAGGGAGTCATTAAATCTCTTCATCACCTAGGTTTACAAGATCCAATTTGGGGGTAAGTCAACCCACAAGAGAGAGAAAATAAAGAACCACCATACATGTTGGTGCATTATGAGATATAGCCCCTATTTTGGCTGAAAATTCACTACAATGTCTCTAGGAGGTATTTGTAATGGAGAAGAGAAGGTATGTGATAGTTTTGTGCCAGACATTGATCAAACTTAGTAGACTCCTAGAAGATAGAGACAAATCCGTATTGGGAGAAATAGCCACATAATGGGAAATATAACCCTGTAGTGGAGGAAATATCCTTGTAATGGGAGAAAATTCCCTATGTTGGGATAGATAACCCTTTTTGGGAATAAATGGCCTTGTATTGGGAGAGATAGCCTCCTATGATCATGGATCACGGTGAAAAGTTCAAGTTCCTTTTGTTGATGATTTTTCTCTTGAATACTTGATGATTTGTAGGAAGAGGTTATGATTGATAGAAGAGAGAAGAGGAAGATGTATAGAAAGCTAAAAATTATGGAGCTTTACTTTCAGTTACTTTCAGAGAATTAAACACACTTTTGGTGGTGTCCAAAAGATTTTTAGTGGGAAGGAGTGATACGAAGGAAACCCATAATTAATATGGTTTACACATGTGTTTAAAATAAATTTGTAAATAAGATCTCATTGAGATATTTCTAACACACTTTGAACGAGGTCAATTTGACTTTGTATGCAAAATTTATGGCCCACATAAGTTTTACAGGTAAAAGATGTGCACATATACATTGATGATGTCATCATATTGACTAGGCTTGCCAAGTGGACCAATGGGGTATCGACACATGGAAATAACATTTAGGAAAAAATGGATTTACTTTTTTCCTTTGGTCTTTGATGGTCGAATGTGGGGCCCATGCTATTTTTTGATTGGGGGCTCATTAACTAGTGGGGTCCACTTCTATTAGGAGGGCTGCCTAACTATCTTGTGATCACACCATCACCAAGTTCATCAAATGGTGAACTCAAGCATATGGGTTGAGTTCAATATTATCACAAAGGTCGAAAAAATCAAGCCAAGACACTCTTCTAAGTGCACAAGTGCATCTAAACAACCAACACAACATTCCATGTGGCATTCAAACTACCTTTGGCCAAAGCGCCCATTCACTGCGTGGTTAAATCATAAACATTGGTGGTCCTTTGGTGACCAAAATGGTGGAGAAAAAATCCTTTAAAAGGTTTATGAAAATGTTAACCCCACGTATATGGGATTAAATCATGGAATTATGTTAAAAATGTGCAAGGCTTATCAAGCCTTAATTAAATGCGAAGATGCGGAAGTGGGGCTCAACCCCTCACCCCACGTCTATTATTGTTAATTCTCAGAACTAAACCGGGAATGAAATGAGAAAGTCTCCTTGGAGGAAACAAGACTTGTATGCATAATAACCAAATACAAAAAGTTAAACGTGCTAGGAGGAATATATGCTAGTTGTAGGTTGTTATGCACTATGACTTCGGATCTATAGTGATCATGAGAAATTCCTTTTTCTGGAGGAACTACCTAGGATGGAAGACCACCAATTAAAAATTAAACAAAGATATGTAGTGATACTTCTAGATTCGGGAAGCATGATACTTCCTAGACGGCTGTCAATCCACTATTTAAAACAACTTAATGCTAATAATAAAGGAAATCCTACTGTAGTTAAAATGATTTAGGTATCTCATTCATCTACAATAAGAAAATTCATTCACAACAGGCTAAGCTATGATTGAATCTGAAGGTCAAGGTCTCTTTAAGGATATTGGTATTGGTCAGGGTGAGATTTTAGGTGGTTTTGGGTATTTGGTGGAGGTTTTAAGCTCTGATCTAGGTTTTTGGTAAAAGACACAGAGACCGACATCGGTTCTAGTATGACCGGTGTCGGTTTAGGTTAACCGTGATGGTTGTGGGTAACCGATGTCGGTATGGTCATGGTATAGGAAATTCAATAAAACTCGAGGTGAGGGTAGATCTAAGGCTAGATGAAGATGGAAGGGTGATGGCAAGATTCGTGTGGGTATTAGGTGTGCACATAGGAATGATTAAGATCTAGATATGGGAAATTCAGGGGGTATGGGTAAAAGGATGGTCAAGCTTGCATGGAGGTAAAATGGTGGTGGAATGAAAATGAGGGCAGAAACTAGTAATAACATAAGAAAAAGGATCTACCCAATGATAAATGGACAAATGTTGGTTACCAAAAACACTTACCGCTTGTACGAGCTTGATGCTCTGGTTGGTAATGGTAGGTGATCAAATGGAATGAACCTGATATGGTGTTGCACTTCCCGGATGCTCCGTGAAGGAAAATGGCTGTGTGATTACTTCTGGTGTTGGCTATGGATGCTCTGATGTGTGTACTAATGCTGGTTCTACTTGCATGTAGCTCTGGTTTTGTCACTTGTTCTCAAAAGATGTGATTATCTCTCAAAAATGTGCCAACCTCAAAATAAGGTTGTTTTGGGGTTAAATGGTAACCAACGGTGGTTCTTGGCTTAACCGATGGTGGTTTAGGGTAACCGGTGTCGGTTAGGGTGGGATTTCCTAGGTTTACTAAACTAGGTAGATCCCCTTGATTTTTGGGATCTCGTTTCATTTTACTCCACGGATTAGCATGGAAGCTTCCTTCTAATGGGTGGGAATGTGGTTAGAGGGAATGTAGGCATTGATTTTTAGGGTTTGGGTAGGTCTTAGTTAGTTATGGCAACTTACTAAGAATAGGTCTTAGGGTGAGGTGGCTAGATGAGGTGGATATGTGGGCATTATCCCAATTAGGATATTTAAATAATAAATATTGTGAGGATAATGAATTAATTAATTAAATTAAATTAATATTAGAGTGGGATGAAAGGGGCCATGGTTAGGTGAATGTGTTCAAGGTGTTTATTTGATGAGGGACAAAGGGAGTATGACCTAATTTTAGTGTCTACATTTTGCCCCTTTTTGTTGTGTAGCTTGTATTGGTAAGTGACGTTGACAAAAATAAGATGTGGTTGCCCCATGTGTGGGTGAAGGTGATCCCCCTCAAACCAGGAACTGATGAGGTAGAAGGAAGAATCGGTGAGTGGTTTGATAAAAGGTGAATGTGATGAAGAAGAAGGTGGGTAATGGGTAAAAAAGGAAAAAGGTCCACTCGGGTAATCTAGGTAATGGGTCAGGGTCAAAGGTAGTAACAGTCAAATGCACGCACACGTATAAACTACAACATGGTACCAGGTTGAAGAGCAGGAAAACTCTACATTGTCTAAGGTCGATAGGTTTATCCAAACAAGGTTGAAGTGATTCCGGTATCCAAGGTATAGGATATGGTTAGGAAACATGACATAGGTTAGGTGCAAGAATGTTTAGGTATGTTCGGTACACACCAAAGGTTGGAGTCGGGATAACATGGTCATGAAAAGAGGCAAGTAAGGTGTTGGGGTCAACCAAGGTAAACACAAGGTAAAGGCACAAGGTCAAAGGTCACTTAGTAAGGCTAGTCATCATCATGGGGTCATGGGTAGGGCGAGCGATGGTAAAATAGAGTCACCCCAAAGATATCTAGGTCAGTAAATGTGGGTAGGGGTAAGTTTGTATGGGTAAAATAATGAAGGAGAGGTAGAAATGATGGTAACATCCCGAGGTAGAGGAGTAAAGGTAGTGGTCCCAAGAAGAGTGGTGAATGAGTGAGGTGAGGAGGGTAAGAGGTGAATGGTGAGGAGGTGAGGTGAATGGTTGGGTGAGGAAAAAGAAAGAGTGAGCGAGGTAGGGTAATAGGGTGAAATTGTGGGCAATGTGGAAGAGAGGGTGACCGATGTCGGTCAAGGGTAACTGATGCCGGTATAGGGTAACCGACCATGGTAAGGTAGGGCACATGACCGATGTCGGTGAAGGTAAAACTAGCGTCGGTTAGGTCGGGGATGTTATAAAAAAGAAAAATTCCACATTTTTGGAATCATTTGTCCCATGTGAAAAATAGAGGAAAATGACATGAGAGAGAGGGAAAGTTGGAAAGTGTCTGAGATGGAATGGAAAGCTGAGTTGGTGAGCCAAATGGTGGGTGATTGGTAGTTGAGAGGTGGGTCCATGAGATCATATTGTTGGATTCGGGTGGTTGGAGGTGAGGTGACCGATTGGTGATGGCAGAGGCCAGAGAGGGATCGGGTGGGCCACCGGTCGTAGTGGGTGGCCAGATGTGCCACCAAATGATGTAGCATGATGAGGTAAGTGTCAAACCCTTTCTGTGTTTTGTGAGATAGATTAGGTGATAGGTCGGGTTTTGAAATATTGGGTGTGTGGGGGAAAATGAAATTTGAAATGTGGGAGGGTAAATTGGGTAGAATAGGAACGGGGAGAGAGGTAAGTGGGTGAATGAGGGTGGGATGGGGTTGAGGGGAAGTGTAGGGGAGAATGGGTGGGTAGAAGGGTTAGGAGAGGGAGTTTTTTGAGAGGGAGGGTTTGGGGTGCGGTTTTTCATGGCGAGTGACCGGCGTCGGTCGGGGTTAGCCGGCGTCGGTAGGGTCAAACCGGTATCGGTCATGAAAAATAGGTGACCCATGCCGGTTTAGGGGTGACAAGGGGTCGGTTAGAGATAACTGGCACCGGTGGGTTTTGGAGAAAAAGGGGCCAAAAGGGCCCCAAGTGAGTGGGTGAGAGAGGTAGGGGAAAAGAAGGTGTTTTGGTGTAAAAATATGGCATAGGGGGGGGGTGAAATGGGCATGGGTAGATGATAGTGGGTGAGAGTGGGGGTGGGTAGATAGAAATGTGATATGAAGGTAGGTTGGGGAAGAAAGAATGAGATGGGGTAGTAGGTATAGGTGAGGTGTTGAGTGTGGGTATGATGAAGGTAGATTAATTTGATGTTTGTGTTGGATGCGGGGAGAGATCAGCTACGGATGAGAGACAGGGTGCCACCCCTTGCTCTTGAGAGTGTGAGGTAGTAGTGATAGTTGAGGAGTGGTGGCACACGTGGAGGAGGTGGGCCTGATTGGGGTCGATGCTATCGGCATGTAGTTGAAGCCGAGTCGATGGTCACCCTCATCGATAGATGGGATTCAATGACCAAACATGTTCCACCTACCGATGGGTGAGATGACAGTCACCCTAGAGGATGTGTTTAGGATCTGTGAGTTACCGAATACTGGGGATGCAGGTGTACTCGATCTCCTCGAGGCCTCGAGGAGTTGATGTTGATAGTGTTTGGGGAGGGACTGGTAGACATGACATTCCATAGTGCCAGCTTGAGTTACGGGGGATGTACCTAGCCCATCTAGAGGAGATGAGGCTAGTTGTTTTATTGATGGAGGCAGTGTGTTGTTTCACACTACCGGATGCGAGAGGTGGGAGATTTCCCCACTCCTTGATGGGGGTTTTACATGACATGGTGATGGATCGGACCTACTTTTCCTGGGTGCCAATTCATTCTGGTGTAGTTATATAGAGAGTTGTGGGTGTATGGGCATCTACGTAGGTTTAGCTTATGTTGCATGTTTGTTCTACATTGTTGGGCCTATGAGCACATAGTTTGTGTGTGGCCAGTGGGTATGCCCCTGAGAAGATGCATTTCCACCGAGATTGGTTTGGGTGGGGTATAGGTGATGGGTGCCCGTGATTGGAGAGCATCGATCAGATAGGGCTACACATGATGTAGCATATTACAGTGTCTATTGGAGGGTTGTCTGGGGTGGACATCATATGGAGACCGTATGTGGGTTATCCCTCATATAGATGGATGCATGATGAGCTAGATGGCCTTCAACTTGCTTGAGATGGATAGAGGGGCACCATGTCGGGGAGCACGAGATGATCCCAGTTGATAGGGTTAGGTGGTAGTTTGGGCTGCTACAGGACATACCTCCACCCTTCCCGTAGTATAAGAGAGATGACATGGAGAGGCCATTACCTCTACCACGGTAGCCACAGTGCCCACAGGGTAGGAGGAGTAGGTGGTAGACCGGTGGATCGATGATGCCAGAGTGACAGATAGATATAGATAGTGGTGGGTGGCTCATTTATGAGTAGTACCACCCTAGACCTAGGTAGCCAGATTTAGCCACTATCACGGTGTAGAGAGACCCTACAGGGGTAGGTGGTGACCTGATTACCTAGTTGGGGATGGTAGGGGGTAGTTAGCTAGTTCAGAGGTGGAGGTGGCTGAGTTACATGCACAGGTGGCTAGTCTTTAGGCCCAGATGGCCCAGGGTGGAGATGGGGATGGTGATGATGGTTAGGTGGCCACCCTACAGGCATAGGTTACAGGGTTGCAGGGCCAGTTGGCCATGCACATGAGCACACATATTAGGCATTATAGGCACAAGTACAGTACGAGGCATAGGGTGTGAGGCGATGCACCTCCACAGGAGCCCGGGGAGGGGCCTAGTTCACAGTAGGGGGGAGGCGAGGGTCATGAGGATAGTATAGAGGGCCGAGGCCTATGGGGCCACCATAGACCATTCCCATATCTAGGTTATAGGATGCCCTAGTGAGGCCATATACTACCGAGATCGAGTTGATGGTGGCGAGGATAGATTTTCTATCTATATGAGAAGTAGGAGGGCACAACAGGCCTCGAGTGAGAGGACTAGATCCAGACTCATAGTGTAGAGAGCACAGGGGGCCATCGAGCTCTGAGATAGGATCAGGGAGAGGCCACCAGCTCATGGAGACCAGCTCAGGTGATGTGCTAGTAGGGGGTGGTGAGATGATACCAGAGGTGGAGACGAGGAGCCGAGAGGAGACCAGAGAGACTGACATGGAGGATGTCCGGCAGGATGAGGCTTGATGCCCATTCCTGTATTTTGATGTATTGTAGTCATTTTTTTTATATATATACGGCCTACGTGCAAAGATGGTGAGGATGTACTAGAGTTTTGTATATTTTGATCATATACCGGCTGCGCATGCCGAAGATGGTGAGGTTGTATATGAGAGTTTTGAGAGACTGGATTATATACACTTGTACTGCATTTGAAGACATTTGATCAGTTATGTATATGGATACACATGTTTGGATATTGTATTTATATAGATGATGATGATTATGGGCATTATGTGTTTGTGTTGATAACATTTTATTATTATGCATAGATGGACTTATGGTAGGTGTGTTAGGCATGGATTGAGTCAGGTCATGGATTTAGGCATGATGGAGTCAGGTCATGGTTTTAGGCATGGATTGAGTTAGGTTTTGGTTTAGGCATGGATTAGGATGGATTGAGTCATGGGTTTAGGCATGGATTGGATTTTAGGTTGAGTATGGTTTTAGGCATGGATTTTTAGGCATGGTTTAGGCATGGATTGAGTTAGGTTTGGTTTAGGGATGGTGGAGTTGGTTTAGGCATGATTTAGGCATGGATTGAGTTAGTTTGGTTTAGGCATGGATTGAGTTCAGGTTCATGGTTTAGGCATGGTTGAGTTAGGTCATGGTTTTTGGATTGATTATTGGAGGTTGTAATTCATTAATTTTTGCAATGAATGATGATATGGGTCATGTTTAAGATGTTTTATAATACATGCATGATGTTGGTAAAGAAATGGTAATCAAAATAAATGTATGTTTTGATGATGAGAAAAATGTGAAGCAATTTGTCGTTTGTTTGGTTTAATTTCCAATTTTTGATATAAAAAGGAAATGAAGTAGGGTAGAATGTGGTTTAGGAAAATAAAAGATGAATTGGTTAGGGTAGAGAGTGGCCGAGCTAACCTCCAAGGGCCCCATGCCCATGGAGTGCTGCCTACATAGTCAGTGAAAAGGGACCTCAGGCCGATGTAGTTCTCCCATAAGCTAGGGAAGAATATGAGGAGGTATGAGAATGAGTTGGTAGGTTTTAGGCATGGTTTGGGTTTAGGTCTGTTAGGTGTGGGTGAGTTGTGGGAAACTTGGTATAGGTGATTTTGATTGTGGTAGAAGAAGAAGATTACCCAAAGGTAAGCATCGAGGACCAAGTCTGTATAAGGTAATCAATACGTAATAAAGAAGGTTAAAAGATAAGAGGGGGAAAGAAAGCCACCTGATTGGTGAGGATCATAACTGGTGGACCATACCGTAGGTAGGCTAGTGAACATAAGACCCTAAAGACTTTGCATGAGTGATTATCCTAAAGGTGAATAATAGTCACATGATCACCAAATGTCATAGTTCCAAGAGGTCCCTTGAGGTGGTAGGAAATGGGAGTGTGAATGGTGAGAGGGATGAAAGGTGGTTAATTTTTATATGGTATGAGGTAGCATGCCTTTGTAGCAAGAGATCCAAGGTCACAATGGGCAAGTCCATGACTAAAAGGTTGTTTGTTTTAACTGATGTTTGAGATAGATTGATCGATGTGGGAAGTCCATATGGGATGAAGAAATTAACTCCTTGAGGTCTTCGTGAAGTTGATCGATGCGGGAAGCTTCAGATTCTCTCTCTCTCTCTCTCTTCTTTTTTGAAAGAGCTTTATATAGTTGTCCTTGAGGGAGAAGTCTATTTATAGCAGTGATTGTAGAGAGAAAGATGTCCTTTTGAGGGAGTCATCTTTTTATTTGAAGTGTGACTCAAGGAGTTGGATCCCATGTGAGGGCCTTTAAGTCATGGACAAGACTAAGGTGAAGAATAAGATTCTTGTTCAGAAAGTAGGGTGAAATGACCATGGGATCTCATCTAAAAATAGATGAAAAGTATCCATGAGAATCATGCTATGTGTAGTGTTGTGGTACACATATTTAAGAAAGATAAAAAGTGATGGTATGCACATGATTCTTATTTAATCATTAGTGATGGTGTAGGAAGTGGATAGCGCTCAAGGGATGAGCATGGAAAGAGGAAAAAAGTGAGGTAGGACTAAAAGTCAATAGTAGAATGGTGAAGATGCAAGGCATTAAGGGGCTTAGGTTGGGTTTACCATCGAGTGAAGATAAATGATAAGCACTTGATCCGTAAGTATGGGTCACGATGTATGGTCCAAGCCAATTAGGAGAAAATTTTCCCCGTTTACTTTTTTTCTGCTTTAGTTACATGTTGATTTTCTTTTAGGACAAGGTCACCGACGTGAAGGTTCGTTCATGGACACGTTTATCATAGGCACGTTTGATACATTTTTGGTAAACTTGAAGGTGGTCAAGAGCATTAAGATGACGTTCATCTAATAACTCAAGTTGTGCTAAATGGTCCTGATGAAATTCATCATCATTGAGCATGTCATGGAGAGAAATGTGGAGTGAGGGAATCTGGACTTTGAGAGGTAGAACAACTCTATACCGTAGACCAGAGAAAAGGGTGTGGTAGTAGTGGAAGTATGGATACTAGTGCGGTATGCCCATAGGGTGAAAGGAATGTGTGTATGCCAGTCCTTCCCAGTATCGTTAACCACTTTCATGAGAATTTTGTTCAGGGTTTTGTTGGTGGATTTGGCTTGGCCATTAGTTTGTGGGTAATAAGGTGATGAGAAACTTAGTTGAAATGCCGAAGGCGTCACAAAGTTTTCACAATGTTTTATTTTTGAATTGTTTTCCATTATCAGTGATGAGGTGATGAGGAACACCAAAGTGAAAAATGATGTGATGATTGATGAACTCACATATTTTCTCGGCTTTTCGTGGAGATGAGTGGTATGGCTTCAACCCATTTTGTGTAGTATTTGGTAGTGGTGATGATCCATTGATGGCGTTGGGAAGAATGGGGATTGATCTCTCGACAAGATCCAAACCCCATTGAGAGAAGGGCCAAAGGTCACGGGTGACCTGTAAGGCATGACTGGGTGTATGATGAAGGTTGGCATGTTGTTGGCATTTTACACAATTTGACGTAGTCACAACAATCATGGTTAAGGGTCGGCCAATAATAGCCTAGGTGAAGAATACGCTTAGCAACAACAAGGCCATTGAAGTGACCTCCACATATGCCATCATGAACTTCCTTGATGGTATAAGGAATTTCAGAACTCGTGAGGCATCGTAAGAGAATACCATCAAAGTTGTGCTTATAGAGGAGGCCCCCATGATGACATAATGAGAGACCTTTTTAAGAAAAGCACGTTGTCCATTATGAGTGAGGTCGGGAGGTAAGAGAGAGAGAAAGATAGTCAGAGTATTGTTTATACCAAAGGTCACTCGGGTCGGGGGTAGTGGTTTCGATAGAGTAAATGTTGTGAGGTAAATAAGAGGGTGATTGGAGTCATTGTATGGTGACAAATATTTTAGAATCGGTGGGTGAAGTGGGTATTTGAGAAGCCAAAGTAGGCCATGGTATCTAAAATTTGTTGGTTGAACGTGGGACGGTTTGAAGGGCGTAGCGGTCGAAGGTGGTCAAAAGTATGTCTACGTGATGTTTGTACTTTTGAAGTGTCTCATTATGACATTGGTATATACCATTGACTTGGTTTATGACCAATTGGGAATCACCAAAGATGTTGATGGATTTGACATCAAGGCATAGGCAGCTTGGAGACCTAATACGAGTGCTTCGTATTGGCAATATTGTTTGTACAATCAAAATCTAGTTTGAAAGACAAAGGCATGGGTTCACCATCAAGTGGAATGAGGATAACACCAGCCCCACCCCCATGCTGACACTTGGAACCATCGAAGAAGAGTGTCATTTGGTAAGTGGGTTCGTCCAAGGAAAGGGTGTGCAATTGACTCATCTGGAAAGTCAAAATTAGAGGGTTGATCCCCAGAAATAGGTGTGTCGGCCAATTGGTCGGTGATAGCTTGGCCCTTGATGGAATTTTGATGAATGAATTTGAGGTCGAGGTCAGCTAGAAGCATAAGCCAGCGTGTGGCACATGTTGATTTTGGTAAGGTTTGGCATACATGAAGTGTAAGGGGTCGGTGTTGGTCACAACATAGGTTTTGTGGTTGAGTAGGTAATGGTGGAGTTTTGTGGCAATGAAAAAACTAAGGCTAAGAAAAAAATTTTTTTTTGGGATGGGTGTATCGGGTTTGTAGTCCAAAAGAGTATGGCTTATGTAATAAACCACTACTCTCTGTGTTGTTCATCATGATGAGTGAGCATGGCCCCAAGGAGTGGTCGGTAGTTGAGATGTATAGGTAGAAAGGTTGATCGTCTTTAGGTGGAATGAGCATGGGTGGTTGAAGAAGGTATTGTTTTAAGGCCTCAAAAGCTTTGTGGTAGTCATCATCCCATTTAAAGGAGACATCCTTCTTGAGAAGATGATGAAATGGTTGACACCGATCAGACAATTGTGAAATGAAACATCGAATAGACTACAACTTACCTTGCAGGCTACGGAGTTGCCTAAGGTTGGTGGGTGGAGGCATTTCAAGAATGGCCTTGACTTTAGTAGGGTCAACTTCTATACCACGTAAGGAAATGATAAATCCTAGGAGCTTTCTGAGAGAACCATGAAGACACACTTCTTGGGTTGAAGGTGACGTAATATTTAATAAGGTGGTCAAAGATGGTTTTTAGGATGGCGAGGTGCTCGGAGTGGCATTTAGATTTGGCTAGGAGATCATCCACGTAATCTTCCAATATATGATGCATGATGTCATGGAAGATATAAGTCATAGCCCATTGATATGTGGCACCAAGCATTTTTAAGGCCAAAAGGCATGACTCGATAAGAGAAGGTCCCCAAGGGGTGATGAATGTGGTTTTGTGTTGATCTTTTAGGGCAAGCAAGATTTGGTTATAACCGAGAAGCCATCCATGAGTGATAGCATCTCGTGACCAGTGGTAAGGTCAACCAGTTGGTCAATACTAGGTAGAGGAAAGTCATCTTTTGGGCAAGCTAGATTGAGGTCATGGAAATCCATGCAAATGTGGAGTCCCCCTATCACCTTAGTGACAGGGACAATGTTAGAAATCCAATGAGGATAATCAATGGGTAAGATGAAGGAAATGAAAAGAAGGTGTTGAAGTTCTTCTTTGATGAGAAGGAAATGCGAGGTGCATTTTCCTCAGCTTTTGTTTGATGGGTTTGGCATCGGGAATGGTTACGATATTGTGGACCACTATGGTGGGGTCAATACTAGGGCATGTCTGCGTAAGACCAAGCAAAAACATGGTTATGATCTTTGAGAAAAGAAGTGATGGCTTCTGTTCAAGCAACATCTAAAGATTGACCGATCTTTAGGATGTGTGGGTCATCCTGAGTATGAATGTTGATTTGATAGTTGATTCATTCAACATGGTTTGCATCTCAGATGGTAGTGACGATGAATATATGAGTCTTCTACACCAAGGTAGGTGAGTATAGATTCATCATCCTGACATTGAATGATGTTAATCGAAGGTGTATCATCATCGATCATTTAGGGTATAGGAAGGGAAGAGAGAAGGGAGCCTCGCCCTCGCGTTGATAAGTCAGAGGCCCCAAGGAGATGGTGTTTATGAAAAAAAAATTTAGGAGGGATGGATTTGGATCCATCGACTCCATCGGTGAAGATGGTGATGGGGGTGATGAAGGTGAAAAAGGGTTGATGTCTTCAATGAGCTCAACGTGGGCCTTCTTGGTAGGTGGTTCAAGCAAAGCTGATACCACTATGGTCATTATGCTTGTGAGTAGTACATGGAATAATAGTATGGTGGCCTTGCTCATAAAATCCAAAACCAAAACCCTTCCACACACATCGGTGTAGGAAGGAAGGTGTGGGTGAAAAATGGTGATTGGTGAGTGATTGGAGGTCGGTGGAAAATGGGTGGGTTTGTGATGGTGGTTTAGGTGTGTAAGTTGTAGTATCAAGTCCCCCATAGGTGAGATTGGTATGAAGGTGGGGAGGACCATAAAGGAGGTTCTTCTCCTATACGGTGATCATAATGAGGGTGTTGGTGAAGACTTCCGTATTCTTGTGGAGTAAGGAATGTGTTGACACTATATAGGTGATACTCCCCAGAGTGAGGCATTGAAAAATGCCCTCCAAGGGATCGGTGGTTGGTATGTGGGTAGCTGGAATAGATGATGTGGTAGAGGTCGGATCGGGGGTGGAGCTAATGAATTGGGAGGTTGATGGTTTGGTTGTGGAGGTTGTGGCAGTGGTAGGAATGGAGGATGTAGGTGTGGTTAAGGTAGCGTTGCACTGGTGAGGGGAGGTGTAGGTGATGTGGTAGTGGTTGTGGAGGTAGATGCTTTGATGGGTATGAGCACGTCATTGGGTCGGTAAAGCATGTTGCAAGTTTTGAAAGGTGATGGGTCAGCTGGAATGGTATAGGTGTGTCCTTCATGCTCGAACTTCACACAACGATGCAAAGTGGAAGGGACACAACCCATGACATGAATCTAGGGTCTACCAAGCAATAAGTTATATTGAAATTCCCCCTCCAAGATGTAAAATAACTCTTGGAATAGTGTGGGGGCCCATGTGAATGTGGAGGATGATAGTGCCTAGTGTAGAGGTGATAGCATCATTGAATGAATGCAACATGACAGGATGTTTATGCATGTAATTGTTAGGTATGCACATTTGAGTGAATGCATGGGATGAAATGATATTAATGCTAGTGCCCCCATCGATCATGACATCATACACATATATCATCGATGTGGATAGAGATGAAGAGTTGGGTCTAGGTCATTTGTTTGGTGTGGTGTGATCTCTTCCTCTGAGAAGCTAAGGGAGGCTACTTGGTGAGTAGGTTGAGGTGTGGATAAAGGTGGCAATTTGGTGAGAGAGGCTACATGATGGGGTGTGATAATGGAGGCTATGGGTGTAGGGTCATTGGGTAAAACCTCAATAGATTGCAAGACCTCCATGAGAGCTTGATGATGGGATTCGAGGTTTGGATGAGGTCATATAAGGACATTTTGAGGGGGATTGGTGTAGTTGTTTGAGCATCGCGTGGTGTGTGACCCCATTAGAAATAGGATATGTGGGGCCGTGGATAGTGATTTTAGGTGTGGGTGTAGATGGTATGTTGGGTATAGGATTGGTTGGTGAGTCAGTTGCCTTTTCCTTGCCTTTTCCTTCTGAGCACGGGTAGCAATGTGGATCATGTTGATTTGAGGTGGGGAGGTAGGTGAGGTAGGTGAGCCATGAAAGGTATAGTGACATGAAGGGAAAAATCCCAAGTGGTGGGAAGGAACTTTGTGAGATGAGCTGGGCACATCGACATTTGGGTGGAGGTTTGGTGAGGTCGTTGATGCAAACCATGTTAATTTCAAATCTCGGAGGTGGTTCTAGGAGTTGTGGGGTAAAGGTCTGAGGTGTTGAGTAGGTAGTGAGGGAAGAGCTATGGGAATGGGTGTTGGTGAAATGGGGTCCTCATCAAGAAGGTCATCATCATCAAAGTTTTCTTAGGAGGGAACAACTGTTTGGATAAGAACATTTTTTAAAGCTTTGTAGTTCTCTACATCGTGTCCTGGCACATGATGGTAGGCACAAATTTTGGTGTCGTCAAACCCCTTTGGTTTGGGTTTGAGAGGGTCATAAGGTCTGAGAGGTGGTAATGTGATGACAAAAGTTTCAAGGAGGTTGGTTAAAATTTTGGCGTAGGATCCTGCTAGTGGATCACAATGGGAAGTGAAAGTGGGTTTGGGTGTAGGCATGGATGATTGTAGAGGAATGGTCTTTGCATGAGGGGGAGTAGGTCGAGCTATGGTTTTAGGTGTTGGTGTGATCTTAGGCATTGGTCGTGTTTGTTTGGGTAGGGGTATGGTAGATGAACTGGTAGGAGAGTGTGTGGTTGTTTTGACTACCTTATTGGAGGGTAGCGGATTTTTGTCTTTAGGTTGCACCTTCTTGGGTAAAGGTGATACGGGCACATGAGATCTAGAGGGAAAGGTGGATGGTGGAAGAGGGCGTGTTACCCATGGGGATAATGGAGGTTTTGTGAAGGTAGATGGTGTAGGGTGTGGAGGTGTGAGGAAAGAGAGGCGAAGTGTCGTGGGTAGTGAAGGGTGATCGATGGTATTAGAGGTATGGGTGGTAAAGATGTTGCTAGATGTGGGTGGAAGTCATGGCGGGTGCTTGGGTATGTTTGAGGTTTGTAATGGTGGAATGGGCTGTTGTGTTTTTAGTTTACCGGTGGGTGGAGGTTTCTTAACCGTGTTAGAAGGGTGAGGTCCTAAGATGGACGAAAAGGGTGAAGGTGATGAAGGTGTGATCGGTGAGGTTGGAGTATGAGATTTATGGGGTTGGCTCTTCTGTTTGGGTGTCGGAGTAGGTTTGGTATTGGCCTTGGAGGATGTAGCTAAATCTAATTTGATGGGTGGATGAGTAAGGTTGGCGGTTGGGATGACCCCTAAGGTAGTGTTGGGTTTAGGTGAAGAAGATGATGTAAGTGTAGGCTTGGGTGTAGATGCATTGGGTTATGGGTAGGGGTGTGGTTTGAGCCATGAGGGTATCATGGAAGAAGTTGTGATAGAGGTGGTTGTGCTTGGTTCAATTGGCTGAAATATTTTTGGGTAGATAGTGGAAGTGTCAGTAAGTGACATTTGCATTTGCGTTGAGATAGGAAGTAGAAGATGCCCCCAAAGTAAGGCTCTATCCACATAATCTAAGTGATCAGCTAAGTGTGAGAATGACATGTCTGTAGGTGAGGTTGATGAGGACCTAATGGAAATTCCCTGTAAAATTTTTCTTAGAGATGGGGAATTTCTAGCTTGGCTTCCGTGGGTAAGAGAGCTGAAAGTAAGTCTGCTAGGATCTTGGGTAGCTGATGGAGAATGATCACCTAGAGGAAAAGGTATCTCTACTGGATCCTTGATAGGTGGAGGAGAAAATGGGTGCTCCTCTATAGGTGGAGGAGATGATGGGTGCTCCTCTGTGGGTGGAGGAGATAAACAAGTATCCTTTATGGCCTGAAGAAGTATTGTGGGTGATGGTTCCCTAGGTGGAGAAGCCAAAGGTGAAATAGTTTTGATATTAATGGAAGGCTCCTCCATGGGTGAGGAAGGAGGTGAAAGGTGTTCCTCTATGGGTGGAGGAATAGGTGAGGTGGATTCAAGTGTAGGTGGAGGACTTCGGGCTAGGATTTCCTCGATGGAAGGAATATGAGGTAATTGGGTAGTAGCGGGTGTATCGCTGAAAATAGCATGGACCTCGCGGGTATGACTATCATGAGTTGAGGTCTCTCCCATTTGATCAGAAGAAGGGGCATGATTAGGAAAAGGTTTCTTGAAGATATGTAGGTTTTGATTGGTAGGTGTGTTAGGATTATCCAAGGTTAGCTCACCTTTCTCGAGCATTTCTTGGACAATGTTTTTGAAAGTGATGCAATTTCCATCACTATGACCCTTTACTCGATGATAATTGCAGAAAAATGTGCTCTTTATACCATGTGGGTGTGGGGAGTAGGGTCAAAACTAGTGTGTGGTTTCATGGGAGGAAGGGTGATGGCCCTAACTTTGATGAGCTTCTCTAAGATAGAAGAATAAGGTTCCCCAATTGGGGTATATTTCCATTGTTCCCATCTGAATTGAAAAGTCTGAATGGGTGAGAGATTAGATGAGGGGCTAGCTGATTTGATGGATGAGCTGGGCAGCTTTGAGTACCACTGCGTTAGTGGTCCCCTTGGCCTTTGAATAATTTTTATGGTTTTGAAGAAGAAGAGGTATCATTTGACTTGAATGTCAAGTTCTTATTGTGTAATTGGATTTTCTTCTCTTCGATGGCCCGAATCTCAAGCTTTCGTGCCATGGTGAATGCTTCGTCAAAGTTTGGAAGGTTTGGACCTGCAGAGTTGGTGAGATATGCCTAGCACAAGCCCCATGTGAAGAGTTTGATGAGTTCGGTTTGTGGTAGTTGGAATGTGAGTTGATTGATCAAGGCTACGCCAACAAGCAACAAAATATGTGATGGATTCATCGTCATACTGACGCGTAGAGTAGAGGTCAATCATGGTAACCTTCTTAATGATATTAATGGAGAAGTGATCCAAGAAGGCTTGGGCTACCTGATTAAATGAGAATATAGAGTGTCTAGGTAACCCACTATACCAATCTAATGTGGGTCCATTCAGAGACATGGGAAAGGTCCTCAGGAGAAAAGCATCATCATGGGTGATCAGATAACACCCGTGTTTGAAAGACCACAAATGTTGTTGTGGGTCTTCTTTGCTATTGAAATGGTTGAATTTAGGCATTTCCCAATGTAAGGGATATGGATGGATAGGAATGGATGGGTGTATAGGCTCATTACAAATCTCATCGTAGGTGAGAGTGTTGTGGGAGCAGAAACCGATGCCTCCAATGTCTGCATCTTGTCCATCATTAACTTGATTAGGTCGTTGGTAGGTTGTGATGGATGGGTGACTCTGTAGCATAAGAGGGTTGGTGTTGGGCATATAACGGGGTGGCATTCTAGTATATGGTGTTTCTTTATATAGGTAGATTGAGAAGAAGGTAGTGAAATAGGGGGTACACGTACCCAGAGTGAATAATAGATGAAACAAGAGGCTTGTTGATAGTACGTATATGGAGGTGGAAGGGTCATGGTGACCCTAGTGGTAATGGGGGCTAAAGATTGTGGAATAGAAAGGATGACATTTTGAAAAGGGGTAGGGGTCACCAACATAGGGGGGGTAGTGTAGCTATGGGTATATG
This sequence comes from Taxus wallichiana var. yunnanensis, assembly GCA_018340775.1. Lineage (NCBI taxonomy): Eukaryota > Viridiplantae > Streptophyta > Pinopsida > Cupressales > Taxaceae > Taxus > Taxus wallichiana. The sequence continues at coordinate 243,723,136 of CM031243.1, read as the reverse complement.
TGAGACAATAGGGATGGATGAGGTTGTGTTCTGGGTGGTTGGTGAAGGTATAGTGGATGTGGTGGTGTAAAGATGTATGTAGCAGACGTGTGATCAGTCATAAGTGAGTATAGGGCCTAGCTGTGAAATGATTGGGGGTAAGGTAGATGTGGGCAGCGTGGAGCAGATGGGGCTGATGCGTAGGAGTGGGAATGAGAGTCGGGGGATAGATACGGGCATGCCGTATATCAAATGACCTAAGGCATCTCGAGTGGATGAGTGGGAAAGGTAAAACTGCAAGGCGGTAGGATTTTGGTCAAGGAGTCATGTGAACTCCTCATCTCGGTAGTGATAGAGATAGGTTGGATAGGTTCCATGGTTGGTGATAAAATGGAAGGTGGTGAAGGGCTAGGTGGGAGTGGTTGACAACTGGCATGGAATACGAGGTGCTTTCTTGTCGATGTGTCAGTACCATGTGAACAGGTACTAATGTGGTAAGACTACTTTCTATAAATGACATAGAAATATAACACAAATAGGATAAATAGGTGGTGGTAGGTGAATTGGGGTTAAAATGTCAGCTGGAAAATGACACAGGCTAACCGATGCGGTTAGGTTAAACCAATGCCGGTCACAGGTAACCATTATTCCAGTCATTGTGGAAAGTGGACAGTTGGTCAAAAACAAGGTATAAGGCCAAATTTTCTAGGTATGCAAAATGTTGATGGGACTTACCAGGTCAATGGATATGATAAGAGTGACAGAGACTCTAAATAACTAAAGAAGTGGAATAGGTGTCCTTTTGGGTAGGTTAACCAAAAGAATAGTGAACCGACACGTCGGTTGGGTAAAACCGATGATGATCGAGAGGTAAGCAATGATGATGGTCATTTGAATGACACGATTCTTATGAAATTGAAACAATGATGAAGAAAATGTGGTTGTGAGTTAAAATTAAATGTGGAATCAAACCCAGAATTTTGAGAATGATGAGAATAAGGTCCAGGCACACTCAGATGAAGTTGGAATACACCAACTGTGATGAGGAGTGCGTGCGGGAAATAAGAAAAATGAAGAATGTGACCTCTCACCTCAAAATGCAAGCCAAGCAGAAACACTAAGAAAAATACGATCCTAAGAGTGATTTTTCTATTATGTTTATTTAGCTTATGCTATTTAAGGACTGACTCATGAACTTGTAAAATAGATTTTTTTGGTGAGGATGGCTTCCTACGAAGAAGGAGATCTACAAGGAGAGGTTTAGGTATGTTATGGTGGGGGTGGGCCATCCTCTGATGGGGTACTAGATAGAGATAACCAGTGGGGTGCCCATTGTGTCTGTGATCATGTGATCACCTACAACTTCTTCAGGTGAGATGTTGTTTAAGAATGTGTATATATTTTAAATTTGTGATGTTTGGGTAAGACTAAGAGAGAGAGAGAAAAAGAAAGGAAGTGCTTTTCTATGATTCATTTGTCAACCATCAGTTGGGAATGACTTCCAAGCGTATAGGTTGCCCTCAATTAATGTGAGCTAATGTAGAAAAGTAGAATGAAATGAAATGATTTTTAAACCCAAATCGAAATGTAGAATTCGATGCCACAAATAGATGAACAGGAGAAGGGATGCTCTTTCACTAATGTGATACTAATGAAAGGGAAGAAATGTTCATTTTAAGCACCAAAATAAGATTGCTTTTAGACAATAGAAGAGAAGAAGGTTCCAGGGGAGAAAGTTTAATGTAAGAACTTTTTAGAAAAGAAACAAACATACAATGTTTTCACCTAGAAATGAAAGAATGCAAAGAACCCCGAATGGGTCCCATCAAGTGTGCCAAAATGTTTCACCTGATTCTAGATGTGTTTCTTTGAATGTTGATGAAACAGATAAGGGTAAAGGGCTAGGAGGAATACTGTTGAGATGTTGGTTGTAGGTTGTTGTGCGCACGTATGACTTTTGAATCCACAGCTGATCGTGAGAGCTTCCTTTTTCTTGGAGGAACTACCTAAAATGGAAAACAATACCACCAAATAAAAGTTAAACAATATATGCAAGTGGACTGCCTAGCGTGTGCTAGATCCGGGAAGTGTGATACTTCCTAGATGGCTGTCAATCCACTGTTTAAAACAACTTAATGCTTAATAATAAAGAAATCCTACTGTAGTTAAAATGATTTAGGTATCTCATTCATCTACAATAAGAAAATTCATTCACAACAGGCTAAGCTATGATTGAATCTAAAGGTCAAGGTCTCTTTTAGGATATTGGTATTGGTCAGGGTAAAGTTCTAGGGTGGTTTTGGGTATTTAGTGGAGGTTTAGAAGCTTTGTTCTTGGTTTTGGTAAAAGACACAGAGACCGACATTGGTTTAGTATGACCGGTGTCGGTTTAGGTTAACGATGGTGGTTGTGGGTAACCGATGTTGGTATGGTCGTGGTACAAGAAATTCAATAAAACTTGAGGTGAGGGTAGATCTAAGGCTAGATGAAGATGGAAGGGCGATGGAAAGATTTGTGTGGGTATTAGGTGTGCACATGAATGATTAAGATCTGGATATGGGCAATTCAGGGGTATGGGTAAAAGGATGGTCAAGCTTGCATGGAGGTAAAATGGTGGTGGAATGAAAATGAGGGCAGAAACTAGTAACAATAGCAAAAGGATCTACCCAATGATAAATGGACAAATGCTGGTTACCAAAAGCACTTACCACTTGTACGAGCTTGATGTCTGGTTGGTAATGGTAGGTGATCAAATGGAATGAACTTGATATGGTGTTGGCACTTCCGGATGCTCCCATGAAGGCAGATGGCTTGTGTGATTACTTCTAGTGCTGGCTATGGATGCTCTGATGTGTGTACTAATGTTGGTTCTACTTGCATACAGCTCTGGTTTTGTCACTTGTTCTCAAAAGATGTGATTATCTTCTCAGAAATGTGCCAACCTCATGAAATAAGGTTGTTTTAGGGGTTAAATGGTAACCGACGGTAGTTCAGCTTAATCGGTGGTGGTTTAGGGTAACCGGTGTCGGTTAGGGTGGGATTTCTAGGTTTACTAAACTAGGTAGATCCCCTTGATTTTCTAGGATCTCGTTTCATTTTACTCCACGGATTAGCATGGAAGCTTCCTTTTAACGGGTGGGAATGTGGTTAGAGGGAATGTAGGCATTGATTTTTAGGGTTTGGGTAGGTCTTAGTTAGTTATGGAAACATACTAAGAATAGGTCTTAGGGTGAGGTGGCTAAGTGAGGTGGATAGGTGAGGTGGATGTGTGGGTATTATCCAATTAGGATATTTAAATAACAAATATTGGGAGGATAATGAATTAATTAAATTAAATTAATTAAATTAATATTAGAGTGGGGTGAAGGGGGCCATGGTTAGGTGAATTTGTTCAAGGTGTTTATTTAACGAGGGACCAAGGAGAGTGTGATCCAATTTTGGTGTCTACAATAAGAGCCACATATCTGGGAAGTATTGATGTAAAACAATGTATTTTACATTGATTTATTTCATTGATTTATATGTTGAGGCGGACCCGAGGACGTAGCCCAATAAGGGTGAACTCCATTATCAACCTTGTTTGTATTTTCTCTATTCTTATTACATTATCATTGTTTATAATCAATTTTGATTTGATTTTTAATATTTTAACCAATTTTTAATGTAATTATGAGAAAATGAGAAAAATAAAGTTTGATGTCTGAAATTGGTGAAATAGTTAACATTTGCATAAAATAATCACTTGGAATCAAATTTGTTATTTATCAAGCCATTTTCACAAAAAGATGGGAAATTGAGAAATTGATTAAGTAATTGGAAATGGAGAAATTGGTTTAAAATGACGATTCTTAGATCACTTATAGTAGGTGTTGCATGCATTGAAAAAATAAGGTTTGGGATAGCTACATACACCAAATTAATTATTGAATTGCACTAAGTATTGTTTGATATTTTTTCAAAGCATAAGGGACCTATGATAATGCGGGGATAACACATGTACCCATGGAATACCCCATTTTATGGGGTTTCTAAGGATTTTAGGATGTATTAAAGTGTGTCAAGGAAGAATATTAGATTCCTAGTGATTTGTGATGGAATAAGAGAAACTAGATGAGGTTTTGTAGCTTAAGGAAAAAAACTATATTTGCATAGTCAATCCATACCTGCACAAAATATTCCATTTTTTGTAGTATTCTTCCATTTTTATGAGGTTTTTCCATCTATATGATTTTGATCAATCTTCACCCTATTGGTCGATGTTGCTTTCTTCTTTTATTTTTAGGGTTGAATCGCATCACTAGACCTATCTTCAATAATGCATATTCTTTTTTAGCATATTGTTTACCATGCTTATACCATTAACACTTTGTTAATTACTTTTTTATTATGTTATACTTCAACTCTAAATAAATGTGTTTGGTGTTTTGATGTACTTTTAGTATATGTCTATGTTTCACTTATGACACAAGTTGTTAAGTTCGATATCAATGGATTTGTTGGGCCTTGAAATATTGGCTAAGTACCAAAGAACATGTGTGTGTAAGATAAAGAAGAAGGGTGCTTAGGTAAAAGTGTGCGGGATAAAGGGGTTTAAGAAGGGTTTAGGTGAAACCAGGGTGCGCGTGGAAGGTAGAACATGGGTTCAAAGGACTTATCCATATTTGGCATTCTAAATACACTTGAGGAAAAATGTGAGGACCTGAATAGGTGTGATGAATAGATAATATGCCAGCCTGGAACCTTGGAGGTCAAGAAAAGGATATTCCATGCAAGGAATATTCCCAAGATACATCATTACAAAGAGTGGAGGGTTTGTAAAGGGATAAGAATTCAGCATTACGGGACCACATCGACAATTGACATGCGATCTGTTAAGAAGAGAAGGCATGGTGGTGGGTGCTGATCATATAAAAAGAGATACTCAGACTAGAGAAAGACATACATCAAACATCAATCAAACAAGGAGAGGGAGAGAAGATAATGCAAGAGATAAAGAGAATGCATCGAGAGTAAGATGTTGAGTAATAGAGTGTTCCAGTAATGCTAGGGTTTAGAGCACTTAGTGCTAAGGGTTGTGAGGAATGTCATGAGCCTTTGCATGGCACTGAGATTTGTAATAGGGGCTAAAATGGAAGGGTAAAGCTAGGGTCTCATGCAAGGAAAGATCTGTAGGAGTTGAGCCTCCGTCATTTAACATGTATGCTCTATGATGACCTCTGTTGATTGTAATGTGGCTATCAGAACTGTTCTAAATGAATATATATATATAAGGGTTTGTTATGCATATCATGCTTAAGGGTGTAAACCCTTGTGTTATATGACTACTAGGGATCATATCTGGTTTATTATACTTATTACCTTGCTATTAAGTTTCTGTAATGCATTAATGTGTGTATCTGTAAGTTTTCCCTTCCACTTTTCTTTTAACTAAGTAAATGTACTTCTCATTCCACAATTCATCCTCTACTAATGGTAAGAACTTCTCACAATTCTCACATAAAAGAGGGGCTCAACACATGTGCATGCCTCAGGTGAGCACCTAGTGCCGTTAGGTGATAGGCCGACACACCCGGGATTAGAAAGTATAATTTAGGGTAGATAAAATGACTACATCTTGGCTACATTTCCAAGACCTATTTTTGAAGATGTTGTGAGAATGGTGCATGATGACAGAACACTTGAGGCTAGACAATGTCGAAGCATGGTTTAAGAGCACCGAAGATGATTTTGATAAAAGATTTAGTACTGGACCTAAGTTTGATGCATATAAATGGGTAGAAGAGCACATGTATCATGAGTTGTATGAGACCTTATTTTGTTGATTTCTAGTGGAGTTGTATAAATGGCCTTCAACGTATGCATATAGATCAAGTTAGTACTATAGATCTCGTGTATGGACCTAAGATGAGTATTAGAGGCTGTAGGATGCTGATCTGACTTAGACACATGTTGTTGATCATTGGTGGAGAAGAGTGTTGACCAGTTATACCTGGAATATGCTATTTATATGTATTCTTGTCGGAGGTTGCTAAGTTTGAGTTCTTAAGGGATCCTAGAGGATCATTTTTATGTGATATCCCCTTAGCTATAAAGATCCTGATCATTAAACCAAGTTTGGATGCATTTCTATGGTGGCTAAACTTCTTACGAGCATTGGGTAAGGAAACTAGGGTTGAGAAAGATGGTGGACCTTGTGGCTGAAAAGGAGAGGGAGGAAAGATGACTCAAGTATAATGAAGCACATGAAAGGGAGTTAGTTAGAAAACATGAAGTTGCAGGAGTGATGGATTTATGGAGGTAGATGTTTGGGAAGGAATTGAGGTGCACGCAGAGGATGTGGAGCCTGAGAAATCTATGCTACCCCATCTTGGTAAGTGCGGGAGAGAGACCCATTTAGCTTCTAATGATATCTCATCACTTAGAGAAAGAAGAGCCATTGAAATGGATCTAAATCCACCTAGTGACCAAACCTTGGTGCTTAGTTTTCCAAATCTAGAGATAAGTAGTGCTAACCCATTCAATATTGGTGGAAGTAACTGATCAACACCTAGGAGGTATAGCTTTTCATTTGGCACATCTATGGCTACATAATCATTTCCTGTGTTTGGAGGTATATTATCCGGAACAAAATTTGGGCAAGGTATACAAGGTTTGAGTATCGTATCTAGAAGTAGCACAGACACACACATGGTAGCGGTGTAATATCACAAATTGTTAGCACATGAGTTTAACATGATAGTGGGGATGCTAGGGTAACCACTTCATGGCCTTTACCAACTACGAGAGGTGTGTATGGTGGAATAGGAACTAGTGGACTTGGAGGATATGGAGGATACGGTAGATGAAGAGGGATAGGCATTTGTGGATCTAGTGGATGCGGTGGTGGAGGAAACATCGCATGAAATCAATGTTCGGATCAAGTAGACATGAGCCTCAACCACCTCAACAAGTAGTATTTTTAAAATTTATTTACATCTAATAAGCTACAAAGGAATTGAGGATGCTACATAACACATACAAAAATGTGAGATTATATGGCGCGTGAAGGGGATCGGTACCCCGAGAATGGAAGGCAAGTCATTTTGAAACAACTTTGCAAGGACACGTGTATAGTTGGTACCAAAAGTATGACCCCCACCAGATAGTGGTAGATTACACCGCACTGTATAATACCTTCTTAGCTGAATTTCATATCCCTGAGTTTTAACAGAAGAGCATTAGCATGCTGAAGGAGATTCAACAAGGTATGGAAGAGAGTGTGTGGGAATATGATGCACATTTTAAGACTCTCTTATCAAAATTTTCTTATGATATTCATCCCTCTTAGCATGCTTAGTGGTTTTTTGGAGGGTTGATAACACCTTTTAGGAGAGTTCTTTCAAATAAGAATTTCATAGAACCATGTGAGGCCTTGGATGCTGCCCTGCATGCTGAGGCTGTTAGGAGCGTGGATACTAGTGTTAGCCCTTTTCTTGAAGCTCAGATTGCTACAATGGAAAATCAGCTAGAGAATCTATTTGCAAACTCGGTGCATGGATTGTGAGATAGAGGGGCATACAAAGGATATTTTTCCTTGGAGATTGGTACATGTCATGACAATGGACTATGAGATTTTCCACAATGATCATGATGGAAGTAGGTGTCCACTACTACAACACATGATCTATAAAAATGTGTCTTTCTATTGCAAGATATGCACCTCTACTACTCATGACACCAAGGATTGTAGGTTGATTGACTAGATACATGATGCCATTGATATTGGTGTGTGCCAAACTAGCCTCAAAAATAATTCCAAGGATGATGGTCATCACTATAAAGGGCACATGGATGGAGGGGCACATGGAAGAGGTTTCTGAGGAGGTTGATGTGGTCATGGAAGCTGTGGAGGAGTAAGAGGTGAGTTCCGTGTGAAACTTGTTACAATTGTGGATCTACATAACACTATAAGTGTGAATGACCTGATCTATTACAATGCTCTTGGTGTGGAAAGAAGCACAAGTATGAGGATTTCCTGGAGCTATTTGAACATATGAGATAAGCAACACTTTGGAAAGACAAAGGTGCCATAATGGTAAGCATAAAGAAGGATGACTCACAATGGATTCCAAGGGTGGCACACAAGTAAGAATTAGATCTGTATTGGTGATAACACGAGATGAAGTAGCGCATGCCGGGAGAAACCAAGGTAGAAAACACTAATTACAAGAGGAGGTGGTGTATGGTAAGTATCTGGACCCTACTCATTAGAAAGAGGTGTATTAAGAAACCATGGATGTAATTCGAAGCCTACAAGGAGAAATCTAGTTCTGAAGGAGCAGTCAAGGAAGTTAGAACAAAGGAAGAGCGTTGAGGCTTTGTAGAAGAATCTAGATGAGGCCAGAAAGTATGAAAAATAATGAGGCAAGAGAATATCATCCCTTTTCTAGGGGAATGGTTACGGGAAAAAGTACCATGCGCCGAAACAGAGTGTGAGAGGAAAGTTCTTCATGCTAACCTTCCTCCCCATAACCTCGAATATGATAAGGAGATTACCTTGAATATAGTTGTGGATGAGTAACTCCTAAGCTATATAATGATTGCCATGGGTGCAGAAATCAATGTTCTCACCCTGGAGGCTTGGAACCAAATGGGAAGGCCCCCATTAAAACCATCTTCAAATGTGTTGTATATGACTAACAAGACAAAGGAAAATCCCATTTGTGTTTTAAAAGATGTTGCTATCACTATCCAAGGGGTGAAATTCACTAGAGATTTTGAAGTCTTGGCGCTAGCCGAGGCGGATAAATTTCCAACATTACTTGGGCACCCCTGGTGTTATAAGAACAATGCTGACCTACGGTTCAATAAAGGGTACATAAGCTTTGAGAACAAGGAAGAATGGGTAATCATCCCCTTGACTGATGGGAAGTTAGCACCCTATACTAAGCCCTTAGGAGAATAAGTTCTTGACAAGATCTATGTGCACTCTATTAGGGACCCTGAGGTGATTAATCCTATGGAAGGAGTTATTCAGTTTGAAGACACTCAATCTATGAGTGATACCACTAGTGTAGTATGTGAAAATTGGGTGCATGGAACTTATGAGTTGATTGGGTGGAAATTGAGGGGATCTGTTACAAGACTAAAAATGTGCACTAAGTCAAACACCGGGAGGAAAGAAGTAGCCAAGATATTCTGGAGGAGCCAACCATGATGTTTTTCTTACGAGAAATGGAGACCCAATGGAAAAGTGAGACTGAAAGAAGAAGGATGCTTAGCTATAACTTGCTCAAGACCACAACATGTTAGTGGGAGACACATCACGATAGCCTTCTAGAGTGGTGCGAAGTAAGGATCACATTCTCTATTAGGTTTTCCCAGAGCAATGCACCCACTATCATACTGTAGACACCCCAAAATTATACTTCTATTTCCACTTGTTACCAATGTTATCCTAATACACCTTGTTATTCACCCATATGTGATTAATTGATTAAATTAATTAATTAATGCACATTGTACCCTTTTGGATTTATTAAATTAATCCCATGTATCATTAGTACTTATTTAGCTAAATTAATTATTATTTATTAATTAAATAATTAACTAATCAAGTGTGTGCACATCCTAGTCATCTTCCACTTGATCAACATCCACCTAGACTCCACTAATACTCAACTTGGACTCCCTATCCTTATTCTAGTTGAATGCACTTCTAGAATCCTATAAAGGCGGGGTGATTAAATTGCATGTACAACCACCTTTCTAGATGTAAATTTTTGTAATTAATTCATTTATTGCCCCCAACACTATTGTAACTTCCCATAATGCTATTTTTAGCATATGCATTTACCTGTATGTAACCAATTTCAACTACTTTTGCCTCTATAAATTATAAGCTTACCTTCCTTACAAATCCTCTTGAATCTGAAGTACAAAAACTCTGTTGAATTCACTATGTTGGTAGCATTTGCATTCAAAGTTTGGAGAGAATTCAAGAGCATCCACATTCATCTATGACATTCATTTGCAAGGTTTCACAGGAGACCCTTATTGAGGTTTGTATTGGAAGGTTACTAGAAGGTTTGCATTTTTAGTTTGTTCATCTTTCATTACTTGTGATTTTTCATAGCTTACATTTTGGCATGCCTGGTGGGACTCACACCCCTCCTCTTTCATTTTTATTTTTATAACTTTTTTTTTTTGGAGTGTTTCTATTTTGTGTAGGTTTGGAAGTAACAAAACAATTGTACCACTCACATAAAAAAATACACTAGCACACATAGAGCACATGTTAGATTGCATTTTTGATAAATATATATATAAACATTACAAAAATAATTAAAAAAAAGAAAATAATAATTTTTTAAAAACCCTAATCGACCCCTACCCACCCCCTCCCTACCTAGCTCGAACAGCTCGGCTTAAGCCACCCAGCCTCCCCATCCCACAAAGACCCCACGTCCCTGCCGACACCATCCCCCGTCCGAGCCCCAAGTTACTATCTCACCCCTACCCATCACCATCCTAACTCGACCCTCTCTAACCCATTCCCCGAGTCCCTACCGATCCCCATCCCTATCCCGACTCAGCCCTCTCTACCCCACTCCCAGGAGTCCCTACCGATCCTCTTCCCCTATTCCTGTAAACCTTCTTCAAGCCCATACCAATTCCCGACCAATTTTTCCCTTTATCCGCACACTCCCCACGGTGATCCCGAATAACTTAGTGCTTTTCTGCCCAATCCCCACTACCCATCTCGCCCAGCCCCAACCGTGAGCCTTGAGCCCTATTCCCAGATCCCGACGCCGTTCCTATCCCATAGCTCACTACCAAGCCATCCCGACCATAGCCTCACCCGATCCCTCCATAGCCTCGACCGAGCCCTCCACCAATTTTCTTGAGCCCTTCCTGGATCATCCTTACCCACATCGAGCTACCCTCTCTTTCCACCTACACACACAAACATATAATACATTAGGTTTTTCCTTTTATTTTGAACATACTTATAGTTTTAGTTTTAGGGTTAGGTTTTTCCTTTATTTAATTTATTTAATTTTATTTATCATTTCTTATTTTTAGTTTAAGTTACAATTAAATTAGTTTCTTTATTTATTTTTATTAGACTAACTGTGTAGTTTTCCAAAATAGGGTTATTGGACGTTTTGGTCCAATTTTTATCATTTTTTCACCATTTTATGCATAATTCATTGTTTTACAAACTAGACTAACCCTTTCTAATGTGTTTTTCATTCTTCTCGCTTGTCATTTTCTTTTTTTTGCAACTAACATGAATCACTCATGTGTATGCTCTTCCCTTGTACTTTTTAAAGCAATCTTGGGAATCAAAAATGTGGTCATTTCTTTCTTTTTTGTTTTTAGGGAATTAACGTTTCACTTAACCAAATCCAACCCACACATATGCTCTTTCCTTGTGCTTTTTAAGCAATCTTGGAAATCAAAAACGTGGGTTCGCTTCTGTTGTCTTTTTTATTTGTTTTTCTTTTTTTACCTCATTCTAGAAAAATTATAATCATTGTTTGTAGGACCTACTCTCAAACATGGTGGCTAAAAAATTTAAAAACTAATAAATTCAGGTTACCAAAGGAGTTCACCCAAACCACATTTAAATAAAAAGATAATAAAACACCACATTTAAAACACTGTATTTTCAGGTTCAGTTAAGAGCTACGGATCAACCACTTAACTAGAACATAACACCCTTGGAATAAGACTTAATATACAACAAAGGAGGCAGTTCTAGGAACCCCAAAGTAGTCCACACCTTGAGGGAAATGGTGGACAAAACGAGAACCTTTTTATCCTACTTGACTAGTAAATCCTTGTGAGTTAGAGTCACGGATATCCTTAGTGGCGACCCCAGTGTGATTCATTTTGAGCAAGATATTTTCTCAAGGTTTCAAAGGGGGTAAAGTAAAGCCATCAACTAGCAATAGCATCATGCTCACTTGGATATCTGCTTTGACACCTAGTTGAGAGAGCCACCTAGGAAGCCAAACATTGTCCAAGCCAATTTAAGGTAGAGGCCACAAACAAACATTCAAACAAAAATTCTTTTTCAATTTTCTTCTTTTGTTTTTCTTTCTTTTTGTAGTTTTGTTCCACACTCACTTTTTCCCAAACACTCCTTGTTTGGGATTCATCTTTCACTTTTCTTATCTTTTTGTCATTTTCCAAATAATCCTTGTTTGGATTTTACTTTCATCCTCGTCTCATCTTTTCTCATCCTCTTTTCTTCTCGTCATCAGTCATTCACTAACCTTCATTTTACTCTTAAATTTGCCCCTTTTCGAAACTTTCATCTTTTTTTTCATTATTTCAATTTTCTTTTTTCATCCTTCTTGCCTTCTCCATTTGATCTTCTTTCATTCATTTGGAATTCTTATTCACTTATTTGATTCTCCCCCTTTCAGGATTATCAAATTCTTATATATTTTGTATTCACATCCTTTTGAGTTCATTTCTCATTTCATTCAACACTTACACATTTGGATAACCTTCCCAAAGTTTAAGTTTTCATCTTATTTTCAACATCAAGTCTTGAGTTGTGGATATCCATGTCCTCGCTCAAGCACTTTCATCTTACGAATCACATCTTAACAATGTTGTGTTCCACTTTGTCACAACTCATTTCATCACATTTTATCTTCATTATCTTCTTGCATCCTTTAGTTTGAAAACATCATTGTTAAACTGTATATGTTTTCTTTCTTCACATCTCTAACTTGAAAAAATATTTGTTGTGTTTTAGACACTTCATCATATCTTCTTTTCCAACGTTTATGTTATCAATATTTGAGTCTTATCCCTTCATTAGCCTCTTCCTTCTTAACTAATTCTTGTTAAGGGTTGAGCACATTGCATACGATTAAAATCCTTTTTCATACCCTCTTTCCATTTAGCATTCACATTTTCTAGGTGGTAGAGTGCATTTGCAATCAATCTATCCTCACTTCTTCACTCTAGCATTCACATTTTTAGAGGTTTAACACATTTGGACTTTTTCACTATAACCCTCCTCCATTCTAGTAATCACTTTTTAGAAGACGAGAATCTTCATCACATCAGGCCACTCTTCCATCTTGGCATTCAATTTGGCATGCTTCCATCTTGACATTAACTTTGTTAAGGGTTTTGTCATTCATATATTCCAAAACTCTTGCCCATCTTATCATTCACTTTGTTAAGGGAAAATTTATTATCAAAATTAATCACACACCTCTCTTCCATTGTCACATTCACTTTGCTACGGGTTGATTTATCTTTTGCATCTCTATTTTCTCCCCCTCTTTTAAAAATAGTGGGAACATAGAAAAGAGATTATATTCCTTTTGGAAGGGGTGAAAAAAATTATAATCCTTTTGGAAATTTTGATAGTGATAATGAACAAAAATCTGAGGATGATCAAAATGACATCTCTCTCGAAGAAAAATCCTATGTTGAAAACATTTTACGTATGAATAAAGACCAATTTTTTCTTCATCTCCTTGAGATAGGAGAAAAATTACCCTCTCGATTTCGAAGAAAATAGCCTACAAACATTACTTGGAAAACCACCACTTAACAAGGGTGAATATTTCATTTCAAAAACAATGATGATGAGGTAGGCCCTATTCACACGAATAATGATGATTGAAACAATTCCACCTCAAACAACACCAAAGATGATGAATCAAACAAAGAAAAATATGACAAAAGGAACAAAGGAAAATCAACTGATTTGGCCATTGATCCTACTCAAGCCCTCATGAATCAAATTAATGACATGGCTAAACAACTTTCTATCTTAAATTCCAAAGTCACCAATGAATCCCATGACAATGAGGCACCAAATAAATCTAGTGATGCTTCATTTAAGAGTCATATCGCGCACACCAAAGATAACAACAACTCTACAAGTGATGGTTCCTTATCTTTCTTATAGAACAACTCACCATTTTCCCAAGAATGGAAAATGATGAAGGAAACCATCTCTAGTATGCAACATCAACACAAACAATTCAACTTTGAAGAATTGTGTCCTTACCCCTTCGATAAGGACATTTTACGTGTTCCTTTTCCAAAATATTTTGAGATGCCCAAATTTGAAAAATAAAAGGGAAAGAATGATCCTAGAGAGCATATCAAGGAGTTTTATATGGCTTGCCAAGAGGTGGCCTATAGTGATGTCTTCTTAATGCATCTCTTTCCACGAAGTCTAGGAGGAAAAGCCTTGGACTAGTTCCTACACCTCCCAAGGGCTCTATACAAAATTTCGCAGACCTCTTAGAGAATTTTGTCAAACATTTCTCATTCAACCTAGACTTTGAAATTACAATGATGGACTTGTGTAATGCTAAACAACGAATAAATGAAACCTTCGCACAATTCCTACAAAGATGGCATGGTATTGCTAGCCATTTCCCATGCTCCATGCTTGAAATGAAGCTCGTGATAATATTTGTACCTAATATCAACAATGATCTATCCTTTCACATGAAAATGCATTTCCTTAATACTTTTGAAGAAGTTATTGAGAACGAATTGCAGATTGAAAAATATTTTGTTGCAAAAGTTTGATTAAACCTCATTCAAAAGACAATGGGAAACATAGTAATCATCCTAATAGTTCTCACCAAGAAAAATCTAAACATGTTAACCATAATTATAATATGGTCAATGATGGTATTACAGACAATTACAATGTCCACAACATCCAAAACACTCAGACTAGACCAAACAAAGGTAAACAACCTCTTGTTATTTCTAGCAAAGAGGTTTCCTCCTCTCTTGATTCTAAACGATGTCATTTCACTCCTTTGGGAGAACCTCTATCAAGTTTCCTTCAACAAATTGTTAATGAAAACATGGTTACCTATCCCATCACCAGACCTTGGGTTGAGGGAGAACCCAAGCCTACTTGGTATAAAGATGATACTTATTGTGATTTTCATCACATTAACAGTCACCCAACCGATCGGTGATTTTTCTTATGTCACTTTATCCAAGACCCCATTGATAGTGGATATATCACTATTGAAGAACCATCACCAAATAAAACACTCAACAAAAATCTTAAGGTGTTCTCAAATCCATTTCCCAAATATGGTGGTGACAATAAAAATGCTGACAAAGGTCCCTCTACCAATAACACTAATTTTAGTTCAATTATCTCATTTATTGAGGAAGTACCATCTACAATGGTGACCATTAAATTCAAACCTTGAGTAATTTTGTGACCACACACTAATGAAAGATATGGGTTCCTGTGGCAAACCAACCTTCTATGTCTTCTATAGAACCTCAAATGTCCAAACCAACAACTCCTTCAAATAAAAAGTCAAATTCTAATGCCAAATATTCTACTCCGGTCAATATGAATTCATCAAGAAATTAACAACCATGTCGGTGCATATCTCTCTCATGGAAATCTTGAAAGAGTCATCTAGGTTTCATGATATTCTCATTCATGCTCTAAATGAATCACGTGTTCCTCATACTCTCAATGCTCAACAGTTTCAGGCTATGATCACAAACCTTACGCCTAAAAATCCTATCCTATATTTTGGTCCTCAAGATATGTTGAACCCAAATATGATTAACAATAACTCCTTATACATCAAAGCCTACATTATAGATCATAAAGTCAAGAGAGTTATTATAAAAAATGGAACAACTCTTAACATCTGTTCAATAAAAATGCTCGGGTGCATTGGTCATACAATAGATGATTTAGATGTTAATATAATTACCATTCATGGTTATGATAATACTAAGCGCCAATCTTGTGGTACCATCACTCTTCCCATACAAGTAGGCCCCAGCTCCTTGACACTATGTGTCATGTAGTTGACACAGACACATCATATAACCTTCTTTTGGGTATACCTTGGATACATATGATGCATCCAGTACCTTCCATCTTCCATCAATGCATAAAATTTCCACATAACAAAAGAGAATTCACCTTGCATGGTGATCTGATCCTTTTGAATAGTGTATATTTTTCAAAGAAAGGTACAAAAAGGAAAATTATTGTCCATCTACTAATAGCAAAACTAAACCTAGCACAAATCCTATTGTTACCAACTGTATTGACCCGATATAATATTGATCCCTCATGCTTCGCATCTTCCTCTAAAGCATATACATCTAAGGTGTCACATGAAGTTACATTCTCTCATAAAGGTTTAGGTGAGTACACACTTGATAATACATTTCTTGTTGGAAAAATCCCATTATCACCTCATAGCTATGGGCGTCCTAACGCTCCTCATCTACAAGAACCTCTAGCTTACTATCTCAAAAAAATATTTGGAGACGATATGGATATATAGAAGATGAACACATTTCAATCTCCGACGACTCTTGGCTATGTGAAGACAAGATGGAAGAATGCTACGAATCCACTTGATTACACTAAGGGCCATAAAATGATGAAAAACATGAACTGGAAAGGAAGAGGCCTTGGCCCACAAGGGCATGGTGTTCTTGAACCTATCAATATCAAGTCTAATCTTTACACAAATGGTATAGGATATGAGACATATGAGAAGAGGCCTATAATTTTATGTGTTACCTAGTGATGAGGACTCATATTCCAAAATTGAGACCGGTTCCACACATAGCCTCTTCGAATACCTAGCTGAGACTACGATTTTCCTTGAATACTTATCCATTCAAACCCTTGATGTTGTTTATCCTTCCCTCTTTGATCAAGACCAATAATCTATAAGCCTATCATAGGAAGGAACCTACCTCATTTCACATCCAAGCATGTGAGAAGGCCTGAATGGAAGGCATGGAAGCTTTACCACCTTATTTATGGGTGCATAAGTTGTACTCCAATTTACAAGGATGTGCGCATGCATGGTATATTCACTAATAGATGTGATTCTAGACAATAAATTGGTAGGAGTTGACAACTGACCTCCTTTAAGCTTTCGAATATAGAGTACTAAACCATCGATTGATGGGGCGCTGTAGGGTTTTAAGCACCTTACGATGGGAGATAGTGCCATGGAAGAGGATAGAATACTAGAATTATTGGGTGAACTGGTTTGGAAGAACACTTTACTGAGGAAGAATTAGAGGAGATATAACTTAAGCGTGCATGCATAGAGAAAGAGACGTGAAAGATGGTCTATGTGATAGATGGTGAAGAGGTGGAAAATTTAGAGGTTAACCATACTGAAGGTACATGTGAAGTTATGGATAGTGTTGATGAGAAAGAATGCACCTACCATGAACCCCGAAAATAAAGAAGGTTAACATTAGCTCGAAGGCCGAACCTAAGGAGGCCGCTATTGGGGACTATTGGAGAAAATGAGGTTTTGAAGGTCATTGATCTATTATGTGAGTTTCAAGACTTATTTTCATGTGGGTACCATGAGCTTAAAGGAGTCCACCACTCCTTGGGGGAAATGAAAATAAAGTTAAAGGAGGGTGCACACCCGATTCAGAAGAGAACTTATTGAATGAATCCAAATATTCACATCAAATTCAAGGAGGAAATTGACAAGATGATCACATCATGCATTATTGAAGATGTGGAGGAATAAAAATGGATAAGCCCCATGGTCATTAGCATTAAGAAGGATGGGAGGATAAGGATATGTGTTGATTACATGGATTTAAATGTGGTATGTGTTATTGACCCTTTTCCAACCCCCTTTACTACAAAAATCTTGGAAGGAGTAGCCAGTGTGAGATCTATTATTTCAAGGATGGATTCTCTAGGTATCATCAAGTTATAATTGCAAAGGAAGACCAAGAAAAAACAACCTATGCCCTGAATGGGAAGTTTCACATACATGGTCATGTATTTTGGGTGAAGAATGTGCCTACTATGTTTTCATGCATAGTGGTCTAGACATTTCAGGATTTTATCCATAAGTTCCTTTAGGTCTACCTTGATGGATGGAAAGTGTATGGACTACTCTTGAGAGACCATTGTGAAAATTTATGGTTGATGTTTAAGAGATGCCTATAGTTGTGCGTATCCCTCAACATTAAGAAATGTCTCTTCGCTACTCCATTTGGAACCCTGTCGGGGCTTATCATATGTAAGGAAGGTTTTCTGGTGGATCTTGCTAAATTTGTTATTATAGTGGGATTAGGGGAATCTACCAGCCAGAGTGTAGAGTACAGATTCCTTGGGCATATGGGGTAGTACCAAAAATTTATTAAGGGGTATGCCAAGATCGCCGCACCATTAAAAGAGTTACTAAAACAAAAAGTGAATTTCACTTGGGAGAGGCGTAATAGATGATGTTTGATGCATTTTAGAATAATCTTATTTTGTGCCCATATTATGATTTCCCTCTGGGATAAGCCATTCCATGTAAATGTCGATGCTTTGGGGATGGCAATTGGGGAAATCTTAACACAAGTTGGAGGAAGGATTGTTGATCAACCCTTGCATTTTTCTAGAAAGAAGATGAGACTAGCAGAGAAAAATATACTACTATTGAGAGTGAAGCACTATCAATGATCTACGCGTTCCAAAAATTTAGGCAATCTCGTTGGTAACACCCTTCATATTCTACATGGACCACATGGCATTTAAATACTTGGTGAGCAAGCCCATTTTATAAGGGCGCATATGTCATTGGGTCTTGTTATTTCAAGAATTTGAGTTTTGAGTTGTTGTGAAACCGGGGAAAGAGTAACTTAGGGTCTAACCATTTATCAGGGATTAACTCGGGGAGGATGCACAGATCATTGAGAATATAATGCCGATGCGCAAGCTGTTTAGGTTATTGTGCATGCCCTCTAATTTGGAAGATATTTTTGGGTTTCTCAAAGTGGGTGTGGCATCGGAGGGAATGAAGACTCGGAAAGAAAGTAGTTAGTTATACGCGTCCACGACCTACATGTTAATTAGTGGGGACTTATAAAATCTAGGTTGTGGTGAAGTTTTGCACTAGTGTGTGTTAGAACATGAGCATTTTGCAATCATGGAGAAAGCACATAGTGGGATTAGAGGAGGACACTATGCAGGTAATGCCACTGTGTGCAAGATTCTACTACAAGGGCTTTGGTGGGAAAGCATGTACTAGGATTTTATTGAGTTTTGCAAGGCCTATGAACATTGCCAGTGCCTTAGAAAACTAGAAGGGATGAGATTCCCTTGAGGCCGATAGCTAGCATAAAACCATTTGAGAAGTGGGTTATTGATTTTGTAGGAGGAATTTCACATGCCGCGTGAGGGATAGGTTGATGCTATATCATCACTTGCACCGACTACTTAAGAAGATGAGTAGAGGCGGTGCCTATAAAGTACTGCACAACAAAAATAATAATAAGGTTCCTATGGGAAAAAATACTCAACATGTATGGGTGTGATTTAATCCTAACTAGTGACAGAGGCACACACTTTTTGAATAATATGGTTAAGAATTTATGAGAAAAATTAATGGTGGCCCATCACAAGACCACCCGATATCACCCCAAGCTAATGGAATGCTAAAGAATTTAACAAAATACTAAGTCACACGTTGACCAAAATTTTTATGTGGGAAGATAGGATTGGGATGATAAAGTCTCAGCTGTACTATGGGCATATAGGACTACCTATAAGAGATTGAACAAGGCCACACCATTCTAATTGGTGTTTAGTGTGGAAGCTATTTTACCAATAGAATTTATGATACCATCCCTGTGTATTATGTGTGTAGGAGGATTAGCTTATGAGAAATCACTACAAAAGTGCATGGAGAAGTTAATGCAGTTGAAAGAAAGGTGATCACTTGCTAGGTGGAGCTAGAATACTGAGAAGTCATGACAAAAAGCATGACATGATTGCCATATTAAAAAAAAACAATTTGAGGTTGGGCAGATGGTCTTGCTTTATGATTCCAAATTTTTGTGCCATCCTGGGAAATTAAAATTCCATTAGTTAGGAACATACATCATCTTTTACATCCTTGATTCAGGTGCATTCCAGTTACAAGCACTAGATGGGACAAGGTCACCAGGCCATTTCAATGGGAGTAGGCTAAAGCCCTACTATAAATAAGTCTTCCTTGTATGCATAAATAAGGCAATATTTCCATTTAGCCTAGGATTTACCTTAATGCTTTTCCTTTCTTTGTGTTTCCCCTTCTCATTTTTTGTTCCCTTTTCATTTTTGTGTGCACATTGTGTACTGGTAGCGACTTATTATTTTCAAATTTTTCTATGCACAGAGGACCACACATATGTTTTTGTGTGGGGTGGAGTAGTACGATAAGTAATGGAAGTTGGTAGTAGAAGCTGTGTTTTGATGGCACGGATTGAAGGATCAAAAGTGTGTAGTTTGGAAGAGTGCGTGTAGGAAAGGTGGACATAAGGATTTTTGTGTAAGGAGTTCAGAAGACTACATATAAATATGATAAGCGCATGAACAACATGAGGTAGGAAATGTCAAAAATGAAGGTAAGGGAAGAAGAAGTGCCTTCGGCGCTGTAAGCTCTCATGAAAGGATCCTCGTCAGTAAGGATTTTTACACGCCTAAAGGTTATAGGAGGTTTTGCACAAGATTGGGTGTGGGGGTAAAAACACTGAAGGTTAGCTTAAGAGGAAAAAATGCATTTATTGTAAAGGTACGATGGTAGGTGGCATTACATTTATTACGGAAAATAAGTAAAAACTATAAGTAGAAGGTTGGGGTACATTATTGTTACCTTGCATTTGTGATATCAAAGAGCTCTTGTGAACTAGGGCATCCTTGAGAAAATTTGTGTGAAAGAGGGTTGTGAATATCTGAGTGCATAACTAGTTTGATTAGTGAACCAGGGTGGAAAAATAGTACACGAGCATGAGGGAGAGGGTTGTAGGAGTTTTCAAATCCCACAAGTGAATACACCGTCTTGTGGAAGGAAGGGTTTTTCCAGGTTAGGGTTCCATAACTAGGGCACATGATTGAAGTGGATTTTCACGTAAGAGTAGAGCCACAAAACTAAGAAGAGATAGGATCAAGAGAAAGGAATTTGAGTAACCCGACAAGAGAAATGGCACCAAGGAAAGTAACCACCGTTTCACCAAAGAAGGGAAAGAGAAAGGGAAACAAGCTATTTCACTAGTTTCAATGAGGAATGGTACACAAAGATGCAATACCCAGATGGTTTATTGCTTGGGAAAGAATGGGTGACTCACAAGAGAAAGATGGCTATAAGTGACTAGAACCATCGAACGAGCACCATGAAGAATGAGATGGCATTGGAATTGGTTCTCCTTATAGACAAAAGGATACTAGATGGAATGCCTAGCTATGAAAATGAAGTGAAGGTGAAGATGGAGAAGGCTTGGTTGTTGCAACTCTATGAGTTACCCTATTTTGGCAAGCTTGAGCGGCTATACCAGTGGTTAATGTCGCGCGTACATGAGGACCATTTCTACTTCACAGACGCAAAATGTGGATAAATTCCTAAATAATTTCTAAATTTACTGGTCTTACCTACAAGGGAGATTCATTTGATGATGACTTGGATGATAATGAGGCCATCAAGAAGACTATGGAAGCCTATGACTATAAGAAGGGGTCGTGGTAATTTGACATCTTTGTGATTTCTAACCCTGTAATGAGGATGGCCATGTGCTTGGTCACAAAACTAAATGGACAGGAGAGATGGACATAGATTGATAAGGCTTGGTTAAACATATACCGAGAAGATCTCAGAGGGGACCATCTATAACCTTTTGACATTCATAGCAGAGGAAATCATCAGTTCCACGTGTGATGGAGAAAATATTGTGTTTGGAAACATCCTCCCTACTATTTTATTTTTAGAAATTGGAGTTCCTAATGGGCCAGAGAAATTTGTATGGGAGTACCTAGATGATAACCCCTCCCCTACCAAAATATTTATGAAGTACACTTATGACACCATGATGACCGCCCACAAGGTGTGCCTAGAAAAATGGCAATAACGGATGCATGATGCATTTGACATAGAATGGAGGATACCCGAGTAACTTATTTTAATGTAAGGTGAAGCTGAATTCTTCATATACCAACACTTATGTATTGGCATGTTTACTCTAGTAGATGGTGCCAAGTGTCACTGGTGTAAGTTTCATTCTCCTTCACAACACAATACTTCTAGGCTGGTGTTAATAGACTCAAGGAGGCAAAGAAGTTAAGGTTTGACCTCAAAGACAGTGGAGACCGTGATTACTACGAGTTGTGTAGAACTTTGATATATCCAAAGAAGTGTGCCTATGTGGAGAAGTATATCTCCCATGATGTGCATATGGTGAAGCTTGTAAGATTTATTATTACTGGGAGAACTACAACAAAGGTATACCTATGTATAAGGCCAAAGTATGAGAAGGGAACTTACATGGAGAATGATGTCTCTATCCTAGAAGACCCCACCTTAAGGAAGAAGGCTACACCGAGGAAGAGAGAGAGAGAGAGAGAGAGAGAGAGAGAGAGAGAGAGAGTATAGAGACAACACAATATGTAGGTGTTTAGGAGTTAGGTGCAAGGCCAAGCACCTATGCGTGGAGGAAGAAGTCCCCCATAGAAGAGGTGTCGGTGCAATAGAATCCCCTTAAGAAAGAGGAATCACCAGAAAGGAAGGAGTCGATTGTTAAAGAAGAAAAAGAATATTCTCCTATATTGGAATCACTAGTTAGGAAGAAGCAAAAATTAACGTAAAGGGAGGACTCGAGAAAAAGTAGAGAGCATTGATTCCATTAAGGGTGACAAGAATGATGATGAGTGCAAGTGAGGCTTAAGACCATCTTGTGTATGATGTACATGACTTAGAGGAGGATGGAAATGAAGAGAAGGATGAGGATGAAGGAGAAACTCATGACAAGGAGAAAGTGAGGAAGTCAACACGAAGGATCAGAGGAATCCAAGCCTAACCAAAGAGCAGATAGAAGATGCCGCAGAAAGGGAGGTAGTAGGCATAATAAAATACTTGGTGGAACAAGAGGTGGAGCGCAATGCCAAAGAAATGCTCAAGGTGATAGAGGGAAGAGAGAGCATAGAAAAAGAGTATGGAAGCATGGGTGGAGATCCCACCTAAAGCAAAGTAAGCTTACCAAAGGAAACATGCACGGGAAAAAGGGATGAATTATATAAACGATCCAAATAAGTTTCTTTCGCGCATGCATTTCAAAATCACCATACCTACAAACCAACTCCTTGCATGGTCTTCATTCGAGGAAGAGGATGCATACCCATGCACATGGAAGATGTTGTCTTGGGAATTCGAGTCCCATTTTGATGAACCCAAGTACGAGGTCAACTATGAGGCATTGATGAAGATACCAAATACTAAGGGAGTAAACCCTCTGGTGATTACTCAATAACTATCGATGAGTAAGTGTGTAACTCACTCAACAAGGCATCATGGAGGCTGAGGTGAGACTCTTCAGGAGGAATGACAGAGTAAGGGTCCTAGAAGAATAACTTGAAAATAAATAAGAAGAAATCATTGAGAAGAACAAGGAGTTAAATCAAGAGGAGTTGATTGCCGCCCAATTAAGGTGCAAATTAAGGGAAGAGAAGGAAAAGGTGTGCAAGGTTTATAAGAAAATAGAGATGATTATAGACTCTATAATCTTGAAGCACCCAATCCTGGTCCTATCTGAGTAAAAATATGAGTCAACCATGCAATGTTTGGAAGGCTTGACCCACATCCTCACCATGGAAATGTATTTTCTCACATTGGAATCAACAAAAGAGGAATAGGCACACTAGAAGGAGGATGAAAGACTGAAGATCGAGGAAAAAAATACTTAGTATTCCAAGGTCCTTGCTAATGTAAATAATACCATGAAAATGGATGAGGCTGTGTATGAAAATTACACTGATAGAGACAAGTAACAAGCATATATTTTGCTATGCATGAGGTGGGTCCGACGGGGTTTTAAGAGAAGAACAAAGGAAATAAGGAGGAGCATGATAAAATCCTAGCCAAGGTTGAGAAGAAGATGAAAGTAATAGAAGCTTTATGGGGTTGGATTAAGAATTAGATTAAGGAGATGTATCCCTAGATCACTCGAAGAATGGATGCGCTAGATGACCTTAGCAAGAAATTAGAAGGAATCATAGATATATTGAATGCTAAGTGCAATGAATTGATTTTGAGGAAGTGAGGGCTCTAGTGGGTGACTACTTTAGGAGACACATGGTGAGGTGGATTCTAGGAAAAATATTGAGCCAAAAGTGAGGAAGGAGTTCCCACTCCTAGCTGTGTGATAGTAGATTCTTCCATTCTTCCATTCTTTTTTAGTTTTCTACATCCATCTACTCTTTATTATTTGAAGGGGTAGGGTTTTTGAGGATGGAGAACATGCTTAGTGTGGGGTGATGTTGTGCCTTAAAATATTGGGTGAGTACCAAATGGCGCGAACCGCATTATCAAGAAGAATGGCACTCAAGGGAAAGTGTGCGGGACAATGGGGTTTACGAAGGGTTTAGGTGAAACCGGGCGTGTGTGGAAGGTAAAACACATGTTCAAAGGACTTATCCATATTTGGAATTCTGAAGACACTTGAGGAAAAATGTAAGGACCTGACTAGGTGTGATGAATGGATAAGGTGCCATCCCAGAACCTTGGAGGTCAAGAAAATGATATTCCACACATGGAATATTTTGAGGAGACATCATTACCGAGAATGGAGAGTTGGAAAAGGGATAAACATTCACCATTAGAGGATCACATCAACAATGACACATGATCTGTTTAGAAGAGAAGGCATGGTGGTGGGTGCTGATCCTATAAAAAGAGATGCTCGAGACTAGAGTATATACATAAAACATCAATCAAATGAGGAGAGGGAGAAAAGAGAATGCAAGAGATAGAGAGATTGCATCGAGAGTGTTGGTGCTCAATTTAATCTCACCCTATTTGTTCAAAATTTCTTAGTCTCGCATGGTTTGAATTATTCTCTATCTCCTTGTATGGATGCGTCAAAGATTTCTCCTTCATTTAGTTGTCATTTTCAGTCCTTTCCTTGGGTCATGGATCACATTGAGTCTTGGTATTATTTGTAGTTTCTCTGTCCATGGGGAAAAATTTGTTGTTGGGTGTCTTCCATGACTGTGTCTCCTTTGTAAATATTGTCCCAACATCCATGGATATGTGGTCCTTTCTGATTGGACGTAGCCCGGTGGGTATTTTTGGTGAAACTTATCACTTTTTTTACATTTGTAAAAAATGCCAAATTGGTCTTCGCGGCCCCTATAGTATATAATTGACTATTTCAACAATATGAAGTGGTAGGGAAAATTTCTTATTTTGACCCGAAGGTGGACACATGGCCATTTTTCAAGATAAAAGTGGAGAGGTAGATCATCAGAGCATATTGAAGATTTTTATTTTTTTGTGAAAAGGAGGAAAGTTATAAAATGATCAGCAACTCTGTGGGGAAAAATTAATGTCACATGTTTGAGTAAACATTGAAAATTCAAAAGCGGGAAGGCGGGCTATCAAAACACTTTGAAGTTTTTTGGCTTTGTTTTAAAAAAGGAACAAAGTATAAAAGTGAAGTGCAGCCCCACTAATGCCCAAGAAAAGACATGTGTCGAGTCTATATCAAAAATGGGGAAGGCGGTTCACCGGAGCACTTTGGAGTTTTTAAGCTCTATTTTGAAATGAAGTAAAAGTAAAAAAGTGAGACGTGACTCACTGGGGCCCACATCAAAATTTAGAAGTAGAGAGGTGGGTTGCGGAGCATTTTGAAGATTTTTGACCCGTCTCAACTCAAATATTTTCCACGTGGAGGGCCTGCGCTCATTTAAGGATTCACCTCTCGGTCGACCTTTGGAGTTACGCCAAGGAGACACATGGAGGTTTCCACTGGATCCTTCCATACTTAGACTTTTCAAGTGTCCAATATAACTTTGGTCAGACCCTAGACACGTGGTAGGCCCACACTTGTTTGGGAGTCCTTATTTTAAGATTCATACCAAAAAGTGCCGAGGAGACATGTGGAAGATTCGCCGTGTCCCCGCCCATACTTAGAATTTTTAATGACCAAGGAAACTTTCTTAGACCCTAGGCACATGGCACCTTCCACCGAACTTT
Source organism: Taxus wallichiana var. yunnanensis (assembly GCA_018340775.1). Classification (NCBI taxonomy): domain Eukaryota; kingdom Viridiplantae; phylum Streptophyta; class Pinopsida; order Cupressales; family Taxaceae; genus Taxus; species Taxus wallichiana. The sequence continues at coordinate 243,697,145 of CM031243.1, read as the reverse complement.
TCCAGGATGAGACACGTGGTGAGTCTCGTGCTTGTTTGGGGTCTCCACTTTTGGGAATCATATCAAAAGTGTGCTAAAGAGACACATGGAGATTTCCACTGGATCCTCTTTATACTGAGACTCTTTCAAAGGCTAAGGCAAATTTCTTGGGCCTAGGAAATGTGGAGAGCCTACGCTCATCTGAGGTCCCACCTCTAGAATCCATCTTTGAAGTTATGCCGAATAGACACATGGAAGCTTCCACTGGACCTTCCCATACTCTGAATTTTGAGCAACTAGTGCAACTCTCTCGGGTTCTAAACATGTGGAGGGCCTGCACTTATTTGGAAACATGCCTCTGGACTTCACCTTTACAGTTGCGCCAAGGAGAAACATGGAGGTTTCCACTGATCCTCTTTGCACTTGGCCAACTCGGACTCACAGCACAGGAATGTGGTATAATCCATGCAAGGAAACTCATTTCTAAGAGGCATGAATGTAGGTATCCATGTGAGGGAACTCATTTCTCAAGGTATATTCTCAGAGGTAAAAGGATTGCTTGTCAGATCAAGCCATATGGAGCCACCTGAAAATTATTAAAAAGGGGATTTCTTACATGATAGAATAAAAGAATGATTAAGAATACTATCAAAAATTATGATATGGCATCCCAGTCATAGTTGAGGGTCTAAGAAACATGATCAGTTCATAATTTATCCACCTAGTAGCTTTGGGTGTAAATTTGTTAAACATCACTTTCTAGAACAAACTTGTAGCAAACAAAGGATTCCTCGAATATTCTTCTTTTGGGGGGAATTTGGGATGAGTGAGCAAGTGAAATGTATAAATGCAATGAGAATACTCTTGCATAGGGGAGTTAAATTTTTTGAGAAAGTTTGAGAGAAAACCATTTTCCCGAGATACCATCTGAGAGACCAATTTATTTTCCTGTGTGTTGGATTCAATCACATCAAGGTGGTTGTAAGTGTAAAACCATTAATAGGCTCTGAGATTTTTCAAGAAACTTTCCCCTGTTGATGAATCTAATGAACCTCAAATAAATTTGTGTTGATCATGAGCATAATTGTGTTTTCTATTATTTTAGAATGTTTTCAAATAGTTTTTCTTATTCTGTTGCAATCTTATGTTAAAATCTCTCTGAGTCACACAAGATCTTGTCCATGTGTTAGTATTGTGGCATTTGCAATTTCATTATGAGAAGATCCTTCATCTGGTAATGAAATAAACAATTTAAAATCACTTTACTCTCACTATGTTGATAAATATTGTTTGTAAGCCTATGAGTGTATCTTAGGCATGAAAAACTAGGGATTTCTAACATTTAATTGAGTCTTTAACACAAGCCTTTGTGTTGAATTCTTGAATAATGTGTGAAACTGTGCATCTTTGGGCCTCCATTGATACACACCTTCTGGTTGAAGGAATATTTTAGCTGTTTTGAAGCATTATGTCTGTGAGTTTTCTAATTTATGTAAAGGCTCTCAAAGATCTAGTATAATCAACTCTATCTTGCTTAACTTCCCACAAAAAAATTCTCAAATGATGAATCCTACACGAAATACCCCTATTTGTACTGTGTATCCACAAATGAAAAAATTCCATTGGGAAAAGTATGTAGGGACAATCAAGATTTTATCATTGTCTTTAGTAACCTGAACCTTGCCCAGGAAACATCTCCACTCTCTTAGTGTGACAAATCATGAGAGTTAGATTGTGTTGCATTGATCATATTTCCTCAAGGTTCTCATTAACATTGTGTAGAGAAGGATCTCTTGATGTCCTTCACCAACATGGGTACAGAACGGGTCCTCTCACCCTAGTTGAAGGCACAACCTAAAGTAGTGGGGGTAGATCAAACCCTCAGTGAGGTGCTATCCACTTCTCCAACACTCGAGTGATAAAGAGTTAGTTGAATCCTATCCCCAGCTACAAAACAACTCATATCATGGTTCACCTGTCTCTAAGCATCCTACTAGTTTCATGATGCTGCTTGGCCCTCATGGGAGAATCAATTTGGATACCAACACTTGAATTGGTGCCATTGTCGGGAGTATTTTTACAAATGCATACACATGCTGACCTGGGTAATGTTTCTTACATGATTTAAGTGCAAATATGTTGTTTAAACGTCATCCTTTGTTAAGATCTGTAAGATTTGTGCAAGATTACAAGTCCATTGTGTAATATTTCTAGTTTCTAGTGGTTATTGCACTAAATTTGCATCAATAGTGATAAATGTGGGTAAAGGAAGGTTGGATCTGTTAATATTTGCGGAAATTAAGCATTGATATACAATTGGCAAGTTACTTATAGTGCATCTACACAACTAAGGTGAAAATCCTTAGTGGTGACTCTGTGTTGAATTGAAATTTTGATGATTACCAGTGCCTTAACTTGTGTCAAGTGAAATTTTTCATCAATCTGTGCAAAGATGGAGGGAAGAAGATCTCTCTTCACTAGGGACCTTACTAGAAAGTTATTTCTAGAACTGGGAAAAGCAAATTCAGAAGGAAAAAAGTCTGGAAAGTTGTTGGAGATCAAGAATCAAAAAAGGAGATATCAGTCTTGAAGGGTGATCAATCTGTGGTTGAAGATTACCATATGTCTTCAAGTGATTTTGAACTAGGTAATATTTATATAAATTTGAGTTCTCCTATTGGAGAGGGGCCATCATTTGTGTCTGAAAAGCGTGCCTCTTAGTTTTCCCCTATTTCTTCCAAGGTTGATAGGGTTTTCCAAAAGACTGAGTCAATAGAGAATATCTATTTTGAGATTTATACTCCTATGCTCCAAAGACCCCTTGTTCCCTATCATTCTGTTTCTCCTGTAAGATCACCTCCTCAAGGCAATATGGCCCAACCTCCACCTAGACCTCCTTTTTGTCAACACTTTTGGACCTATAGATTTCAGAGGTATGAATGGATATCCTAATATGGTGCCACAAGATGTCAGAAATAGGTTGCCAAAATTTCAAGGAAATAATGCCATCATTGGTGACCACCATTTAAAACTCTTTGTTAATATGATGGAAGATTTTGAAATTGAGTTTGAAGACATGTATGTAAATTTGTTTATTCATACTCTTGAGGAAGATGTACATGACTGGTACAAATATTTACTAGATAATTCAATAAATTCATGGACCGAGATGAAAAATGCCTTTAGATTGCAATATGGGGACAAGATAGATCTCAGGTTCCTTTTATCTGAATTTGAAAATATAAAGAAAAATCCAAATGAATCTCTCCATGATTTCAATACTCGTTTCAATAAGACCTTGAATAGGCTACCTATAATCCTAAGGCCAAGTGATGTGTCCTATTTGATAAAATATTTTGATGCTTTTAATAAAAAGGCTACTTATAACTTGAGAGATAAGAACCCAAGAACATTGAGGAAGGCTTTCACCATGGCCTTGCAAATAAAAAATAACATCAAAGCAGTTGGAAAGCCTCATAAGAGGGAAGGTGTTAAGTTGATCAATATTGAAAAGCCTCAGTAAAGAAAAGTTGTGGATCTAGAAGAGGTTGTAAAAACTTTGGTTGGAGCAGTTAAAGAAATATCCTACAAACTGGCCAGAGCAGAAAAAGGGATAGGACAAAGTTCCTAGGGTTAACACAAGCCACACGGTTAGGAGAGATCTAGAAATCATCCTAGAGGTGATCATAGACTAGATGACCAAGGGAAAGGGCCCATGGGGTCAGGAAATAGACAACCTCAACCTTGAGAGAATAGATTGGTTCCTGATCCTTTGACTGCTAAGGTTGCTACTGTGGAGGAGGCTAGTGTTATCGAGTGGTGTGATAGGTGTTTCTTACCACACTCACCATGTGATGTAGATTAGGAGGTTGAGGAAGTAGATGATGGTGAAACAAATGATAATGTGTGCATGATGGAATGCCCTACAAACTCACAGTAGGGGGAAACCTTAATTGAATTGATAAGTTCCAGAACTACTAAATATTTCTAGGATTGTGTCCACTGGATATTACCTCTTCATCCTGTTAATACTTTTGAAATTGATAGCATTTGATCTGCCTAATCATGATTTTGAATACTTAAGGGCCTTGATGATTAAGAAGCATGATGGAGGGATCCATTACGAAGAGGAAAAGTACTGTTGATGAATGTGGTAGTTTCTTAGGAGAAAGAATATAACACCAGAAGTAAGGTTGTCAAAGGGGTAGGGCCACAAGCCAAGCCAAAAGTTCCAATCCTTACCAATATCCCTAAGGAGATCCCTAAGAAAGATACATCTAGAAAAGGCCTAATTACCCCAAATAAAAACTATGCTCCTGCCCATGCCCAAACTCGAAAACTCCTATACTATTAGATGAAACTGTGAATCTCCCTCCTAATACTTCCCTACCCAAATATGTTCCTTGTGACATAGCCCAAATCTTGAGTTAGATCAAGGTCATTGTTCCCATTTTTGAATTACTCAGGATCCCTGAGCATAGGAAAAGGACATTCAAATATTTGGGATTTAAGGAAGAAAATATTACTCAGGGAAAGAGTGTTAATAATATAGAAGTTCTTCCCATTATTGCAGAAATAGAAATACAACAAGCATTAGAGGAACTAGGTGAATCATATGAGGTATATTTAGGAAATTATATGGTTGAATCTCAACTTAATGTAGATCCATTTTTACCACTTTGATTATTAAAGATAGGCTGGTACATAACTGCATGTTTGATTTAGGAGCCTCATGTAATGTAATGCCTCTTGAGGTCATGAATGAGTTAAATATCAAGGTAACAACAACATTTTGGGAAATGTGTTGATATGGATTCAAGATAAGTGCCAGTAATTATATATGTCAAGGGATTAGTAGTGTAGTTGGCATATTTTCTAAGAAAGTACTTAACCATGAATGTGGTTATTGTGGATTGTCCTACCAAATGGGGGATGTTATTATCTAGAAAGGGGGCAGCTAGTGTGGATGGAAGCATACAAATGGACATGTCTTATGCAACCATACCAATTGAGGGAATCCTTGTGAAGTTGTATGACGAGAAGAAAATGTTGCATATCATTGAGGACCCTAACAATGATTTTTATGAAGTATTGTACACAAATGTTGATGTTAGTAAATTTGAGGGCTATGCTGATTACAAGGAGCATAAAATTGATGAGTGCAAGTATCCTGAGTAGTTTGGTTCTCCTTGGACCTTGATGTTTGATGGGGCTTGTTCTATATCTAGTAAAGACATGGGTGTTGTCTTGATATCTCCAAGCTAAGAGGAGTTTAAATTTTATTTTAAACTCAATTTTGAGTGTACAAACAATATTTCTAAGTATGAAGTGTTGATATTGGATCTAAGGATTGCTTGGAAACATGGTGTCAAGGACATTTTTGTTAAAGGAGATTCAGAGTTGATAGTCAAACAAGTTAGAAAGTTGTATGCTACAAAGAATCAAAGAATGAAATAGTATAAGCATGCGGTTTAGGACTTCATTGAAATGTTTTATTCTTTCAATATAATACATCATGATATGAGCTATAATACTTGTAGTAGAAAAATTGGCGTATTAGGATCTAGGTTTGAAAATTGTACAATGTCTCCCTATTGTGAATATGATATTGAAATATTGACCAAGCCATCTGTCCCTGACAATATCAAGCACTAGCAGGTGTTTGAAGATGATGCTGTGTCCAAAGGTTTCTACATAATAAAGGGGAATTTACCAATCAAAGTATGGACTGGGAACTAATGGTTTGTGTAAATGATGGAAAAGAGACCTTGTTTGGTAAAGACATTATCCAATTGAAAACCAATACTATTCCCAGAGGTTTGGTTACATTGGAATCAAATTTTGATAATGCTGATTACATTATTAATAGACACATGTCAGCCTCGAGGGATGTTGAAGAATATAACTGGGAATAGAGGATAAACCCAGGAGAATTTGGCTAGGTAGCAACTTGAATAGAGAAGAAAAGTAGTCATATGTCTAATTGCTAAAAAAGTACCAAGACTGCTTGGCTTGGTCATATTCAGAATTAAAAGCATACATGGAAGACCTTTTTCAACATGAAATACACCTAGACACCAATGTCAAGCCATTTAGGAAGAAAAAAGACCAATTAATCCCTTCCTTTCCTCAAAAATGCAAGAAGAGTTGAAAAAGTTAAGGGATGGAGGAATTATACAGCCTATAAGATATTTGTCATGGGTAGCAAACTTGGTACCTATTCGAAAAAAAATGGGGATATAAGATTGTGTGTTGAATTCAGAAATTTAAATAAGGCATCAATTAAAGACAACTATCCCTTTCCAAATATGGATAACATGTTGTAATTGGTTACAAGTTAGAATTGTTATCTACTCTGGATGGTTTTTCTGGGTATAACCAAGTGGTTGTGAAGTAATCATAGAGGATCAAAACCACTTTCACCACTCCATGGGGAACCTATGTGTATGTCAGGATGCCGTTTGGCTTGATGAATGTTGGAGCCACGTTTCAAAGAGCAATGGATGTAGCATTCTCAGGATATATAAATGACTTCATTGTTGTGTATTAGGATGATGTGATGGTTTTCAGAAAAAGAAGTGATCACCTGTAACATTTAGAAAAGATGTTGTTAAGATGCAGGGAATATGGTATCTCATTGAACCCTAAGAAATGTCATTTTGGGGTTCAAAAGGCAAAGCTTCTTGGACATATTGTGTCAAAAGAAGGGGTCATGATTGATCCTGAGAGAGTGAAAGCCATTAGCAAATTTCCTATTCCAAGAACCAAAAGGGAATTCAATCTTATTTTTTGAGAAAATAAATTTTATTAGGAGATTTATTTACAACTTTCATTTGAATAGACTATCCCAATCACTACTATGTTGAAGAAGATCAAAGTATCAAATGGGAAGAAGCAACTATTCAAGCCTTTACTCGGATTAAGGAAGCATTGAAGAATTCCTCTTTTTAAGTAGATCTTGATTAGAAAAAGGATTTCCAAATGTTTTCCTTTGCTTCTAAGAATACTATTGCATCTATACTATTACAAAAGGATGATGAAGGATTTGAAAGGACAATTTCTTTCTTTAGTAAAGAATTATAAGGGGAAGAGCTGAAGTATACTATCATGGAGAAATAAGCCTTTTCTTTGGTAAGAGCCACAAAAATCTTTAGGCCATATATTTTAAGTTCTAAAGTTATAGCTTATGTTCCCCATACCATGGTTAAGGATATCTTGTCAGAAATGGAAATTTCAAGTAAGAGATGCCGATGGGAAAATAAATTGTAAGAATATGACATGGATATCCAAACCACAAAATTGGTTAGAGGTCTAGGCCTAGCAAAGCTAATGACAGAGAGAAATTTGTAAATAGTTGAGATAAATGAGATTGAAGGGGAAAGTGTGAATATTCTTGAGAAATTGATAAATGAATGGTACAAGAATATTATTTTTTATCTCAAACATCTGCAATGCCCGGAATACTTAAGCAAGAATCAAAAGAGAGCACTTAGGTTAGCCTCCCAAAAATATGTCATCACTGATTATGGGTTGGTTTAGAAGAACCCTGAAGGAGTACTCTTAAGGTGTATCATTGAGGATGAGGCCTTGAAAATAATGGTGGATTTCCATAAAGGAGTTTGTGGGGGGCATTTTGCTAGGAGAGTAACAACCCATAAGATCTTAAGGGCTTACTATTGGTGGCCAACACTTTTAAGGATACAACCGTATTGATAAGAAAATGTGAGAGTCATTAGCATTTTTCAAGGAGATTAAAAGCTTCAGGATCCCATTGTTAGTCCTTTCCATGGGTCGTGGATCACATTGAGTCTTAGTATTATTTGTAGTTTCTCTGTCTACAGGGAAAAATTCTATTGTTGGGTGTCTTCCATGACTATTTCTCGTTTATAAATCATGTCCCAACATTCGTGAATACGTGGTCCTTTCTGATTTGATGTAGCCAGATGGATATTTTTGGTGAAACTTATCACTTTTGTTACATTTGTAAAAATTCCAAATTGGTCCCGTGGCCCCGATAGTATATAATTGGCTATTTCAACAATATGAAGTGGCAAGGAAAATTTCTTATTTTGACCCCGAAGGTGGACACGTGGCCTTTTTCAAGATAAAAGCGGAGAGGTGGATCATCAGAGAATTTTGAAGATTTTTTCCTTTTTGTGAAAAGGAGAAAAGTTATAAAATGATCCACAACTCTGGGGAGACAAATTAATGTCACATGTTTGAGTCAGCATTGAAAAGTCAAAAGTGGGAAGGTGGGATATAGAGCACTTTGAAGTTTTTTGGCTTTGTTTTGTGAAAAAGGAATAAAGTATAAAAGTGAAGCATGACCCCGCTAATGCCTAAGAAAAGCCACATGTCGAGTCTACATCAAAATCGGGAGGTGGGTCATCAGAGCACTTTGGAGTTTTTAAGCTCTATTTTGAAATGAAGTAAAAGTATAAAAGTGAGCCGTGACTCCATTGGGGCCCACATCAAAATTTAAAAGTGGAGAGGTGGGTCTCTGGAGCATTTTGAATATTTTTGACCCGCCTCAACTCAAATATTTTCCATGTGGAGGGCCTATGCTCATTTAAGGATTTGCCTCTTGAGTCGACCTTTAGAGTTACGCCAAGGGAGACACATGGAGGTTTTGGCTTTGGATCCTCCCATACTTAGAATTTTCAAGTGTTCGTGCAACTTTGGCAGACCCTAGACATGTGGCAGATCCGTGCTTGTTTTGGAGTCCTTCTTTTGAGCTTCATACCAAAAAAGTGTCGAGGAGACACGTGGAAGATTGATTCCGTTGGCCATGCCCATACTTAGACTTTTCAACAGCCGAGGAAACTTTCTCGGACCCTAGGCACATGGTACCTTCCATTGGTCCTTAAACTCTTTCAACAAATTTGTTGGGCTGAGACACATGGTAAGCCCGAGCTTGTTTACTGGTCTCTACTTTTGGGCATCATATCAAAAGTGTGCTAAAGAGACACATGGAGGATTTTTCTAGATCCTCTTTATACTAAGACTCTTTTAAAGGCCAAGGTAACTTTCTTGGGCCCAGGGTATGTGGAGAGCCTACCTCGTTTGAGGTCCTGCCTCTAGAATTTATCTTTGAAGTTGCACCGAACAAACACGTGGAAGATTCTGCTGGACCTTCCCATACTCTAAATTTTTAGCAACTAGTGCAACTCTCTAGGGTTTTGAACATGTGGAGGGCTTGTGCTCATTTGGAAACCTACCTCTAGACTTCACCTTTGCAGTTACACCAAGGAGACACATGGACGTTTCCATTGGATCCTCTTTGCACTGGCCAAATCATACTCATAGCGTAGGAATGTGCTATAATCCATGTGAGGAAACTCATTTCTAAGAGGCAAAAATGCAAGTATCCATGCGAGGGTGCTCATTTCTCAAGGTGTATTCTATGAGGTAAAAAGGATTGCTTATCAGATCAAGCCATATGGAGCCACCTGAAAATTATTAAAAATGGGATCTATTTCATGATAGAATAAAAGAATGATTAAGAATACTATCAAAAATTATGATATGGCATCTAGTCATAGTTGAGGGTCTAAGAAACATGATTAGTTCATAATTTATCCACCTAGCAGCTTTGGGTGTAAATCTATTAAACATCACTTTCTGGAACAAACTTGTAGCAAACAAAGGATTCCTCAAATATTCTTATTTTGGGGGAAAATTTGGGATGAGTGAGCAAGTGAAATGTATAAATGCAATGAGAATACTCTTGCATAGGGGGTTAACTTTTATGAGAAAGTTTGAGAAAAAACCATTTTCCTGAGAGACCATCTGAGAGATTAGTTTATTTTCCTATGTGTTGGATTCAATCACATCAAGCTAGTTACAAGTGTACAACCATTGACAGGCTCTAAGGCTGTTCAAGAAACTTTCCCTTGCTGATGAATCTAATGAACCTCGAATAAATTTGTGTTGATCATGAGCATAATTGTGTTTGTTGTTATTTTAGAATGTTTTCAAATATTTTTTTGTTCTGTTGCAATCTTATGTTAAAATATCTTTGAGTCACACAAGATCTCGTCCATGTGTTAGTATTGTGGCATTTGTAATTTCATTATGAGAAGAGCCTTCATCTGGTAATGAAATAAAAAATTTAAAATCACTTTACTCTCACTATGTTGATAAAGATTGTTTGTAAGCCTATGAGTGTATCTTAGGCATGATGAACAGGGATTTCTAATGTTTAATTGAGTCTTTAACACGAGCCTTTGTGTTGAATTCTTGAAGAATGTGTGAAACCGTGCATCTCTAGGCCTCCATTGATACACACCTTTTGGTTGAAGGAATATTTTAGTTGTTCTGAAGCATTATGTCTATGATTTTTCCAATTTATGTAAAGGCTCTCAAAGATCTGGTATAATCAACTCTATCTTTCTTAACTTCCCCAAAAAATTTCTCAAATGATGAATCCTACATGAAATACCCCTGTTTGTATTGTGTATCCACAAATGAACAAATTCCATTGCCAAAGTATGTAGGGACAATCAAGATTCGATCATTGTCTTTAGTAACCCGAACCTTGTCTAGGAAACATCTCCACTCTCTAGTGTGACAACTTGTGAGAGTTATATTTTGTTGCATTGATCATATTTCCTCAAGGTTCTCATTAACATTGTGCGAGAGAAGGATCTCTTGATGTCCTTCACCAACATGGGTTACAAAATGGGTCCTCTCACCCTAGTTGAAGGCACAACCTAAAGTAGTGGGGGTAGATCAAACCCTCAGTGAGGTGCTATCCACTTCTCCAACACCCGAGTGACAAAGAGTCAGCTGAATCCTATCCCCGGCTACAAAACAACTCATATCATGGTTTTCATATCTCTAAGCATCCTGCTAGTTTCGTGATGTGGTTTGGCCCTTGCGGAGAATCAATTTGGATAACAAGAGAGAGTAAGATGTTAATAACAAAGTGTTGTAGTATAGAGAGAGAGAGAGGGTTTTTTTTTAAATAATGAATGATTTCAAGTGTGTGAGTGAGTGATTATGATATTTACTACAATTGAAATTTCCATAGAAGAAATAAAATGGCTTTTTAAAAAATAATAATGAATGATATAAAGGATGTGGTTTTCTTTTAGTTGAATTTTTTTATAGAATTAGTTGATTTAAGTATTATGCCATTGATGAAGAATGAAAACTTATGTAATTAAGTGTTATATTACTTGGAATATAATTTTTAAATACTTACTACATTGATTATGGATACAATTATTGTTTATTATGTATGAAATGATGTTGACCAATTCGCATGTGAATGATTAGAATGTTGATTTAGGGAAAGATCATTGTATGTTGATTTTAGTATAATTGTTTTATGTTGATTTATTATAGTTTTTGTGTTGCTTTTGATTGCAATAAATTGTATGGGATTAGGATGTGAGTCCTGGATTGTAGGGTGTGAAAATGTATGTTGAAAACTGTAAAATTGCTGTAGTTTTTAGGTGAATATGATGTGCACCGAGTGTGTAGGAATAAGTTATTCTTATGGATACATATTCCTACTTTCCTAATTGATGATGAAAGGGACCAAATATTTAGTGAATTGTGTATAAATTAAATGCTTGCCCCCATACATTGATCCTTAGAGTTAGGTTGTTGTAAATGTTTTGTTAATTCTCGAAAGTTGTTGGAGTTAACACTTTTATGTGACCAAAGAAAAACTTTGCATTATTATATTGTGTTGTAACCCACTTTATAGATTATTTTATTTAATTTCTATTTTACTATTTTAAATATATTTTGGCTACCTTATGTAAGAAAATTTAATTTGGCCTTATATCACTTTTGAGTGGATCAAGTTACACATGAAAACCTTGCCCTATACTTCCAAAATCAACCCCATACCCCCTGCACATATGGTGGGTGGAATATTTTAGGCCATTGGACCACTTTAGGCCCAAAAAGACCCATATCGATGGCCTAAAAATCCTAGGCCAGGTAAAAATAGTAACTTGTGCAAGTGGATGTAAGTGATTTAATGTTAAAGTGCATAGGTTAGTGCTATGTGTGCAAGGAATCATGTAGGAGAGTGGTTGGAAAATGACTAATGTGTGTGGGATTTTCAGGGATTACTTTCATAAGTAGCTTTATTACCATTGGTTAAATGGTAAAGGGTTGAAGGAGCCCATGTGAATAGTAAGGGAGTTGTGATTATTTTTGGGATGGGTATGCCATGTGGAAAAACCCTATTGTTTAGTCACTTAAGCCTTATGACCTATTTATTTTGATTTGGGAACTTGAGTTGGGGGTTAACAACTTTGGATTGGGGGTTGGTTTGCATTTTGGAACTAAGCATTTTCATTTGGATTTTAGGGAGAAATTTGTGGGAGGTTGATTGGGAGGCTTGTTGGAATCTTGAATAGGCTTGGAACTTTTGATTGAGTCTTGGAAAAAAGGAAGGAGGAGGTAAACCTCCAAATTTTGTGTGATTTAAAAATGATAGAATATATTCTATTTCTTATTCTCTTGTTTTATTTCAATAATAATAATAATATGAGTACTCAACTCTCTTTTGGTTTTTTAACTTTTGGTCTATTTTTTCATTGCCTTAGTGGCTCACTTGAGCTTTCTTACTTTCTTGTTTGAAAATTGATGGTGTGTTTCAAACCATTATCTCTTTGGTTTTTATAGTTTGTGTGTGTAATGAAAGGATGCAAGCAATTAGTGAAATCATGAATTGCATTTGGGAATGAAAATGATTCATCTTGCTTACTTATATCATGTTTATATTGTGAAATTGAATTATATATTGCCTTGAATCACAACTTGTGTTTGATCGTTGATTTGTGGATGATATTTTGAGTTGAATTGTAAATCTGTATATAACTTATTGGACAAGGTTTTTCAAAAAATTCTAACAAATTGGGTGTCCCTGTTAGACATTATTGTGTGGTAAACCATGAAATCTCACAATTTCCCTAAGGAATATATTTTTGATATGCACCGTATCACCGTTATTTTTACAAGTAATAAAAATGTGCCATATTTGACAACTTATCCACCACTAAAAATTTGAATCAAAACTCCTTTGCGTTCTAGGTAAACCCAAAAAAAATTTCATACTTGTGTCTCCCCAATGCATCTCTAGAATGGAAAAAGTTTGATGCAACCCTATGTTCAGAGATCTTACTTTACCAAGCTGAAAAGTGTAAAAATCATTGTAAAATTTGTGCACATATACACTAATTCATGGCCAAAATTAACTCTCTCCTAGTTGCAAGTAAGGTTTTTTTCAACCCTAAGTTCCATGCTAATCCTATGAAATTTTTTTGTAGACACTCAAATTTAAAAATTTACTCTTTGGCATTGTTGGTTTTGATAATGCACTCTCGTTAATATAAACACACTCTATCCCTGCTTAGTACATCCCGATATCTCTTGTCGATCTTGCTTCTAGTCATACACATTAATATTCCGATAGATTATGAGATTCAAATACATAAAATCCATATAAAAATTCCAATTGACAAGATGCAAACTCCATTTTTCATGTTTCTCATCCATGGGAAAATTTGTAAAGTCTCGTAAGGATTTTATATCCGATCTTGACCTATTTTTTTATGATTTTTCACATGTATATCCTCCATATTTACTTTTAGTTTCAAATTCTTTGATGAGTCCTTTACTCCCTCTAATTAAACCTTTATTTGATATTTACCTTTAGAATCCTATATAAACAAGTATATGCTCTCTCATTTACAGACCTAGGAATCATATGACACTACATAAATACACTCACTACCTACTCTTGCAAAAAACACCCAAGGTTTCCTAAATCTCAAAAAAGCATATGCATACTTAGGGAAGCAATCACTACAGGTCGGAAGCATCACTACGGGTCAAGAAGTCAGGTCATCCCACTTGCAAGCACTCAAACATCCCTTCTCCAAGTATTTTAGCAAGAGTAAAACTCAACTAAAGAATTTTCAAAGAAGTTACCAAGTCATAGTTTCATTCATTTAGAAATCACATGCTAGGTTTAGAATGACATGTAGTTTGAGGCCCCTTCAGAGTAATGCCAATGTCGGTGGTGCATAAGGGTACCACAACCTAACTAATTTTTATTTTGTAGGGTATACCACCCATGGCTATGGTTTGATATCTTATTCAAAATGTTCAAAATGATTTGCATCATGATGATAACTAGGGTTTGATAATGATAGACATTTTTAGGTAGGTGACACTCCCAGAAAGTTGTATATACAAAATCCAAGTAGATATAAGACCATACAATAGGGTTAAGACCATATGAATGGTCATGGTAGAGTTGCATGGTCCTACCCTAGGTCATTTTCTAGTCATAGTTATAGAAAAAAACATCATCATATTCAAATTTCCCATTTCCATTAGTATGCAAACTCAAAACTTCCCATTGTCATTTGTAATAAGCTAAGTGTAATAATTCCCTTGTGCTTCCAAATTTGTAGCATATCGTGTAGGAATTGAATGCGTTGTTCTAATATTGCATGATTAATCTTGGAGGTTAATTAATGAGAATAACCCCATGTATCTACCCTTACATCCTTAGTGTACTTAATTCACTAAACCAATTAGATTATTCAATATAAAAAGGGTGTAAACATTTTGGTGAACCCAACATTGTATCTTGTGCCTAATTTCAATCCCTAATAGCCTTAGGGATTATTTATGTTCTACCTCTTCACTCTTGGTGTTGTATTTGGTTTTTTATTTCTCATCATGATTAATATTCATCTCTTCTACACTCTTTTCCTTCAACCTAAAGATCCTCAATATCTCACAGCCATGCGATATTATTCCCCTTACGTTGGCATACAATGTGGCACAATGGTCCCTAACATTGGATATTATTCTACTTAATATATATTTACCAATTGTGTTCTTGTTATTAATGTTGATCATGTCGAGGTGAGGGCCAATACTCATTACGAGAATCATGACCATAATATTTCTGCAGATGAAACACAACTTATGCAATTCTTATAGGAGAATGCCACCAATATCAATGTTCTTTTTTATATGTTGTTAGATATTAACTTAAACATGCTTAATTATCTAACATGGAGACATCTACAATTCAGTACACCTATGGTGCCTACATCCTTGAGTGAACCTAATATTTCAAATGCCTATATGAATATGTCTACAACCATTATTATTATTAAAAATCCTATAGGAATTCATAGTGGTTTTCATGCCTCTTTACAACCATTATTATTACTAAAAATCCTATAGGAATTCATAGTGGTTTTCATGCCTCTTTATCTAGCACATAGGATCTTGAAACCATTTTTCATTCATTACAAGATCAAATTTTACAATTACAACAAGGTGCATCTATTTCTCCTCATGTTATGGATTTTAATCAGTTGCTTCAAAACCCACTTGCACCCAAAGTGGCTTCTTATCCTATTACTATTGGTTTCGTTTCTCCTAAACTTACTCTTTATGATGGAAAACATGACCTGGATGAGCATATTTACTCATTTAATGTGGCTTGCATTGATTATGCATCTTACAACACCTTGTTCAACAGTCTCTTCCCTAGGAGTCTAAAGGATTTTGTATTGCAATGTTTTTATGACCTTACCACACATTCAATGTGTTCTTTCACTACTTTAGCAAATCAATTCTTTTGAAAATTATCTATCAAGAATGGGGACAAGATTTTATATGTGAAAATGTCTAATATGAGACAAGGATATAAAAAACCTATTAACAATTATGTTTTACACTACAAAAAATACTTACTAGTATGAAAAATATCTTAGTTGATAGTGAATTACAAGTTCTCTTTACGCAAAGATTGAATTATCCCTTACAAGAATTGATCATATTTGAAATTTTTTGATCATTTGACCATCTATGTCATACACTCAAATATTGTGAAGCTAAGTTGTTACATATGAACAAACTCAAGTGCGTTGTTAGCTCTCCTAATACATATAATGTTAAGTTTCCAAGAAAATCCACATTCAAAGGAAAGACTACCGATGTTAAGGCTACTTATAAGGAGGGTGGGTACATAAATTCATGACTCACTTAGTGACATTTAGCATGATTATTGATTAACTAAAAATGTGGATATATGATAGTTAATATAATATAGAATGCCATATAAATGCAATTAATGAATGCAATAAAAAAGTATGGAAAATGACCCAAGAAACTAATCTAATGAAAGTAGAAATATTAATATGAAAGAGTAGCATGGAAATGACTTAGCTGATTCGGTGAGCTTATGGGAATATGTTGCGAAGTCATTGGAGAAATAAGAAGCAAGAACGATTGTGTAGAAGCCCCAAAAATAATGGATATGATATTTCTAACTAGACTCGAGTGCATGGAGGGGGACAAGGGTGCTGCAGCACTCGATCTATAGAATGGGTGTCATGGTCTATGTAAAAGGTCAAAAATGAGTTTTACAAGTTTAGCAGGTGGTCCAAATCGTCATTGTTTGTCACATTAAATTTTTTGCATTGCTCTAGGTGTCATTGGTAATCGAAGATGATGAAAATACTTGGAGGATGAACATAAGAAGTATCAAAACCCTACAAATCTAAGAATGTAAATGAAAGGGTTGGAGTGACCTCAACTTCCATAACATTTGGCTTTCTAATCGAGCATTGCACTACATTTAGGACCCAAATGTAGTTATGGTGTGTGTGTGCATCATGTAGCTTAGGTGTTTGTAGTCATTTTTATGCCCTTAGAATAACCCTCTAATCCATTGTGTGCCGACCTATCACCCAATGGGGGCTAAGCATTCACCTAATGTGCACGCGGGCACCGAGCCTCTCGTTTATGTGATATTGTGAGAAGATGTTGTCATTGATGACATATTAAGTGCATAAAAGTAAATGATCATGCATACATTCTAAAAGCATAGGATTATTCATTACACCAACATACCCATTCAGATAAAAAAATAAACATCATACAAATAGTATATTTGATCCATAACATAAATAAAAAGGCACTAGGGTTTACACCCATGAACAATATATTTAGAACAGAACCATATATTCATATTGATCATAGTTCAGTAACCACATTACATCCAAAAGGGTCATATCATACCAATATATCATGACTCACACATCATAAGTTCTAGCTATTCTTACATATTACAAAAATTTAGTAGACCCATTCCCCTAGGTATGCTAACATTCATATAGTCCTCTAATGAGAACCCAAACCCCTAGAATCTTCTACTCATTTCTATAGAGCTTCACCTACTTTGTTATGGTTTATCACACCATGGTCCTCTTCTCCTCTAGCTCTCTCAATGATGCTCTCTCCAGAATGTTCCTCTCTCCTCCATACTTTTCTTCTACCCAAGCATCTTTATAAATAGGTTTAACACTCACTACCATGCCTTCCTGAAGTAGAAGATCGGTTGCCAAATGTCTGTTAGGAATTAGTATTCACATGGTTTATTATAATTGGTTAGTATGTTTATATTGTTATAACAAATGTATAACAATATATTAGTACGGGAAGGTTATTGTTTTGTATACTTCCTATTTTATAGGAAGTTGTTCAACAACATTCCTGGCTATATAATAGCCATTGTATTAGCATGAAATATATAGAAAATATAATATTGTTTTGTATTACATCTACTGTGCAATTCTGTACCAAATTTAATATTTGGTATCAGAGCGACCTCTATCATACCTCTGATGGAGAATTAGAGAGAAATAGGGGCACCGCCTGTTTTCTTACTGCCCCAATTCATGAAAGCCTGATATATTCCTTCTGAGTGTAGGATTGATTATTTGTTATTAGTTTTTGTGGAAGTGCGCAGCTTTACCAGAATAATTAACCAGAAGAATTCCGTGAAGAGGAGACGTCAACAGAAAAATAGTTCTCTTGTGCATCATTGGATCGATGCTTTTGATCTCGCCTTTGAGATGATTTTTTTGGATTTACTTGTTTTGATCGGCATCGCATCTCCTGGAAAATTGCATATCTGTTCATAGCTCATGTACGCGTGGAATGATTTATGTGCCCAATAATTTCTCCTTCACAGTCGAATTAAAATTTATGTTAGGTACCAGCTCACGCCGTATCATACAGATTTAAATGATCCACGTATTCTTATTTCTGAGAGAGCAGGTTTGAGTTATCTAGAAAACACAATCTTGTACTCAGATTTGTGTGCCTGTATCATTGGAGATTCACATGCTTGGAAGAATCAAATGCCTCTCTTGTAAAGCATTTTTTCCATGCTCAGATTATATTTTGTATTGATTGTGGATTGGCGCATCGTGCACATCTTAAGCTCCTTCCATTGGATTCCATAATCTCTGCCACGAGTTTTGCCGAACCGCCTCAAAACCAAAGCCCCTTCAGAATTTCAAGGCCCGATTACTGGTGACATCAACAGGAGAAAAGGACTGTCGGTTTCAGCATGGTAGCTCTCCAACATTTTTTTGTGCTTCCACCCTTCAACAGGTGTTAAACCCGTGTGTGCATAGTGTGTAGTCATTTAAAGATTCTTAATTTTGTTTCATTTTGAGTCGATTGGATTTTTAATATTATTTTTATCTGTAGTGTTAAGTTTTTAGAATTGTCCTAAATAATACTTCGGTCTCATTGTAATTGTTTTGTCAATTTAGATGTTCAAGCCCTCCATACACTAAGTTGTATTTAAAAAGACGTCAAAAGTCAGATTGTTAAAAAGAGTTGAAACATTTTTTTTGGTATTGTCATTACCAAAGTCATTTTTTCATTTAAAAATTTATCTCATTTTTTAAATTTCTATTCTAGTCCTTATATCATCCAATAGTGTCAAATGTCATAAAATCATCTTTTGTTATGTAGTCCTTGTTGTTTTGTCAAAGTCATGTCAAATAGGTGATTTTAGGTGGTGTCAAGAGTTAATGACAAAAATATTGGAAAATAAAAAAATTTGCCTCACAGATGCATTTTCAGTGTTACCCGACGTCTGGAAATAAAGTATTTCACATTACGGGAAGGAAGAAAAGAATAATCTCAATGTGGAAACAGAGCTTCATATCCAAATCCAGCTGATCTAGCAG
The DNA here is from genome assembly GCA_018340775.1 of Taxus wallichiana var. yunnanensis. NCBI lineage: Eukaryota > Viridiplantae > Streptophyta > Pinopsida > Cupressales > Taxaceae > Taxus > Taxus wallichiana. Next base: position 243,678,123 of record CM031243.1, on the reverse strand, counting down.
CATGAAAATGGAGGAAGGAGGCATCAGAGGAAGGAGGTCGAACAACGACCTCTCATCAGTCACCAATGACAGGGCCACACAGAATGATTTGGTGGCACAGGTGTGCAGTGTGAGTACTTGTTTTTGAGTTTTGCAGTGTTCCAGATTCAGTTGTGTGGTGTGAATTTCAGCTTGGTGTGATTCTTTTTCAGAGTTCCTGTTTTGTTTGGTATTTGATGGATGTTGGAAAGAAAGTTGTGTTGGAGCACAGATGACTGTCAGTGATCCTCTGACTGACTTGGTCCTCTGACTGCCGTACTTCGTTGGAAGATGGTCAGCTATGAGAATACGTTCACTAGCATTAGTGACCATGTGCAGTAAGACCTAACTAGCAAGATCCATTCAGGAGTATGTTCTTCGATGCATTTTGCTTCTCAGTATCTATATGAGTGGAATTTCACATTGTGGGGGGGAATACATACCAATGTTTCATTCCCATTCTGCACCCAAAATGGCTTAGTCAAGGAAAGCTTCCAGTGGCAGTGGCAGTTTTCTATGCTGTTTGAGATCGAGTGGCAGCGATCAAAGACAGAGACTATAATTAAGAACATTACGATTCTTATAGGAAGTAATGTGAAATTTTTTCAGTATATCTTCTATTGTGTAGTTTTGAGATATGCATGTTGTGTTTCCTACATAATTCCCTGATGTATAAGCATAGTGGTGAACAGTAGCACTAGAGTAAGTCAGTTCATGGATCTTGAAAGGGTTTGTGGGAGGATCCAGAAAACCACATGAGGTCGACAGTTGATGAGGTTCCTGTCACTTCAAGGTTTGTGGTAAGCCTGTTTAAAACCATGGAAGGAGCAAGCCTTTATTTTGGATCAAGGTCATGAGTCACAGAGTTGGACATGCCACAGGGGTGAGCATACTGCAGTTGAATGTGTGGATGTTTTTCTACCATGTAAACACTAAGGGGGGGAATGTTAGGAATTAGTATTCACATGGTTTATTATAATTGGTTAGTATGTTTATATTGTTATAACAAATGTATAACAATATATTAGTATGGGAAGGTTATTGTTTTGTATACTTCCTATTTTATAGGAAGTTGTTCAACAACATTCCTGGCTATATAATAGCCATTGTATTAGCATGAAAGATATAGAAAATATAATATTGTTTTGTATTACATCTACTTTGCAATTCTGTACCAAATTCAATAATGTCAAGGTGGTCCTTCAATGGAGCATGCTTCTTTTGATTCAAGCTCCCCATTTTCTGCAATGATGTCTTCGGGAATGTTCCATGTGTGGAATATTCTTTCCTTGACCACCAAGTCACCAAGTTGTCACCTTATCCATTCAACATGCCTAGTTGGGTCATGTTTTTCCTCAAGTTCCTCTTAGAAATCTAAATATGACTAAGTCCTGAAATCCTTTTCTCTACCTTGTGCACGCACCATGGTTTCTACTAAACCCTTCTAAAACCCATGTTCTATGCAATTTTTCCCGCACACCCATCTTCTTCACTAGTCCCATGTGTGCATGTACCCTTTGGGACTTAGTCAGTATTATGAGGCCCAACATCACCCCACACTAGTCTTATTCTCCATCCTCGAAACATTTTCTCCAGAGAATATAGAATGGCTGGAATTTGAATGGTTAGAAATAAAGAATGAAATAATGAAGAATGAGAAATGGAAGCAATAAAGAATGGAGGAATGAAGAATTTGTTTATTTCTGAAGAATGAGTTGTAAATCCTTCCTTAAATCTTCCTCAATCTTCTCCCTGTGCATTCACCTCACCCACACCTATTGTGAGAGGTCACCTAATAAAATGCTCACCTATTCAAATCCTAGTTCATCACCCTTAGCATTCAGCGTATCAAAATGTTTTCCAACTGCTTGCTGAGGTTGTCTAGCACATCCATCCTGTGGGTGATTTGAGGATATAATTCCTTCAGCCAATTTTTGATCGAGCCTCTCAAGGTCTTGATGGATTCAAAATTATTCTCTACCTCGGCTAGGATCTTATCCTGCTCTACCCTATTCCCCTTATTATCCTCCTCAAATTCCTTGAGGTCATCTCATGAGTGGAAAGCGGAATGCTTTCCACTCTATCTTTGTCTACGTAATTACCATAAGCATCTTCAGCTATCTGTGCGGTGGCCTTTACATTGGCAAGGAGCTTAGTGTACTAAGTGACTATCTCCACAATCTTCATCTTCTCTTCTTTCTCCTGGCGTGCTAACAATTATTATGTTGATTCAAAAGCAAGAGGCTACTTCTCGATGGTGAGGATGCAAGTTAGGTATTCCAAGCATTGCAAGGTCAACTCATACTTCTGCTCGTGCGGTGCTAGGTATCCATTCTTTAAGAAAATAAAATCTGTAATCATTTCTACCTTTTTATATATCTCATACACCTTAGCCTTTTCCTCCTTCATCTTGTGCCTTAACTGTACTGATTAGTTCCTCTTGCTTCAGATCCTTTCTCTTTTCAATGAGATCCTCCTTTTTCTTCTCAATTCCCCTTATAGGAATCTCACCCATTCATTCCTTCCAAAGAGCCTTGAATCAACTCCAATTGAAACCTTGTTGAGCACATTAAAAACTTTCTCATTAGACAACTACTGAGCATTCACCAATGGGTTTATACCTTTGGTATCTAACACCTTCATCAGTGACCCTTGGTTAACTTCAAACTTAGGTTCATTAACATGGGACTTAAATGCCCAAGATAACATCTTCCTGGGTTACGGTACCAACCTTCTTCCTCAAATGAAGACATTTCTAGGAGTGGGTCTATCAAAATGGTGCTCTAGAAGCGTGTGCATAGAAATTTGTTTAGATCATGGATCTAACCCATTCCATTTCCCTACACTACTACCATGCTCTTTCCTCCTATTCACGCAACCTTTGGAAAGCTCACCGCTAAGCTGGGATCTCCACCCATGCTTCCATACTCCTTCCCTACGCTCTCTTCTTCTATCTCCTTGAGTATCTCATCCACACTCCACTCCACTTCTTTCTCCACTAACTTCTCTATTATGCCCGCTACTTCTCTTTCTCGTAGCCTCTTCTATCTACTCCTTGGTGAGGTTGGGGGTCCTCTAATCCTTAGTATTTACTTCTTCACTCTCCCCTTTTCCTTGAGCACCTTCTTCTTCTCCATCCTTCCCCTCACTTATTTCTTCCTTTGAGTCATGTACATCATACATGAGATGATTCTAAACTTCTTCATCCTCATTGTCATCTCTTTCTCCCTTATAGGCCTCCAAGCTCTCCATCTCCTCCGAGTCTACCTTCCCTGCTATCTTCTGTTTCTTCCTAGTACCGGGAATATTCCTCTTCATTAGTAGGTGATTCCTTTCTAGGTGAATCTTCTTGTTTTGGAACCTCTTCCTTAGGTGTCTTTTCCTTCTCCTTGATGGGATAATTCTTCTTGAGTGCGAATGTGCTTGGCTTGGCACCTAACTTCGGTGCGCCCAAAAATTGTGCTGTTTACACACTTAGTGCTTTCTTTTTGACGCCTATTTCTCCAAGGTCTCTTCCCTTTCCCTCTTCTTTGGTGTGGCCTTCTTCCTACTAGTGGGATCCTTTGGGATGGATACATCATTCTCCAAGTAAGTGCATTTTTCATACTTGGGCCTAATGCACAAGTATATTCTTGCTGTGGCCCTTCCAGAAATTGGCAGCATCAAGGGTTTTTTCATGCAAAATTCATGGGAGACATACTTCTCCACATAAGTACACTTCTTTGGATATACCAGCTTCCTTCAAAAATTGTGGTGGTCCTAGTCCACCTCACTAAGGTCGAACCTTAGTATTTTAGCTTCCTTGAAGTGATTTACCCCTGCTTGGAAATACTACGCGGTGAAGGAGAAGGGTAATTTACACCATGGGCTCTTGGTCCCATCTGATAGAGTGAACCTACCAATGTAGAAATGCTGATAGACAATGAACTCAACTTCTCCATTTACTAGTGCTAGCAACTATTCTGGTATCCTCCACTCATCCTTGAATGCATCGCGCATTCACTTGTACCATTTCTCTAGGTGTGCTTTGTGGGTGGCCATCATGGTATCACATGTGTATTTCTCAAACCTCTTTGTGAGGGAGGGATATTCATCTAGATACTCCCATACGAACTTCTCTGGCCCATTGGGCACTCCAATTTTCGAGAAGACGATGGTGAGAAGAACATTTCGAACATTATCTTCTCTCCTTCTTGCATGGTGTGCTGATGATCTCTTCTGTAATATAGGTAAACAAGTTATAGATGGTCCCTTTTGAAATTTTTTGGCATACATTCAACCATGCCTTGTTTATTTGTGTCCACCTTTCTTGACCATTCATCTTGGTTACTAGATGCGCGACCATTCTCATCACAGGGTCAGGGATATCTGAGATATCAAAGTAACACGAACCCTTTTTATAATCATACTCCTCCATGGTATTCTTAATAGCCTCTTTATCCTCTAGGTCATCATCCAATGAATCCCCTTTGTAGATAAGGCTAGTAAACTTGGAGATGAGCTGGGGAGTTATGTGCATTCTACGTCCCGCAAAGTAGAAGTGGTCCTCATGCATACACAACATCAACCATTGGTATAAACACTCGGTCTTGCCAAAATAAGGCAACTCAAACAATTGTAGTGGCTTAATATTCTCCATCTTTACCTTCACCTCATCACTGTAGATTGACATCCCTTCTAGTGTCCTCTTATTCGTTAGATGAACTAGTTCTAGCACCATCTCCTTCTCTTGTGGTACTTGTGTGATGATTATAGTCACTCACGGCCATCTTCCTAACATGGGATACCCATTCTTTCCCAAGTAACACCCCATATGGGTACTGCATCTCCGCATACCATTCTTCATTGAAAATGGTGGTGGTAGTTTATTTTCCTTTTCCCTTACCCTTCTTAGGTGAAATGGTCACCTTATTTGGTGCCATCTTCTTGTCGGGTTGTAATAAAATATTTTCTCTCCTTCCTCACTGCATTCAAATCTATGGCTGAAATCTACGAAAGAATCCTTCTATTCCGTGTTTGAGCTATAAAACCCTAACTCGGAAAATCTTCCATAAGATGGTGTATTCTAATGAAATATTCTTCCCTATTCCCATGTACTCCTTCCACTTTGGTTCATAGATCACCCTAGTCACACACTTCATATTTTCACTCTTCTTCCTTTGCACAAATTTTTCTTCATGGATTCCCTAGTTCACAAGAGCTCTTTAATCTCGTAATAGCAAGGTAAATAATGATGTGCCCGACCCTTTACTTATAGATTTTTTCCTATCTCCCACAATAAATGCTATGCCACCTACCAATGTACTCAACATTAAATGTGGCTTTTTCCACTAAAGCCAATCTTAAGCACCTTTACCCACGCACCAAGTCCTATGCAAAATACCCTTTACAAACTTTTGGCACACAAAAATACTTACCGACCAAAGAATTTTACTCTCTCATCTGCAGTCACAAAGGAACTTCTTACATCGACTTGATTTTTTCCCTCGCCTACCTCATGTTGTTCTTGCACTTCTTATCCTTTGTACATGGTCTTTGTTAAAGCCTTCTTGACACCAATTTTTTTCTACCATTTCCCCACACACTATTCTACTTTACGTGCTTTTGATATTTCAATTTGGGTCATCACAACTACTAATAGCTTCTCTCTCTTCGATTCTACTTCACCCACACTTAAAATAGATGCGCGATCCTCTATGGATACACAACCTTATAAAGTAATGTGGTTATCGATGCAAAAGGTGCATAAAAAAACACAACAGAAAGGAAAAAGTGACAAGAAAGGAAAACCTAAAAAAATGCATTAAGGGAAATCCTAGGCTAACTGGCAAAAATAGCTTATTTACAAACACAAGGAAGACTTATTTATAATATGGCTTTAGCCTACTCCCATTGAAATGGCCTAGTAATATCATCCCATCTAGCACTTGTAATTGACAAGTGCCTGAATCAAGGATGTACAAGATGATGTATGGTCCCAACCAATGGAATTTCAACTTCCCAAGATGGTGTAAAAATTTAGAGTCATATAACAAAACCATCTACCCAACCTCAAATTGTTTGTTTTTAATATGATGATCATGCCATGCTTTTTGTCTTGCCTTCTTTGTCTTTTGACTCCATCTAGAAAGTGATTTCCTTTTTTCTAGTTGTATTAAATTATCAATTCTTTCTTCAAGCACTTGTTCATCAGCCAATCCTCCTACATGCGTTATACATAGCGATGGTAGCATAAATTCAATCGGAAAAATAACCTTTGTGCTAAACACCAATTGAAATGGTGTGGCCTTGTTCAATCTCTTGTAGGTTGTTCTATATGCCCATAGTAATGATACCTTTTCATCCCAATCTCATATGCTAACATCAAAAATATTAGTTAATATGTGAATTAGTATCTTGTTCAATGCTTTAGCAATCCCATTCACTTGTGGGTGATAAGGGGTGGTTTTGTGATGGGCTACCATAAACTCTAACAACCAAAATTCTTACCATTTCAATCAGAAAATGTGTACCCCTATCACTTGTTAAACTTAATGGATGTCCATACCTAATGATTATGTTTTCCCATAAGAATCTCGTTACATTATCATCTTTGTCATGTAATCCTTTATAGGTGCCACCTTTACCCATCTTGTGAAGCAATCAGTCCAAGTGATGATGTAATGTAGAGCCATCCTTCACGTGACATGTGAAATTGATCCTACAAAGTCACTTTCCCACTTTAAAAATGGTTTAGATGGCTATTTGTTGTAAGGGCATTACATCCCTCCTTCTAGGTTTTCCAAGTGCTTGTGCAATGGTCACATTCCTTGCGAAACTTAATAAAATCCTAATAGATACTCTCCCATTAAAGACCTATAGCTAGAATATTCCATGCGGTTGCATTTCTTGCATAGTGTCCTCCTGCAATCCCACCATGTGCTTCCTCCATGATTTTAAAGGGCTCGCATTCTAATACGCATCAACATAGAACCTCATCATGGCCTAACTTGTACAAATATCCACTAATCAACATGTAAGGCATGGTGCGTATATCCATTTGATTTTTTTCGAAATCCTTCATTCCTTCTAGTGCCACACCTATTTTAAAAAACACGACAATATCTTCTAAGTCATAGGGCATGCTTCACGACCTAAACAGTTGTGCATATGACCTGGTATCCTTAATGCTCTACGTGTCCTCCCCTGAGTCAATTCTTGATAGATGATCAGGTCCTAAATTAATCTTTCCTAGTTTTACCACAACTGAAAACTCAAATTATTGAAATAATAGGACCCAATGACGTATGCACCTCTGTAGAACATGCTTGTTTACTAAGTACTTTAGTTCCTTTTGGTTTGTGTAGAATATGAATGGTGTTGCCATAAGATACTACTTGAACTTATGTAATGCAGAGATCATTGAAATTGCCTCGCGTTCAATAGTTTTGTAATTCTATTTTCTTGGTGTCAATTTCCTACTAGAAAAACACAAGGGGTGATCAACAATCCCCTCACTAGGTTATGTTAGTACTGCTCCAATGGTTGTTCCCGAGGCATAAACATGCACATGGAAGGGCTTATCCCAAGAAGGAAAGTGTAATATGGGCGTAGTGACAAGCCTATCCTTCAATGTGTCAAACACCTTCTACTGCACCTCTCCACAGTGAAAGGAAATCTTGTGTTTAAGCAATTCCTATAAAGGGTGCAGTGATCTTGGTATATCCATTAATAAATTTCCTGTAGTACCCTATATGCCCAAGGAATCCATGAAAAATGCTATGACTGGTAGGTTCCCCCAATCCCACATTAAATGTAACTTTGGGGGATCCACCAACAAGCCCTCCTTACATATAATATGTCTTAACAGGGTTCCAAACGGAGTAGCTAAAACACATTTCTTAATGTTGAGGGATATCCTTAACTGATGACATCTCTCAAACATTAGCCTCAAATTGTCACAATGGTCTTTTACTAGCCCATACATAGTACAATCATCTAGGTGGAACTAAAGAAATTTATGGATGAAGTCCTAGAATGCTTGTACCATGATGCACGAGAACACATCAGGCACATTTTTCAGCCCAAAAGGTATGACCATGTAGGAAAACTTCCACATTTAGTGGTGAAAGTTATCTTCTCCTGGTATTCCTCTGCAATTCTAACTTGGTGGTACCCTAAGAACCCATCCATAAAATAATAAAAATCTCGTTTGGATATTGCTTCCAAAATTTCTTGATGAAGGGGGCTTGGAAAAGGGTTAATGACACATACTGCATTCAAGTCCATGTAATCAACACAAACCATTATACTTCCATCCTTCTTAATGATTATGACCATTAGACTCACCCATTATGATTCCTCCATAGTCTCAATGATGTTTGATGCTATCATCTTATCTATCTCCTCCTTGACCCATATGCACAAGTTCGGATTCATCCGATATAGTCTCTTCTAAATCAGGCATGCACCTTCCTTCAACTTGATCCTCATTTCCCCCAAGGAGTGGTGAATGCCTTTGAGCTCATGGTACCCATGTGGGAACAAATCTTGAAACTCACACAAAAGTTTAATGATCTTAGAAACTTCTTTCTCTAACCAATAATCCCAATGATAACTTCCTTAGGTTCTACCTAATAACCAATGTTAACATTCTTTATCTTCAAGGGCTCATGTTAGGCCCACACTCACTCATCCATGCTATCCCTAACTTCACATGTACCTTTAGTATGGTTAGCATCTAGAATATCCATTTCTTCACCATCTATCACATCAACCATTTTTCCTTTTTCCTTTTCCATGTACGAGTTCTCAAGTTACGTCTTTTACGATTCTTCATCATCAAAACATGTCTCTAAACTAGGTTTTCATAATAACTCAAGTATCCTATCTTTTTCCATAGCAATATCTCCCATTGTAAGGAACTTGACCACTTGCAATGCCTTATCCACTAATGGCTTTATACTCTAATACTCAAAATCTTGAATGAGATCAACCACCAACTCCTACCAATTCCCTATCTGATGGCACATCTCGAGTGAATGTACCATGTGCACGCACAACCTGTAAGGTGGAATAAAAATTATGCACCCATAGAAAAGGTGGTAAAGCTTTTGTGCCTTCCATCTAGGCCTTCTCACATGCTTGGATATGACACAAGGCGGGTTATTTTCCATGGTAGTCTTATATGATAGTGGGTGCATTACTTCTGGAAAACCTAATAGAGAATGCGGTTCTTAGCTCATGCCATTCTAGAAGAATTTCAAGATGTGTCTCCCACAAACGTGTTGCGGTACGGAGTAGGTTATAGCTGATCATACCTCTATTGATGGCGAATCACAGCACCCCTGAATGTCTCCAACTCGATGGGTTGAGACTCTCAGTGCGATTGCATAACATGGAGCTTTTCCCAAGTGTGGGACCTTGCGAAATGGAAAAGCTCTCCGGATGAAGGCCGGTTCCTATTCCTCTGTTCAGATGCACACGTAAAAATGTAGAGGGTTTACTAAAAACCTAATCTAACTTTCCAAGGAGACAGGGTAAGAAGATGCATAAAATAAAACCTAAACTAACAGAGGTGATGCACCGAGGAATGAAGAACATCTGTCTTGCCAATAAACACAGACCATTAAAATGCAATGCAAGATTATGCACAGATAGCCAGATTCACAGTGAAAGATCAGGGGGATGCAAATGAATACAGAGAGGGTTGAGAATCATCCACAGACATGCATTAATTTTCTCCAAAGATTGATACAGCACACTGCAAAATGCCAAGAGGCAAGGTTGCATTACAGTTTCAAATGGGAGGTTTTAACTCCACAAGTTCACCTGCCAAAGAGAAGAAGGGAGGGGCAAAAAAAGAATGTCCAACCTTTAGAAAGAATCCCCTCCTTACAATTTATAGGAAGAATGAGAGAGGAAAGAGAGAGGAATTCAAAATCTACCCCAACCACCTCCAGAATGCACTTAACTATCTCATTATGGTGGTAGGTGAGAACCCCAGTGAACCCAAAAGTGGCGAACTGTATTTTGAATTTTTAAGAATTTTTTCTCACCCAATTAAAGATATCCAGTCGTAGTTGGACAAAGGACCTCGTAAGCTTTCCAAAAAGTCTAACCTTGCATGAATCTGAGCTCCCAGTCAAAAGTTATGGCCATCTGAATATCTGCGCCAGGGTCTGCTTCCTGTCAGCGCTCAAAATGTTGCGCCTCCTGAAGGTGCGCCAAGGGCGCATCCATGTGTGTGTCGACATTCTCTTTCATGTGCCAAGGGTGCATCATTTTCCTTGTCGACATTCTGTGTTGTGTGCCACTTCTGTGTGCCTTGGGCGCACCATTTTCCCTGTCGACATTCCGTGTTGTGCGCCACTTCTGTGTGCCTTGGGTACACCATTTTCCCTGTCGACATTCCGTGCTATGCACCACTTCTGTGCACCTTGGGCGCACCATTTTCCCTGTCGACATTCCATGCTATGTGCCACTTCTGTGTGCCTTGGGTGCACCATTTTCCCTGTCGACATTCTCGTGTTGTGCGCCACTTCTGTGCGCCTTGGGCACACCATTTTCCTTGTCGACATTCTATGCTGCGCACCACTTCTGTGCACCTTGGGTGCACCATTTTCCCTTGTCGACATTTTGTCTTGCCGTGCCACTTCTGTGCACCTTGGGCACACCATTTTCCCTTGTCGACATTCTATGCGTCATGCGCCACTGCGTGCACCTTGGGCGCACCATTTTTCCTTGTCGACATTCCGTCTTTGTGCGCCACTTGCGCGCTTGGGCGCACCATTTTCCCTTGTCGACATTCTCGTGCTATGCACCATACCACTGCGTGCACCTTGGGCACAACATTTTCCCTGTCGACATTCTGTGCTATGCGCCACTTCTATGCACCTTGGGCACACCATTTTCCTTGTCGACATTCTCGTGTCAGACGCCACTTCGTGCACCTTGGGCACACCATTTTCCCTTGTCGACATTCTATCTTTGTGTGCACTACTACGTGCACCTTGGGCACACCATTTTCCCTTGTCGACATTCTGTGCTGTGTGCCACTTCTGTATGCCTTGGGCACACCATTTTTCCTTGTCGACATTCCATGCTGTGCGCCACTTCTGTGCACCTTGGGTGCACCATTTTCCCTTGTCGACATTCTATGTCGTGCACCACTTCGTGTGCCTTGGGCGCACCATTTTCCTTGTCGACATTCTGTGCTGTGCGCCACTTCTATGCACCTTGGTGATAAATGTCAGGGATTTGAGCTTCTTTGGTTTCTAGAATCTTCTGCTTGTCTATATCTACCTAGGGGAAGATATATACAACAATTTGGTGACTCAATGGGATTACTCGCTCACAGTAGAAGATCAATGGCCTTTTAGCAATCCATTGGGCATGGAGTCATAAGCAATAACCTGAAACCAACCTGATATCGATCCCGATCTCGATACCGCAACCTCTTATCGACAAAATGTGCTTCGAATCGTAGAAATCCAACCTAGGAGCAACAAAACCTATGCCGAAGCACTTAGGGAAACAGAAACCTAACTACAGCAAGACAATGTGCACACGCACTTAGAGGAATTGAAATCTAGGCTAATATTTACAAGGGTAAACCTTTTATTTTCAGTAGCAATGTTTAAGATAGATTCCGTTAACCGGAATTGGGAGCTCTCCTCCATCCAAAGTAGACAATTGGAAGGCATTACTACTTTTACATCCCGTGACCATGTAGGGGCCACTCCAAATGGCATCAAACTTGGAATGCCTTCCTGGTTTTGCCCGATCTGCATCCCATTTCAGAACTAGGTCCCCTTCCTGGAAGGTCCTTGCTCTTGCTTTCTTATCAAACCATCTTTTTACTAAGGCCTGATCTTTCTCAATTGTTTGAACTGCATGTTCTCTAATTTCTTCCAATTCCATCAACTCGCACACCTAGCCTCCATTGGTTCGAACCCACCCAACTCCAATCGCTTCATGAACTCCAATGTAGGCAGTTCTAATGATATAGGAAATACTGCCTCTTTTCCATAGACCAACTTGTAAGGGGAATTACCTGTAGACCTCTTTGGTGTTATTCTGTCAGCCCATAATGCTGATTTTAGCTTGGTATGCCATGTTCTTTGATTTTCGTCCAGAGCCCTCCTGATGATTCTTAGCAAATTTTTGTTCGTGGACTCTGCTGTCACAATTACCCCGCGGGTAATAATTTGAAGAGGTGCTCAAATAGATTCCATTCTTGACAGCCCATTCTGTAATCTTGGAACCTATAAATGCCAATACATTTCTGCGATATGATAGTGGCTAGCACACCGAACTCCGGTCACTATTCCTTCATAAAAGTCTAGTATGTTAGACTCATTTGCCTCTTTGAGCGCTACTACTTCGGTCCACTTGGTGAAATAGTCCGTTGCCGTGAGAATCCACTTGTGGCTTTGGTTTGAGTTAGGATTGATGACCCCGACGAAGTCCAATCCCCATTGCATAAATGGTTGGTTAACGAATTGGGTACAATGGAAGCGCTGCTAGTCTTTCTTTGCCTGTGAAGAGTGCACATTTCTTACACTTTCTTATCCATGTATAGCAGTCACTAAAGACTGTCGGCCAATAATACCCTACCTTCATTATCTTGAGAGCTGTTACTCGTGGGGCAAAATGTCCTCCAAAATCTCCATCGTGAAAATCTCGTAACACCCTCTCAATTTGACCTGTCCCAATGCACCTCAATAGAACTCCATTGATGTCTTTCTTGAACAAAACACCATCAACAAGCACATATGGGATAGCTTGTAATCTAAAGTATCTCCTCTTTGCTTTTCTCATTTCTAGAGGGCATAGGCCTGTTTGTAGGAAGTGTATCATATTCTGAGTCCAACAAGGAGTAGGCACATCATCATTTTCTTGTTCTTGATCATCCTGTAGTACCAAGACAACCTCTTTTTCATTACCTGCTTCAACTTGTTGACTCAAGGCTAGCTGCTCACATAGTCCCTTCCCACGTACTAGTTTGGTGACCTTGATCTCAATGTCATATTCCATGACACGAGTTATCCATCCTGCACGTTTCTCATTCAGATCCTTGTTTAGAAGGAAGTCCTTGACTCCGCATGAGAGACCAATAATTGGATTTTGTTGTTTGAGACTAGGTGCTTGAATTTCTTTAAGCTCCTGATCACTGCAAGGACATGCTTTTCAATGAAAGAGTACCTAGTTTCATATTCCTCCAAGCCTTGACTGAAGAAAGCAACTGGTTGTTCTAATCCTCCTTTGTTTTGTTGTACCAGGATTGCAGAAATCATGTCCCCACCACCAAAGGCATATAACACGAAGTCCTTGGAGAAGTCTGGATTGACGAGAGTCGGAGCTTGAGATATAGCCTCTTTTATTGCCTCAAAACTTTCCTTGCCTTCAGATGTCCACTTAAATGCCATACTCTTCTTTAACATCAGCGTTATTGGCTTCACAAGAGCAGCAAAATTTGGAACAAATCTGCGGACAAAATTGATCCTTCCTAAGAAGCTTTGAAGAGCCTTCTTGTGACTTGGCAATGGCAATGCTCGAATTGCTTCAACTCTTTCTGGGTCAATCGTCAACCCTTCCTTTGAAACAATATGGCCTAGAAGTTTTCCCTCGTGAGCCAAAAATATGCATTTTTTGGGATTCAATGATACCCCAAAATTTTTACACCTCTGAAATACTTGCCTCAAATGACAGAGGTGATCCACTACATTTTTTGAGAATACAGTGATGTCGTCAAGATATATTAGAACTATTTTATTGATCAACCCCTTGAATGCCATATCCATTGCCCTTTGGAAGGTGGCTCCAGCATTTGATAGCCCAAATGGCATCTTCTTGTAGGCATAGGTCCCCCATTTGGTGGTGAAAGCCGTCTTGAATTGGTCATCTTCTTTCACCATCACCTGATTATACCCTGAGTAGCCATCTAGGAGAGAGAATCTCTCTGAACCGAGATACTACTTGCAATATTTGTTCCATTGAAGGAAGTGGGTAATGATCTTTGAGAGATGCCCTGTTGAGGTCTCGGAAATCTACACACAACCTGATTTCTCCGCTCTTCTTCCTGACTGGAACCAAGTTTGCAACCCAGCTTGAGTGCTTGATCGGGAATATAATGCTTGCCTCTATCAGCTTATTTAGCTCTTTCTTCATTAGAGGCTCAATGTGAGGGTTGACTGGTCTCTACTTCTGTCTGACGGGCTTAGCATCTGGATCCAATTCTATAGTATGTTGTGCCAAATTTGGATCGAATCCTCTTAAGTCTTCATAGCTCCAAGTGAAGACATCTGGAAATTCTTGGCAAAGGTGCATGAAATCTGATTTCTCTTGCTCAGTGGCCACTTTGCCAATTTGAAGTGTTTTGCCTTCCCCAACCGGAATTGGCTCTGAATCTTCTCTCTTGACCTGTATGTTAGCCTTTTCCTTACGGAACTGGTCGTTAGGGTTGAAGATAGACTCCAATGTTACTAAACCCTTAGGAAGCTTGTTTGTCGCAGCTGCACTACTTGATCCCCATACTGCTGCTCTAATCTGTCCTAATTCCTAGCTGAGAATTCAGCCTCTTCTTGTAAGAAATTGACGATCTATTGATCGTTCTCAAACACCTGCCAGCTTGTGTTATTATCTGAATCGCATTGGCCTCACAATCACATGGATATGTGGCTGTGTTTTTCCTTCGATTTTGTCAACCACATCAAACATTGCTCCAACTACTATGAGCCTATCTCGTGACTTCATTTTTCGTCCGGTATGGACACAATGTTGAAAGCTTCGAAATCCTCAATGAGGTCCCATACCCTATTCTTGTAGCTCCTCGCCAAGTCGTTTTCTTTGTAGCATGTTGCCCCCTAACTTGGTTGACGATTAGCTCGCTATCTCTAAACACCTGCAAGTTCTTTATGCCCCTTTTCCTGGCCCAATGAATTCCATGAATCAATGCTTCATATTTAGCCGTGTTGTTTGAACACGAAAACTGGAAACAAAAAGCTGAAAAATATTTGATGTCTTGTGGTGAAATCAACATTGCACCACCTCCAGCACCTTGTCTGCTTCTCGAACCATCGAAAAATAATTTCCAAACTTTGTTTTCATCCTTTTGTTCAGGCTGAATGATGTCGGGAATGGGTGAATTTTCTTCGTGTATACAATACATGCCCAATTTAGATTCTTCAATTTCCTTGTATGGGTCAAATTAATGACTCTTGTTTGCCCATTCATCCAAAGTTAAATCAGGAATTCCCTCGACCTTAGTACCTATTTCTAGATCACTCAACACTCCCGATCAAAAGACGAGCAATTTGCATTGATAGGATTTGGTACATGAGGCTCAATATGGAAATTGGCAATTGGTTCTCGACTGATTGTTGCTTTGGCTCCATACTTTGTCCTAAAAATCATGTGTGACCAATCTGCATGGATAAATATCCACCGATTTTTGCAAAGTGAAGTCTCTTGATAGACACAATGCAAAGAGTGGCGGAAGGTCAATCATAGACACATCTTGTAGAACTGTAACATTAGGACAGGAATGTAGTGTTAGGCTTAACCCTTTGATGACCCCAACTGTTCCTACTGCCGTTTCATCTAGTTGCACTACTCCTTTCAAAGATCGGCTCATACTTGCACCCAGTTGATCCGCTATTTGCTTTGGCATCACTGAACTACTTGCTCCTGAATCTATCATGCAGTTGTGTACCAAGTGGTTTCCAACAATCAACGAAACATAGAATGGTGGAGGCTTCAGATTTTTCCTTGTTTGGCCCCCATCATGTTGCACTGCATTAGTGAGAACTTTCTCATGTCCCTGGTTTGATACATTTGTGGCAGACCAATTAGCCATTGCAGCTTGCAATAAATCTCATTTCCCTGGGATCGCCAGTGATTCCCACATGGAAATGTTCACATGTGTCTTCTTCATTTGATCGATGATGTTGAAGGGGGATGAATTGTCCTTTTGCTGTCCCTTGCTTGGCGCAACCTTTTCTGGAGCTTGAACAGGTGCATGTGTTGCTACAACAGGTACCTTAGGTTGATTTTACACATTTGGAGCTGCATTTGGTCTACTGACCCCTTGTTGTGTAGGAGTGGACTGAGAAACAACTGGATCACACGGTTGTCCCTCTCCTATATTTCTCTTCTTTGACCGTGTGTTGGCAGCCACGCCTTGAAAAGGCTATTGGTTAACTCCACAGAAGTCTTCCATTTGCCAATTGGCCAATGTGGTTTCTGTTGGAGGTCCTTCTTGTTGCATTTGTTGCTGTTGATTCTCCTCATGGCTTGGTTCTTGAGGCACACTAATGGTCATGTAGCACCCGAACTGTTGTTACTTCCTCCTAAGCATACAAGTGTTGATATGTGATTTCTTTTGTAAAAAGGATGTGTTCCTTTGGTTGAGAAGTCATGCTTGATATGTACTGTATCTTCTTTGTAGATTGCAGATCTTTGACTGAGTCAGGATATGATTAGACTCTTTTATTTATTTCATTTCACAGCTGAGTTTAATCTGATCTCGGAACGAATTATGAAGTTATTCATCTATAAGACCTAGCCTTGGATCAGTGGTATTGATCCAAGTGGTGCTTTAAGTTTTTCGTGATGAATTAAAAATTATAAACCTTTCACAGGTTGCAAGGTCTGAATTCATTGGATAAGTCAATCCCGAGTCTAACTCAGGTTGATCATGTGAAATGGATTGGTTCCCGATATCGAAGTATATCTGGAAGGTCTCGATCGTGGACCAGGTAATAATTCGGTTTCATACAATTTTGTAGCCTAAAGGCAGAACAGGAGGTAACCCTGTTCAAGAATGTATGATGAAGGTCTTTTTCTGAGTGTAAGGAATGTAGACCTAACTGGAATTATTAATGATTAGTAACCTAAAACTAAACCTAACCTAGGGGTTAGATTAGTGTTAATCTAACCTAGACCTAGGCTAAGTGCTAATGTCCTAAGTTAGTATCTATGTTCTTTGAAGTTAGAATAATTATTATCCTAAATTCTAACCTAAGTTACTAACCTATCTATTGAGCAAGAATGTAAAGGGACCTATGGAGGGGTGCGAACCATGGGCGGAATTTTCTATGTCATTAAATACAGTGGATAAGTATGAAGGACAGGTATTGGCGGAGGTTTTAGAAATGGCTAACCTTAGCCGACGTGGCAGATCGCCAAAACTGGAAATGGACTTGAGATTTTATTTGTCTATCGCCAACTTTGGCGGTCGGTGGCAGTGGAGTTTGAGCGGGAAATTAGGAGTTAATGCATTCAATGAGCTTGGAAGTCGAGCTCGGAATTCGCGAGAAGGCATGCAATGTGGGAAGTTGTTGTTTTGTTTGGCTTATCGCGAATTTTGGTTTTTCTTCTGCCTGTTCACTGGTTCTTCGCACCAGTCTTCTTTGTGTTGCATGGCGAGTATGAGCTTATCTAGCTCTTTTCTCTGGCAAGGAAAATATATATGTCATGGGGATAGCAAAATTTTGTTGGTCGCTCTAACTTGGAAAAGGAAAAGGAAGTCCGAGCTCTTTCAGTGGTCTGCTTCGGAAATTTGAGCAAAAATCCAGGCATGTTAGGCCCTAACCTTTAAAAATCTTGTTGTCTTTCAAGTGATTTCATTAGAACAACTCTGTTCAAATGATTTATGGAAATAGATGATTTTCTATGGATGTCATTGTGTGATTTTGGCACTGTATCTTCATGCTGGTTCGATTTTTCATTTATCCCTTGATGGGTGTTTATTAAATTCGAACTGTGGCTTTATTTCTTTGTGTTTTGCATTCTGGCTTAAATATGTGAAATTTATGAAAGGAATGTATGCTCGGCCTGCTCGGCGAGAGCCCATAAATTATTCTTGTGATGGGTACAGGCCACTGTTATGCTTGTCGGTTTTGTCATCGATGCATGTTGTGAATACTTGTTGGAAGGGAAACTGCTGGACATTTGTTTGATTATTCAGTTTTAATGGAACCTTGTAAGCTCTGTCGTGGGTATTGATGGGGTGGTTATTGATACTTGTTTGGTTTCGTTTTGTCTTTTAAATTTGTTTGGGAACAGGTAACTATTGTGTTACAGTAGTCATTACGACCCAGTGGAAGTTGTTTTTCCTTGTTATTGTGGTAACGGGATTTAACCCGTTGACAGTATACAATATGGATATATGTATTTTATTTGAACGACTCTGTGGAGTCCTCTGAATGAATCGTATATTATGGTCCACTGCTGAGGATATAGATACATCCTTGAGTTTTGTTAATCTGAATTCCGATGGAATCTTGTAGAAGTAACAGGTCATACGACCTCTGTTATTTGTAATGAAATTTGGTACTGACTCCCTGGGTATACATTTATGTTTCCTTATGTGTAAGCTTGTTCGAGAATTTTGACGAGGTTCAGTTGAATTCCTTGTTATGAAATCGGTATTTGATTTGCTTACACCTGATTTGAATGCTTACTATTGTTGGCATAGATTGGATCATTAACTATTCTTATACTGTTGTTGGGACTCAGTTGAATTCTTGACAGATAAACAGTGTAACTGCTTCAATTATGACTGTTGGGTTTACTCTATTATTTGACCCTGTGGATTCCTTGAATATGGGATGATATCTTGTTTCTTTTGGCTTCTGTATAAGCCTGAGATTGAACATGTGATGTTTATTTGGCCTTGTTGGATTTCTGTGAATAGCTTGACATCATGAATTATGGCTTCTATAAAGTAGGTTGTAAACACCATACTTTCAGTTCTGATTGCGTTTAGAAGTGACTTCGTTATCCCATGTTTTGTTTCCATTCTGATTTCACTCCCGATCGATGTGACTGTACATGGTGCGTGGTTTTCGTTTAAAAATCTCTTTGCTTAGTTATAAGTAAATGTCATGGCTTAATGTTTTCGAGCCTCTTGTCGACTGCGACAACAAAGGAGATCCTTTGAATTCGACCTTGGGTCTAAAGCCTTACACAGTAGAAAAGGGCTTGAACGGGCTGTAGGTTGTTATTGGGATTGATGTCAGGTTACGTCTTCTTTGCATTGTTATCCATTCTTTTGTTGATTGAATGTTAGAGTTGTTGACTGTACCTAAGCCGGTAATGGTAGTGTTTATCTTCTTGTCCGTCGCTTCTTGCGAAAGGTCATTCTGAGTCTGTCTGGTAGAATGAACATGTTGTTCGGCATGGGGGCTACTGTACTGTAGTTGCTTTATTGTAAGTTTTAACAAAACAGTGTGTTGTTTATGGACTCGACTGATTTACTTGCATGTGTATTAAGTGAATGCCTTGCTTTTGGACAGAAGGTATAGTCATGAGCTAGTTCAGAGGGCAACATGTTCAATTTGTTTATTTCTCTTCTGTTGTAAATATTAAGATGAAATAATTGTCCAGCTAACATCTGTAATTGTTTTTACATAATGACAGTATCAGGATTGATATGATATTCCTCCTTTAAGTTGAATATAATGATTGTCTGATGTTTGTTCATCTTGGGATTTACGATGAATAATTGCTTAGGATACTTTTGTTCTTCTTGATCCCTAATATTTTCGATGAAATAATTGAGAAGCATATAGGACTACTCAGAACTTAAAATTATTATTATACTTTTATAGACATGATATATTCCTAACGTTTGGTTTGAATCATGCTTACTTGATTGATGTTTTTATATCATTTAAACATGGTGTTTAATGAAAACAATTGACGGATTGCAATTTTTTTAAAAGTTAGTGCTTATCATGCTTAGTTCATCGAATCGACCCATGTTGACTATTTTTGTAGATGGTTGCCGTAAGTGGTAAAAGCATGCAGATCTGACAGGATGATTAGATTGTTTAATTTGATTTATAAAGAATTACAAACTTGATTTTCTAAATGTTCTATATGAGGAAAGATGTTCTTTTTCCGTTAAGTTCAGATTGTATAGCCGCTTGCATAAAATGCAATTGTATAGTTCTGAAAGGAATGGAAATAAGTATTTGTTACTTATGTGTTGTATTCTTAATTCTGTTAGTTGACCTACTTCGGTTTATATACCGAGTGGCAATGTTATCTTTGTGTAATTTGGATGCTTTTGTGATTGTCAATGAAAGCATATATGAAAATGTGATTGAATTCTTATGAGTGTTTAGTAGTTCTAATTTGTTCTATCGAAAGCTAAATTGAAATTTAAATCATTGTCTTTCTAAAAGATAGGGATAAAATGAACCTAAGCAGAACGCTAATCAAGCTGGATTAAATTACTAATCCCTAGTCCTGAGTATGACAGGACAACATTAAATTGGATTCTTAATCATTTATATCTTTATACTAATAAGTATGATATAAATTCAGTTAGGAGAACTGATATAAATCTAATGGGGTTCAGATGGCAATCTCATGTGAAGGTTATGAGATATTGTCCAATTCTGTTGTTTTAGAATCATGTATATTCTAAAAACTCCTTGATGAGACCTTAGCCTTAATATCTCCACTATGCAATGGGTTTTATTGAGGAAGGTCATCTTAAGACGAAGAATCCAGGGATCGGGAAAGGCTAACCTTAGGGGAAAGTCTTTAATGTAATTTAAAACTCAACGTGCGTAACGCATATTATTAAGTAGATCTTTTCGAGGTGGATTTAAAGGTGACTTTTGACGACACCCTTTGCATTGATCGCTAAGATTTACACTTTGATTTCGAACGAGTTACTCTGGGACCGATTAGGAATGTGGTCATGTTATAAGGCTGCCTAGGAGATTCGGGGTATCATGACACACTGGTTTAACTGCAGGGTTGAACCAGTATGTCACCGTATCCCTAATCCTCATGGGCATCCATATAACATTATCACCTTGTTATTCTGTCTCCGAGTGATTGAGTTGTGATAGGAAGGACTGACAGAAGTCGGTATAAGACATTCTATATAACATAAGAATGGGGTGAAGGGCGTATTCCAGATTGACGAGTATGCCGTTAAGGAATACGAGACATAAACAGTATGTTTCAAATCTTTGGCCAAAGTATCGCAAGCTGCTGATTGCGTTGTCCTAATTCACCTAGTCTAAGGGATGAGATGCCGATGAATAATGGTAACAATTATTCAGTTAGGTTCCTTGGACAGAGCATTCTGAATCCCAGAATAGGGAAGAGAACCACAGGAGTGAAGTGTTAAATAATAACGCCAACTCTTATTACTCATGAATAGATCGGTAGATTACCGAGTCATGGAATGAATAGATCGGAGGTACTCCGAGTCATTACAGCTGCATATGGTTATCTGTTATAAGAATGGTTATTTGATTTGTGAGTTCTAAATTATGTATTTAGAACCAGGATGCAATTATCAAAAAAATAAAATTTCACTTGTTCTAAGGTATAAATTGAGGATGTTACAAATGGTTTGCACCATCAAGGCTCGATTTAGTGCACCATTGAAACATGCCGACCGATTGTGAGGTAGATTGTAAGGGTAACACCAATCGTATTCCTATGCCATGTTATTTTGTGCCGGGACCAAGGCTCTTGAGGACGTCATTGCATTTGGATCATACGGTCGAAATGGCCTGGCAGCTTGAGGTTGTCCTTGGTTTTGGTTTTGATTTGCAGCCTGAGGTGGTGGTCTATTTTGTTGGTATGAGGGCCTAGCTTGGTACTGTGCTTGAGGCTGATACGGTCTAGCACTTTGAGCTTGCTGTCTTTTGATAGTCACTAGCTCATTTCCGAGGTTCTGTAGCTGTTTCATAACCTCCTGCAATTCCTTTGAAGTATTCGAAGAAGTTGATGCCTCATTATTGCTTTGATTTCTAGGAGTTGGAATGGGATTCAACACTGGTGCTTGACTGGTTGTAGGATTTCCCATATCCGGATAGAGAGGCATTGGTGGCCTTGGTGCAAGCTTGCCAGCTTGGATCAAACAGTTCTCTACTCTGATAGCTGTGTCGTAGGCCCTTGGCAGCGTTGTCCCTCCCATTGATTGGATCATCATGGCTATGTATGAATTTATAGCCTTTAAGAAATAAAGGAATGCTCTTTTGGTGGTTGGTCTAACGGCTATTGGAATCCTGTCCCATGTCCGTTGGAATCTGAAGTTGAAATCTGCCATTTGTTCGTTAGGAGCCCTTTTGATTGTTGTCAGCTGTTCCAATAAAGATAAATTGTCCGCCCTCTCCCGAATTGGCTGCAAAGAGCAGAACAAAGTTGGTTCCAATTCGTAATAGACCCTGCTGTAAGGCTCCTAAACCATTGTAAGGCCTTGCCTTTGAAAGATGAAGCCAACAGCTTGACTGCAACATCCATTTCATTTATTTCATGGATTGCACATGCATTAGCAATATCTTGGATGTGATCAATAGGAGTAGTATGATTTTTCTCTGTAATATATTCTTTAGTGCTGCAACTGGAATTTGATTCTGAGCATTTAGGGCAAGTGGAATACTGCTCGTGAAATTGACAAAGGGATTCGGTGGTAGATGTGCCATTATGATTGGCCTAAGAACCCTGGTCGATGCGAGAAAAGGCCTACCAGGTGGAGGTGTAGACAAAGTCCTGTTAGGTGGAGATGGTGATCTTTGTGGTCTTCTTCCTCTCCTTCCTCCTCCTGGTGATAGTTGCAAGTGGAAAAATAGCCCCTCTTCTCGAGTATTAGACCTGGTTCAAATTCTTCTCATATGCCTGGGAAACTTTTGTTGCTACACCGCTGAATTCTACCCCTTCGGAGTCGCCAGATGTGTTAGAAAAATGAGCCTCAAAAGGCAGACTTCTGCCAAGTTACACACCAAACCTGACAATATTTAAAAATAGAATTTTAAAAGACCTGTATTTTTGAGATTTTAGAGTTTGGAATTTGATTTGGAATGACAGTCCCGAAAATCCAAAAATGCCAGACTTTTGAAAACCCGAAATCCGAAAATCAAAAAACCATGAAATTTTGAAAGTCAAAATCTCAAAAATATAAGAATACCCTTTTGAAGATTATCCCCGATCTATCAACTGGTGAAATTTTGACTTGTTTTGAGCAAGTTAAGTCCTTGAAAATTGATTTCAAAGTTCAGCCTGGAAGGTGAAAATATGAAATTGTAAAACCTGCAATTTTTAAGTCCGAATTTCTTGAAAGTTCCTTCAAATCTTGTGGAATGACCTCTTGGTCCCACCAGGCATGCCAAAACTATTGATGGCAAATCGCAACACCCCTGAATGTCTCCAACTCGATGGGTTGAGACTCTCAGTGCGATTGCATAACATGGAGCTTTTCCCAAGTGTGGGACCTTGCGAAATGGAAAAGCTCTCCGGATGAAGGCCGGTTCCTATTCCTCTGTTTAGATGCACACGTAAAAATGCAGAGGGTTTACTAAAAACCTAATCTAACTTTCCAAGGAGACAGGGTAAGAAGATGCATAAAATAAAACCTTAACTAACGAGAGGTGATGCACCGAGGAATGAAGAACATCTGTCTTTTTGCCAATAAACACATGTACTCATTAAAATGCAATGAGAGATTATGCACGTATAGCCGATTCACACGGTGAAAGATCGGGGGATGAAAATGAATACAGAGGGGGTTGAGAATCATCCACAGACATGCATTAATTTGCTCCGAAGATTGATACAACACACTGCAAAATGCCAAGAGGCAAGGTTGCATTACAGTTTCAAATGGGAGGTTTTAACTCCACAAGTTCACCTGCCAAAGAGAAGAAGGGAGGGGAAAAACAAGAATTTCCAACCTTTAGAAAGAAGCCCCTCCTTACAATTTATAGGAAGAATGAGAGAGGAAAGAGAGAGGAATTCGAAATCTGCCCCAACCACCTCCAGAATGCACTTAACTATCTCATTATGGTGGTAGGTGAGAACCCCAGCGAACCCAAAAGTGGCGAACTGTATTTTGAATTTTTAAGAAATTTTTTACCCAATTAAATATATCTAGTCGTAGTTGGATAGAGGACCTCGTAAGCTTTCCAAAAAGTCCAACCTTGCATGAATCTGAGCTCCCAGTCAAAAGTTATGGCCATCTGAATATCTGCGCCAGGGTCTGCTTCCTGTCAGCGCTCAAAATGTTGTGCCTCCTGAAGGTGCGCCAAGGGTGCATCTGTGTGTGTGTCAAAATTCTCTTTTGTGCGCCAAGGGCACACCATTTTCCTTGTCAACATTCCATGTTGTGCACCACTTCTGTGTGCCTTGGGCGCACCATTTTCCCTGTCGACATTCCGTAATGCTATGCACCACTTTTGTGCGTCTTGGGCGCACCATTTTCTCTGTCGAAATTCTCGTGCTATGCACCACTTCTGTGTGCCTTGGGTGCACCATTTTCCCTGTCGACATTCTATGCTGTGTGCCACTTCTGTGTGCCTTGGGCGCACCATTTTCCCTGTCGACATTCTCGTGCGTGCGCCACTTCTGTGCACCTTGGGCGCACCATTTTCCTTGTCGACATTCTCGCAGGCCGCGGCGCCACTTCGTGTGCCTTAGGCGCACCATTTTACCTTGTCGACATTCTATGTGTGGCGCCACTTCTGTGCACCTTGGGTGCACCATTTTCCTTGTCAACATTGCATGCGCCTTGGGCGCACTCATTTTTCCTTGTTGACATTCCGTGCTATGTGCCACTTATGTGTGCCTTGGGTGCACCATTTTCCCTGTCAACATTCTATGCTGTGCGCCACTTCTGTGCGCCTTGGGCACACCATTTTCCCTGTCGACATTCCGTGCTATGCGCCACTTCTGTGCGCCTTGGGCGCTCATTTTCCTTGTCGATATTCTCGTGGCCGTGCGCCACTTACGTGTGCCTTGGGCACACCATTTTCCCTTGTCGACATTCTCGTGGCCGTGGCGCCACTTCGTGTGCCTTGGGTGCACCATTTTCCTTGTCGACATTCTCGTCTTTGTGCACCACTTACGTGCGCCTTGGGCGCATTTTCATTTTTCCTTGTCGACATTCCGTGCCGTGTGCCGCCATCTGTGCGCTTTGGGCGCACCATTTTCCCTTTTCGACATTCTATGTGCCGTGCACCACTTCGTGCGCCTTGGGTGCACCATTTTCCTTGTCAACATTCTCATCTTTGGCCGTGTGCCACTTTTGTGCACCTTGGTGATAAATGTCAGGGATTTGAGCTTCTTTGGTTTCTAGAATCTTTTGCTTGTCTATATCTACCTAGGGAAGATATATACAACAACCTCTTCTTTCATTATCATTTTTCCACTGAGCCTCCATTTCTCATAAGAAATCATCAAGGTTAGATCCTCCAGAGTAACTTGGTATCTTCTTCCCTCCTAGGCACTTGATTGAGTGAAATTTTGTTACCCTTGTCACCGATCCTCTCAACTATCACCCAATTAATTCATAAGTCCCATGTACCCAATTATCACATGCTATGCTGGTTGTATCACTCATAGACTGAGCATCTTCAAACTGGATAACTCCTTTTGTAGGATGAATTACCTCGTTGGCTCATTAATATCATTTCTTAGACCGGAAATACTCTTTGTGATATGACTTTATTAGTATATGGGGATGTTTTGTGTAGTCATATCTTAGTAGGTTGATGCATTTTCCTTGCTATTATTTATGAAAAAACATTTTATCATGATGACCTCCTACTAACTATCTTTATGAGATCAAATGTGATGATGTGTGTAGGGAATGATGGAAGTTACTGGTGGATAAGAAGCCCGAGTTCGAAGCATGCGGCTGAAGACTGTTTCCATCAAATTGACCTATTAGCTTGGGCTTGACTCTAATGGCCCATAGGAATCTATGAGTTTTAATTGATATTTGATGAACAAGTGTTTAATGCCGCCTGATATGGTGGATCTTGTAACCAACATTATCTATATGAAGACTTTGTCTTCAGAACTTGGGGTACCACTTTTTGATTGTTGAAGAAGATTATCTGCATACTATTCTGGATTTGTTTTTGATGTGTTATGAACTCATTTCGAAGTTAATGAAAGCCATGACATTTTGAGAATCAGAAGTTGTTGATCACTCTATCCGAGGAAGAGCAAGGGCCCACTCAACCGAGGAGATACGAGGTTACTTTGAGTTCATGCATATAGTCCTTCGATTAGTTTTACTGCAATTATCATTTGATGAGTTTTACATGCATGCTTTGATTAACTATTTGCTTTCTCCATTACACTTTCACTTAGAATAGATGCTTTTGTTATGCAAATCTAGTTCATGAATAGTCTTGCTTTCTGCTAAAAATTCCATTTATTCAGTTGTGATTTAATTTGTTAAGAATAAGTGTGTGCGTATTTTATTTTACAAGTAGAAGATTAGTTGCTAAAATTCCTTTCATTGCAAATAGTTGAATTCCGTAGACTTGTATTTAATTTCCATAGATTTTAACTGCACTTCCATAGAATAGTCACTAAAACTAAGCAACCCCCAACAGACTCAACGTATAACTGGTTCTCCTAGACTCCATTGCATATTGCCTAGGACACAGCCCTGGTTTAGAATGACACTGACAAATATTATGTCAGTTAAATGATTGGAAGAATACAATGACCCATCATTTTTGGCCATTTTTGGGGGAAATAACCATAAGCTCCATTACTTTATTCTATATGCTATGGGTGTTAATGGAGTTCATATAGGAAACCAGTAGTTCTCTCGGACCTCGATTTAAACCAACCAACCTGGATGCATAGGTCACGAGATAACCAAGGGAGATTTATAGCATGCGTAATATTCAACAAATCTCTTTAGACACTTCACAAGAGAGAAACATTGAGAGTGATATAGATTCCAATTCAATGCCTAGAACCTTTTCTGAGCATTTTGTATCCTCTTCACATCATTCTGCAATGGGGGATCTTGGGAATGCTGAAGACCAACCTTTAGGATGAACCTTTACATACCCCATTGTCCTCGATGTAGATGAGGATGCACCCATGAAAAACATCTCACCATCCATCCTCCCCCTCTTTCGAGGAATGACCAAAGAAGACCCTGATCAGTTTCTATTTGAATTTAAAATCTGTGCCAGACATATGACTACCGAACTGACAATCAAAAACTCAAACTATTTCCCTCCACTCTCAAAGATTCTACTATGAGATGGTTTATGGGGTTACCATCTAACTCCATTAATTCTGGGAAGCCATGGACATACCTTCCTGGATAAATACCAAGACTATTGTAGAGGAAGGGATAGGAAGGAAGAGTTCTTCCAAATATGGAAAAAGGAAGATGAGAATCTAGAGGATTATCTGGATAGATTCCTCTTTCTCCATAAATGCAAGTGGGTATGAGTTACATGCAGACATCACTAAAACAGTCTTTCTAAAAGGACTGGATGAGGAAACCAAGGATTCTCTCCATCTCATGGGAGGTGGAGACGTGCATAAGCTCACCATGGAACAAATTACTGAGCTATGTAGAAGATATTCTAGAACACGTGGAGGAATACGAAGGAAACAAACATCCAAGTCTTTGGGTACCTCTGAACTTCTAGAAGAAATGGCCAACATGAAAATAGACATTCTGCTGCAATTAACATCCACCATAGATGGACTCAAGGCAAAATCCACCCCTGCTAAAGAACCATTGGACATGTATTGCCCTAAATGTTGGAAGAGACACCCCTTGAGAGAATGTCCTTTGGATGTCACAGATATGTGCTTAATCTATGAAGTTACTGACCATGACACTAAGCATTGCACACTTCTACCATAGTTGAAGGGAGGTTTGAATGCCATCTCTCAAACAAGTGCTGAATTAAATTTTGTCCAAAGACCAAACAATCAGGGTGGGTTCCCATCTAGACCAACTCAGAATCCCTGGAGAATGCCATGGCCAAATCAAGCCTCTCAGTCTTCTTGGGGACAACCTGAGTGGGAAAACTCAAACTGGATGACTTATCCATATCCACCACCTTGGAAAAATCCCTACACTCAGCCGGGTTGGGCTCCACCACCCGCAACCAATCCTTGGCACAATCAGTCAGTGGGGTCCTCAACAAAATTTTAGCCAAAATCAGTCCTGGGCACCACCACAAAATGGTAATCAACGCAGGTTCCAAGCAGCCACACAAGCTTTAATGCCTCCACCTCAAGCCTACCAAAATCAAGGACAAGCAACACAAACACAACTTCTGGCTCAGCCAGTATCCAATCCTAAAAATCAATAGACAACTTGATTGATGACATAGACGTAGGTAACACCATGCAGGTTAACACTATTGGTAATTTATGATTACGATCTGGAAAAATATTGAACCCTCCTGTTGTTATCACAGAACTACCTGATGATGCCGATAAGGAAGAAAAACTTGAGGGTAACACTGGTTCTTCACCAATGCTAGATAAATAGGATGATCAAATACCCAAATAGACTACAGACCCCTTTTCTGAGTGATTACAGGACACTCGAACTATAGATGAAACAAAACTAGTTCAGGAATTGAAAAAAGTACATATTGAGGTTCCACTGCTGTGTGTAATAAGGGACATCCCTGAACTAAACCAAACCATTAGAAATGAATGTATAAAGACACCAGGAAGAAAAAATAAATACCCAAAGACTGTTAGAGTCGAAGGGAATTTGGCTGATTTAGTTGTTGGCACCCTTATCTCACCAAAATATGGGGATCCTGGGAGCCCTGTCATTACTATTTGTATAAACAACAGTCAATATCTAATGTTTTGGTGGATCTTGGTGCTACTATTAATGTCATCACAACAAAAATGTTTAACCTACTATCCTTGATAGGACTTCAACCAACCAACACTATTTTTAGTTAGTAGATCAATCCATTGTTGTACCTGATGGTGTGGTTGAAGATATAATGGTCACTGTTGAATCATGGGAGTACCTAGTTGATTTCATGGTTTTGCAGCCTAAAGCTCGGAAGTTGGGATATCCAGTCATCTTGGGAAGACCTTGGTTGGCTACGGTTGCTACTTACATTGACTGTAGGTCAGGCAACATGACAATTCTAAATGGGTAGAAATCCAAACACATTTCATTATATCCTCCCCTGACCTTATACGAACAATTGTGACCAGGTATGGGTGGATTCTTTGGATGCTAACTCTTTGAGTTCTTCTTTTCTAGCCACTATTGTAGTACACAATCATATGATGCTATAGAGTCATATGCGGTGACTGATTCTAAGGACTCTGCAACTACGGAAATCAGCACTACTACTATGGAATTTGGAATACCGGCATTAGACATTACCTCTGCTGAGTCTGGTAGGAAACTCTATGCTTATAATTCCAAACATTTAGTTCCTGATTTCTATTGTCCTTTAACCAAGGTTCTGTCTTTTGATAACATATCCATCCTACACATGCTTCAGCCCCATGTTTTCCCATTGAATTCTTTTATCACTAGTATAGAGCTTGCTCTTGCGAATGATACTAAGTAGGTGCTTGTCAGTATGGGTAGAGAGCTGACTATAGGAAGTGACTTGGAGGTCAATCAAGAAGCTAGGGTGCTTGAGGTTCTGAAGAAACATTCTCATGCTTTTTCTTGGGATTACACTGATATGAAAGGAATTCATCCTAGCATCTGTACACATCATATTTACACCGATGACGTCAAACCTATAAGGCAGCCGCAACGAAGAATCAATCCAGCATTGAGAGACATAGTCAAAACTGAGATCAAAAAGCTCCTAAAGGTAGGTTTCATCTATCCTATATCTGATAGTCAGTGGGTTTCCCCATTAGTTATTGTTCCCAAGAAGAATGGTAAGTGGCGAATATGTGTTGATTACAGGGAACTTAACAAAGCCACCAAGAAAGATTATTTTCCCCTGCCTTTCATTGACCAAGTCCTGGACAATTTGGCTGGTAAGAAATATTTCTCTTTCTTGGATGGGTTTAGTGGGTATAATCAAATTAGTATTGCCCCTGTTGATCAGGATAAGACTACTTTTACGTGCCCTTGGGGTACATTCACTTACAGAGTCTTACCTTTTGGGCTTTGTAATGCCCCTGCTACATTTCAGTGGGTAGTCTTGGCCATTTTTGCAGATCTTGCTAATGACTGTGTTGAGGTTTACATGGATGATTTCACTATCCATGGATCCACTTTTGAAGAATCTTTGAATAATCTTGAGAAAGTACTCAGTCGATGTGAACAACACCAACTATCTCTGAGTCATGAAAAATGTCTAATGATGGTTGATCAAGGAATTGTCTTAGGTCACCATGTTTCAGCCCAAGGTATAAAGGTGGATCCCAAAAAGATATCAGTCATCACCCAATTACCTACACCAGCTAATCAGACTGACATCAAAAGTTTCCTTGGCCATGTAGGTTATTACCACCGATTCATAAAATATTTTAGCAAAATTACCACCCCAATGTTTTCATTGCTAACCAAAGATTGTGTTTTTGAATGGTCTTCTCAGTGTCAACAGGCATTTGATTCTATCAAAGAAAAGTTGACAACAACCCCTATCTTACGTGGCCCTGACTGGGGACAACCTTTCCATATCCACATTGATGCTTCTAATACAGCCATGGGCACTTTGTCCTTGGACAAAAAGACTCAGAAGATCATATGTATGCAATTTATTTTATCAGAAAAAATCTGACTCCTACGGAAAAGAATTACACTACTACGGAAAAAGAGTTTTTGGTTGTTGTATATGCTTTGAATAAATTTCATCATTACATCACTGGATATAAAAATTTTTGTTTACACTGACCACTCTGCCATTCGATATTTGATGAACAAACTAGTGGTTGGTGGAAGGCTCATTCACTGGTTACTCTTGTTGCAAGAATTCAATCTCACTATTATAGATAAGCCTAGGAAATCTAACGTTGTTGCTGACTTTCTTTCTAGAATAAATGTTTCAGGTGATGATGAAGTAGTCCAAGACCAATTTCGATGAACACTTGTTTGCTATCTCTACTAAGACTCCTGGTTCGCTGATCTCATGAATTATTTAACAACAAGGAAGTTTCCTGCCTATTTTACTCATAAGGAAAGAAGGTGATTGGTTAGAAATAGTGCAACATATAAATGGTGTAATGGATTCTTATTTAAATGTTGTCCTGACATGGTTCTTCGTAGGTGTGTTCGAGAGGATGAGGTACATGACATACTGCGAGCATGTCATGATGAGCCAGGAGGTGGACATTATTCAGTGAAATGAACAATTCACAAGATCCTTGGAGCAGGGTACTATTGGCCTTCCCTCCATAAGACTATCAAAAAGTATGTGTGGTAGTGTGATGCATGCCAACGAATGGGAAAACCTACACTTTCTATGGAAATGCCTCTGAACCCTCAGTTGGTTCTAGGACCATTTGAGAAATGGGGTATTGATTTTGTTGGACCATTTGATCCTCCATCTTTTGGGAAGGAGTATCTCTTGGTATGCATGGACTATGTCACCAAATGGGCTGAAGTTCAAGCATTGGCATCTGCAATGAAGATGTTGTTGCTGATTTTCTCTACAACCGGATATTGCTGTGATTTGGAGCACCAAGGGCCATTGTATCTGATCAAGGTCCTCAATTTGTTTCAAATATGATTGAAGCTTTCTTAGGAATCTAGAATCAGGCACCGAAATCATCACCATATCACCCCCAATCCAATGGGCAAGTGGAGGTAACCAATCGAGAACTGAGAATATTCTAACTAAGGTGGTCAATGCCGATAAAGAATTGGGTACCAAAGCTTCCTGAGGCCATCTGGGCCTACAACACGACCTGGAAAACAACTACTGGTTTCTCTCCCTATGAGCTGGTCTTTGGGAAGAAGCCACTGTTACCTGTTGAGTTTGAGTTTGCACACTGTGAACAACGTTGGAAGTTGGGATTGATTTGGATGAAGCACAAGCGTGAATGAGTGTTGCAGTTGAATGAATTAGATGAAATGTGGATGGAGGCACAACATAGAGAGATGAAATTCTACAACATCAGTGGAAAACTTGGCATGATGCTCACATCAAAAAAAGGATATTTCATGAAGGACAAGTGGGTTTTACTCTTTGATTCCCACTATCAGCGTAGTTTAAAGGCAAGTTGCGTACGCATTGGTTAGGTCCCTATCAAGTAAATCAAGTGTTTGATAATGGCTCTATTTGATTGATACCGATTGATGGAGACAAAACGGACTCTTGGTGAATGGGCATAGGCTCGAGTTTATCACCAACCACTGGATAAGAAGACTTTCACCGATGACATTCTATTATGAAACAGATATGCATGTTGAGGAGGCTCTTTGCCTCTCACGCATGGAGTAATCAATCTCTTGCAAATTCAATAAAGGAAGATGATCCTTCATTCGATCTTCTTCCCTTAGTTAGCAGTTTTTATTGTAATTTCCAATAAATGTAGGAATTTTCATTATTTCTACTGCCGCTAATCATGTTTCATCCCAAATTGTAGGGCGTAGGAATCTACGGATATCGGCTGACTAAATGTGGCATGGGTAAGTGCATTTTAACTTGCTAATGATATTTCTATGTGAAACATTTCCCCATGTATTCATTTGTCATTATGATGCCATCATGAAATGATTGCTATGGTCATTCTGGATCTCTTTCCAAATCCGGCTCTATGAATGATGGCATAAAAGGAGTAATGGCTCATAAATCACCACATGCTTTGATGTGTCACACTCTCCAATGTCAGGATAGGTGGCGCTTGCTCCTCAACCATGGGATATGTGCCACCACAAAAATCTTAATCTCACATGGGTGGCGGTCTCATCACTATTTTTTTGCCATCACCTTCGCTTGATGTTGTGCTACCCAAGGAATATGGTGTCATTTGAAATTTAATGCTTCTACAACCACTTCTTCCCATTGTGGTATGCACATCAATCATGACTGGTTTTATCAGACACTAGATGGGAAGTGGAAGAGATGCTCTGCTCTGTTTTTTTCCGCTACCATGTATTTCTCATTTTTTGGCTCAAGCATGGGACCACGAAAGACATCAGAACCTACTTCACCTGACGCCTTGCTCGGAATGCCACCCTTTCATAGGTATTTCATGATTTTGGATGGTTGGATTTCATTCGGCAATTTGAAGGTTTTGATGAGGGCATTGTGGAAGAGTTCTTGAATAATTTTGAGTCCACCTGCTCGCAAGTTGGTGGACGGAGAGTTGAAATTACCAGTCAGGTCATTTCTGACCTATCTGACTTGCCAAACTTTGGTTTAAAGGTTATGATGAATGCCCCTTTGCAAATTCTGATTGCTCAGTTCCATGATGAAGGAGAGGCACTCCCGGAGGTCATCCTGACTCCATTGGGTGTCCAGAAGGGTGTTAAGTGGACAAGTTTACCTGGAATCTGGGGTGAGATTGTGAAATGGGTCAACCGGTATTTCATATGTGATGGCCAGGCCTCTATTCTGGGTGGTGATGCACTCAAAATACTCATTCACCTTAAAAAGGGACATGTCAACCAGGCCCTTGGGTAAATCTGCCAGAGTACCTCGAGACTCCATCATTAAAGTATGCCAGAAACATCGGTCCAGTGGAGGCAAGTCCATGATTAAGCACCCGGGGTTGATTCATCTGTTGTGTTCACACCAAGTCTTCTTTGACCAAAGTGGAGGCTCGAGGGACGTGTTGGTGGTGAAGGGTCTAGGCCAAAGCAATTAAAATCTGGTCTCTCTTCTACACCTCGGTCTACCCTTGCATCGGGCCCTTGCCCTTCACATAGCCAAGCAGAGGCAGCTGATGTTCCTGAGCATGCCGACACAGTTGGTACTCCTGAGGGACCATCCCCATCCATTTCTGATTCAAAAGGCAAGTGTCCCATGGCCCCATCTTCTTCCAAGCAACCACGGTCCTGGTGGCTTAGCTCATTTTTGTAGACAGGTGGTTTCCAATCGGAGTCCTTGCTGATGATACCACCCACATTCGGGAGGAACTGCATACGGAGGATGACCCGGCCGCTCCATCATCTGTTGTTCCATCATCTATGGAAATTCACACTGTAACTCTGAAATGCTTGACACCCAAGTGGCACCTTCTCACAACTATCTGGAGGAAATCACACTGCTAAAATCTCAGTTACAAGGTATGGAAGAAACCACCCTTTTATTACAAGCTGAATTTACACAAAAGATAGTAGAAAAAGTTTGGGAGATTGCTGCCCTGCAGCTTGAAGTAAGTTGTTTAAAGTGACAACGTGATAAGAGTCTTACCCTCTTGAATAGTTTCCAATAGTTGTCCCTTCAGGAAAGGGAATTGCGGAAGGAAAATCAAAAATTAAAAAAAGAAAAAGAATCTATGGAAGAGGAAAAACAAAAAGTAACATCTATCTTAGACTTATCTATCCTTTGGCCATCAAACTATTGTCCTGTAGGAAACCCTCCTTAGTCTACAACATGTATGTCCAAGAACAATTTTATTCTTGGTAGTTATTTCAATTGTGTTCTCAAGCCCCTCACGAAATTCCCGATGGCCCTAGTTTTTTATCAGTTTACAAGTGCAGTGCTCTCAGAAATTCAAAATTTGCTCTGTGAATTTTATCTACATAACATGATAGTGACCAATGTCCCTGATTTCTTGATCAACCTATTTGTGGGTGATTTTCAAATTAAAGCCTTTCAGTCTGTATTGTGGAATCAGATAATTTGGAGGCAGAAAACAGATAGTTTCAATAACACTGCTCAGTCCATCAGATTTCACATTCACCCAACTCATCATATAGATGATGTCACCTGTGGAAAAACTTTCGATCATTTTACTATCAGGAAGGGGTTGGGGTGAATACTTCTTAGATTTTTGCTTCAGTGTGTTATTGATTTTGAAAATTATAGTCAAGGAGAATTTTGGGGCTGCTTGGCAAGCTTGTGATAGGAGATGGGATACTTTAAGCCTACCTTTGAAATGTAGGGAGGTTCTCTCTCCCTAGAATTTGAGCTGGAGCATGCGGGGTGATGCTCTCATCACCATTATCAAACAAACTATAGAGAAAACCAGCCAACAATACACTGATGAATGGGTAGGCCTCAAGTATGGCCTCCACTCCTCTTGAGCCCTCTCACGACTTGGCAGAACAATGCAAGCATAGTCCCATGATAGTTTCACTGCCTGGGTGGAAATTACCTCCAATACTCAGGGCTGCAAGAATACCACAAAGCAATACACTGATCAATTCGAGGAGTATGACATGGCTGAACAACTTGGAAGGTGAGCAGGGCATAGATGAGTTGCATTGGGACATGCAACAGGTAAAGTTAGGGGGAAAATGATGAGTGCATTGTTTGGCTCATTAATATCATTTCTTCAGACCGGAAATACTCTTTGTGATATGACTTATTAGTATATGGGGATGTTTTGTGTAGTCATATCTTAGTAGGTTGATGCATTTTCCTTGCTATTATTTATGAAAACCATTTATCACATGAACCTCCTACTAACTGTCTTTATGAGATCAAATGTGATGATGTGTGCAGGGAATGATGGAAGTTACTGGTGGATAAGAAGCCTGAGTTTGAAGCATGCGGCTGAAGACTATTTCCATCGAATTGACCTATTAGCTTGGGCTTGACTCTAATGGCCCATAGGAATCTATGAGTTTTAATTGATATTTGATGAACAGTGTTTAATGCCACCTGATATGGTGGATCTTGTAACCAACATTATCTATATGAAGACTTTGTCTTCAGAACTTGGGGTACCACTTTTTGATTGTTGAAGAAGATTATCTGCATACTGTTCTGGATTTTTTTTTTTGATGTGTTATGAACTCATTTTGAAGTTAATGAAATCCATGGCATTTTGAGAATCAGAAGTTGTTGATCACTCTATCCGAGGAAGAGCAAGGGCCCACTCAACCGAGGAGATACGAGGTTACTTTGAGTTCATGCATATAGTCCTTCGATTAGTTTTACTGCAATTATCATTTGATGAGTTTTACATGCATGCTTTGATTAACTATCTCTACTTTCTCCATTACCACTTTCACTTAGAATAGATGCTTTTGTTATGCAAATCTAGTTCATGAATAGTCTTGCTTTCTGCTAAAAATTCCATTTATTCAGTTGTGATTTAATTTGTTAAGAATAAGTGTGTGCGTATTTTATTTTACAGTAGAAGATTAGTTGCTAAAATTCCTTTCATTGCAAATAGTTGAATATATAGACTTGTATTTAATTTCCATAGATTTTAACTGCACTTCCATAGAATAGTCACTAAAACTAAGCAAATGTGATTAAATAGTCGAGGGCACTCTTCGTACTTATATTTCTTACCGCACCATGAGCATTGCAATAGATCGGACATTAACACTTATAATGCTCTGTAGACCCATAATTATAACATGTTCCTTGCAGGAACTCACCTCTTCCTCCATGGTTGCTATGACCAAGAAATCCTCCGTGGAAACCTCTTCCACGTGCTCCTCCATCTGCATGCCCTTCATAATGATGATCATCATCCTTAGAACTTATTGCAAGGATGGTCTGACGTACACCAAGATCAATGACATCATGTATCTAGTCAATTAGTTTACAATCTTTGGTGTCATGGGTCGTAGAGGTAAAAATATTGTAATAAAAAGACACATTCTTATGGATCGTGTGCTATAGTAGTGGGCACCTACTTGCATCACGATCCTTGTGGAAAACTTCACAATCTACTATCATGGTGCGTAGAAATTTCTGGGGGAATTTTTCCTTTGCATGCCCCTCTACCTCACACTTTGTGTATCATAGATCACTATGAGTTTCATGCATTGAGTTCACAGATAGCTTCTCCATCTCGCTTCACCATTGCAGCAATCCGAGCGTCAAGGAGAGGCTAGAACTGGTATCTATGCTTCCATTAACCTCAGTGTGTAGGAAAACCTCCAAGGCCTTGTATGGGTCCATGAATGTCTTGTGTGAAAGTGATTTTCTGAATGGTGTTATCAATCCTCCAAAAAACCATTGAGCATGCTTTGAGAAGGATGAATATTATAAGATAATTTTGAAAAGAGAGTTTTGAAACATGTTTCATATTCTCACACACTCTCTGCCATTCCTTGTTGGATCTCTTTCAAAGCACTAATGCTCTTCTACTCAAATTTAAGGATATGGAATTCAACTAAGAAGGAATTCCGTAGTGTGGTGTAATCTACCACCATTTGATGGGGGTCATACTTCGGTACCAAATATGCACACGCCCCTGTAACTTTTTTGTAAACTAACTTTCCTTTCACTCTGGGGTAGTGATCCCCTTTGCATGCCATAGAAATTCACACTTGTGTACATGCTCTGCAACATCCTCAACACCCTTGTAATCTGGTAGATGTAAAGACATCTCAAAAAATACTTGTGGAGGTGGCTGAGGCCCTTATCCGCTTGATCCAAAACCTTGATTCCCTCTAGTGTTTCCTCCACCACCAAATCCATTGGATCCACCAGTTCTTATGCCTTCTGATCCACCAGATCCACCTCAAGATCCACCGGTGTTCCTCCTATAGCTGCTAACAGGCACGAATCGGTCACGTCTAGTGTTCCCAATGTCCCACTAAAGCGTGCACCGACAATTTGTGATATCTTGATCCACTACTAGACGTGTATTCTGTGCCACTCCCAAATGTGATACCTAAGCTCTATGTAATTTTACTTTGCCCAAAAATCCTTCCAAACAAAAGAATTGTTTATACAGCCATAGATGTCCCAAAAGAGAAGTTATACATCTTTGTTGCAAATCGATCACTTCCACCGATACCAAATGGGTTAACAATACTTATTTATTGATTTAGAAAACTAAGCGCTAGGGGTAAGTCACCAGGTTGGTTTAGATGCGCACCCATAAATTTGATTTCTCCATAAGAAGAAATCTCATTATAAGCTGAAGGGGTTTCTCTCCCGCACTTGCAAAAATGGGGTAGGAAAGACTACTCATGTTCCACATCCTCTGCGTGAACCTCAATTCCTTCCTATAATTTTTGTCTCCATAGATCCATCACTCCCGTAACCTTGCATTGTCTAGCCAACTCCCTTTCGTGCACTTCACTATAATTGAGTCACCTCTCTTCCCTTTCCTTTTCTACCACAATGTCTGCTATCTTCCTCCACCCTAGCTTCCTCACCCAACACTCAGAGAAGCTTAGTTGGCCATGGGGAATACCTCCAAACTTAGTGTAATGATCAAGATATTCATAGCCAACAAGATAGATGACAAAAATGATCCTCTACATTCCCTTAGGAACTCAAACTTTGGCAACCTATGGAAAATAATACATAGAAATGGCATATGCTAAGGTATAACTGGTTAGCACTCTTTTCCACCAGTGATCAACAACACGTGTCTAAGTCAGATCCACATCCTACAACCTTTGGTAATCATCTTGGGTCAACACGTGCAATATATAATACCATCTTGATTTGGATGTATATGTTGAAAGCCATTTATATAATTCTATTGGAAAACAATAAAAGAAAGTAATCATCCTCTTTGCTCTTAAACCATGCTTTGACACTTTCCAAGGTCAAGTGCTCTATCATCACGTGTCAAAGGAACCAAGATGTAGTCATCTCTCACAACAAATTTGAAAATATCTCCTGGAATGAGAACCAAGATGTAGTCATTTTTATGCCCTTAGAATAATCCTCTAATCTCTTACATGTTAGCCTATCACCTAGCGAGTGCTTTGAGCACTCACCCAAGGTACACGCGAGTGCTAATCCCCTCCTTTATGTAAGCATTATGAGAAGATGTTTCATTGATGACAGATTAAGTGCAAAAAAGTAAATGATCATGCATATATTCTGAAAGCATATGATGAGTCATTACACCAACATACCCATTCAAATAACAAAAGAAACATCATATAGATAGTAGATCTGATCCATAACATAAAGAAAAATGCACTAGGGTTTACACCCATGAATAATATATTTAGAACAAAACCATATATTCATGTTGATCATAGTTTAGTAACCACATTACATCCAAAAGGGTCATATCAGACCAATATATCATGACTCATGCATCATAAGTTCTAGCTATTCTTCCCTATTACAAAAATTTAGTAGACCCATTCCCCTAGATATGCTAACATTCCTATAGTCCTCTAATGAGAACCCCAACCCCTAGAATCTTCTTCTCATTTCTGCAGAGCTTCACCTACTCTGTTATGGTTCACATTACTATGGAGCTCTTCTCCTCCGGCTCTCTCTCAATGATCTCTCTAGAATGGTCCTCTCTCCTCCATCTTTTCTTCTACCCGAGCATCTCTATAAATAGGTTTAACACCCACCGCCATGCCTTCCTAAAGTAGCAGATCGGTTTCCAAGTGTCAAGGTGGTCCTCCAATGGAGCATGCTTCTTCTGATTCGAGCTCCCCACTTTCTACAATGATGTTTTTGGGAATGTTCCATGCATGGAATATTATTTCCTTGACCACCAAGCTGCCAAGATGACACCTTTTCCTTTCATCACACCTTTTGGGTCACATTTTTCCTCAAGTGCCTCTTGGAAATCCAAATATGACTAATTCCTAAAATCCTTTTCTCTACCTTGCACATGCACCGTGGTTTCTACTAAACCCTTCTAAAACCCCTGTTATGTGTTCTTTTCCCTACATGCCCATCTTCTTCACTTGTCCCACATGTGCATGCACCCTTTGGGACTTAGTCAATATTCTGAGGCCCAACAATGCTCTAATTCTAGTCACACTTTGTGAAGTAGTGAACAATAAATAGATGTGAAAATGTAGTAGAATGGTGCATGAAATATAATATAATCCCCCCTATGCTTGTGTGATGCAGATGAACCAACCTCATCCTTGTTATGGAGCTAATGGATGCAAATGGTCTCTAAATGAATGAAACTCTAGGTGGATGACAATAATGACTAGTGCTTGGTTCCTCATTATGATCCCATAACTTTATATGTATAGGGTTCTCTCGATCTAATTTTGTAATTAACCCCAAAATGGCTAATTACCTAAAAGATATGAAGTTGAAACAAATAGAAAGTTCCCAAAATGTGGTGGGAAAGTTAAAAAAGGATTGAGGTGCCCCTAGTGGGACCAGAGCACCCATAGGCGCTCCAATATTAGCCTAAGTGCCCCGGATCAAGGTTAAAATAATGTGAAATGATGGAAGTTGATTGGGCATGTGGGTGCAAGAGGTTGGGAATGATGAAATAAAATAAAATAAGATGGCCAAAATATGGGGGTTAATTAGTACTTTCTTCACTCAAAAAACTTCTAAATAGTAGGTATGAGATTGGGATTAAATAATGTCTAAAGTGCATGATTTTTGTCTACATTTGCCCCCACTTTATCTTTGAAGAGCGGAAAGCTTGGTAACATAAAGTCGATAGAGATGTGTATTTGATGTCCATGAAGATTGTATTAGCAAACGAATTTAAGGACTAGACAAAGTGTGGAATGACAAAAAAAAAAGATGATGGAGCATGGAAACAAAAATGAATAAGTGCAAAAAAAGTGATGAGAGTGAACCTAGGGTAGAAAACACGTGTGTGTCGCTACATTCTTTGCGCATAGTGTGGAGTACCTGCATGAAAATGTGATGTGTGTGCTATAGTGTGCTTTTGTATAGTGTTTTTGTCAATATTGTTGTTGTTGTTGCCCCCATTTGGCTGCTTGTTTCCCATATGATCGGACACTGTAAGGAGAAAATGATAAGGTAGTCAAATATGTATGTATGTATGAGTAAAAAGTGATGTAAAAGACACATGTATATGAATGTAAAAATCATGTGAATGTAAAATAGGAAAATGAAAAAGTGTAAATGGAACATGTGCACTTGATCCATGTCGAGAAACAAAGTGTATAAGGATATCCTGTCTTTGCCAAGGTTTTTGGAAATCCGGCGTCATAGGATGAAGAAGTATAGGGAGTAATTTCACTTTATCCTCTAACCTTTAACTACTTCCCTGAATGTGTGTGAAGAGATCTCTGTACGTCTTAGTTTTTTGGGTGATCTAATGCCACTAGACAAAGTAATGTAGGTTGGCACACCCACTTGTACATGGTTCATAGGCTAGTCTAAACTCACTCGTGTATAATCCCACATTGCCAAGGGTGGAAATCACACTAAACTAAACTAGTGTAGAAACCTTTGTGTAGTATGTAAAAACCTCAAATGATGTCTCCGCTCTTTAGGGGCACATGCAATGCAATTGATAGGAAAATGTGGCCCAAAAATTAGACCAAACACATGAGATCTAAAAATCTTCATTGCAAGGGGGAGGAATTCACTTGGTAGAAAATAAGGCATGTAAAAATAAGAGGCTAGCCAAAGACGGGTGTTAGTATAAACAAGCATGCATGTAGAAAGAAATGTGTAATCTAGGAAAATAGTGTAAAATCTACGCGTAAGAAGACAAGTAAGCCACATAAAGTGGGCTGCAAACATGGGACATTACTTAGGATGTTGCAAGACATGCAAGGCCATCATAGCTGCAAAAATAATTAAGTTTGCACAATAAACATAGAAGGCAAGGCCCGTATATAAAAAAACAATAAAAAATAATGTAACAAACAAGTATGGAAGAGAATATCCTTGCACAAAAAATTCTCCACATGAAGCACCCGTTATAATGTTAGAAAGATAACTAGTATGTCAAAATCATGTATAACCAAAGTAATGTAAAGTGCTAAGTACAAAATGAAACAATAACACTTGTGAGAGACAAATGTGGATGCCCCAATGACCAGTGTAGGAATGGTAGAAGAAGAGGATCCATGTTGTGTGTAAGAGACCTGTATCTGCAATCACAACTAGAGAAATACGTGAACGTTCATGTGTGGATGATATAGATAAATTAAATACAAGTAATCTAACTAGCATGTGTAATAAAACAACCATTCAATCTAGCAAAAAGTAAGCAAGAGTAAAAGTAACCATAATATGTAGTATGCTATGGATGGATGGAATGGAATGCAAGATGGATGGTAGGATCCCCATGCCCCGTAGTGAATGGAAATGTATGTAGTGAGGTTCATTTGGTTTTCCCCCTCATAAGTCGAGAACAAACCATAAACAAGAGTGCATCATCGGGAAATTGTTGAAGTGTGTGTTGTGTATAGCATGTTGTTATGAGTATGTATAAGTAGGGATGATGATATGTGACATATAGAAGAGATGTGCATGAACCTTATAGCCAAAGCGTATATCATAAAAAATATGAATGTATGAGTGATGATTTATACCTAAAGTGTGTATCACTACAAGATGATAGTAGGGAGTGGTGATGTATCCTAAAGCGTATACCACTACAAGATGGATAGTAAGGAGTGGTGATGTAGCCTAAAGTGTATACCACTATAATATGAATAAAGTAAGTGACAATTTAGCCTATAGCGTGTGTCACTATCCTAGAAATATTTCATGATGAAATGTCATGTGATGAATGTGTGTGTATGATAAGGTCCATTTCATTTGTAAACCCTCGGTAGTTGAGTATGGACCGAGGAACTAAAGTGCATCATAGGGTAGTGAGTACAATGCGTAGAAGATGATGTAGTATATGTAATGAATATGATAAATGAACATGTGATGTGTATATAGTGTATAATATGTAGAATGAAACGCTAGATGAGTATGATGAAGACTAGTATGATGTATGATGTATATATATGAAAATATTGAAATGATATGGACTAAATGTAGAATATATGAAACACGATGTGTGTTGTCTATAGTGTAGTGTGTGGGGTTCATGTGTAGTAATCCCTAAATAGTCAAGTGTGAACTGAAACAAAAGAGTGTGTCATCGGGTAATGACAATGCTAAAGTGTGTAATGAGTATGCTTATGTGAGAAGATTGATGTATGATGATGCAAGTATGATAGATGTGTTGATGCTTAGTATGAGGAGGGGGATGTGTTGGATGTTATGCCCCCAAAGTATGTAAGATGAGGGATGTTTGAATGGTATTGGCTTGTATGAAATTCACTAATGTTTGCACTTTTACAGATGTTTTACATTATTTAAGGTTATATTACATTGGTTAATGTTTATATTTCTTGGGGATTCATCTTAGACCACATTGCGTAGAGATTTTTAAAGTTTAATTCATGAAATGGATTGGTCTAGGACCACCTAGCAAATAATTGTTGAGTTTTAGTAAGTGGTGGTCATCAACACCTTATCATAGTTAATTATGGAAAGGAAATTGATTAACATTGAAGGATGGTCATTGACCACGTAGCATGTAACAATGGTTATTGTTAATGGTTTAGTGTTTTATTTTGGTCATAGACCATATAGCATGGAACTTGGTAAATTAAACCATGACATGAAAGGTTGTAGGTTTTATAGGCCACGATGTGGGCCTGAGATTTTGAATGGTAATAAATGAATTGAGTTCCTTAGGAACCGGTAGCTTCCTCGGGAAGTTAAAATGTACAAGTCCTTAAGCCATTCATATTTTTTGCATTTCTCTTTGGTTTTGGTCTTGAGTTGAGCATGGAGGTTTTTATGGAGGTATTTCTGGAAATCTATTTTGGGCATATGCATGCAAATATGAAGCTATTATTAATGGTGTGTTGGTATTTAAAATCTTTATTTGGGATATTTTGTGGAGTTTTTGTGTGCATTTGAGTTGAAGATTTAAAGGAAAGTTTGGAAGAAAATAAAGGTGAACTATGCATGGGTTTTATCTCTCCTATTTTTCTATTTTCATATGAAATTTAGAATATGTTTATGGTTTTTCAAATTAGTACGTAAATCTAGAAATGGAGGGCATTATAGATAAAATATGTTCTCCTTTTGTTTTCTAAAAATATGGAAATATTATTTTTGATTAAATCCTGTTAGAACTTTTGATAGAGGTTTTGTATTGGAAATAAATGGTTAAGAAATTGTTGTTTTTAAATGGGAACATTTCCTTGTTTTTAATGTGAAAATTTTAAAATGAAAGCAAGGTAAAGTCGTGAAAAAGACATGGATTTTTTGGAAATATAATATTTGCATTTTTAGTTGATTTTGCATGTGGATTTATTTTTATTTTGACTGAGTTCATTTTCGTAGTTGGGTTTGTTCAAAGTTGCGGTTGGTAACTAGCACATTCGAGCATCACCATTTTGATGTGCCACACCCCACAAAATTTAGTTTGTAATTACATAGGGTAATTGTAAACTAATGATATCTGTGTTTGATGTTTTGTGATTTATCATTGGCTTGGGTAAAAAAATTTCTATTGAAAGATCATATCTATTGTATATGTTATCATGAAACAAATAATAAAGTAATACCTTCATATAATTTCTTTATTGTCATATCTAATTGCTACATTTAGGTTCTCCAAGGTTATTCATACCGCACATGAACATGGCTCTTTACATATAATTACCATACTGAGTTGGATGATACAATCCCTTGTTGGACTACTTGACTCTATACTTGAATAAGTGTTTTTAGGCCCCTACAAAAATGTGTGATTTATCTTGCTAATTTTGAGTAAGGAAATTGATACTTGCTTGATAGTTGTACCTATGGTAATATTTTTAAATTACTAGAATATCCCATTATTAGGGAAAGAGCATGTAATAGAAATATTATGCCAAGGTGGTATTAATAAATACTTGACTGATCAATTACATGGCCCTAGGTTATATTTTTATATGATATTGAAAATATAGAACGTCATATTATGGTACTTCGTGACCCTTGATATACTTTGGGATTGGTAATTATATAATCAAATCAACCTCACTATTTTTAAGTTTGAAAGGTTGATTATTTGATAATAATGGTTAAACATATATGGGTTGGTTACTCATCTCTAACCATTGTGGTTGTTGGCAATTTGGTACTTAACCATATTAGGGTGC
The DNA here is from genome assembly GCA_018340775.1 of Taxus wallichiana var. yunnanensis. NCBI lineage: Eukaryota > Viridiplantae > Streptophyta > Pinopsida > Cupressales > Taxaceae > Taxus > Taxus wallichiana. The sequence continues at coordinate 243,633,410 of CM031243.1, read as the reverse complement.
ACTAAATGGCCTAGCCTTTTGATTGTCTTGTGGTATATGTTTGAATCTTATTTCATGATATAATAAGGTCATATTGGTTTAAACTTAAGTATTATTTTGACCTCATTTTGGAAAATAAAAAATGATAGGTTGAGACCTATCTTATGATAATGATGCATTGTCAAATTAATATAGGATTCAAATTGATATCTTTCCACTAATTGCATTGGGATATATATAAATGTCAAAGTACAATTAGGTATTTTTACCATATGCAAGAAGATATAATAATTAAAGTATGAAAGAAGGTGGCTTAATTGAATTAGTTAATTATTGTTGTATTTAAATACTTGGATCATTTGAACCAAGCACTACCAAAAAATTCAGAGGGCAGTGGTGAAATTGCCAAAAATACGAGATGTGGCTCTGTGTTAATTAAATGATCATTTAATAGAGATTCAAAGATCTTGAAATGGGAGAAGATTTGAGTTAAAGCCAATGCATGACCATTGAAGCTTCATTATTCTTGTTATTTTCTTCGCTTTCTAATCGGAGCTCTATATGCAAATCCATAGGTTATCAAGCCATAACTGGTTGTTCTTAATCTAAAAATAAAAGTGTTGGCATATTAAAATAGTGGGTGCTCACTTTGAGAAGGTGGTTTTCAACCTGGTTTCACTTGTTTGAATATTTCGAAGGTTGGGAGTTTTTCTTGTCTACCGAAAATTCTAGAATTTGGTAAAAGCAGGGAAGACACGGCTACTTATTCAAACATGATTTGTTCATTCTCTTACCTAACAACTTATCTCATTTATTATATGCATAAGTAAAATTCTACGTAATGTTGGTTAAATTTTGTGAACCGCATGTGTTTGGTAGCATTTATGGGTTTGATGAAGTGCTGACCTCGGGTTTTTCTTGTTATACTCCATTAATAAAATATGGTCTGAAATTACTATTGTTAACCTCTATAATCTGTAACTTTGTGGGATTTCTGTTGACGTCTTTTAGGGTTTCTATTTGTAATACTATGTAGACCTTTTCTTAGTGAATGGGTCATACCCAATTGCTTAAATAGTATGAATCTATTTATGCAGTTATGGGGGTTCTTGGGTTCCGCATAATGTAAACTTCGGAGTTTGTAGGTCTGGGTTAAATCGATTGTATAAGGAGTCGATAATACTATATAATTGTTATGATAAGTTTTAATAGAACATTTAATTAGGCCGTGGAGTCACTCACTGAAATGCTAATATTGATTTGAAATCAACATTAGTAGTTAATAGTTATTAGAGAATGTCTTGTAGACAACTACAAGCAATATGGGGTAATTATTAAACGAAGGTGAAAAGTAACCTTGTGTACCCATTATTGTTGAGTTAACTATTTTGGTCTATTGTTAAGGAATGAGTAATGATGTCGAATATAACATTATGATTTTATAGGGAATTCAATACTCATACTTATATATTTAATTTATTGGGCCTTTGTATTTTCTAATAACCCAAGTTGCTAGATAAACTAATTATGAGGTTAAAAATCTATCGATAGCAATATGTAAAATATCTTACTTGCATGAAAATGACATTACAAGTAAATTGGGAAGAAGATAATGTTATACTTTGATGGTTGATTATGGCTTGGTTTTGGAAAAATATGGATTTATTTAAAAGAATTAGTAGCTAGTATGAGAAATTACTAGTTATCTAAATAATTTTTACATGATATGAAAAACAAGTATGAACAATTGAAGTAAAGATTGGAATCTATTCTAAGGATAGATGTCTCGGATTAAAATAAGATGGTATTATTAGTTTCAATATTTGATTTGATCAAATTTGAGATTGCTATTAATATAATAGGATCGAGTGTAGTGTGTGGTTAATATTATGCATTATGAACTATCCTGCATGGACATTGATTGAATTGTGTGTTATTATGTTGTTAATAAATTATTGTAGCATTGTAATTATTCCTATACTAAATGACATAAAATTTTAGTTGGGAGAAAGGAATTATCATGCCATTTTGCATAAAATTGACCATGTTTTAACCATGCAGGTGAAAAGGATCATTGAGCTGGTAAGAAAGGAATGGTTGGCTTGATTTGATTAGTTGTACTAACTTCATGAATGAAAATATTGTATTCTTATTGATCTATGTGAAATACTTATCTTGAACTTATGTTTAGATTAGGATGAATGAAATGTAAAGATGGCTAAGAATCCTATTGTGATAAATTAAATGAGCCCTATTTAATATGGCACCTTTGACTTCAACAAAGAATTGTTGTTGATGTATTGTAAATAAAAGATATTTAGTACGTATATGAATATGAAATTAATGAAATGGCTTATTTTATATGTATGGGAACTTGAAACACTTGTATTGTTGCTCCAACAACGTATCTTTTGATAAATTATAATCTGGGTGATATAATAATATTATGACTATAAAGAGATGAATTAAGAAGTATTCATATGTTTAATCTACAATGATATTAAGCATATATACAAGGGCATCTATATAGTTGGATTCCCCTTATGTGAATTTAATGAAGTAAAATTACTTCTTTATTATATATCATTATGAGCATGTATTGCACTTATGGGGTCTGTTATAATATGAAAAGATAAGAAATATAGATAAGAATGTACCATATCTAGGTCAAAAGTCAAAAGGTTCACCTTGGTATATTATGAAGGCTATGGAACCCAACATATAATGGCTATATGGGTAAACTCTTCCTCTATGAGTATATATATTACATTTGAAATTATCAATAATTGGATAGTTTGAGGATTGGTTAGGAAATTGCTGATATCAACTTAATACTCAGTATAAAGTAATGTATAGTAAAGGTATTAAGGTAAAATATATCTTAATGAATATAAAGATTGTTGTTCCAATCAGTAGTAGCATCTAAGACATACCTGAAATATGGAAAAATAGTAATGTGATCTCCTCAAACCAACATCATTATGTTACAAAGTGGATAAGATGTCTTATGATCTCATAATGAAGATGATTAAGAAGTCTAACAGTGAACTCCTCTTTTGAGTACACAAAATTGGATTATAATGGTGGCTTATGTCCACAATCTATAGAAGATGACTAAGTATAACATAGTAGAAATAAAGCAAGAATGTATGGAAGTATGCTAACGAAATAACCCATTTAATGATCTTTAACTTGTTCATTGGATGATTAGGTTGATATAGATCAAATGTTTTGATTAGACCATTACTAGTGAATCAACTGTTTCTTGTAGCAACAATACTCACGTTGTAATGGGTTAAGTCGAGATGCCATGTACATTAATACCCTAATCTATGTCTTAGGAAAATATGACTCCTAATTAATTAATTAATAATTGATCAATCACATGGAACTTCTCAATGACCTATTGCTTCACTATTGTGAAAGATATAGACACTATTAAAGATATCTCACAACTTTTGTATGAACATTAGCAAATGGAGGTGATTAACTAAATGATCATAGTAAATAGTATTAGACTTAAATGAATGCTTAAGTTTTCTATTAAGAACATTTTAAGATGGAAGAGAATCTATATAACTGAATTAGGTGATGGACAAGTTCCTAACAATGAATGTGTTGTCATGGAACCAAGCATGGCATACATGTCTCTGGAAATTTTGTCAAAGTAGTGTAAAGTGTTAATTACATTGTCCCAAAGTCACCAAGGGTCTAAGATACCTAATTCAGGATGGGATTCAATGACTGAGTTATAGGTATGCACTTAGAAAATTATACTTGAAAAAGGAAAACCAAATGATACACTTAGTGTAATAACAGTAAGAGTAAACACACTTTCAAAGAGTGTTTGAGGGGATCGAGTAGGATTTGTATAGTCTCATGCATCTTCATATAGTTTATGATAGTTATTAGATGGATTAAATTTATGATTTATGTTGGAATTTAAATACTTGTTATTTAAATAAGCAAAGTATAAAGTTAAAACAAAATTCCCTATAATTGAAGTGAAAAAGTGGTTGTTACATGATGTTATTTTAACTAGTTGTATAGTTGGCAAGCTCTCTTATGGATTCGTTCTATTGTTGTGGCTGGCTTTCAACCCTCCTTGGTGTTGTGAGCACTATTCCTTATTGGGTTCTTAATGTTCTTGATGGTTTTGTGAGGTTTTGGGAACTTACGAGCTTTGTTGTTTTTGTCGTCAGAACAATTTTAGAAGCATGATTAAATTTATTCATTATTCTTTTCTTTTCTAAAGAGTATTCATTTTGGGTATTCATTAATAAATGGTATTTATTTTCGTATTAAACTCTCATTAATTTGAAGAAAGGTTATTTACAACCAAAAATGAGATTTTTGAGTTAGTTTGATTAATCTCCTTTTGAGCATGTTGTTATTTACTTTTAACTTTTACACTTCGCATCAAGTTTTGAATGTGAGATATTGTGAACACAACCATTTTTCAGTGTTATAGTTATTATTTCCATATGTTTATCATATGGTTTACTGTATGTGTGTATTAGAGTTGATTCATAACTTGATATTATGGTTGTTACTAAGTTTCTTAAACATGGATTGCTAAACACAAACACACACACACACACACACACACACACACACACACACACACACACACACACACACACACACACACACACACACACACACACACACACACACACACACACACACACACACACTCACACTCTTTCTATCTTGACTACTAGTTGGTGAAGATAACCATTGAGAATTAGACACTGTTACTTTATTAAAGTGTTTTATATTAAATTAATTAATGCACTTTTTGTTTTCCATTATTGGTTCCTCATAAGTAGGACTACTTGAATTATTTCTTAAAAGGATGAAATTTAGGAAGGTATTTGGTATTGTATGATTTTGTTATAAAATTTGGATGATATTTCTTACTTATGTATTCATTACGGGAATATAAATTATGGAGTAAGAAATTTAAATGCATATATTGTTTTGATTATTGACTGAAAAGGTATATGATCCATTTTGTTTAGTCATATGTAAATACGGGAAATGGATAATGAGTTAGATTATGATCATTCATTAGAACATGACAGTTATACATTGATGAAGGTTACATTGTTGATTTTATTCTTGAAGAATATATACATTGTATGCAACCAAAATTATGAAAGGAATTGAAGGATGTAGATGTAAATCCTATTCTTGATTATTGTAACAATTAATTGCTATAATATGTTACTTTAACAATCTAAAATTTATGTTTATCAGTTGATTTAATGTACTGTTTGTAAAAATACCTTACAATATGAAGTTTCATTTGTGCTTGATATAGATATATAATTAATAAGATAGTAAGTTTACGTATGATTTACGTCATAAGTTATTTGTTTTAATCGAGAAAGTTTGTTTTATTTATTAGATAAACGCAGATGCATTACCTTCAAAATTTGTTATGGGAAATTTTCCTAATGTACTATTATGATGATTTGTATAATTTTTTTCTATGAAAATAAGGGATTATCCTTATTAAGTTTGAATATAGTAATTGGGTTTTTGTGAGTTATCTTGATGGATATGAAAGAATTTATATGTTGTTATACAATTGAGTATAAATAAAGATGATTAATATTATGTTATACATTTATTACTGATTTCATTGATTCATTTGAAATGAACAAATATGTTGAATAATGGCACATAGAAATATAATGATAACTATATAATGAAAAAAAGGTAAATTTATTATTGTACCTTATGGAATTTATTAATGAACTTATGACTTTAAGGACTATCCTTAATGAGTTATGAATGGAACAACTCAATGCAAAAATGGGTAGTAAACATATACTAGGATGAATATTATGTTGTGTAAGCTCGATGAGAGGAACTAATGAAAGATAGTAATTCATAGAGTTATTATAACCCCTTTTGATAATCTAATATTGTGTATTGAAACAATACAACATATCATAAAAATGAATTAATTTACTTCATCTTTCATAGATAAATTAAAATTGTAAATGAAGCATAGGTGTTATGTCCCATCTTCCTTTCGATAGTATCCTACCCATTCCAACTTAGGATGGCTATAGAAAGGGTAGTGAGGATGTAATGATGCAAATATTTACGTGGTCACTATCTTTCCCATAACGATCCTAATTGGATTTGATAGGATCCTTTTATTTAGAAGGGTGAGTCATGGACTCTACTTCTTCAAAAATAAAACTTAATTTCTTAAATAATGAAATGATATCCAGTTAACTACATTGATATGGTTGTGTGGTGACAGGAGATATGTTTCATAGGACAACATGCGGTCTTAAAACTATCTTGCAAAACAATGCTTAAAAACTTTGTCCAATGAAATGTAAATGATGATCACATTGTCTATTCACCATTTCCCCTAATCCAAAGTGTCGTGAGGCTGGATATCCTTGTAGTGTTACTAAGGATATGAACATGTTCTCATAACCTATAAAAGGTTTAACCAAAATAATACAAGTTATACACAATCATGTAAGGTGAATAAAGGAGATCAGGATGATATAGTAGGCCCTTACAACTACACATGGTTAATGTATGTTATTAAGATGGATTGTAAACATTTAGATATGTTGGCTTAATTAGCTCCAAGATGAAAATCATTGAAGGCATTAATTATAGTTAAGGTTTTTTTTTTTAATTTATTCCCTTAATTTGGATAAATCATAACATGGGTGTTACATTTTGGTATAAGATCTATAGGTTTATAAGATATTTGAATTAATGGGTTCATAACACTAACATACATATTATCCTCTTATTAATAGGATATGATGGTTAGAAGAAGGGAAAACAATGAGGTTGGAACCAATTCAACAAATGATGAAGGTTTAACAAACTAGAAGTTAGATGAAATACTAATAGTTCTTTAGGACACCGGAAATCAGATAGCTACCTTGGAGCAAGAGGTGATGGGTGAGATTTTTATGTGAAAAATTCCCGAAGTTGTAAAGCATTAAAAGACCTATTAGATTATTAAAGACAACTTTGGTTTGAGACTTTCTAATACAAGTTTGAGTCGAAATTATTTATAAAGATATTGTAGTAAAGATATTGGCTTAATAAAGGGATGAATATCCTGAGCATTTGATTAAAGATTCTTAATTTGACTTAAGAAAAGGTGTGATAACCATTATATTTGTTTGAAACCACTGTTATGTCTTATAAAAAGAGATGTAAATGTAAATACAAATAAGGGAATAGAGGAAACAATTGAATGAATAAGAGACACATAATTGTACTTGTGATTATGAGAAAGAGAACAATTGTGAAAAGAGTCTTAAGGACTTCATGAATTTAGTCTATGGAAGTAAATCCAAGCTGACAAGGTTACAAACAGATGGTGGAAAAGAGAGAGGGGCACTATAGGTGTCCTAATTAAGGGTATAGAGTATAACCTAAGATGGTTCCTGGCTAGGGAAAGGTGAATATACATGGGGTGTATAGTATTTTAATTTCATAAGTGGCCATAGTTTGGTGTTTATTAATTTGTGGATGCATTGGAATTTTGTATTGAGAATTCCAAATTAGTGATATTTCTCTATGTTGGAATTTTTTTATTAGAATTCTTGATCCTTTTTCTCTTTAGAAATTGGGATTTCATTGATCCAAAATTGACCATATTTTTTTCTCGACCACGGACCCCTATAGGATTTAAATTATTTTCTGAACTTACCCCATTAAAATCAACTTTAAGCAATGCAAGAATTAAAACACACTACACACAGGTTGATAATGAAGTTCAACAGAATGCCTACATCTCTGGGTTCATTAATAGAACTGATTTATTATCCACTTTAATGACTGCAATTCTAATACAAAATTACAATCAAAACATGATAATAACGGAATAAAAAAGAACACAAATATTTTTCACAACCACTAAATAGTTACCTTGACTTATGATGCATATTCGATCCAATATTCACCTTTACCTATGGTTCCTTGATTGGTCTTGTAGATTCTATTTATAATGTCCTATGGCTCCCAGTCAATCTCCGGACATTAGTACTTTGAAGTTGTGGCTACATAAACCACGAAGAACAAGAACCTCCTCCATGACCACCGAGTGCCAATACCTCAACTTATGTAGTAGAGTAAATCTTCTTTGCAGAATACCCTATGGCTATAAGTTCAAGTTCCACAACATATTTGATGAGTTGATACAAATCCTTTAGTAATAAATACATCAATTCCTCCATTTCATGGTGTTAGGTATTCTTCAAGAAACCTCCACGCTCCTGTTGTGTGGTGCTAAGCCTCCAAATGCCAAAGCATATTACAATCATTGCCAATGAGATCAATAATGAATAACAACCCTCCTTTGAAGCAAACAACTTGACGAATCATCTAACATAATGAGGTTACGAGCTCTAATGCTTCTCTTTGCTTCTTCGTAACCCTTGGCTCCATGAAGTCTTTGGGCTCCAACTTGAGAAGTCTCTTGATCGGTGAGTTGAAAAATAATAACACCTGAACCATTATGAAGATGCCTATATTAGTCCAATATAGGTCTTATATCTCCCTTACACCTATATTAGTACATAGGTCTTAATCGTCATCGTGCCCATACTATTATGATATAGACCATGAGGCTTATATTAATATGATATAAGAATTTTTCTCTCCATAACTCCTACAATATAATAGGACTTATATCTCCATTGCATCACCACAATCGCGCCTTGAACTTCATCATTTGTCTTCCTCGGCTTAGGCTTGGAGTACTTCTTCCGAGAAAACATAGCTTATAAATTGCGTATAGGAAATATTCTATGCCTATAAAAGGCCTCTATATATTCTTTGCTCAAAAACATGCCTATATAAATACATGGCTTATCTTCCTCCAAAATATGGGGCTTCACATTTTACTAAGGCCTCATAATCTTCAAACTCCCTTTACCCTTCATTTCTCGGCCTTTTCCTATGAGGCTTTCTTGCTCTGGGAGTAGCTCATGATAACTTGAGTGAGCTTATAACCAAATAAACTTATAGTGATATTGTGTTATGAATGATTAGAGAGGGATTTTTATATAGGCCTCTTGAACTATATGTTATATAGCATATCTTCCAACTAATCACCAACTAAGTCAATTGGCTGAGTTAGTTTGGCTATTGTGCATGTGAGGGGGAGGTCGTGGGTCCAAAACCTGCCCTCCTTGTTTCACATAGTTAGTTTTATACCAACCACTGACACATGTGTCATATTCTCCATGTCACTCACCTCGTATCGACTATTTCTATGACTATCTCTATTGCTCCCTACGTCACTCTACCTGCCGCATGTCCTCTGACCCTTTGTTGTCCACCATGCCACATAAATCCTACACTATTTGATTTGAGCCCAATTCCTTCACCAATATTTTTGGTGTAGGGAGTTAATCCACATCGAGTGGGAAGTAGCTTACATAAGGATTTAAATAGCCCAAGGTGGATAGGGTTTGTTATGGATTGGGTCATGCCCTCGATTTTTCCGGTCTGTAAATATGAGTAGCTCATCGAGATAAATGGTCAACTCACCCTCACATAAAATTGAACTCATCCAATTAGCTTGCTTCATAGCTCAGTCCTTGGCTTGATTGAGCTAAACATGCATAGCTTTGTGATATCCAACTCGTTGACTAGTGGATAAGTGGTGGCAAGCCACGTGGTGGCCTGAGGACTCACCATGTGGCATTTTTTTATTTTTGACAAACATTTCGAATACTGAGAGGTCCATTTGAACTTGACCTATGCTCGATTCAAATTTTCCACTTTTCATGACTCAACAGTTGACCCGGTCCATCCCTAGGGTTGAATTCAACTTTGACTAGTCACCATTTGCACGTACGAGCTCTATTTTTGGTGTTTAGATAGTCACCGAAAATATCACAGAGTTTTCTTCCACAATATTATGATCCTAGGGGATTTAGAAAAATACTATCCTCATAATGTCCTCCAGATCACACCTCCCTAATGGGAAGGATTTTTGTCCCAAAAATCTTGTGAACTCTAAATCATGTTGTTGAGAAGAGATCTACGTAGTATATTGCCAACTCCACAATCAAACAACTAATGGCTTGATATCTAGGACTTGTGGCATGTAGACTCACTGCCTCCTACTAAGCCACTTTGATATCTTTATAAGACCTTCACACCTTTACTGTATGGTGCTAAGTCTCCTTCGAGAAACCTAAATGTTCCCATTGTGTAGGGCTAAGCCTCCAAATATCTGACAATAATGATCCTCTTTCATTGTAAAACATATCCCCGATCCCAAGTTGATTCTATAGAATCCAAACTAGTCCTAAGGAAGGTACATTCTATGTAGAGCTATGAGTAATCGATGTCTTTTGTTGATGATGACCTGCCGGTTACCACTCTATTACATGACCATAAGATCACCTACACGAGAATGAATATATGAGGTGATGTCACGTCTATGATGATTTTCTACCATTATACTATATGGTAACAATTCCTTGACATAGAACGACGATCTGATCTGACACCAGTGAGATCAAAAATATGCACAAACTTCTGAAAAATATCCAAGCTTATAGATATGAGTCTTAACTATAATAGACACTCAAAAGATAATTAAGAGATATAATGGATTAATCTAAATGTGAATGTGATAAAAATATTAAGCATGATAAACATGTCCCTTATCTTATCCCACTAATCTGGAATCCACAAGTACAAGCCGATCCCATTACTATCTACTCAACCTACATTGATAAGCCGCTTAAAGAATAACATGTTCACCGGGAAGAACAAACAACTCGATACCAAAAATGATTTGAAAATTTACCAATTTTTTTTTCTTAACCACAGACCCCTATAGGCTTTAAATTATTTTCTAAAGTTACCCCGTTAAAATCAAATTTTAAGCAATACAAGAATTAAAACACACGTACATAGGTTGATAATGAAGTTTGGAAGAATTCCTACGTCTCTGGGTTCATTAATAGAACTGATTTATTATCCACTTTAATGACTGTAATTCTAATACAAAATTACAATCAAATCATGATAATAACTAAATACAAAAGAATACGAAAATTTATCAAGACCACCAAATAGTTACCTCAAATTATGATGCAAATTTGATCCAATATTCAACTTCATGGTATAATGGCCTATGGCTCCCAATTGGTCTTCCGGATGATTTTACGATGTCCTATGGATCCCTAGGTATGTCTTCAAAATATTACATAATTTGAAGTTCGGATCAATAAAATTTGAAGAATAAGAACCTCCTCCATGACCCTCGAGTGTCAATACCTCAGTTTATGCACTAGATTCAATCTTATTTACAGGATACCCTATGGCTCCAAATCTAGGTTCATGCAACATCTCCAATGGGTTAATACGACTCCCATAGTAATGAAAACCTCAATGCCTCCATTAAACAGTCCTAAGTATTCTTCCAAAAACCTCCACACTCCAATTGTGCAAGTGCTAAGCCTATAAATCTCAACAACCTACAATCATCACCACTAAGATCAATATAGAATAACGACCCTCCTCCAAATCCAACGATATGACGAATCATCCAATGGAATGAGGTTATGAGATCTTCTACTTCTCTATGCTTCTTCATGACCCTCGGTTTCATGGCGTCTCTAAGCTCCATCTTGAGAAGTCTCTTGATCGGTGAGTTAAAAATAATAACTCCTGAACCATTATGAAGATGCCTATATTAGTACGATATAGGTCTTATATCTCCTTATGCCTATATTAATATGATATAGGTCTTAATTGTCATCGTGCCCATACTATTATGATATAGGCCATCATGCTTATATTATTATGATATAAGCATTTTTCTCTCTCCATAATGCCTATAATATAATAGGACTTACATCTCCATTACATTGCCACAATCACGCCTTCAAACTTCATCATTCATCCTCCTCGGATGGGGCTTCAGTTACTTCTTCAGAGAGAATAGAGCTTAGAAATTACCTATAAGAATTATTCAATACCTATAATAGGCCTCTATATATTCTTAGCTCCAAAACATGCCTATATAAATATAGGGCTTATCTTCCTCCAAAATATGGGCCTTCACATTTTATTGAGGCCTCATAATATTCAAACTCCCTTTACCCTTCATTCCTCGACCTTTTCCTATAAGGCTTTCTTTTTTAGGAGGAGCTCATGATTTCTTGGGTGAGATTATTTTCAAATAAAATCACAATGAGCTTGTGTTATAAATGAGTGGAGAGGGCATTTTTATATAGGCCTACAGATCTAAACTATATGTTATATAACATATCTTGAACTAATCACCAACCAATTTGGTTAGCCGAGTTAGTTTGGCTGCTATGCATGTGAGGGAGAGGTTGCGGTTTCCAATCTTTTCCCTGTCATTTCACATAGTCAATTTTATATTGATCACCAAAGCGTATGTTGTAGTCACCACATTGTTGCGACGTAGCTCGCCATACACCAAACCATTTTCCGACCATCTCTATTTTTTTCCATGTCATTCTACCTACCACGTGTCCTCTAGCCCTTCACTTTCCACCATGCCATATACCCCCATCTTGTTGGATTTGAGCCTAATTCCTTCACCGGTAATTTTTGTATTTGGAGTTATTCCCACATCAAGCAAGAAGTAGCTTACATAAGGCTTTAAATATCCTAAGGTGGATAGGGTTTGTTGTGGCTTGAGCCACGTCTTAACTTTTTATGGTGGTGTAAATATGAGTGACTTGGCGAGCTGAAACATCAACTTGCCCTCACATAAACTTTTACTCATCCCATTAACTTGCACCATAGCTCAGTCTTTAGCTTGATCGAGCTAGGCATGCATACCTTGGTGATATCCAACTCAGTTGACTAGTGGATATGTGGTGGCAGGCCACATGGTGGCTTGAGGACCCACCACATGGCATTATATATATTTTTCAACTTCCAATGAACATGTTGATATCGAGTGTCGAAGACTGGAGGTCCATCCAAACTTGACTTACACATGATTCAAATTTTCTATTTGTGACGACTCGTCAGTTGACCTGGTTCGGCTCTAGGGTTGACTTCAAATTTGGCTAGCCACCATTTTCATGCACGATCTCTATTTTTGGTGTTTAAAAAGTCACCGAAAATCTCACAGAGTTGGATTCTACACCTTTGTGGAAATATTGGGGGATTTAGGGAACTCTAGCCCTCATAATTTCCTCTATATAATTCATATCTATTGATTTAGATAAGTATTCTCTCTATTAAACTAGGTGAATATCTCTGTAACTATGTAAAATTGTTAAAAACCTAATACCACAAAGTTAATTCTTCTCGTTTATTCGAATAAATGACCATATGAATGTATTTTATCTATTTTATTTTGTATATTGTTAAAAATAAGTGATTTCTTATGAAAATAGTGAACTACAATAATAAATTAATGAAATACGTAAATTTAGATGTGAATGTCTCAGAAATTAAGATGAATTGTATGTTTTAATGTAAAACATGAACTAATATATAAAATTGATAATATTTTACAATATATTCTTGTAATTTAATGGTGTTTAGGCTCAAATATCTATATTATGTATTTTATGGTTGTTTGTTATATTTTCTATCTTTTCATAGTTGTATTACTTGTTGGTATGTTTTAGACACGTAACTTAGTTAATTTTGGATTATTCGGAGAATTACATCCACTCGAAACCATCTCTCGTAAAACTTGGCGGAATGTTGCCATGTGTTGATCCTCATTCATTAGATCATCTCCAAGTGTCACCTTTTATTTAGTCCACTGCTCTCTATTTTGTTGATGTTTCTTATGTCTCATCACGAGACTTTGTTCCTGAAATTTCCCTTAGAAACTATTAATCCTATCTTCTAAGTCTTCCTTGACATAATGCAATATCTAATTGTGAACATCAAGTCAATTAAAATGTTCCATGTGTGGTTCTTTGTTCTTAGATTTTGATAGATTTTTTTTTGTGTGCAAAGCTTTAGACAATCAAAGAAGTCTATGTGTTATTGTCTTGTCAGACTTATTGACTATTGTGAAGGATTTTACCAATGAGAATAGACCATTTTACTTCACAATGTCAGGCCTTTGTCAGTATTTTCTAAGCATTACGAAGTTTGAACTAATGATAACACTCTAAGTTCTTCACAAATCTAGAATTTATTAATTTATCTTCTTAAAAATGCAAAACCCAAACCAAATACCAATTTCATAGTGTTAATCTCTTTTCGAGTTGTCATAATGTGAGCTAATAGAAACCTTCCATGTTTTCTTCACATTTTGGTTTTCCTTATAAGTACCTTGTCAATGTGTGAAAAATGAACCATTGAAAAATTTAAGAATGTACATGAATTTTCAATGATTTTACTTGTTCTTAAATGTTTTTTTGTTAGTTATCCAAAGCATTGCAAAGTGTGAATGAATAGTAAAGATCCACGTATATATGCACTTCACTTTGTGGAAAACCCTTGATAAGAAAATAGTGGTTCTATGAAATGTGAACTAGTAAACAAGGCTCCATGTGTCTTATTCTACAGTTTCATACTTTAGTAACCATTTCCAATGATTTATCGACACCTGTATTTACCTTTTTTCTTTGTGAACCGTTTGAACCCAATTTATTTAGTCTTTGGATTATTTTGTGGTTTTTCTTCCCCCTTTCGTGGTTTTCTTTAGTGTTTCATGAATTTTTACTATCTTGCCTTTTTTATGTGGATGTTTATATTATTTATGCGGGGTTTCCTTTGTTACAGTGTATTAGCTTCCTTCCACGTATTTTTCTTTGTTATGTGGTTATGTTTTTCAGCCCACAAATTTGAAAATTTATCTTAGGTTTATATATTATTGTATAAATTTTAATCAACTATGACTATAGCTTATCTAACTTGCTCAATTAAATAACATTAAGAATGTAAAAACATATCAGTCTTCCATAATAAGATATTTTGTCAAGAATGATTGATTGTGTCAAGTTAAAAGTTGTATTTCAGTCAAGAAGGGCCAAATTTTAATCTGGGAAAAATTCATTTTTCATGAATGAAGAGGAAGAACCTAAGGTAGAACAACTTATAGCAAATGAGGAAGAATAAATAGAACATCCTAATTTCGAAAATATTTAAGGGTATACAAGAGATCGCTTGAATGTTGAACTGTCAAGAGATATTAATTGGATCAGTCCACCCAAATTTGATGGAAAAAAATTGGGGGATGGATTTGAGAATCGATTGAGTGACATGGAAAAGTATTTCAAAATAAGGGACTTTTCAAAAGAAACCAAGGTGGTTTGGGGTGATTTCTATCCATCCAATGAAGTATCCTCATGGTGTGATAACTGCAAGATGGATTTGGGAGTTGATACTACCAACATCACCTAGGATTAATTTAAGATTTACTTTCATCAATGCTAATTACCTTAGATATACTTTGACAATAAAATTTCAAAGTTTCAAAACTTCACACAAGGTAAATTGAGTGTCGTAGAATATTGGGAATGCTTCACCAAGTTATTGAAATACATACCTTAGTACCAGAAAGATGAAAAATTCAGAATTTGTAAGTTTATTATGGGGTTAAACCAAAATATTGGAGGAGAAGTAGATGTGCATGGACCATATACTATGGAAGTAATGTGTGAAAAATCCCTTAGGTAAGAACAAAAACTACAAGAAATTTCAACTCATAGAGAGGAAAAGCGTAAGAAGAATGTCAACTCACCTTCACCATTGGATCCTAGAAAAACATGGTGGAATAAGGTGAGAAATAAAATGACTATTAACATAAATAATGTAATAGCTAAACTACTACAAATATGAGGAAAAATGGGAAGAACAATGTTATAGTTAATGAGAACAAATTTGAGAGGAAAGGGCCTGTTGTTGGATGTTTTAAATGTGGTGGTGACCACTATGCTAATAAATGTCCCCAAAATAATTAGGGGAATAATCATGAGTAAAGAATTCATGATAAAGTGGATAACAACTAAAATGAGAAACATTCTACACCCATTGAAGTTCCAGGTAAGTTATATGGACTTCCTATTAATATTTTATTTGACATCGATGCAACTAAGTTATTTAATTCAAATAAGTTAGTTGGTAAATTGTTTAAGAAAACTACATTTATGGAAAAATCATGGATTGTACAATATGGGAATTATGCAATGCATATGATAGACCAATCTATGTTTAGAGTGTTGGAAGCTTAGGAATGAGATGGGGGTGAACTAGTCCTACAACAATTTTTACTTCATTTATCAAACCATAAATTCATCATACATAACCATGTGTTCTTATTAAGATGTGTAACATTCAAGCATAAGAGCATGAAACAATATACACAACACATGAACACCATATATAAGTGGGAAACCATCAAGGGGAAGAAAACCCACTGAACCTCTTCTTATATTACTCAAAAAAATGAATTTAGTGAATCACCAACTTCACAAGGAACACCAACCTCTAGTTTAGTAGTGCACTAACCCTTCAAGGAGTACAAACCCCTAGTTTAGTGAGGCACCAACCCCACAAGGAGGCTAAAACCCCTAAGGTGATCAAGTACCAAATCAACCACCTGGAAATGAATTAATAATGATGAAATTATTCTCATATAATTGATAGTGATCCATATTAAGCTCAAAACTCTTTAAACCCTCATCAAAATAAGCACACTCCTAACTCACTCAATCTCCCTTCTTCATGGGTTGAACATATCAATTTTCCTTGCACATATGATCCTAAAAATTTCTCATTTATTCATTCCTCTTTTAATCTCTTTCCATAACCCCTCAACACTATTTTTTTATCCTCTATAGGTTGTTGATATCCTCTCTAATTGAACTAGTCATAATAATCATATATAACATGCTATATATACATGACTTAACTCTAAAAGAATCCTAGGTTGGCCATGAAAAAGTAGGTAGGTCATACCAACTCAAAAATAGATGAAAAAAATCATATAAAGAAATAAAAAAATCCAAGTAGCTTGGAATGGGTCAAGACATCTCTAACAAGTTCCAAGACACACAAATAAGCTCAAAACATTCTCTCCAAGAACCAACGAATGGATCATGATATCCAAAGGAATACGATAAAGTTTTCATGGCTGAATAATAATAAAAAATAGGTAATTCCTCTAAAAACCTTCAGAAAGCCCAAACATATTTGCATCATCTCCAAACATCATTAATAATGTTAAGAAGCAAATAAACACCACTAGGTCTTCAAGCACCCAAAATTCAGTCCTAGCGAATGACCAACTTCATTTAGAAAATCTCATTATCATGACTTAAGTCATATATAATTTTAAAGGTATATGAATCATATTTCTATAAATACTCACATTTTCATCCAACTCATAGTGAAAGACCTCCAAACAACTCAAACTCTGGAACTACTCCAAAATGGATTTAAGAGACCAAAACTAGGTCTTCAAAACAGAGATGGTTTATATATAAAAAACACCTCATCAAGACACATACTATATATAAATGGAAAGGTGTATATATATATATATATTTATATCTAAGTAACTCACTTTATCATCTAAGTAATATCAGAGGGCCCTTAACCAAGCCAATCTCTAAAACCGTTCATTCAAGATTCTAGGGCTCAAGAACCAGTCTTGAGAGAAACAAGCAAAAACACCTCCAAAAATTCTTCTAAGATCTACCACCACATATAACACATCATGGTAACTTTTAACAACATGTAAAAGCACTAATTAACATATATCATGTTGATGAATCTATCCAAACACACCTATTTTAGTCACCTTCTTGAGAAAGCTATCTAGGGATTTCTAAGCCATTAGGTCTTCAACTGAAAACAACTTCATAATACCATTAAAATCACTTTATGACATCATATCAGGTATCAACCAACTATAAATGACCAAAAACATCATCTTGATTAAGCAATTTCATCAAAATCACCTTAAACCTCAAGACTAACATTTTAACCCTTATGGCCAAAATCTGTAGGGTCACTTTGAGCACATGTATCTTCAATGTTCTCTAAGAAACCTATGTGAAAATTTTCATGTATGTGTATAAAATCTCCCAAGGATTCTGTAATAGTTTGTTTTCATCTTGAAGCTTCCATATCAATCATAAAATAATAAATTTCCTCAAAATAAAGGTTTTTATCTCTCTTCCAAATACAAATAGAATACCAAATAACAAAAAAAAAAAGAGCTCTAAGGAATCCTATACATCCTTGGTGAATCAATTTATATTTCCAATACATTTTAGAGACCAAATAATTCAAATCTCCAAAGTTTCTATGATATTAGGGTTTAACTAGGGTTTTAAACCATTTTATCTTCTTAACCACTATTCATAAAAGTTGGATGATCTATCCACATCATTATTTTTGTAAAGACACTTAGCTCAATTTAAAATCACACCCAAAAATATCTAGGTCCCATGGAAAGTGTGTGAGAGAAAGTGAGCATCTGAATTTGCCAATTCAAGATGGTTTTTACTTATATAGAACTCAGTTTTACCAAAAATGAAATATCTTACAATTTATTCACAACAATGACCTAAAACTTGTCATGAAGCATCATGAAAACATCATATAACTAACCAATCTCACCTCCTTTCTTAAATGATTATGAAAATCTCCAAATAAAGTGAATTACATGTGATATATTGCCTTGTCTTCACCTTCTTACTTTCCAAAGACCATGAAACATCATAAAAAGATGAGAAATAACTTGCAAAATATTCATACACCTCATATGAAACATCTCCATGCTATGAAAATAATTAAAAATAATAATCTAGTACAAAATTCATACCTCCATACCATGCACCATGCTCTAGGTCTAGGAATAGGCTTAGAATGACCTGAATCAACCATGAAAATCCATGAACTGACCATGTTGATGATATGAAGACACTTGGAAACCTACAACACACCTCTAGGACCATGTATTCCATCAAGAAAACCTTTGGAACTCATTCAATGACTGTCCATGCTTGATCATGCCCGAAACCATTCCTAGACACCATGGCAACTCACCATAACTAGTTACTACGAATTAACCTTCATACCTGACCTTGATTTTCACCTCATAAATAATCCTATGACATCTACACACTATTTTGCATCAATGGAATTTGACATCAATGAAAACACCAAGACACAATAGCCAACATGGATCAACATTAGAATTACCTAGTTTTATCTTTGAATTTGACCTCTACGTAACTTGTTTAGGGTCTTATGACATTATTATAGGAGTAAACTAGCTGTCTAAATGCAAAGAAATATTAGACGTATTTCAAAAAATGAATATAATGTCTAGATGACATGAAAAATAAAACCATCATTATGGGCATAAAATGACATTTTTAAGTTAGAATTTTTTTGCAATGCAACTTAAGAAATCTAAAAACAAAGGCTACATGTTGTATGCAATTAAAATTTCTAATTTTAGTGAGGAAGTTAAGACTTCTTCGGAATATTTTCTGCTATTCCAAGAGTACATGGATGTATTTCTAGAGGAATTTCCTAGACTTCCTCCTAAACATGAGTTTGAATTTACCATTGATATCAAACCTAGAACTGAATCGATATCAAAAACACCATATAGAATGACAACAAAAAAGTTAGTTGAACTGAAAGAAAAAATTCAAAAAAATGTTCTAAAGGACTAATTAAACCAAGTGTGTCTCCATGGGGAATACTGATCATTTTTGTTAAAAAAATTAAATGTTAAGACTATGCATTGATTATCACATGCTTAACAAGATAAAAATAAAGAATAGATATCCATTCTTTGAGGATTGGTGAATTTTTCTCTCAAATGAGAGATACATCTATTTATTCAAATATTGATTTATGATATGGTTATCGTGAAGGATAAATAATGAATAAATTCATAATAAATTGTTCCAAACAAGATATGGGCATTATGAGTTTAGTGTTTTACCTTTCGGAATCACTAATGCACTTGATGCATTTATGAGTCTTATGAATAATTTTTTCAAGAATACTTAGATAAATTTTGGATAGTTTTTCTTGATGCTATTTTGATTTATTTGAAAAACATAGAGGAACATAATGAACACTTGAGGATAGTGTTAGAAGTGATGAGAAACAGGAAAATGTATGGTAATATTTTAAAATGTTCTTTTTATTAGAACGAAGTACAATATCTAGGCCACATTATAAAAAAAATGGAATTTTAGTTGACCTGTCAAAAATCAAGGCTAGAACTAAGTGGCCAACACCTAAAAATGTACATGAAGTAAGAAGCTTCATGGGGTTGGTTAGTTATTATAGAAAATTCATAAAATATTTCTCAAGAGTGGATGAACCAATAATTTATTTACATAAAAAGGATAAGTAGTTTTTATAGACTGATAAATGTGATAATGCATTTAATTTTTGAATGAAAAACTTACAACAACACTGTACTAAAGGTTATGGATCCCAATGGAATATTTATCATGGTAACGATACCTTAGGTTATAACATCACACTAATTAATCCTTGTTACTAGACATTTAATTATTCAAATAAGTATGTATAGACACCTAAATTTGGTATCTATACCCTCATCACCTACGTGCACATATCTTAATCTATTCTTGCCCCTTATTTAATAAAATTCCCATCACCTTTAAATCCTAATTAATTAACATTAATTAATTAATTAATTAATCATGCCCTAACCAACTTTCCATTTTGGAATGCTTTCATTCTAAATCTACATCCATGCTTTTCCCTATGCTTTTTCTAACCTATCTCCACTACCAACTCATCTACACCTCATCCCTAAATAACCCCTTCTTGTCTAATGCATTAAATCTTCAGCGAACTCCTAATAAAGCAAGAAATAATGCCAAAAATAGGAAAATATTCCGATTGGGGAAATTTTTTCCATGATCGGAGGTTACCTAGCCTAGTCACCATCGACCCTATAAAGGTAATTTCTTTATTTGTATTCTCCATCAAATGACAATGAATCTTGAAGCTATCTCTGCATCCTATGGACAATCCCTCATGCCTAAACATCCGAATCCATCACATGTCTCTTATACCTCCTTGTACCGTGTATGGGTCAATTATGATTAGCCTTTTGTGAGATTGTCATCATTTTACATTTATTTAATGAGTTTTTGTCATATTATCTTGGTATTTAGTGTATCTAATATTTTGTAGGTTTATAACATAAACAAAAATACATGAAACTTCGTTATCAACTTCTATACTCGTAGGTTTCTCATTTGGCTTGCCTTTCCTCAGCTTTATCAAACTCTATCATAGTCATAACCAACCCGAAAATTCACCATCGACTTGACCACAACAACATTTTCTTGTCCTAGAACCTTCTCCCATCATTATCTAAGCTCTGTTCCCTTTCCTATTTGTTCCATACCTCATCTAGTTCCTTTATTACAACAAAATGTGCTTGTTTACAACCCATTCACTTTTCACCAAGGTCATGGTTTCAATCCTTCCCTTTAATCCTTGATTTATGTTGTTTTCCTAGTTTTGATCTGTCACACCTCCTTCATAGGTTGATTCTAGCATCCTCAGATTATTGCGGCTTCTAGATTGCATTCAGATCTTATATGGTCTTCATACTCATCCAATATTTTTGATCCAGTCTCACAAGTCACCATCAACTTACCTCGCATGCACTAGGTCGCCATCGACCTAGACCAGGTACATTTATGTTTTAGTTGTTTTAATTAGATTGATGTCTAAATCAATCAATAGTGCTTTCAGATTCTATATTCTCTCAGTCTCTACATATTATCAATATACATTTCCTTGTTTACATAATTTTTTAGTAACGGGGTTGAAATCCTTTGAGGAAGTTAATGTTTTCGGGTCCTCTTTGTTGGGAAACCCCAACCTAAATCATCTAATCAAAATAATTTTTATTCTTACTCAAATATTTCATCCGATTTGTAGCAGTAAGGATCCAACATCTATTGTGCACCCATATCCTCATACATATGAGGTAACATAAACCCTCCAACATTTTACGAGTTATGTAGTGTAACATACCTATTTCATGATTACAAAAGAAGGGGAATTTTTTTAATATCAATGTTCTCTATTCTAAATTCAGCATTTAGAACCACATTAAATCTACTAATCAATCCTACAACAATAACCATATGTAGCTGTTATGACTCGACATAAAATCAATCTCTCATATTTCATTTCAATGATGAATCGGTATAGAACCAATCTCTCGTGTTTCATTTCAATGATGACTCAGTATAAAACAAATCTCTCATATTTCATTTCATTGTATACTCAAGTATACTTGTGTTCCCTTTTCATTTAAGGGCTCATCAAGTGCAACTGACCAAGGGCTTATCTAGGTACTTTTTATGAGTACCCATCCTATATCCCACACCTTAGTCTAGTGAATTTAAGACAACACAACCAACAACTTGCAATACTTTGGCCAAAGTTTCAGACATGTTTTCCATGCCTATATTCTAAGATGACATACTTGTCATGAAGGAATATGTCTTTCACCACACTTGAAACTATTATCTTGATTATAATTTCTTGACCTATGTCAATCCTTCCCATTTCCTTGTTAGACACTAAGAAGAGATAGACCCCATGGGCTAGTGTAGATAGTCTCGCTTGCAGTGACTAAGAGTAATCAAGTGTGTTCAAATCAACCCCCATCATTTTGAATCCACTCCCTCACTCGTAGTCAATGTAAGTTGACATCGACCACAAACCATGGCTCATCACTACCTAGTGTATAACAATAAATTGAGATCCCATTCTAATACGATCTCGATTAGAGGGGCTAAACATATTATTGCGCCATAATGACTACTCCATAATAACCACCTAATGAACCCCATCATTATATGGGTATTGTGTAACAGTTGTTATGCTTGCAACAACCCATTAAGTCCTAGAAATCTAAACCTCCCTTCTTAACAAGTTCATTAATCCCTTTAATTCGCAGCTTGTTAATCCCACCCTAGTTAATTTCAGCCTTTAGGTGTCATTCCTAAGGACTAACTCAGTTCTATCAACATTCCAATAAGGAACATTATGTTTCTACTTAAATCAATACGAAGGATCTACATATTTATTTATGCTCATTACTTAATCTCCTTTGAGTATGAAATATCCTTTAGTTGACTAAGAATCTTAGAAACATATTAAGTATATTATAGGAAACAACCACATACATCCAAATATACTTAGGAGCATTTTAAGTTCATTTCCTTTGCTCCAACTAGGTTCTATGCTTTCAACCCGCAATAGTTCTTCTTGACTTACATTCACTTTCCTTTAAGTCATTCAACTATTCGAATGGTTATAACTTAGTTAAACACTATCCCCTAAGTATAACTCATCTAGGATGGAAGGATATTCCACATCCACCTCATAACCTATTCGAGGGTTCATTATGTTGCCAAATAGTGGACAACCCCCTTTATCAAGGCTTCATAACATAATTACATTATGCATGTAAGTCAAATATGTATCATATTTATGACTTCATTATTGCAGCAAGAATAAATTTGTTCTTAATGCCTTAAAGGTTAGTTCAAGTTATACATCTAACCCCATGTTATCATTCTATCCTTCTTGAGTACAATTATTTTTCATGATAGATAGATTGCATTATAGTATAATCACTTAGATCCCTTTTACAAGATAGATTCTTATATGTACTTAATAAGATTAAGTACTCTTTGTGATTAAGTTCCTAATCCCTTTACTATTAGTCATGCAACCCTTTTTGTTTTATATCGTTCCTCATAAAATAGTCATACAAGTATTGTTTGTAATGGTGTAATTAAGCATAGTCATTCATAACTTAAATTCCACAACATATAACTTGTTTAAATATAACTTATTCATTATTGTCTTAACCAAATTATTTATAACAACCAATAACTATTTCATAGATAAGACATTATATTTATACCTAGTTCATTTAAAAGGCAATGATTCCTATCTATTCCCTTTTTCCTCATATTCAAAGATCAACAATAATATTCCTTACTTTATAATAGCAATATAAAGTTGGTAACATTTCATATAACTTCCCCAAGATTATTAATCAATGTCAAGAAGTAGAGAAATGCATATCATCTGATTCCCTACAAGCTTACTTTCCAAGTGAAATAACTCTTTAAATTGAAAACATCATTCACACACAACTAATCCAGTCAAGAGAGAATGATTCAAGCAACCACTTCAATCATTTCCAATTTAAGATGTCAATTCAAGTAGACAAGAAGTAATTCAAATTATTTCAATAGTTTACATAATTGGCCTTAGGCCTTAAACACTTATTCACAAGAATAGTTCAAGTAAATGAAACATAATATTTTCATCAAACTACATTTCTTCAATCAATAGAATAAATGCAACTTTCCATAAGTCTTCCTCTTTTCCTTTTCACGAAATTTATCTACAAGAGCGTTAGCATCTGTCAGTTCATTTGAACTAAGCATGATAGGAGATAAATCCTTGGAACCATATGTTCTAACTAACAACTTCAAGAAGGAACATTTCTTATTAATAGAAATCAATCAAGGGTTCAGAAAGATCTTTTCCTGTTTGAACACTTCAAAAGTACCATACTCAAGTGTATCACAAAACCCTGCAATGTTAGCATCTAACAATCCAAACGAGTCTGATTTCTATCAACTAGAAGACTATCAACAAACAAATTTAACATTCATCCATTATCCAACCAAACAGTAACCCAAAAATATACAAGTATACATTCTCACTTAAGAAATATCACACCAATAAAGAAAAGCCAAGTATACATAATAATAGATGGGAAAGCAAGAGTAGAAATGCCTTAACCATGCAACCCATACTACATGGTTAATTTTTTTACTCAAATCCAATCAATTATATTCAAAAATGAATTCCATTCCAATAGTCCAACAATCTAAAGGTTTGACAGATTTATATAGCTGAGCATAAGGATAACAACAGCAAGATCTCAAGGTCCAAACCCATCTTAACTTATCAGACAAGCAATCCATACAAGAACAACTTGGATTCAACCAATTTAGAGTGCATGCAAGTATTTGGAATACAAAATACATATAATCATCAAGGAGATAGTATTAAGTCAATACAAGTATCCCATACAAGACTGGTAAAGAATCATACCTAACCAAATACATCATTCAAATTGAGAAACAAAATGATTCAACCAAGGTAGAGAAAGCTCACAATCAAACAACATTTCAAACCAACTAAACAATATCCTTGATCATCTTCGTATGATCAAGGATCGATAAGAATTTAGATTGATCATCCAACTTGTCTAGGTTAAGGTTCCAAAATATTTTTTTCACATTAAGTCTCCCCAAAGAGTCTAACATTCATAGGTTAATTTGATCAAAACTTAACCCAAAAGTAGACATTAAACTTCCTTGGTTTACCAAAGAGCCGAACATTTCACAGGATGATTCACAATAACCCCCAAGTAGACATTAAACTTCCTTGGTTTGAAATATTCATTGCTACAGGTCCATCTTACCACAAGACCGTTCACATTGTCATATCCAACACTACACCAAACCGTCTACCTGATAGTATAAAAGCAAATATAACAGTCACCATGATGAAATAAAAGGACCCAAAGTTCATATGACCCAAGAAATGGATAACCCTCCATGGTTCAATGAAGCAAAGATGAATGGCTAAATCAAAGAACAATCTAGTGACCTACTTACACATAATAGAGAATGCAATTAATCACAATGGGTATGAACAGTACCTAGAAGCTTCAGTTAAGATCTAACCCAACCTGGGTTATTGAAAACTCAACAAACTTTCCAAATTGATCAAAAAATAATACAACCAAGACCATACCCAACTGGGTTGAGAAATAACTCACCCACATGAGGGTGATCAAGAAGAAAAATCCCCATGAACTCATAGTTACATTGATCATGAGTTTGAGTATTCAAAACAAAGATTCAAAAATAGACCCAAGATAGATAGTAATATCTTTAAACGACACTAGTCTAACTCAAATGAGTGCTCAAGTTCCCACTTGACCCACAACACAAGGTCATTATTTTCTTTAAAATATAAGCATAGGAAGTTCCATAACCATCAAAAAATAACAACACAAAGATCGATAACAACACTACAAAACCCATTTGTAAAATATATGCACATGCAACTCGAAAATACACTTATCCTTTCCATCATAGTCATGGTGAGTTTGTTTCAAAACATCCAAACCATTCATGTGAATAAAATCGACATTTCAACCATGATAAAACAAGTATACAGTTGTAAGATCAAAAACTAGTTCCAACAACTACTTACCAAGCAACAGATTCCATTTTATTGAGCAATAATAAAAACCCAGAACCCTAAAATTCTTTCTATAATAAGTAGAGTTATTTTCATGAACTAATTAGATAGAGCAAGTTTTTACAAGGGATTAGAGCCTATCATGCCTGGTAGAGCTTCCCGAAGTCTTCTTCCAACTCCTAGGATCCTTCTTCTAACTCCACGATAGCTTCTACAAGTCAAAGCAGTCAATCTTCTCAAAAATTTCTCCACCTTTCCACTAGAATATTCCCAAATAGTCTCTCCATGAAATAGAGAAGCAAAGATTCAAACCAAAATTGAAAACCAGTTCAAACACCCAAAACCTCCATTTGCAGAGCGAGAAGGAGAGACAAAATGACCAAATGGAAATCCAAAAACAATATTACCTTCGCCGAATCTGACATGTTTTCCCTAGGCAGTTTGGAACATTTTTCCAAATCATCAATGCTTTTCAAGATGGTCCATTCATCCCACCAACCCACCAACTTCCTCCAACTTCCTCTAGGTTAGCTTCTAACTATTTAGCCAACCAAACAACCTTGTTAGAGTCATTTTTAACAACCTGCCAAATTCGAATTTGGCTTACCGCTAAGGAGTGGCGGTGTCCACCATTAATGCAAATTAAATCAAAGCTCCAATACATGCAAGGGTGATGAAACCACCAAATTTCCATTTGACCATGTATCCCCCTTCCCAATGCCAACCGAGGGTCAACATCGAGCTAGGATCCGAGTCCCTTTCCATCATAGGTTAGGGTTTAGATTAAACTTAGCAACATTACAATTAGGCATAGATAATTTAGGTTAGGTTCTTAGGAAATCAACTTAATTCATATGCCTTAGGTCTAGGTTAGACCATTAGGAATTCAAGTGTTATCAAAACATTAGTCATAGCCTAGGATTTAATAAATTCCACAACCAAACCTTACCAGCTAGGCTATGTTTTTCAAATGGAGTAGTGCTACTTGAGCCAGCTCTCAACACTTTCCAACCCTCAATATAGGACTGAATCATAGGAAAATTGGAACAAGTCACCAAGATCAATTAGTATGAATTGATAATCCACAAACAAATGAACAATTGCAATCTCTTGCATTAATCAAAATTGTAGATTGAATTAAGGGAATGCCTTGGATCAATGAAACTGATCCAAGGTATTTTCTTAATCGATTCTCAATAATAATAATAATCAGTTATTATTGACTTAGGATAATTTTCCAATTTTACCAGCTTACCAAATAGTTCCAAGACGAGATTCAACTTTCCACAAGCTGAAGACATCTAGTTAATTTTATGAACCAATTAAGTAAACATCACAATTCAAGAGTACATGGCAATAAATGGATTATTAATCACACAAATCCTAACTGAGATAAACATTAATCTAGCAACATGATTTAATCTGTTCTATAGAGAAACAACTCAAGAAAAATCACATGTCAACATTGTAATCCATTTCACAATGAGCAAGTATAGATGAAAGGATGTAGAGGTGTTACATTCTTCCCCTCTAAAGTATCATCATCCGATGATTGTCTTAATTCCAAACAGTTTATCTAGAAAACAAGTTTAATAAGAATTATTTAACCATACGATTCCTTAACAAAAAAAAATTTAATCCAAAAATTTAGTTTTCCAATGGTATAACAACATCAAGGTTGTAATAATACTCAAAAAGGGTATTTTTCTCAAAACAACAATTTTGAATCAATTGTAAGTCAAAATGATTCAAGTTTTTAGAAGAAAAATGAAATATTTTTTGCTAAAATAAGTGAGGAAAAGAAGCTTTCATGTTCTCCAAATTTTCCTAGGTTGAACTTTATTCATTAAAATGATCCCCTTATACCTTATATTGTCTAATTTAATGATTATGTAAGTATAACTTGTGGATTTCAACACTCTAATTGGTTCCACCATGATTACCCCTAGGTCTTGGACCTGCAAGGCATTCTAGTTTAAAACATGTGATAAATATGAAATGTATTTCTTAAGTAAAGAAATATGAAAAACATCATGCATCCATGCCAATGAGGGAGGCAATGCAAGTCAGTTGATAGGCCACATGATTGACTATTTCCACAATCTCAAAGGGGCCTACATAATAAGGTGAAAACTTGGCTAACTTTTCAAAGGTAATCAAGCTCATTTTAGGCTTGACTCTTAGAAAAAAATTATCACCAAGTTCAAATTTCCTTTCGACCCTTTTCATGTCTGCATAGGCTTTTTTTTCTATCAACAACCTCTTTTAATATTTCCCAAATTAACTTTACCTATTGTTCCATTTCAGAAAGCATCTTAGGCCCAATTACTTCTCTATCCTCAATGTTATCCCAACTAACAGGGGTCCTGCACCTCCGCCCATACAAAGCCTCGAAAGGTGTCATTTTTAGAGAAGAATGGTAAGTGTTATTATATGCAAATTCAACCAAAGGAAGATATTCTTCCCATTTGTACTGCTGATCCATGCAATACATCCTAAGCATATCTTCAAGAACCTGATTCACTCTTTTAGTTTTTCCATCTGTTTCCGGATGATAAGCAGAGATAAATTTCATCTTTGTTCCCAAATCTGCATTAAGATTTTTCCAAAATATTGAAGTCATTCGTGGGTCCCTATCGAGATTATCAACTCGAGAACACCATGCAATCTGAAAATTTCTTGAACAAACCCTTTTTGCAAGAACTGGTGAATCATCTTTTAAATTTCCAACAATGAAATGAGCCACTTTAGTTAGTTTATCAACCACAACCAAAATAACATCATGCTTATTTCTTGACATAGGCATCCCTTGAACAAATTCCATACTTATAACCTATCATTTAAATTGTGGTATGCTATGAGGGTATAATAAACTAGCTGGGTGCATATGCTCAACTTTCACATGTTGGCATTCTAGGAAATGAGACACATAATTCAAGATATCTCTCTTCATCCCTTTCCAAAAATATTGTTGTTTAACATCAACAAACATTTTTGTCACCCCAAGATGTCCAGAGTAAGGTGCATTATGAAATTTAGTCATCACTTTCTTCCTTAACTCATTTCCAATGGCATGTACACTCTATCCTCATACCTTAGAATTCCTTCACCATCTAACCAAAATCCTTTGTACCTCACATCCTTTGGATTTGTAGCAAATGCTGTTTTTACTTGCTAAAAGTACAGATTAGACATTAAGGTATTTCGACCTCATCCTTAAATTGAGTTCTCAAAGTCACAAGTGCATAAATATATTTTCTATAACTTAGTGCATCTGTCACTCTATTTTATTTTCCTTTTATTTATCTGATGTAAAAATCATATTGAGATAAGAAATATAGCCATCTCCATTTCCTCAAATTTAAGTTAGGTTGGGTGAAGATATATTTTAGCCCAAGATGATCAGTTTTCAACTCAAAGGGTTTCCCAAGAGATAATGTCTCCAAAATTGCAATACATTTACTATTGCAGCAAGTTATAAATCATGAGGAGCATAATTTTGCTCATGTACTTTAAGCTTTCTTTCATATTTCTATACACATGATCATTTTGAAGCAATATTCCCCCAATCCTTCCTCGGAAGCATCTGTCACCACAGTAAAACTCCGTTTGGGTCAGGGACAATCAATATAGGGGCCAAAGTTAGCTATTCTTTCAATGTTTTAAATGCAGCCTCACATTTCTCACTCCATATAAAATTTTTATCTTTCTTTTGCAATGAAGTTATTGGGGTAAAAACCCTTGATAAATCCTTTACAAATTTTCTGTAGTAACCAACAAGCCCCATGAAGCTTCTAACTTCATGTACATTCTTAGGTGCTAGCCAATCAATTATGGTTGATATATTTGAGGGATCAACTAAGATTCCATCTTTATTTATTATATGTCCCAATTATTGTACCTTAGTTTCATAAAAAGAACACTTGGATAGTTTTCTGTACAATTTTCTCTTTCTTAGCACCTCAAGTACAATCTTTAAGTGCTCATTATGCTCCTCCAAGATTTGTGAATAGATGAGAATATCATCCAAGAATACAAGAACAAACTTGTCCAAGTATTCTTGAAATATATTATTCATCAAATTCATGAAGGTCATAGGGCATTAGTTAACCCAAAAGGTAAAATAGTGAACTCATAATGTCCATATCTTGTTCTAAAAGAAGTATTATGAATATATTATTCCTTGATTCTTAATTGATGATATCCAGAATGTAGATCTATTTTAGAGTAAACCGATGCTCCATGCATTTGATAAAAAAATCATCTATCCTTAGAAGAGGATATCTATTCTTAATAGTTTCTTTGTTCAACATCCTTGTAGTCAATGCAAAGTCTTAAGGTTCCATCTTTCTTTTAACAAAGATCACCAATGCTCCCCAAGGTAAGACACTTGGCCTTATTAACCCTTTAGAAAATAATTCATGCAATTGTGCCTTAATCTCTACCAATTCAGTGGTAGTCATTCGATAAGGTGCCTTGGAAATAGGTTCTATTCCCGGTTTGATTTCAATGGTGAAGTCAAACTCTCTTTTCGGTGGAAGACCTGGTAGCTCTTCTAGAAACACATCGCTGTAATTCTGTAATAAAGTGGATATATTTCCAAAAATTAACCTCCCTCTTCAATTGAATCTGAAATTTTTATTGCATAAAGCATGCAACCCTTATTTTTGGCCTTTTTCAGTTGCATAGCTGATATTTCTCTAACTTTTATGCTTCTTTTTATTCCCGAATGTCTGCTGATTTCTATAGGTCATCCAAACACCTTATATGTTTCCAAAAATAGTCCACAAGTGCCTTATGATCAGCCAACCAGTTCACACCAATTATTATGTCATAATATCCTAGAGGTGCAACATATAGGTCTACCTCAGTTGTGAAGCTTGACAATTCTAAGGCTGTACCAAAAAGACACTTACTAATTGTGTGGAAAACATTATTCCCGTACTGGATAGTCCATGGTTTTTCCATAAAACTAGCTTTATGTTTTAATTTAGTAACTAACTTGCTAGAAATAAAACATTCAGAAGCACCAAGTATCAAAAGTATAGTTACAGGTAGGCCATACAACTTACCTGACACTTCTATGGGCGTAGCTTGCTTTTCAACTTACTTGTCAGCTATTGCAACATGTATCTTATGTTTTTGGTTGTTTTCATTTTTATTTAAAGGAAAATGACTTGCATAGTGGCTTCCTCCACAATTAAAAAACCTGTAACTGGGTCCTTTCTTAGGCTCATATTTATTCTCATCCTTGAAAGTACTATTTTTCCCATGATTACCCTTATGTCCAATATTTTTGTTATTTGCTGTAGCTTTACCTACTATTGTTTTATTTTCATTTGCAGCCAAAGGATTACCTTTTTCCAAAATTCTTCCATGTACCCTTCTTGGGTGGAAAAGATGAAGAAGCATTCCCATTTTTCTTACGTTTTTCCTCCTTATGTGCAAAAATTGCCTTCAATTTCTGCTCCTGCCGAATGGATTTTTCTACCACTTCTTCCATGGTGGTAGGGATATGTACATCAACCTCACCACCTATGATAGGATACAGCCCCATGATGAACTTCCTTATATAGAATTTTTCATTTGTTTGATATTGTGGTACATATTTGAGAAGCTTGGTGAACTTCTCCCAATATTCCGTTACCGATAGTTTTCCTTGAGTTAAGGTTTGGAACTCTGTCATTTTCTGGTCATAGTAGAGTTGGGGCAGCCAACACTTCTGAAAATGACCCTTGAATTGTTCCCTGTGTTACATTCATCTCATCAACATTAAGATCAACCTTGGACTGTCCCACCATGAAGATGCTTCATGGGAGAGCTGATAAGCTCCCCATACAACCTTGGTTTCCTTGGAGAAATTTCTTATTATGAAATATTTCTCCATCTCATTGAGCCAATTCTCAGCCCCATCTCCTTGGGTGGTTCCATCAATTTTTGGGGACTTATCCTCTTTATATCACTTTGGTCATTTCATCTGCCAATCGAGCCCTCTTTTTCTTGAGCTGATTGGGTACATTCTTGTTATCATTATTTCCAATGTTATCATTTGTACCATTGATATCCTCAACATCATCATTTCTCTCATCATGTGGCTTCCCTTGAGACTTCTCACTATTAGTCTTAGTGTTATTTCCAGCCACTTGCTATTCAAGAACAAAAATCCTATTCCTTGTGTCTTGCAGGGAAGAAAGGATTTCATCTAGCTTTTGAGTTGTAGTTGCTTCACCACCCAGAGGTGGGTTATTTGCAACATGTCCCCTTGTTCTCACCATTTCTATAATCAAGAAGTTTATTTTTATCAGAAGTGGACTCAAATAGGTCCAAGAGTTGCAACCTTTAGCTCTGATACCAAGATGTAACATCCCTATTTCATGATTACAAAAGTAGGGGTTTTTTTATATCAATGTTCTCTATTCTAAATTCAACATTTAGAACCACATTAAATTTGCTAATCAATCCTACAATAGTAACCATATGTAGTTGTTATGACTTGTCGTAAAATTGATCTCTCATATTTCATTTCAATGATGACTCGATATAGAACCGATCTCTCGTGTTTCATTTCAATGATGAATCGATATAAAACCGATCTCTCATATTTCATTTCATTGTATACTCAAGTATACTTGTGGTTCCCTTTTAATTTAAGGGATCATCAAGTGCAACTAACAATAGCTTATCTAGGTACTTGTTATGAGTACCCATCCTATATCATGTACCTCAGTTTGGTGAAATTAAGACAATGAAAATAGTATCTTGCGATACTTTGACCAAAGTTTCAGACATGTTTTCCATGCCTATATTCCAAGATGACATACTCATCGTGAAGGAATATATATTTCACCACACTTGAAACTGTTATCTTGATTATACTTTCTTGACCTATGTCAATCCTTCCCATTTCCTTGTTAGACACTAAGAAGAAAAACCTCATTAGCTAGTGTAGATAGTCCGCTTGCAGTGACTAAGAGTAATCAAGTTTGTTTTAATCAACCCTTTTCATTTCGAATCCACTCCCTCACTCGTATTCAACGCAAGTTGACACCAACTATGCAGACCATGGCTCATCACTGCCTAGTGTATAACAATAAATTGAGATCCCATTCGATATGATCTTAATTAGAGGGGTTGAATGGATTATTATGCCATAACGACTGCTCCATAGTAACCACCTAATGAACCTCGTCATTAGATGGGTACTGTGTAGCAGTTATTATGTTGCAACAACCCATTAAGTGTTAGAAATCTTAACCTCCCTTCATAACTAGTTCATTAATCCCATTAATTCACATATTGTTAATCCCGTCATATTGTTAATTCACTAACTTAGGTTCTATTAACATTCCAATAAGGAACGTTATGTTTCTACTTAAATCAATACAAAGGATCTGTAGATTTATTTCTAGTCATTACTTAATCTCCTTTAGTTGACTAAGAATCTTAGAAACATATTAAGTATATTGTAGGAAAGAACCACATACATCCAAACATACTTAGGAGTATTTTAATTTCATTTCCTTGGCTCTAATGGGTTCTATACTCAAGAAATGTGGAAAATTTCAGTGGCATTCCAATCTTATTTATATTCCTAGTCAAGCTTTGCAGTCAGCTCGGGACCTTTGGCCCTTTTCACAATGGGGCATTGATCTTATTGGTCTTATTAATCCTTGTTCTTCACAAAAACATCACTCTATCATCACTGCAACTAAATATTTCACTAAATGGGTGGAATCAATCCCACTCACCTCAACTAAATCTATCCCAATCATTAATTTTATTTATCAACACATTATCTGTCACTTCAACATTCCCCACAAACTTGTTATGGACAACAAAAAGTCCTTTAAAAATAAATATCTCAAGAAAATATGTAATGCATTCAAAATCAAACTCAACTTCTCTTCCCCATATTATCCCCAAGCTAATGGCCAAGTTGAAGCTACCAATAAAACCCTTTAGAACATTCTTTCCAAAACCATTGATCAAACAGGTCATAATTGGCATCTCCAGCTTCCTTTCACCCTTTGGGCCTATCATACTAGAATCCATACCTCCATAGGGGCTACACATTTTTCTCTTGTTTATGGTTCCAAATCCATCCTTCCTCTTGAAGTTCAAATTCCATATTTGTGCATGTCTGTTCATAACTTCATATTTGATGAAGACTACTGCCAAGCTCGTCTAACACAACTTGAGATACTAGATGAGTGTTGCCTCCTCACTCTTGAACACCATCATGTTTATTAGGAGTGCATTAAATGTGCTTACAATAAACACCTTAAGGAATGTGATTTTAATGTCAATGACCTCATTTTAAAAAAAAACCAAAATGTCACTACTCTAGAAAGGAGCCAACGTGAAAAGTTTTCCCTTAACTTGATCATACTATAGATTATTACATACAAGTATGGGTCGGAGCCTATCATTTGGCCTCCCTTGATAGTAAATTGAAAGTGGAACCACTTAACACATTACACTTGTGACCATTCTATTGTTAGCACATTTACCAATGTGACCTTAGTCATATCTTTGGATCATTCCTCCATCTTAGCCTCTTCCATTTATTGTTGGGATGATTTGGAACTATGTGGTATTTTGTCACTTCCTAGATGTGACCTTAAATATGGGAACCATGGATATGCCCATAGCATATTCCTTATGGATAGGTTCTCCCCTTTGGTGAGAACTCTATAATCATTACATCCATCACCCTCTTATTCACCTATTGGAACCATACAAAGGGTCCAGGGGTGTCTCTTGTACATCATTATCCCCTCCTAAGTGGTCTACTTATCTATTCCCAGCTCTCCCCCATGTAAAATAAAAATTCATGGATGCTTAAATAAAAAATTGAAATTATCAAAAATAGATTGACCCCTTGAAGGATAGTTGTTCATGCAAAAACAAATGAAACCATGAAATCAAAATAAAAATCAAATAAATAGACCGATCCCTTGAAGGATGGCTATCATTTATTCTTTTCATCTATATATTGTATAAAGTAGACCATACCCTCAAAAGATGGTTAATCCTTATTTCATTTAAAGGCTTCCTGAATTGATCAGCCTTCCATTTTATTAGAATCCTAAGAAATCTTACCGTATTGATCAACTTTGTTTTATTAGACTTCCCGCATTGATAAGTTTACACTTTCCCCTTTCCGAGTTGGGAGATAGTTTTAGAGAACACCACTTATGGAGAACCCTCTTTCCTTTATACAAGTACATCTTAAACCCATTTTATCATGTCAATATTAGGTTTATGATATTGGTTGATCCATTGCTTCCTTGTGATCTTTGAAATGACTAACTTTCATTGGATATATTGCTAGCTTTTGATTTGGTCACATGCACCTTGTGCTTCCCAATTTTTTCCTTGTTTACCTCACTGTAGTTGGAGGCATATTTTCCTCACACGTTCCTTGATATGATGTAGATTCATTCATACCTATAGTTCCTCATCATTAAGTTACATATTATCGATCTTATATAATCACTCTCATCATAAGTCCACCTTTGTGGCCATCTATATTCCTCCTTTAGGGAATTTTGCTTCAATATTTCACGTCCTCTCGTGTTCCATTCTCGAGTACATTTTTGGCTATATTTATTATTTTCTATAGGAATTTAATTCAACAATTAATTTTGAATTCCACATTAGTGGCCATACTTATTTCCCTATGGAGCATTTTACTTAATCATTCATTTCCCTACTTCACCTTTGGTGCCATATTTACTCCCCCTTAAGGAATTTTCATTTCACAATTATATCTAATCCACATACTAAATCATCCTTTTATGCCATATTTATTATCCCCTTGGGGATGTCTATTTCAAAATTCACTCTGCTCATTTCTACTCTTGAAGTCCTCACCTTTCCCCACTTAGGGCATATTTCATTTCCACTTTCACTACCATATCTTTGCTTCGGAGCATATAATTTCATCACTCTTTTACATTTTGCATTATCAGCCATTTTTCATTTTGTGTCCCATTGGGTGCCATATCATTCATCCGCATCCCCTATAGATGCTTACCTTTATGCTTGATTCCTCATGTATAGAGGATTTCGCATATAGTTGTGCATAATTTGATGACTTGCATATGACCCGTTGGTCATCCCACCTGCATCCATACTACAATTATCTTAATCCACTCACTTTGGTTCATATATTTTTGTAGACCGTCTCCATTGAGACACAATTTTCCTCTACCGATGTGATATTGGAGTCATGGCCATAGTTTTTATTATTATTGCAAATCCTTTTTACCTGGGGCATCTTGCCTTGGTAATACCTTTTACCCTTGTTTTCATCACCCACCCACCTTTTTGATCTACATTTTTCAAACATGTCATCGATCCCCCATTTGAGGGGATCTCATCATCAATTATTTTTATCCTTATCTAACTCTCATCATTTTTGTCTCATGGCTTGTTAGCCCAAACCACTCAACAAAAAGGGGCAAAATGTAGACACCTAAATTTAGTATCTATACCCTCATCACCTACATGCACATATTTTATTCTATTCATCCCCCTTATTTAATCAAATTTCCATCACATATATATCATAATTAATCAAATTCAATTAATTAATTAATCATGCCCTAACTAGCTTTCCATTTTGGAATGCTTTCATTCTAAATATATATCCATGCTTTTTTCCTACAAATTTTCTAACCTATCTCCATTTCCAAATCACCTACACCTCATCCCTAAATAACCCCTTCTTTCCTAATCCTTTAAAGAACTTGGCCAACTCCTAAAAAAATAAGAAATCATGCCAAAAATAGGAAAATATTCCCATTAGGGAAACTTTCCCGTGATCGAGGGGCCCAACCCGGTTTCCATCGACCCTATAAAGATAAGTACTTTATTTCCATTCCCGTTGAATACAAGTGAATCCCAAAGCTCTCTTGCATCATGCAGAAATTCCCTCACACCCAAACATTCCATAAGCCATCACAGGTCTCTCAGACCTCCTTGCAATGTGCATACGTCAATCGTGATTGACCTTTTGTGAGATTGTCATCATTTTACATTGATTTAATAATATTTTACCATATTATATTCATATTTCATGTATCTAATCTTTTGTAGTTTTAGAAAATCAACAACAATACTTGCAGCTTTGTCCTCAAATTTCATACTTGAAGGTTGCTCATCTGGCTTGCCTTTCCTTGGCTTTATCCAACTTTGTCATAGTCATCATTGACCTTGATAGGTAGCTGTCGACATGGCCAACTTTCTATCCTATAACCTTCTCCCATCCTTTTCTGAGATTTGTTCCCTTGCCTATTTTCTCTAACCCACATCCAACTCCTCTATTACAAAAAAATAACTTGTTTACACCCTAGTCATGGTCGATTAGGGTCCTGGATTCAATCCTTCCCTTTAATCCTTGATTTCGTTGGTTTCCTAGTTTTTATTCCTTTAAAACTCCTCTCTGAGTTGATTCCAACGTCCTTAGAATGTTTCAGCTTCAAGATTGCATTTAGATCATACATCGTCGGCATAATCCTCCCATATTTTGGATCCAGTATCCTAGGTCACCGTTGACTTACCTTTGCATAGTCTAGGTCACTTTGTTGACCAAGACAAGGTAAATTTAACTTTTAGTTGTTTTAATTAGATTAATATCTAAATCAATCAATATTACTTTCATATTTTGTATTCTCTCAATCTCTATATATTATCAGTATAAATTTCCTTGTTTACATCACTTTTGTTTTATGATGGTGGTAGGCATCCTTCAAGGAAGTTAAGGCTTCTCAGTCCACTTTTCTAGGAAACCCCCACCCAAATCATCTAATCAATATCATTTTTAGTCTTACTCATAGATTTCATGTGATTTGCAGAAGAAAAGATCCAACATCCATTGTGCACCTATATCATCGTACATCTGAGGTAACATAAACCCTCCAAAATTTCTGAGTTGTGTAGCTTCTTTAGTAGTTAGCTCATTAACTTGATAACGAATGAGAAAATACTACAACATTACGTAAATGGGAAATTAAGCGTATATTTTTAAAATTAAGTGTTAAATTTGGAAGAGAACACTTGGTCATATAAGTAATTAATTAAAGATTAAATACTTAGATAAATAAATAACTTTATTATTATAAATATAGTTTGATTATGATCAGGTGCTTTGTATTGTTTTATTTAGTTTTTCATTGGGTTTCAAGTCAGTTAAGACGACATAGTCCTTAATCGATATGGTCGATGCAAAACGATGAGGTTGTGTTGGAGCCCATATGGACTAAGGGAAATGCATCTCTTAAGGAAAATTGCGCATTGCGTTTCATTTTAATAAGGATAGGAATGCATTCTATTATGCCGGGGTATTTGTTATATTTTTACCTAAATCATTGAGTTGGCATTTTATGGTAAAAAAAACTATAAGGCTTAAAATCCTTGGTTGAATTGCTTTGTAAGATCAAAGTGTATGTTATTATTTTAAATAACACAATGAATGGGGGCCATGTGGCCACACCCATCAAATGGATAATCCTAAGGATGTATTTTGTATTGAATTTAATTTTTAAATGGTAATGAATACCATATTGAGCTTGGATAAGATTATAATTATTTCTAAATCTACTAAGCTAGACATCCATGTAGATGGGGGAGATTATAATTCTTAAATTGAATATTCATTTTTAAAGGGAGACCCCCTCCGATGAGACCATGAGAATTCATTCACTATCCACCGGTAGACAGTAGGTAGAAGGATCAAATGCATTGCATGGTTTTTAAGAAGTTGCGTAGTTGAATGGGGAAAAGCTGGAAGTTTAGTTTTGTGCATGGTATTCATGGAGGATGATCTGCAAGATTTTTATCTACATTTGTTGGAATATATTTTTATGAGAAACCCTCTATCTTTAAAGAGGAATGTAATGTTTTGGTGTGGGTTGATTTTGAGAGATATGAAATTTTGCACTCGGGGAAAATCGATAAGGTTTTAGTGAGCAAGTGGAAGGAAAAAAAGATAAATAATTTTTCAAGAAAGGGGTTACTCTTCTTGCTTCTCTGGTTTTTGTTTTATAAAGATATTGTTATCTTTGTGTGGGGTTTTTCATATTGAATGATTGTTGGAAAATATGCTATGAATCAATTTATGAACTTTGAGTTCTTTGAAAAAAAAATGTATGGCTGTTGTTTTATCTTCTTTTCCTTCTTTTTTTGTTTAAGTTAAATAAAATAGATGGGTTATTTTGCTTCACCTAGACCTGCCTTGTTATTTCTTTACAAATAAATCAAATTTTCTCTTATTTTTATAGTTTATTGTGAAATCATATGGCTATAGGGTTTGTGTAATTTATATTGTGAGGTTTTATGGGTTTTTCGTATTTGAGTTCATTCCATAAAAATGTATGGATGTACTTTGTGTTTAACTTGTATAGAATGCTTTGCTATAACATGTGTTTGAATAAGAAATTTAGAACTTGTTTGCTTTCAGTAAATACATATGGCGGTGTTTTATTTTATATGATCTTCATTGAATGATTGATTTAAGATGTAGGTTTTGGTTAGATTATAGAGTAAATTTTTGGGTTGGTTTTCTTTTCTCCCCTGCAAGATAGAACTTGAAGTTTATTATTATTCCCATTAAGTATACTTGTGTGGGAATGAGTAAATAAATGGC
This sequence comes from Taxus wallichiana var. yunnanensis, assembly GCA_018340775.1. Classification (NCBI taxonomy): domain Eukaryota; kingdom Viridiplantae; phylum Streptophyta; class Pinopsida; order Cupressales; family Taxaceae; genus Taxus; species Taxus wallichiana. Next base: position 243,593,467 of record CM031243.1, on the reverse strand, counting down.
TTGCTGCAGAGAGGGAAATTGTTGTAATATGTTTTTCTTAGGTAAATGAAATTTAACCCTTAGGGGTTTTGTGTTTGTTGTTATATGCTTTCCTATCTTCAACTGGGCTCCTATGATAAATTTCATTTAGGATTCTTGGTTAATTATGTATTTTCTTGATTGCTTAATATAATGGATATTATCCCTTGACATTCAAATTTTATGGTAGGCGTTTAGTTCTTGAATAAAAGAAAATTAGTTGAATTGATTGTTTCATTTTGTGATATGAAATAGTAATGAATATTATCGATTTTCATGAAAATAAGAAGTGAATATGTAGTTCTTGTTTGTGTTATAGTTGTACTAACATTCTATAGGGACATTTGATTAATGATAATAAGATAAAATAAAAGATGATGGTTTAGATGGGTAAGCTTATTTCCTATTTTTTATTTATCCCAAGGTCCTCATGATGTAGAGGATTGGATAATTTGATCCATACCTTTTCAAATGCATTTATTCCATTATTTGATTCAGATTATTAAAATCCTCTTTATGGGAAATTTTGAATGTGGAAAATAAAAGGGGAGACTCTATCTAAATTTTGTTAGAATTCTATACTTAGTCATTTTTGTGGATTAAAATTATTTAGATGACTTGGATGGCATAATAATTATTCTATGACGATGTTTGATGCAAAAAAAAATATTTTTCCTTGGTTAGTTAAATTAAATTTTTTGATTGGTTTGATTTATGAGTGTGCAAAGATGGTGGTTCCAAGAAAGATCGGGAACCTAAAACCTCCCCAATCACATGGTTTGCGATTGAAGAAGCAGGAGGTATGTATGTGAAGTGTTCCTTCAGGAACGCTTCACATATATACCCCATGCCTCTTTCAGCACCAGCTATGGGACTACTGGAGGGTTATAGCTCCCTATCTTTTGTGAAAACATTACCTTTATAGGTATAATTAAGGTTATGACATGATGACTAATCTTCTTTGTTTATAAAAAAATAGTTAAGTGAGTAGATTAACTTCTTTCAATTTATTTGAACTGATACCCATAAACCAAATGGTGTCATAGGTTTTTTGATGATGCATGGATATTATATCACTGGCTTGTGAAGAACAATGTTAAAATTGATGATTTTATCATGGATCTTTGATCCTATTGTACTTGTAATTATGGTTATATAAACTTAGATTGGAAAGTATGTCCTTTGTACTAGTTCATTTATGGATGAATTGTAATATATAAATGAGTTAGCTAATTTCTATGTCTAAATAAACTTTCATCTTATGGGTTTGGTAATTAAACAGTGTATTGGATAAAGTTAAGGTTTCTCATATTTAACTATCTTATGCTTGATATTAGGTATGGTTCATGACAATAAAGATATACATCATATCTATTTGACTCTCCATTATAGTAAAGATTTTAGAATGGGTAAAGGAAAGGAATATTAAGTGAGATATAAAACTATTTTTAGAAGGTAAAAAATGAATATGGAAAATATCAACTTAAAAATATCAAAATCTGATTATGGGTAATATATTGGTCTAATCTATAGTCTTGATCATTAAGTAACATTTGGGAGTAATCTAGTCAAATATTAAAGAGACTAGTTCAATGTTACGTATTAAATTTAAAAGGATTAAAATATGACCACAGTGAAATATTGGATTAATCTAAAAGTGGTTATGTAATAAAGCAGTGATTGATAATAAGTTGGAGAAAGAGTTATGTGATTAGTAATTAATAGATATGAAGGAAAATAAAATAATTATGTCATAAAATCATCTTGCAAATCAATTTAATATCTCATAAGTTTTAAAGGTTGTTTAAATGAACGTATCAACCTTCGTCGGAAAAAAAGATTCCCGAAGTTAAGTTAACACTAACTTAAAATGAAGATATGATTATATTCCTAATAAAGTAATGTTATGACTTTGATGAATGGTTAATGAATCAAGATATACTAAATCATGACATCGTAAGGTTATCAAGACCTAGTGGAATCTTTTCTAAGGGTTTAATCTACCTTTTTTATTAAAATTATTAGAATGTATGGATAAGGTAACAATAAGTCTTTGTGATATTAACCTTCTATCCAAAGTAACTTGATTCCGTAACCATAATTCACTAAGTAATTGGTTAAGCCTAGTAGGTTATGAAACCTTGCAGGAATTGATTATTTAATACTTGTTTCATGCTACCTACGCATGGCCCATAGGTTGCTTAATTTGGAAACATATTAAGCAATAGATTGGCCTTCCATAGGTAGCCAATAAGGGATTTTGGGGTCCCTCAAAATTACGTAGTTGAACTTGTTACGAGTTCTGTAAGTCTTAGTAGGTTCACCTACATAGGTTTAATGAATCTAGATAATTGTGATGAGACATTGGTGAGGTAATGGGAAGACAAGTCTAGATGTTGTGCACTCATCTATACTAAGCATACATAGTACTACTAAGAAAATTCTCCAAAGTAATGTGCTTTTTGGGTACATTGTTTAATCACGAGTGATTCCTCAAATCTCGAAGTGTAGGATACATGATGGATTTTACTAAATGAACTCTAGGTAAACACTAGAGGATTATCCACATGTTCCCACTATCGTAGTATGGTAAAACCAAGCGAGGATAAGTATATTAATTCAAAATTAATGTTAAGGGTGATTGTGGAGATCAGGGATAACTAACCCTTACATTTGCACAAGGTTTATCACCATGTTATAGGATGGATTAATTATTTAAGACATGCTAAATAAAATATCTTTGGCTAGTTACCTAATTTAATTATGTAGAGGAATGTCTACTTGCTATTAATTTAATATGAATCATTGCATTAACTACCTTATCTAGTTATTTGATTTATACACGTAGAGGAATGTCTAATTATTGTTAGAAAAAAAATTCCTACTAATTTGGGTTACACATTTTGGGTTGCTACATTTGGTATTAGAGCTCGAGATTTTCAGCTCCTGGAATTTATAGGTATACTTCACTAATATGAATTTATTTTACCTATATCACGCACAAATGGCCAAGAGGAAAAGCAGATTATTGCGGGGAAGCCTTACGAAATGTTGAAGGTACTCTACCTCTTTGAATAATTACAAGAAATTATTGAAATCCTCACGAGACACATTAGATAGTATGGATGTTTGAACACCATCTTGTCGGTGAAGAGGAGCCTCCTTAAGAGGAGCTGGTAATGGAGGAGGAACCTCATGAGGAACGTCATGATGAAGAGGAACAAAGTGATAACTAAAAGGAATGGTTGGAAACAAAACTCTCCCATGATATTAAGATAATAACTACACCAAAGTTTGATGGGACAACCTTGGGAGATGGGGCTGAGTCATGGCTGAGTGAGATGGAGAAGTATTTCAAAATAAGAGACTTCTCCGAGAAGCCTTAGACAATTTGGGGAGATTTTCATATTTCCCAAGAAGCATCCTCTTGGTGGGATAATAAGAAGGCTGAACTTGGAATGGATACTGCTTCCATTCCTTGGGAACAATTCAAGATTTACTTTTGACAATGTTGGCTGCCACAACTTTATTTTAACCAAAAAATGACTAAGTTCCAAAATTTGATGCAAGGGAAGCTTAGCGTAACAAAATATTGGGAAAGGTTTACAAGGTTGTTGAAGTATGTTCTCAAATATCAGAAAGATGAGAATCTACAAGTCTGGAAGTTCATTATAGGAATCAACCAGTCATAGGTGGTGAAGTGGATGTGCATGACCCATATACTATGGAGGAATTATTTGAGAAGGCTATTACATAGGAACACAAGCTAAAATATATTTCTGCTAATAGGGAGGAAAAAAATTTAATAACACTCCTTCATCTAGCTTTATTAAAAATCCATGGATGAAGAAAGAGGGCAGCAAGCCCATATTTTTCAAAGGAATGTAAAAAATAAATTTTTTGTAGTAAATAGGAATTTAGGGTAGTATAAGGCTTCCAATAACAATATGAAATAAGAGGCTAAATGGCCCATAGGTGGCTGTTTCAATTGCGAGGGTCCACATTATGCAAACTAATGTCCACAAAATAAACAAGGAGCTAGATCCCAACAACAAAATAATGTTGATTAAAAGATTCTTGCAATTGTAGACAATCGTGAGAATGAAAAGAAATCCACACCAGTGGAAGTACTGGGTAAGTTGTGTGGTCATTACGTAAGAATTTTAATTAATACAAGGGTAAAAAAATTCTCCATTTCTAAAGTTTTAGCAACAAATTGTGTAGAAAAGCTATTTTTTATGGAAAACTCATGGACAATAAATTTTAGGAACAATGCTAGACATAAGGTAGAACAATGCTTGCCTATGACAGCATTAGAATTGCCCAAATTTACAACTGAAGTGAACCTTTATGTAGCTCCATTAGGGTCTTATGATGTAATAATTGGATTCAATTGGATGTCCAAACAATAAGTTGTTGTGGAATGCATAAGGAAAATGTGTAAAATGTCTTGATGATGAGCTGAAACCAACCATTATTCAAGAAATAAAAGGATTTTTTCCATAAGGAATTTTTTTTCCATGCAGCAATTTGAAAAAGTAAAAGGAAAAGGTTGTACCATCTTTGCTATAAAAATAGATGATTTAGAGGAAACTAATAAATATCCTTTGGTTGATTTGCCACTTCTGTAATGCTTTAGTGATGTATTTCCAGAGGAGTTACCTAGATTACCACCAAAAAGGGAATTTGACTTCACAATTAACATAAAACTAGGTATTGGGCCTATGTCAAAAGCAGCTTATTGCATGACAAAGACATAGATAATTGAGTTAAAAGATAAATTGCATGAGCTCATATCTAAGGGATTAATAAGACCCAGCATGTCATTATGGGGTGCACTCATGATTTTCATGAAAAAGTAAGGATGAAACCCTTCAATTGCGCATAGACTCCAGGATGTTGAAAAAGGAAAAAATTAATAACATATATCCTTTTCTGCAGATAGATGATCTCTTTGATCAGATGAGAGGTGCCACATTATTTTCTAAAATATATCTAAGGTCAGGATATCACCAATTGAGAATTAAAGAGGAAGACATTAACAAAATGACATTCAGAAAACACTACAAACATTATGAGTTCACAATTTTGCCATTCCGACTCACTAATTCCTCGACAACATTTATGAACCTAATAAAAATATATTTTGTCAATATCTTGATAAGTTTGTGCTCGTGTTCCTAGATCATATACTCATCTACTCTAAGAATGAATAAGAGAACAACACACATTTGGAAATCGTGTTGGAGATTTTGAGACAGAACAAACTTTATGGCAATGTGGCTAAGTTTGCATTCTATCAAAAGGAGATATAATATCTGGGTCATGTAATTAATGAGAATAGAATCTTTGTGGACCCTGTAAATATAAGAGCCATTGTAGAGTGTCCAACACCAAAGGATGTGCATGAGGTAAGAAGCTTCATGGGTTTGGTGGGATATTACCACAAATTCATGATGGAATTTTCAAGATTAGCAAGTCCAATAATGTCACTTGAAAAAAGGAATTTTTTTTTGTGGACTGATAAATGTGAGTAAGAATTTAATCTATTGAAGGAGCATTTGAAAACTACTAACTATTCATGATCTAAACATAAATTTTGAGTTATTACTGATGCATCCGAGGAAGAACTAGGAGCATTTGTGCTCGGGATGAACATGTTGTGGCATATGAGGGAAGAAAACTGAAAGTTCATGAGTATAACTATGCCCCTCATGATTTGGAATTGGCTGTGATAGTTCATTCTTTACAAGTTTGGAGGCACTATTTGATGGGGAAACCTTTTGAATTAAAAATTGACCACTTGGGGCTGAAGTATATCTTCACACAACCCAATTTAAATACACACCAATGTAGATGGTTGGATTTTATGTAGCAACATAACTTTGATATCAATTATATCAATGATATCATGCCTTGATCCGTAGGAAGTTATTATCAGCTATTATAAATTCATGAAAAAAATCAAGGAAGAAGTCATGAAGGTGTCACCTACAGATCCATACTATTTACAAGTACAGGAAGCTCTAGAAGATGATCCTAAGGATAAGAGGTATGCTAGTTTTAGTTTTGACAACGATAAAATTATGCATTTTGAAAACATAATTTATGTTTTGGAAGGGAATGAACTCAAAATGAAAGTGTTGTGAGAGTTCCATGATGCACCATACTTTGGTCATCCGAAATAACCAAAATGACAGTAGACATAAAAAACAATATTTCTGGAAAGGAATGAAAAAGAGGATCACAAATTATGTTTTGAAATTCTTAGAATGTCAAAGGGTAAAAACAGAGCACATGCACCTGCTTTGGACTATTATACCCGCATAATATTCCACACCACAAATGGCAAGTCATTAGTATGGAATTTGTCCAAGGACTTCCCTTGACTAAAAACCAACATGATATGATCTTGGTAGTGGTAGAAAAGTTGACAAAGGTAGCTCACTCTATACTTGGTTACCTTAGTGATGAGTGCCCATTTCTTGAAAAAGGTTTGTGCATGAGATATTTTGATTGCATGGTGTTCCAAAAATAATTATTTTAGACAGAGATCCAAGGATGACATCTCATTTTTGGAAAACATTAAATTCTGGTTTGGGCACTAAATTGAATTTTAGTTCAACTTATCATCCGGAAATGGATGGTCAAAATGAACGTGTAAACCAAGTGTTGTAAGATATGCTTCGCATATATAGTATGGATTAATAGTAAAAGTAGGAAGAATACCTCCCACTAGTTGAGTTTGCATACAATAACTCATATCACTCTTCACTGAAAATGACACCATTTGAAGCATTATATGGAAGAAAATTCCAAACACCTATAAGTTGGGAAAATGTAGAGGATATAGAAGTGGTTGGGCTAGGAATGCTAACTCAAATGGAAAAACAAGTTAAGGAAATCCAGGAGGACTTGAAAGAAGTTGCAAATCGATAAAAGAGTTATGCAGATCTGCATAGGAAGGAAAGAATATTTGAAAATGGAGATAAGGTTTTTCTTTGAGTAAATCCCAAAAAGAGTTCAATAACATTTGGGAAGGATGCCAAGATTTCCCCACACTATGTTGGACCATTCAAAGTTCTAGAAGTTCTTAGCTCGGTTGCATACTGACTAGCATTACCTCCTTCACTGTCAAAGATGCATGATGTTTTCCATGTTTCATTATTAAAGAAGTATGTTTTATATTTATCGCATGTACTTAATTGGGACTCATTACAGGTTCTGGAACTTGGAATTGTCACCGTGGAGCACATTAGAGTGCTGGAAACACATAAGTTACTATTGAGAAATAGAGAAATTTCATAATGTAAGGTCTCAATGGGACTAGTATTTTGAGGACAATGCAACTTGGGAGAATCTGGATGAATTTAAAATTGTTTTTCCACATTTATTTGTTTAGAAAATTGTGATGAAATTATTTTTTTAAAAAAAATTTTGGTTATTACTTTATGATAGTTGTAAAAATTCTAATTTATTAGTGTAAGGCTAGTAATTTTTTTATTCCATATAGATTATTAAGGCTATTTTAGCCATGTTGTTACTTTTAAAAAGTTTTGATTCTAAAATTTTGGGATACTAAATGAAGGATTTATTTGGTAAAATTTTAGCAACACTATTATTTTTGTTTATGTGAAAACAATAATTAATTCATCTAGAGAAGATGAATCATTTTAGCGAGGAAGGAATGTAACATCCCGCCAATTAATCCTTTTTATTATACATTTAATTATTCAAATAAGTATGTAAATAGGACATTAAGCATATGTTCGTATAATTAAGTGTTAAATTTGATGATGGTACTTAGTCAACTAAGTATTTAATTAAAGATTAAGTGCTTAGATAACTAAATACCACCTTTATTATTATAAATACAATCGATTATGATAAGGTGCTCTGTATTGTTTTATTTAGTTTTTTTTGGGCGTCAAGTCGGTTAGGATGACATAATCCTTAATCGATATGGTCACCGCATAACAATGAGGTTGTGTTGGCACCTACATGGACTAAGGGTGATGTCAATCCTAACAAAACTTACACATTATGTTTCATTTTAACAAGGTTAGGAATGCATTATGTTACTTTGGGGTATTTGTTATATTGTTACCTAAATCATTAAGTTGGCATTTTGTGCTAAAATAACTATAAGGCTTAAAATCCTTGGTTGAATTTCTTTGTAACATTAAAGTGTATGATATTATTTTAAATAACATAATATATGGGGGCCCTAGGCCACATCCATCGAATGGATAAGCCTAAGGTTGTATTTTGTATTGAATTTAATTGTTAAATGGTAATAAATACCATATTGAGCTTGGATAAGATTATAATTATTTCTAAATCCACTAAAATGAGATAGCCACGCAGATGGGGGAGATTGTAATTATTAAATTGAAAATTCATTTTTCAAAGGGAGATCTCCCTCCCATGAGACCATGAGACTTCATTCACCTTCCACTTGGCAGATAATAGGTAGAAGGATTAAATGCATTACATGGTTTTTGGGAAGTCGCATTTGAATGGGGGGAAAACTGGAAGTTTATTTTTTTGCATGACATTCAGGGTTCTTGAGCTCCAGTCATGGGGGACACTTTGCTGGATTTTTATTTGTATTTTTGGAATCCATTTTTATGAGAAACCCTCTATCTTTAAAAAGGAATGCAATGTTTAGGTGTGCGTTGTTTTGGAGAGCTGGGAACTTTTACATTTAGGGAAAATTGATAGGGTTTCATTGAGAAGATGGAAGTAAAAAAAAAAGGCCAAATCATTATTGAGAAAAGGGGTTACTCTTCTTTCTTATCTAGATTTTGTTTTATAAAGATATTGTTATCTTTGTGTTGGGTTTCACATATTGAATGATTGTTGGAAAACATGTTGTGAATCGGTTTTCGAACTTTGAGTTCTTCAAAAAATTTATGGCTAGTGTTTTTATTCTTTTTTTACTTTGTTATTTAGGTTAAATGAAATAGATGGGTTATTTTCTTCACCCAAACCTACCTTTCTATTTCCTTACAAATAAATTGAATGTTATCTAATTTTTATAGTTTATTTTTAAATCGTATGGTTATAGGGTTTGTGTAATTTACCCTGTGAAGTTTTGTGGGTTTTCAAACTTGTATACTTGCTAGAAATTTGTATGGTTGTTTGGGTTTGGAATATAATATGATAAATTTTTGTGGGTTTTTCATATTTTAGTTCATTCTATAAAAACATATGGCTGTACTTTGTGTTTAACCTGTATAGAATGCTTTGCTGAAATGTGGGTTTGAATAAAAAGTTGAATAAATTTGTTTGGAGGAATTTCAAACTTGTTTTCTTTCAGTAAATATGTATGGCGGTGTTTTATTTTCTATGATCTTTAGTGAATGATTGATTTAAAATGCGGGTTTTGGTTAGATGGTAGAGTAAATTTTTAAGTTGGTTTTCTTTTCTCCCCTACAAGATGGAACCTAAAGTTCTATTATTATTCCCATTAAGTATACTGTGTGGGGATGACTAAATAAATGGCTTACTGTAGAGAGGGGCATTGTTATAATGTGTTGTTCTTGGGTATATGAAATTTAACCCTTAGGGGTTTCGTGGTTATTTTTATATGATTTCCTATCTTCAACTAGGATCCTATGAGAAATTTCATTAAGGATTCTTGGTTGATTATATCTTTACCATATTGCTTAATCTAATGGATATTATCCCTTGACATTTGGATTTTATGGTAGGCGTTTAGTTATTGAATAAAATAAAATTAGTTGAATTGTTTGTTTCATTTTGTGATATGAAATAGTAATGGATACTATCTATTGGCATGAAAAGAAGAAGTGAATCTGTAGTTCTTGTCTATGTTATAGTTGTACTAACCTTCTGCAGGGACATTTGGATAATGATAATAAGATAAAATAAAAGATGATGGTTCAGTTAGGTAAGCTTATTTCCTATTTTGTTTTATTTGTCCTGAGGTCCTAGTGACTTGGAGGGTTGGATCATTTGATCCATATATTTTCATTTTATGCATTTATTTCATTATTTGACTCGGATTATTAAAATCCACTTTTCGAGAAATTTAAAACGTGGCAAATACAAGGGGAGACTGTCAAATTTTTGTCAAAATTCTATACTGTTTCATTTTTTTGGATTAAAATTATTCAAATGACTTAGATGGCATGATAATTATTCTATAATGATGTTTGATTCAAAACAAATGTATTTTTCCTCGAATGTTAGTTAACTTAAATTCATTGATTGGTTTGATTCATGAGTGTGCAAAGATGGTGGTTCCGACAAAGATCGAGAACCTGAAACCTCTACCAATCGTATGGTTTGCAATTGAAGAAGCAAGAGGTATGTATACGAAGTGTTCCTTTGGGAATGACTCACATATATACTCCATGCCTCTTTCATCACCATGTATGAGGACTGTTGGAGGGTTCTATCTCCATATATTTTGCAAAAGCATTACCTTTTATGAGTTATAGTTAAGATTATGATGTGATGACTAATATTATTTTATTTTCAAAATCATAGTTAAACAAGTAGATTAACTTATTTCCAATTCTTTGAATTGATACCCCCAAACCAAACAGTTTCACATGTTTTGTTATGATGCATGGACATTCTATCATCAACTTGTGAAGAAGGGCATTAGGCTTGATGATTTTATTACAGGTATTTGATCCTATTGTACTTGTGATTATGGATATATAAACTTGGCTTGAATAAGATGTCCTTTGTACTAGTCTATTTATAGACAATAATTTAATATATAAATGAGTTGGCTAATTTATTTATGTCTAAATATGTTGTCATGTTATGGGTTGGGTAACTAAATAGCGTATTGGATAAAGTTAAGGTTTCTCATATTTAACTATCTTATGTTTAATAATAGTTATGGTTCTTGACAATAAATATATACATCATATCTATTTATGTCTCCATTATTGTAAAGAGTTTATAATGGGTAAAGGAAAGGAATATTAAGTGAGATATAAAACTATTTTTGGAAGGAAAAAAATTCATATGGAAAGTATCAAATTTAAAAAGATTAAAATCTGATTATGGGTAATATATTGGTCCAATCTATAGTCTTGATCATTAAGTAAAAATTTGGGAGTAATCTAGTCAAAGATCAAAAAGAATAATTCAATATTAAGTATTAACTTTAAAAGGATTAAAATCTTCCCATAGTAACATATTGGATTAATCTAAAATTGGTTATGTAATAAACCGGTGATTGATAATAAGTTGGAAAAAGAAGTATGTGGTTAGTCATTAGTAGATATGAGGGAATCTAAAATAAGTATGTCATAAAATCATCTTGCAAATTGATTTAATATCTCAAAATATTTAAAGGTTGTTTAAATGAATGTATCAACCTTTGTTAGGAAAAAAAAATCCCAAAGTTAAGTTAACACCAACTTAAAATGAATATATGAATATTTCCTAATAAAGTATAGTTATGAATTTGAGGAATGATCAATGAATCAAGATATAGTAATTCATGACATCCTAAGGTTATCAAGACCTAGTGGAATCTTGTCTAAGGGCTTAATCTACGTTTTCTATTAAAATGGTTAGAACGTATGGATAGGGAAGCAAAGAGATAATCACTTCATGATCTTAACCTTCTATCCAAAGTAACTTGACACGTAAACCATAATTCACTAAGTAATTGGTTAAGCCCTGTAGGTTATGAAACCTTGCAGGAACTGATTAACTAATACTTGTTACAGGATACTACACATTGGCCATAGGTTGTTTAATGTGGTAACATATTAAGCAATGGATTGGCCTTCCGTAGGTAACCAATAACGGGCATTGGGGTTCCTCGAGCTTATGTAGTTGAACTTGTTAGGAATTTTGTAAGTCTTAGTAGGTTCACCTACATAAGTTTAATGAATCTAGATAACTGTGATGAGATGTTGGTGAGGTGATGGGAAGACAAGTCTAGATGTTATGTGCACTCGTATATACTAAGCGTACATAATACAACTTAGCAAATTTGGCCAAAGTAATCTTCTTTTACGGGTACATTGTCTAATCATTGTGATTCCTCAAATCTTGAAGTGTAGGATACATGATGGAGTTTACTAAATGAACTCTAGGTAGACACTAGAGGATCAGTCACATGTTCTCACTACCACAGTGCAGTAAAACAAAGAGAGGATAAGTATGAAAATTCAAACGAATGTTAAGGGTGATCATGGAGATCAGGGATAACTAACCCTTATAGCTGCACAAGGTTTATCACCATGTTATAGGATGGATTAATTTATTAATACATACTCCATAAACTAGCTTTAGCTAGCTACTTGATTTAATCGTGCAAAGGAATGTCTACATGCTCTTAATTTAATAGGACTTTCTGCATTAACTAGCTTAACTAGTGATATGATTTATACATGTAGAGAAATGTCTAATTAACGTTAGAAAAACAAATCCTACTAATTTGGTTTACAAATTTTAGGTTGCTACATGTGTGAAGGTATGGGTAGAATACTTCTATAAAATGGTCATGTAATTACTTATGAGAGTAGAAAAATGAAGGTGCATGAGTATAAATATGCTCCCCATGAATTAGAACTTGATTTTATAGTTCATTCCTTACAAATTTAGAGGAATTACCTGATAGGAAAGCCATTTGAACTGAAAAACCAATCATTTAGGGCTAAAATACATCTTTATGCAACCAAATTCGAACACAAGACAACATAGGTGGCTGAAATTTTTGTCCCAATATGTCTTTGACATAAGTTAAATTAAAGCAAAGACAACCATGTAGTTGATGGGCTGATTTGCAACAAGCATATTTATGCTATTGTGACCTTCATAACACGTTTAAGGAAGAATCTGAAGAAAAAATTGTAAATTGATCCATATTATCAACATGTGAAAAATAAGTTAGAAAAAAATCCAAATGATAGGAGATATATAGGTTTTAAGTTTAGTAATGAAGGAGTCTTACAATATGATAATAAAGTTAATGGACCCTTGTGTAATGATATTAGAAAAAAACTTATGAAGGAATTTCAAGATACATTGTATTCCGGGCATCCGGGGTGATAAAATTGTTGGTTGATTTAAAAGAGTTGACAAAATATTTGAGAAAGGAGACAATATTTTTTAGGGTTAAACCGAAAAAGAGATCTATTTCATATAACAAGGCTATCAAATTATCACCTAGATATGTGGGACCTTTTGAAATCCTTGAAGTTATAATTTAGAAGGCATACATATTAGCATTACCTCCTGCATTGTCTAGAATACATGATATTTTTCATATTTATTTTCTTAAAAGTATGTATCTGATATAACACATGTAATAAATTGGAACTCCTTACAGGTTCAAGACACAAGAATCAACATGGTTGAACCCATCCGAGTGGTGAAAAATCATAGGTTACATCTTAGAAATTGTGATATTGCTCAATGCAAGGTCCAATTGGACCAATATAATGAGGACAACACAACTTGGGAAAACTCGGATGAAATGAAAACTACATTTACTTTTCTGTTTTAGTGAACAAAATAATTATTTGATAATTTATTATAGATTGATGATATATTATTTGATATCGATGATGACCTGCAATGAAAATTTAAGCCATATTGATGATTGTTTGTAAATAATTTTTGTTATAAAGATGATTACAACTAATTTTTATGAACTATATTTGACTAAAACTCTAGAATTTTTCAATTTTATGAAAATATGAACTATTTTCTTTTGACGCGTTGATTTCAAGCTTGCTTTAAATTGATATGTTTGATAATTTTTAAGCTTAAATAATTGAGACAATGATTATTTTAAGAGGGGAAGTATGTCACACCCTGAACATAATTCATTTTTCATCATAAGGTTGTTGGTTGATTGAAGTTACGATGATACTCGATAAGAGAAAGGCGATGCAATAAGTGAAAAATAGGTATCGATAAGTAATATGGTTTTGAAAGATAATGATGTAATTAATTAAAATTGTAAAATACTAAATAGTTAACAATGTCTATTTAATATATATATGTATGTATCTATATGTATATGTATATGTATATATACGTATATACATATTATATATATATATATATATATATATATATATATATATATATATTATATACCTAAACATATATATGTTTATGCTTGTAAGAAAGGAATATGGGTACTCCACCATTTGTTTGTAGTATCAAAGGTTAAAATGGCCACTTTTGGGGATTGCATCATATATGGTTTTAGTTATCTAAGTACCACCTTTTGGTTTGCATAGATGAATAGTATTCATTTGTATGAACTCCATTGTTGTTTGCATTGTTAAGGATATTTTGCATTGTTTAAGGTTATATTGCATTGGTTAAGGTGTATATTGCTTGGAAATTTGTCTTAGACCACATTGCATGGGTATTGATTAAAGTTTGATTTGTGAAATGTATTTGTTTTGGACGAAAGGTAGAAAATAATTATTGATGTTTGGGAAGTGGTGGTCATCGCCTCCTTAGCATAGTTAATAATTGCCAAGAAATTGATTAACATTGAAGGATGGTCATTGACCATGTGGCTTATAAAAATGGTTATTTTTAATGGTTTAGTGTTTTGTTTTGGGGTGGTCATCACCTCCTTAAAGCATAGTTAATAATGGCCAGGAAATTGATTAACATTGAAGGATGGTCATTGACCATGTGGCTTATAAAATGGTTATTGTTAATGGTTTAGTGTTTTGTTTTGGTTATAGACCATATAACATGGAACTTGATAAATTAAAGCTGCGACATGCAATGTTTTGGTTTTAGAGGCCATGACATGACATTGAAAGTTTTTAATGGTAATAAATGAATACAGTTCCTTGGGAACCGGTAGCTTCCTCAAGAAGATAAAACATGTAATTCCTTCACCCATTCACATTTTGTACATTGTTCTTTAGTTTTTCGTCTTGAGCTGAGCATGGGGTTTTTGTGGAAATTCATTTTGGGACTATGTATGCAAATACAAAGCTAGTATTAATGGTGTGTCAATATTTAAAATATCTGTTTAGGATATTTTGTGGAGATTTTATGGGCATTGAGTATATTTTAAGGAAATTTTGGGAAAAATAAAGGAAAACGGGCATGGGTTTTCTCTCCTATTTTTGTTGTTTTTAATATAAAATCTATAATACGTTTCTAGTTTTTCGAATATATCTAAAAAGTTGCAAATAGATGACATTATTGATAAAATCTATTCTCCTTTTATTTGCTAAGAATATGGAAAGATTATTTTTGATTAAATATCGTTAGAGATTATTGATAGAGGAATTGTATTGAAAGTAAATGGTTGAGAAATTGTTGTTTTTAAATTGGAACATTTTCTTGTTTTTAATGTGATTTTTAAAAATGAAAGCAAGGTAAAGTCATAAAAAGACATGGGTTTGTTTGGAAATATGATATTTGCATCTACAATCAATTTGGCATGTGGGTTTGTTTTGTATTTTGATCTCGAGTTCATTTTTAATAGTTGGGTTTGGTATAAGTTACACTTTGATATCTAGCTCATTTGAGCATCACCATTTTGATGTTATTTTAACTAGTTTTACAATTGAGAAGCTCTCTTAAAGAGTTGTGCTATTTTTATGGTTGGGTTTTAACAATCCATGGTTTTATAAGCACTACTCCTTATTGGGTTGTTAATGTTCTTGATGGTTTCACGAGGTTTTGGGATCTTACGAACTTTGTTGTTTTTGTCTCAGTGAACAAGTTTAGAAGCACGATTAAATCAATTCATTATTTTTCTCTTTTCTAGAGAGCTTTTAGTTTTGGTATTCTTTTAATTGGTATATATTTTCCTATGAAATTCTCATTAATTTGAAGAAAGGGTATCTAAAGCCCAAAATGAGATTTGATGAGTTAGTTTTATTAAGCTTATTTTGAGCATGTTTTTATCTACTTGTAACTTTTACGCTACATGAGGTTTTGAATGTGAGATATTGTGAACATAACCCTTTTTGATGTTACGTTATTATTTCCAGAATCCATATAGTTATCATAGGGTTGAATATATGTGTGTATTAGAGTTCATTCATAACTTGATGTTATGGTTGTTACTAAGTTTCTTAAACATGGATTTTCGAGCACACACACACACACACACACACACTCTCTCTCTCTCTCTCTCTCTCTCTCTCTCTCTCTCTCAGACTCTTTGGTTGGTGAAGATAATCATTGAGAAGTAGACACTATTAGTATATTAAATTGTATGATATTAAATTCATTATTAAACTTTATTTTTAGCATTGATTGGTTCCTCATAAGTAGGACTATTTTACTTATTACTTAAAGAGATGAAATTTGGGAAGATATTTGGTATTGTATGGTTATATTATAAAATTTGGATGTTATTTCCTACCTTTATATTCATTACGAGAATATAAATTATGGAGTAAGAAATTGAAATGCATATACTATTGTGTTTATTGACTAAAAAGGTATATGAGCCATTTTGTTTAGTCATATGTAAATATGAGAAATGGATATTGAGTTGGATTATGATTATTCATTAGAACATGAAAGTTATACATTGATCAAGGTTACATTGTTTATTTTATTTTTGAATAATATATACATTCTATGAAACCCAAATTATGAAAAGAATTGAAGGATGTAGATGTAAATCCTATTCTTGATTATTGTAATAATTAATTACAATAGTATGTTACTTTAACAATCTAAAAGTTATGTTTATCAGTTGATTTAATGTATTGTTTGTAAACATACCTTACAATATGAAGTATCATTTCATTTGAATGATATATATATATATATATATATATATATATATATATATATATATATAGATATCTAATTAATAAACTAGGAAGTTTATATGTTTTCATTTAAGTTAACCTTAACTTATTCTATTATTTCATTTAAATACAACAAGAATATGAGTTAGTAAACTCATGCCAGTTCTTTGAACTGACCCATATATACATTTTATCTCTCCTATAATTTACAAGAAGTGATGTAGAGCCTACATCCATAACATGCATTCAATATGTCTTTTGTGTAGATACACAATGAAAATTTTATCACCGAATCCAAAAACTAAGTTTATTTAGGTTGAATCACTCACTTGAGCTATATTCATCCCCTTATTGATCCAATATGAGTGGGTCAAAGCATATAGTGTCCCACTTTTTGTAGTTTTTGTACTTTCAAAGAAACTACTGATACCCAAAACATGACCAAACACATATAAAATGATCAAATATGCATTTTTATGATGCTATAAATCAAGGTTGGGGCATCCAAAATTTATCGATTTTTTAAATTTTTATAGTATTTTTAATTATTTATTTACTATCAAATTTTAAAATATTTATGGCCACAAAGTGGGACACACTTGTATCTTTGAGCTGTAACATATGACATTGATCTTGTAATAATCATCATCATATTATTACACCTCCATACATGATTGACCATCCAATTAAATTGAGACTAAACAACAAGAATAAATAATACTTCTTTTTATGCATAAAATGCCTACTTCACAGTCCTTAAGGAATTTAGCTAGAGAATGGCCCTTTGACAATAATATCCTATCTTGCAATATATTCTCTCTTAGAAATTTCCCATTTACTCAGTACTCTTCCATAGACTAAGGTTCCCCTACATCTCTACTCAATTCTATCTCTGCCTTGCTTCTCCTTGTTTAGGTAGCCTACAATCATGCCCAAATCTAGATCTCAAGTTCTTTAACACCCCCTCATTATTATAATAAGTCTTCTAACCTCTCCCCCAAGCTATGTAAGACAATACTTAGGTTCATCTCTAAAGTTCTATACCTTATTATCATAGTTTCTCTTGATGAGCACTTGTCACTAGTTTGATGGCACTATCATACATTTTTCTCTTGACTATGACTACCTTCTCCACTAGATCCTCTAGGATAGGTTTAAGGTATTTATGAACATAACTTATAAACCACATACAATCCTCACTTTAAAGGTAAGAGTCATTCAAAACTATACAAACACATACAAATGAACATCCTACTAGTCATGATCCATTTCATAAATACATAGTACAAGATTTAGTGGTTACAATCTTACAAGAATTACAGGCACACAATAATCCAAGATTATATGCACACAAGAAATCCTTGTCAAATATTCATGAAGCTTCCTTCTTGATTCTCATTTGAATGGGAATGGAGAAAAATAGTTACAACTATGATGTTTATACTTATTTGCAAGGAAGTTACTCATTGAGTTGTGAATCTTCAACTTCATTTAGTTTTATGACATTTCAAATCCATTAAGACAATATCCTAGCTTAAGAAATGGTGAATCCATGCCCCATACTCCCTAAATTCACTCATACTGACTCCTTTTAAAGAATCTTATGAACATGAAAAAAATCTCATTCCAACCTATAACACTAAACCATATAATTTATATAATCAAGACAAAATAGACCCTTCAAGAATCTGATTTCACTTTTGGAGGGAAAGTAAGTAATTTGAATTTTTAAAGGCCAAAAACAAACTAACACACATGAATAAGTCCTAATGATCACTATACTTCACTAACATACCTTCAATCTAAAATTGGATGTTTCCATCCTTATACATATCCCGAGTTGATGCTCCTACATCATACTCCAAAGGTAGGAAAAGTTTGAGCCCACCTTTTTTATTTTCTTATTATTTTTCCAATTTCTTTGTGTCTTCATTCTTGCTCTGTTATGATATTTACCTTCAACTTCCTCTATCTGTATTGCTTCTTTATTTTGATTTACTTGCCATTGATGAATCTCTTCATATTCATGAGTGAGGTCTTGTAATTCATAAACATTTTCCTTTTCCCCCATCATCACATCTTCCTCTTATTATTGTTTCTTCTTTTAAACTCTGAATTGTTCATTTTGACTTCATTTCCTTCTCATACACCTATTCCTCTGTTATTGCACTCTTTCTTCGTATCTCTTGCTTATCTATATTTTTAATCTCTTCTTCTATCTTCTTGTTGTGATCTTCTATCCGCTTATCTTCCTTCATCCTGGAAATTATTTACAACGTTTTCCCACATGGTTTCACTATATTTATAACATGTTCCAAAGATTCTATCTATGCTTAAAATTGTTCCCAAATTTCATAAACAAATACTCTCTCTGGTTCAATCATCTCTTCTTATTCTTGGCTTGTTCTCTTCTTGATTTCATCTTCTATATCAAGCCCATTATTTTTACCTACAAACACACACCTGCAAACATTGTTAAATTTAAAAATTTGAGGCTTTACTACCCCTAGAAGTTCTTCCCTTCTTGTCATCACTTCACTTTATTCCTTCTTGAACTCTTCTCCCTATATCTCTCGTATACCGATTCTCTCAACATGATTCATCCATCTCAAGAGAAGCCAAAAATGCTTCTATCTCTTATTCTTCACTCTTATCCTCTATCAGCACCATATCTTTAATCACTTCCTTTTCTTTCTTCCTCATTCTCCTTTTCATCTTTCTCAGTCTTCTTTCTTTTTGTCTTATAATTTTTCTTAGCTTATTTCTTTGTCTTTCCTATACAAGTTTTCTAAATGGATACTTGGATTTATTTTTCATAACTATTCTTGTCTCTTGTATTCTCTCTTCTCTCTCTTTTTAAATAAGCATTATCATTTGTTATACATATTTTTCAATGTTGTGATCTCTGTTAGAACCATAATTCTCTTTTCTTCCTCCTTTCTTCTTTCCTTTTCCTCTCTCACTCCTCTTGTTCTCTCCTCTTGTACCCCATTAACTCTATCAATCCCCAAATCACCATAGATGATGGTTCCTTTTAATATTAACCATCTGTCAACACTAATTCATGAGGCCTAATAGTATTCAATTCTCTTTCATTTGTGTGTTTCATTCTTTCAAACATCTTGGATATCCTTCTTTCCTTCTCTTGTTCCCTTATCCTCTCTTGTAATTTCTTTAACCTATCCTCCTCTCTCTCTCTGCTACTGACTTCTTCATCCAATGTGTCATTCTATAACCATGGCCATTATTTTCTTCACCCATCATTTTCACCCATCTCTTTACCTCTCTTCTTTTCGTATCTGTATTTTCTCCACTCTTTTAACTTATTTTACTTGATCTTCATGATATGATACCAAATGATGCAGAGCCTACATCCATAACATGCATTTAATATGTCCTTTGTGTAGATACACAAATTCAATTTTATCACCAACTCTGAAAACTAAGTTTATTTAGAAAGAATCACTCACTTGTGCTATATTCATCCCGTTCTTGATCCACTATGAGATTGTAACTAATAAATTGAGCTTGTAATCATCATCATCATCATAAAATTATACCTTTATTCATACTCTACCATCCAATTAAATTGAGACTAAACAACAAGAATCAACAATACTTCTTTTTATGCCTAAACTACCTCCTTCACAAAGTCCTTAAGGAACTCAGATAAAGAATGGAATTTTGACACTAATCTCCTATCTTGCAATAGATTCTCTCTCAGATATTTCCCATTTACTTAGTAATCTTCCACATAATAACATTTCCCTACATCTCTACTAAATTCTATCTCTTTCCTACCTAAAGAGTTAGGAGAGAATGGGTCAATGTGGTTGTAGAAGATGCGACATGAACTCAATGAGTTGGGAGTCTCGATGTGGTTTGACGAGATCAACGAACAATATGCTGCAAAGAAGTTAGATGGTGTGGGTTCGTGGAGGTTGGGTCAAACTAGTGTGATGTAGGCATAATGGCCACATGGATAACAAAGGGAACGAGTTATAGCAGGTATGGAGTTCCTCGGCTACTGATTTATCCACATAAAGAGGATATACCATCAAGGTAGAAATATGGTGAAGTGGTAAGTTGGCTACTTGAGTTAGGGATGCATGACAATGTAAAATTGAGCTTGGGGAGATGTTGAGATGTCAATGCACTCATCGAGGCAATATAGGAAGCTCACCAAGGATGTCACCTAGACCTTTGAGGTAACTTAGAGTCGGGGTCATCGGGGTGAGCTAGGAAGGTAGTGCGGGGAGTGAGTCACATGAAAGGAAGCCCGACATGGGAAAAAAATGTGGAATATGCACGACTGGGTTTGGTGAGCTAGCTATAGAGATGGCTCTAAGGCTGGTGTAAAATCAAGGTTGGTCAAGATGAAACCCCCATCTATTTGATGGATTTAAGCACTTGTGTGCCCCACCAAAGATTAAAAATGCTTGTTTAGGGACATTAAAAACATAAATTTTATAATGTTTGTGAAAGAATAAAAAAATGATTATTTCTAACAACCCAATTAATTGCACATTCTCGTAAAGACAGAGGATGGATAGGAATAAACTTGCACTCAAATGGCCATAAATTTCTCATTACTCAACCAATTTGGACTCATTAGAATCGTGATTTCATTACTCGAAATCAAGAAATAATAGATTTGGTGGAGTTAAGTGGGTGAAAAATGTAGAAAATGAGATCAGTTCCAAATGATGACTTCTAAGTAGTTGTAAATGCATTTAATGAAGCATGGGCAACCATTTTCTTCTACAAGTTATAAGACAACAAGGGATGGGATTTTTATGTTTCCAATCATTTTTTTAGCAATTTATTGTACTTTGAGTTAGGTGGAAAGGGGATTTGGGATTCACTCACTCACTCACTCTCTCCTCTCTCTCTCTTTCTCACCTTCCTCTATATAATGTAGCACTTCTCATTTGAGAAGGGGAGATATTTTGGGAGCTAGGGAAAATCTTGCAAAATTATTTCTCATTTTTTCATTGAGCTACAGACCTTCACATGAGCCTTGCAAGTGTATCAATGCCTCTATTCTATAACTGTAATGGACTGTGTAAATTTCTAGAGCAATAAAATTGTATATTGTGGTGTTCTCTTAACCATCTTATATTTTCTTGCCTCTTTGTTGTTGTTGTTTTGTTCTATGCATGTTTTCTAATATTTGCATGTTTATGTTGTTGTGCTTCTTGGATATTTGATAGTGGGTACTGTACGTACCCAAAATTGTAGGGTACTGCACCATTGAAACAACGTAACACGTGCCCTAATGATGATATAGGTCTCCTCGCAAGGTGTTCAGGATTCAGAAAATCTCTCCAAGTATGCATTATCATCCCACATGCCTCGCTTAGCTCTCGCACATTTGCGTTTCTCATTTCCCTTCTTTTTCTTTTCCTTTTTCTCTTCAGTTATGAAACCACTGCCCTGCCTAGGTGGCAGTCTCATGACCGCCACCCTGATCAGGGTGGTGGTCCTATAACCGCCACCCTGCTCAGGGTGGCGGTCCTTTACGCATTTTCCAGAATGCTCTTTTAACATGAATCATGTAAATTTCAATGTTTACTAGCTTTTTTTCACTGCCTTAGGCTTGCATTAATGATTCTGGTTCCCTAGAATAGTGTTTTGCCATTGTTTATAGTTTAAGAGTTCAATTTGGTTTTTACCTTGGGTAAATGCAAATGCTATAAATAGTTGGCTTGTGCTCAAGAAAATGGCCCCTCAAATTTGCCTCTGAATTTCTCATTGCAATAGATTAGTCTTTCATTTTTCTTAGAATTCTTAGTTTCTTTCATTGCATGCTTAGTTAGTGTTGTTTTTCTGTTAGGAAGCCACATATCCATCTTGTGCAAGTGTTGTTGATATTTCATCCAATCCATTGGAGTAGAGTAGTTTGTTTTCAATAGGAAGCCATTAAAGTTGCAGGTTTTGTTCTTCAAGTAGGATAGTTTCAGGTTCTGGACGTTTTATGTTGCATGACTCACAATAAATCCCACTAGGAATTGCATAAGCCAAGCTCTGTACTCTTGCGCTATCTCTCTCCTACTCGCATTGTATTCAGTTTGTATCCTAAGCTGCCTTTGTCCCAATATCTACTTCTATTGATGCTAGCATTACACACTTTTCTGGATCCACGTGAACACGAAGGAGTGAGGAGGTCACACTGAGGGGACAAGATCACACACATCATCAGATTCACCACTATTCTACAGAATCTAGGTTTTAGCTTTCAAAGTTCTAAATTAAAAGCATATCAAATAGAGTAGCCAATCACTTTATTTCAGTCAATTTTACTTTCGATATTGCCAGGGAAGCTGTGAGGATTGATAGTTTCTGAGAGACTATGATTCTTTCCTCACTTCTGAGGTAGGATCGAGAGTCTTTCAAATAGATTAGATCAGTTATTTCATTGTTTAGAATAGATTTACAACTGCACAGGAAAGTAGCTATACTCGGTTACTTTGTTTGTTTTAAAATTCGTCACTAGATTAATTGTCAATTTCTAGATATATTAAAATAGCTTATCCTTCAAATTCATTTATAAAATTCATCAGAAAATAACAAAAATATAGAAGTTATATATGTTATAGATATACTTCACACGGTTAATTTTATTTTGCTGCATTTAGTTTACATTATTACTTTTGTATGACAATCACGGGACCTAGAGAGCCCAGGGAATACGTATTAGAGCCAATCATTCCCCAACCCAATCTCGTCACAGCCATAACTGATATAGATCAGAATCTTAGGATCCAAGTCTTCCAAACAATGGTAAACTTACAACAAATTAGTTTCCAACTGCACGGGTTAAATATAGAAGACAACCAAGCACACATGTTTTCGACAAATCAACCAAACTATAGATTACTTTAGATACATATCTACATGACTGTGGAAGGGTTTGAAAGAGAGTAGACATTCGGTTGTGATCCTTTGGTCCCACAGCCAGACGCAAGAGACACTCTCACAGATATAGATACCAGCTTAAGAATTCAAGTCGCACAGACGCCTGTCATTTTCCACGTATTCCACAACCCATAGACCGAATGACACCCGAGCTCGATATTGATTGGAGACTTCGAGCAGTCATCCTTGCTGATCAATCTATCACACCAGTTCAGGTTAGGAGGGCCTTCTTTGCCTTAGATTTGTAATTTCCACTAATGTGCATCAAAGACATTAGATTGCCTAATTAGCTTGTCTGCATCCCACACATATTCAATCCCCACCGGCTGTCTCAGCACGACCTCAAGAGGTCGGGTGCGAGGAAAAGTTACTTGTAGATTCCCATGCTCACTTGTCACTTTTCCATCGTACAAAATTGGTGAACCCGACGTGAACCTTTCTACTTTCTGATTTGGAGTCAGATTTCTACTGGTTCTTTTAAATTAAATGACCTTTTTCATCTTTACTACCTCATCAACTTTCACCATCACCTTCACTCCTTCCCATTATTCTACGGGTATTCATATACCCCGAATATGTCAGGATTCAATGCATATGGTAGGCCTCTCTTAGGTCTTGAGGCATACTATGCTCAACTGAATAGACAATCATCGCCCTTGCTCTCAGTATGGGGTGACAACTACGCAACTAACCAGTTGTCAACACAAACTCCAAGGGTCAGATATAGCCCATCTTTCCAAACAGAGGAGTTGGATCAATTCGCTCAAACACAACAAACAGAGCCTTCAGGCTCAAACAATATGATGCTCACAGGAGAGTCTAGTTCGTCTCCTCAGGTACTACTTAGACCAAAAATTAGTAGACAAGTTGACCCATACCTAGTTTTAGATAATGAACATTCGACATGTTATGCCAGGAATGAACAACATTCCCAAGGTATGTACCCACCTATAGGGAATCTACAAATACAACCCGAGGTCTCTTTTCAAGGAAATACCTCCATGCCATTACATATAGGAAATGCCCTCGGGGAAACTTGGCAGGGTAGCGATCAGTTCATAGCAGGATATCACATGCCTATACAACACCATGATATACAACAAACGCCGCTAAGGCAAAACACCGTGACTTCACCAAATGAAGTCATTTCAACGTTAGTAGAAAAAGTGAGGGGGTTAGAACTTGCTCAGGAAAATCACCATTCTCAACTCATGCAGGTAGGAAATTCTAAACCTATCCAAATAGACCTCCTCACAGGAATAGGTACGTTAGGTGTGACCCCTTAGTATTCACAAAAACATCGACTAGAACCGTCATTTCTAACACCAATCTGACATCTCCCGGTGTAGTACAAAATAATCCATTCTTGGACAATACCCCTTCATACTTAAACATGTACTCCAAATCACCACAAGGGGATATGTTCTCCTCTCCTAACATGATTCCTCAAACACAGGGGTTTCCTTACACCCCCGCTAACACGTATGCTACGCCATATCAACAACCCATTCCACCTCCACTCCCTCAACAGGCACCATCAATGGTTGAAACCTATGCGATAGGGACATATTTAAAATACTTGAAAGAGCCCTTAGATTTCACCATACAAAGCATCATGCTTCCAAGACCTCTTCCCAATTTTCCCAAGTACAAAGGTGAGGGAGATCTAAATGCACATATCAAAGCTTACGCCACAACCATCCGAGAACTACTCCCATGGGATGGGGTTGTTGCTAAAATATTTCCCAAAACCTTGGAAGGTATCGCTCTCGATTGGTATTATAGAATACCTAAGGCTTCCATCCATTCGTTCAAGTAACTCGTTTCAGAGTTCATCAAGGCATTTGACATGAACAAACTATTAAGAATAGGAATCAGGGAATTCTTACACATCAAGCAAGAACACAATGAATCTATCACCCATTTCATCCAGAGGTGGCGTACAGTTCTTTATTCTTTGGCAAGTGCTCCAAATATGGACCAAATGGAACTATGTGATTTATTCCTTCATTCTCTCAGCAGAGAAGTGAAGGAAGAAGTCTAGAAGTTCCCACTAAGAACTTACGATGAAGTACTTGAGAGTGCTCTCCGAATAGATCAAGCGGCAATTGATAGTGGTCGCAAAACATATGGAGAAAATGGGAGGTTAATCACTTCCAACTAGAACACTACAACTTATCCTACTACCACGAATGTCAATCAAGGACCTAAAATCCTTAATAAAAATTACAGAGTAACAACAGATGGAGTAACTGATCAGGGTAGAAAGGTAAATGTTGTGAATACTCCACCACAAATAAATAACCAACGAAACAACAACTTTACTCCAACAATCAATATAGTGGATTTTAATCATCCACAACAACAACAACGATTAACGACAATGAAGCCCTACACGGGATCCAAATCAAAATTCAACTAGGTATCAAAACCAGAATTCAAACCAAAAACAACAAATGTAAAACTTTAATAGGCAACGGTTTGATCAAAGTTTTAGGCCACAATATACACCAAGCCAACAAACTAGGAATTACAATCCTAACTCGTATTGTGGTTTTCACAAAATCTGAGGCCATGACACTAGAACGTGCCATGACTACAATAAATTTATGCAACATTTGCTAGAGGAACAAAGACAACTTTTTATAGATATGTTCTTGGCAGATCCTACGTCACCAACACCAAATACTTTTACAGGGGCAGTTTCCCCTCAAAATGCACCCCTCCAGATCTTCAATGATCCGCTTCTAAATCACAACAATAATAAGATAAATCCGAATGGGACAAACAAGGGTGTAATTACAGGAAACAATGATCATGAAGCCTCAACTTCATTGAATCCATTAATTGCGCCATAATTAGGAAGTCAACCATGACCTAAGATAGTCGGTTTAGTGGAGTTAGATGCTGAACTACCCATAGAAGCTGTAAGAAGGACACGAGAGTATTCCTCTTAGATAAGTCCAAGCTACCTGCTAGAAACAGACAATATCCAATGAGTATTAATAAAACTTGTGGGTGCTTATGACTTAATTAATGATCTAACGAAAACCTTTTTGCACATCTCCTTTTGGATTTATTGAAAAAATCCCCTTCTCATAGGATCTGCTCTTTTAGAAACATTGGGTTTAGGTCATCTCGATTAGCATCACTCCACCTCTCTAAACACAGTAAACCATATAGATTTTTATATTCACCCTCCGGGGCAGCCGGATAGGGACACCGAATTCATATTTGAAATAAAAAAATGCCAACAGACACTAAGATTGCACACCGAGGTGATCCGGCCTTACACTTGCAAGTGTGGGTTTATAACAATTATGTGAAACGTGCAATGGTTGACGATGGGGCAGCAGTTAACATAGTCCCTTTTTCTTTCCTTCAAAAGCTAGGGTATGGAGAAACGAATTGTTCCACAACTCGAAATACACTAAGAGGCTATGACAACCTTAAAGCCACTTCAATTGGAACTATAATACTACCAGTCACCTTAGGACCCAAAACAATCCTGACTGAGTTTTATATTATAGATTGGGAAACTAACTATAATATGATCCTCGGCCGACCATGGATACACCGTATGAAGGAAATCCCTTCTATGCTATTTCAAGAAGTAAGATTCTTGCATTTAGGAAAGGTGTTCATAGCCAAAGGTGATCCAAAACCATTCAATGTACACCTAGCTGACCTAAAGAAAAGACCAGGCATGCACTCAGAGTTTGAACTCCCAACGAACCAACTTAATAAACCTACGACGCAAAACCAGAAGAAAAGTTGGTACCTACGATAGATCTTGAAACTATGAGCCTAGCCAAGACAATCCCAGCCCCCAAATATGAGGCTAACATTGTAGAAATAATATCATTAGGAACTACTGCAAAAATTGTTGAATTACTAGAACAGGATCTACCAATGTTCCTACCATTTGATTCTGTAGGCATGGGGTACACCCTAGGTGTCGGTTCTCTCCCAGCAGTAGATCTCTGCATGGTAGAGGTAGAAGATGTTAACACACCAGAATATCCCAGTGCCCATATTCCCAGCTAAGTATTGGACTCTCCATTTTGATGGAGCTAAATGTCATTACAAAGCTGGGGCTGGAGTAATCCTTACTTCTCCCGAAGGAAAATTCCTACCATTTTCCTTTAAACTAAATTTCGAATGCACAAACAACGGTGCTGAGTATGAAGCCCTCCTCCTTGGCCTCATCGTAGCTAAAAGAATCAGTGTTGATAACATCAAAGTGTTAGGAGACTTGCAATTGGTAGCAAATCAAGTTGTTGAGATGTATGAAACCAAAGCCGAGCACTTACAACTCTACAAAACAGCTATACTGAATTTAAGCAAGGAGTTTGACTTCATATCAATCGAAGCAATCCCGCGAGAACAAAATCTTCTCGCTGATTCAATAGCAACCTCAGCATCGCGCTTTACTCCAAATAGTAAGTTAGAGGACACCCATTTCATGGTATCCCTTCGTATTGAACCACTGATAAAAACAATGTCAAATCCTCTTTTAAATGGAAATGAAAACAAATCTACTATCCTAGACCACATCGATAGTGATACAACCACTCTTGATTTCTTAAACACCTATGTGGCATTACATCTCACCCATCATGTGGTAGATTTATCCCTAATCCCGCATTCATCCTCCTACTTGAAAATCCCATGACAGAGCTTCCCCCACAAAAGGAACTCAGCATATACATAGTCGAGAACGGAGATGATCTAGAACTACCTCCAGCCCCACCTGAGTTTGAAGAAGGTAACACTTCTTTAATCAAAGAAACAATTGATATTAACATCGGAACGGAAGATGAACCAAGGATATTGAAGTTAGGATCCTCATTAACTCCATTAGAAGTAGAAATACACACTCGGATCCTCAAGGAACATCAGAAGGCTTTTGCATTTAATTATAAAGAAATGACAGGGGTTACACCACACATTGCGGTGCACAACCTCATCACTAAATCTGATGCAAAACCGATTAAACAAAAATCAAGACCAATGAAACCCAAGGTAGCTCTCATGGTGAAAGAGGAGGTAATGAAACTCCTCTAAGTAGGATTCATCAAACTAGTTGATTACTCTCAGTGGGTATCTAATATCATTCCCATTCTCAAAAAGAATGGGAAGATACGCATCTGTGTAGACTTCTGAGACATTAACAAGGCATGTCCTAAAGATGACTTCCCATTACCATATATAGATGTCATCGTTAACGCAACAAATGGATTTGAGCTTTTATCTCTCATGGATGGATTCTTGGGATATAATCAAATCAAAATATCCGAACAAGATCAAGCTAAAACCACGTTTATAACTCCTTGGGGAACCTATTGCTATGTTGTTATGCCATTCGGTCTCAAGAATGTTGGCGCTACGTACCAGCGGGCTATGACATATATATTTCATGATCTTATTCATAAAATTGTGGAATCCTATGTAGATGACTTGTTGGCCAAGGCCAAGAAGCGTTGTGACCATCCGGAAGTACTTCGCGTCATTCTTTCATGTCTGATAGAATACGGAGTCACGCTAAATCCAGAAAAATGTGTCTTTGGTGTGACAGGAGGGAAGCTCCTAGGTTACATTATATCATCACGTGGGATCAATGTTGACCCAACCAAAATTAAAGCTATTCTTGAAATGGTCCCACCTTTGGATGAATCTGGAATTAGGTCATTTCTCGGAAAACTTGGTGCAATCCGAAGATTCATCCCGGACTTAAGTTTCGCCATTCATCCAATCAACAATCTACTCAAGAAAGATTATAGCATCGATTAGACCAAAGACTGCAATGAAGCTTTCAACGTAATTAATCATTTCTTGTTATCACCACCCACACTAATGCCACCTAAGCTGGATCGCCCATTAATTTTATATTCACGAGCCACCAATGTCTCGCTAGCCTGTATGTTGGCTCAAGAAGATGATGACAAGAGAGAACGTGTGATCTATTTCATTAGCCGGACATTGCTCGACTATGAAACACACTATACACAAGCAGAATGAGAATGCCTCGCCATAGTCTTTACAACCAAATGCTTAAGACATTACATGTTAAATCAAGAAACAAAGGTCATTGTAAAGATAGAACATTTACAAACTTTCCTCACGCAAGGGTCCTTGTCTAAAAAGGTTGGACGCTTTATAACCTTAATGGGTGAATTTGAATTAAAATTCGTAAATCAGAAGTCGGTTAAAGGACAAATCATCGTGGATTGGTTAGCTGATAATCCATTAGACGGAGGTGATCTAGTAGATCTGGACTTTCCCGATGAGTGCATATACTACATCAAAACTGACCTTCTATCTCTGAGTGTCCTTAGTACACTGATATTATTAATTATATCATGGACCATGCATATCTAGAAGGTGCTACACCACAACGAGAAAAGGTGTTTACGCATTATCGTAGCTAAATACGTCATCATAGAGCAAGTGCTCTATCGAAAAGCGTTCGATGGAATGTTGTTAAGATGTGTCGACACAGAAGAATCCAAGAGGATTCTCCACGAATCTCATAGTGGAATGTGTGGAGGCCACTTCGGTGGCCATGCCACCACTCGAAAAATACATCGAATGGGCTATTTCTGGCCTACTCTAGAACACGACGCAGTAGAGTTTGTATGAAGGTGTCATAAGTGCCAAGAATTCTCTCATGAGATTCACATGCCGGCACAAGCTCTACAACCAATCGCTACTCCATGGCCCTTTTCTATGTGGGGCCTAGATTTAATAGGGAAATTCTCTCCCTCGTCTACAGACAGCCATAATTTCATAATCATGGCCACCGAATATTTTACCAAGTGGGTAGAGGCTATGCCTCTTACTACTGTGCCAGGTTCTGTAATCGCCAAGTTCATTTTGAACCAAATCATTTGCAGGTATGGTATCCTGCAAGTCATTATCTTAGATAATGGGACTTCTTTTAAGAATGACGAAGTTTGTGAATTATGCAATAAATTTAAAATAAGCCATCATATGGCCTCCTTGTATTACCCTCAAGCCAATGGATAGGCTGAGGTGACAAACAAAAAATTAAAAGCCATTCTCTTTAAAATGGTGAAAGAAAACAAGTGAGATTGGCATTTGAAGTTATAGCCGGCCTTATGGGCCCACCGAAACTCAATAAGAACACCAACAAGAGCCACTACTTTTTCACTGGTATTCAGGGTAGAAGCAGTTCTCCCACTTGAGGTTGAAATACCCAGTCTCCATATCTCATTACAAGGGATCCTAGATGAAGACGCTTACAGAGAAGCATGTCTCTCCCATCTAGAAATACTAGATGAAGCTAGGATAGACGCTGAATAGTGGAACAGAATCTATCTTGATCGAATGTGTTGGAAGTATAACAAGAAAGTCTATGAATGTGACATATATGAAGGTGATCTAGTTCTAAGGCTAGACAGCTGGATCGACAAAAAAATGGCGAAGGAAGGAAGTTCCGGCCCAAATGGTTGGGCCCATACCGAGTCATGAAGGACTATGGAAATGGTGCATATCTCCTATGTACGCTGGAAGGTGAGGAATTTGGTGAAACGGTCAATTCCCTACACCTCAAACGATTCTACACGTAAGCAATTAGTACTACTTGTATAATTATATCTACATTGCATCTTCATATAGTTAGGATCATTTTGTCTGCTTGTTTCATACAAATTTGTGATCAAGGAATTTATTCTCAAAGCAATTCATTACAAACTCATGATGTTGTTGGCATAAACACTCTAATCATACTTCTCTATTTCCATGATATCATCAAACTATTTTGGAATCACTTCATCAAATAAAGCTAGATATGACAAGGTCTCAACGGTAACCATACCAAGATCTGTGGGTTTATCCTCACTTTTGGTTTCTTCTTAGGATAGGTATCTTGCCTATGGTCTGTTCTAGAAGCTTCATGGTGTCACATCTATCCCGTACGTATATCTCTTTGGAAATAAGAACACACACTGACATTTTCTCAAATAAACAAGTCAAATATAGATCAAACAAAAATTTTAAATTTACACATTTCCTTGCCCCACCAACCTTCGGTGATGAGCTTGCGTCTCTTACTAGTGACGTAGGGTTGGGAAAGGATGGAAATTCCCTTACTCACCTATGCCTTGCCTATGGTGATAAACCCATGCTTCTTACTAGTAGCATGGGGCAAGGTGTGGGGGGTCCTCTTGACAAGCAAACGCAAAAGGTCATAAACAAACAATTCAAATCTTGAAGTCTTGAGTCAAAAGCAAATGAATCGGATGTCCAAAATTCCAAGAGAATTAAGAATCCTAAAACCCATATTTTGTCTACCATGTGGCCATCTATGGATCTAAGTCTAGATAAACCGCAAAGCAAGTTGCATCCCAAAACTATGAAGTCACTCGAGTGGAGTAGGCTTGTAGCATCCTAATTTGATTCCACCAAAGCTTTGTCTATCTTTCATCAATATCATTTCAACACATTTCATAACTTGTGCCCTTTTCAGCTCTTGGTGATGAGCCCTCGCATCTTACTAGTTGCGTGGGGTTAGGAGAGGGGCAGGTTTATCTGCTTATCATACCAGCTTATCTTCACCACTTTGCCAAAGCAAATATGAAGTATCCAAAATTGCTTACAGAAACTAAGATTCAAAATCACATTGTATCTACATTATCGTATATCAGCATCATGAAATACAAAAGGAAAGTAAACATTTGTATCATTTGTTCTCCATTGCATACATTCTAAAAAGCATATAAGCATAACATCATAGTTTACATGAGGAAACAAAATGCAAATAAGCCATAAATGCCAAAAGTTTGATCCAAAAAGAATATATATATATATATCAAAATTCCTGTACAATGCCATCATGCGCTAAGCATGGTCAAAACACTCAAAGAGCCCGAGATATACAAAAATATCATGCAAAAATCTAGGGGAGCCAAGTGGCTTCTCAACCCCTATGAGACCCCTCTGAAGGTGCACGCCCATGCCTAGGACTCGGCTACGCCGATGCTCTGAGTGCACGGAGGGCTCAGGATCTCGAGGGGTAGCTGCAGTCTCGCCACGAGAATGACTCCTCATCAGGCGCTCGGCTGTCCTATACCCCGCTAACTCCGTACGGAGAGTCGATACCATCCTGGCCACATGCCAGATAGGGGAAAAGATGTCAGTATGTCTACCAGCTGCTGAGGGCTCCCCAGCATCCACAGATAGCTCCGCACGGGTCCTCTCCATGGGAATCATCAGGGTATCGGTGCATACCCTGCGAATCAGGTCCCGCCACTCATCGGCGGTCTCTGCAAACAAAGGAGAAAATAAATTAGAAATGAAACAAGAGATAAAACACAAGTGTAAACAAAAGGAGAGATAGCAACTAAGGAAATCCTAACTAAAAACAAACATTAAAAGGAAGGGTGGTAACTTACTCGGATCACCAGGCCTCCAGGATGGATCTCTAGGGTCAGCACCCACCACAGATGCCACCACTGACTGAGGTGCTCCCCCATGGCTAGAGCAACGTAGCATCCTACAACGGACTCATCCTCCCCACCATGGCCCTGGGAGAGTGGCTCCTCTGAAACCAGAGTCACTCTCTCTACACTCTGCTCTACCCTCTCTGCCTGCATGATATCCTGAGTGTCATGCCACTTAGGATCACTGTCCTCCTCAGTCTCCTCCTCTATCTTTCCCCTGTAAACTCCTCAGACTCAGAGTCTATGTCGATGGGGTCATCATTGCTATGGGCAGGACCCGTGGAAATCTGAAGTAGGGGTGCCTGAGGAGCACCGGCTCTCCCTCGGGCACGTACTACCCTCCTGGCTGCAATATGAATGCCAAGTGTAACAGCTATTGTACCCGGCCTCTAGGACACCCTCGGCCTCTCGAACTAACTCGTATACTAGAACTACCGGGGAAGCATGCCCATGTAAGGTAGGCCAAACTTCCGAGGAACTCGGCAAAAGGGATGTATCTCCACTCACCCCACTCTGTCAATAAGATGCCCTGTGGTGGAGTAGGAGAACAAAGTAAGAGCCTCCTCACCCCATATGCTTGCCATGGTCTGATATGGTGTGGCCTCCATGTCATCGGTGGTCGAGAAGAAGCGGGCCAGGATGAGGTGCTCGAGCACCGACATATCTCGTCCATCCGGCTACCCTCACGGCTCTCCGGGATTTGTCACCTCTACACCTCTACCATAGGGGATGAAGTGCTCATAGACCCAACTCATGACTAGGGTCGGGTGGCTCAAAGACTGCCCCTGTAAATAGACTACCTTGTATAAGTTATGGTAGGTAGTCCCAAGTATATCTGCTCCCAGGTGTAGATCCGGCCATGATCCTCGATTTGTGCAATAATGGGGGACCAGCAATATAAAGCTGTGTCTCCTCCCTTGTCCCCGATCAATCTTGAGGAGAGGATCCCCATAATATCCTAATGAAGCAAGGGGATGGGAAAACTAGGAATAGACCTAACTCTGACCCCCTTCTTCGAACCCATGGGGATGACTGCATCTCCCATTTAAGAAGCCCACTACGCTATCCAGGCCCATGAACCTGCTATCTAAAGGGTGAGTCACCTCCCGATGATCGGGACCCCCAGGATACGGTAAACATCCTCCAGTGTGATGGTCCACTCACCTCGGACCCCTGGTAATCGGAAGGTGTTCCGATCAGCATCCTAGTAGGAAAATAAGTCACAGAGTATGTGACTGGATGGTGCAACATGTGGTACCCGTGATATACGTAGTATACCCACCCTCTGAAGAGTATCTTGCTCATCCTGTGAAAGGGCGTCTAGCATTCTTTGAGAGTCACACTCCCTCTCTCGGCTCCACCGAATGTACTCCTCTCTCACCTACATACACCCAAAAACACACAAAACAAAGTAAGTTAGCATCGAATGACATTAGAAAAATCATGAAAACACATAGAAATGCTAAAAATGCAAAAACAATCTCAAACAAGTGTTCTTTTGACATTTCATGCAGAACCGCCACCACTGAGAGGCGGCGGTTTCACAACCACCACCTTGAAGGTGGCGGTCTTGTAACCGCTACTCCAAACAAGGTGGTGGTCATGTAACCGCCGCCAAGGTGGCAAGCGGTCATGTTTGAAAACCCACGCGGGTTTTTAAACTTAAAAAGGCCAAAAAACATGAAAAAGGACCATTTTAACTAAAAACAAAGCCTACCCAGTAGGCCCCCCCTAGATGGACCTTTTGAACCTAACATTTTCAAAAATAACCCCCCCACGACAAAGATTTTAGCATTTTAAAAGTTTGGAGGTAAAAGAATAAATTGAGGAGAACTAACCTGTGATCTCGCGGGTTGATGATCTGCACGTGGAGGCATGATTGCTATCTCGTCACGAATGTTTTGACTCTACTCTCGTAAGAAACCATCACCGTGGGTCCCAGAGCTTAGAATCAATCAAATCAACACGCACAAATGAATAGGAAAATGGGCCCACTTTCATATATATAGCAGCTTGACTTGTTTTGAATTTTTTTTTTCACAGGTTTGGAGTGCCGATGGAGGTAAGTTCTTACCCCGCACAAATGGTACGTCCTCATTTCCCATTATTTTAGCATTTATTTTCTGATCTATCTTGTCTATCTGCACTTGAGTTCTCTTTTCATTTTGCAGGAGCGAGAATTTTGGATGGCGTCATTTCGACACACGGACGTATTAGGTATAACTTCCAACTTCCCATTTCAGGACCGCCATACTCGGACCCACCGTTTTACACCTCTTCATGGCTAAAACACTTCTCCGAGGGGGCAATATGTATGTACCCAAAATTTTAGGGTACTGCACCATCGGAACAACGTAACACGTGCCCCAATGATGATACAGGTCTCCTCGCAAGGTGTTCGGGATCCAGAAAAGCTCTCCAAGTATGCGTTATCATCCCGCATGCCCCGCTTAGCCCCCACGTGCTTTACTTTTCTCTTTTCCCCTCTTTTCTTTTCCTTTTTCTCTTCAGTTACGAAACCACCACCCTGCCTAGGCGGCGGTCTCGTGACCGCCACCCTGATCAGGGCGGTGGTCCTGTAACCGCCGCCCTGCTCAGGGTGGTGGTCCTTTACGTGTTTTCCAGAATGCTCTTTTAACATGACTCACATAAATTTCAATGTTTACCAGCTTTTTTCACCGCCTTGGGCTTGCATTAATGATTCTAGTTCCCTGGAATAGTGTTTTTCCATTGTTTATAGTTTAAGAGTTCAATTTGGTTTTTACCTTGGGTAAATGCAAATGCTATAAATAGTT
This sequence comes from Taxus wallichiana var. yunnanensis, assembly GCA_018340775.1. NCBI lineage: Eukaryota > Viridiplantae > Streptophyta > Pinopsida > Cupressales > Taxaceae > Taxus > Taxus wallichiana. Next base: position 243,557,512 of record CM031243.1, on the reverse strand, counting down.
GGCTTGTGCTCAAGCAAATGGCCCCTCAAATTTGCCTCTGAATTTCTCATTGCAATAGATTAGTCTTTCATTTTTCTTAGAATTCTTAGTTTCTTTCATTGCATGCTTAGTTAGTGTTGTTTTGCTATTAGGAAGCCACATATCCATCTTGTGCAAGTGCTGTTGATATTTCATCCAATCCATTGGAGTAGAGTAGTTTGTTTTCAATAGGAATCCATTAAAGCTCTGCAGGTTTTGTTCTTCAAGTAGGATAGTTTTAGGTTTTGGATGTTTTATGTTGCATGACTTGCAATAAATCCCGCAAATAATTACAGAAGCCAAGCTGCTCTTGCGCTATCTCTCTCCTACTCGCATTGTATTCATTCCCGTATCCTAAGTTGCCTTTGTCCCAATATCTACTTATGTTGATGCTAGCATTACATGCTTTTCTGGATCCACGTGAACACGAAGGAGTGAGGAGGTCACACTGAGGGGACAAGATCACACACATCATCAGATTCACCACTATTCTGCAGAATCCAAGTTTTAGCTTTCAAAGTTCTAAATTAAAAGCATATCAAATAGAGTAGCCAATCACTTTATTTCAGTCAATTTTACTTTCGATATTACCAGGGAAGCTATGAGGATTGATAGTTTCTGAGAGACTATGATTCTTTCCTCACTTCTGAGGTAGGATTGAGAGTCTTTCAAATAGATTAGATCAGTTATTTCATTGTTTAGAATAGATTTACAACTGCACAGGAAAGTAGCTATACTTGGTTACTTTGTTTGTTTTAAAATTCGTCACTAGATTAATTGTCAATTTCTAGATATATTAAAATAGCTACTCCTTCAAATTCATTTATAAAATTCATCAGAAAATAACAAAAATATAGAAGTTATATATGTTATAGATATACTTCGCATAGTTAATTTTATTTTGTTGCATTTAGTTTACATTATTGCTTTTGTATGACAATCACGGGACCTAGAGAGCCCAGGGAATACGTATTCAAGCCAATCGTGCCCCAACCCAATCTCGTCATAGCCATAACTGATATAGATCAGAATCTTAGGATCCAAGTCTTCCGAACAATGGTAAACTTACAACAAATCAGTTTCCAACTACACGGGTTAAACATAGAAGACGACCAAGCACACACATTTTGGTCAAATCAACCAAACTATAGATTACTCTAGATACATATCCACATGACTGTGGAAGGGTTTGAAAGAGAGTAGACATTCGGTTGTGATCCTTTGGTCCCACAGCCAGACGCAGGAGACACTCTCACAGATATAGATACCAGCTTAAGAATTTAGATCGCACGGACGCCTTTGTCATTTTCCATGTATTCCACAACCCATGGACCGAATCACGCCGAGCTTGATATTGATTGGAGCCTTGAGCAGTCATGCTTGCTAATCAATCTATCACACCAAGTCTGAGTTAGGAGGGCCTTCTTTGCCTTAGATTCACAATTTCCACTAGTGCGCATCAAAGACATCATATTTCCTAATTAGCTTTCTTGCATCCCACACATATTCAATCCCCACATTTGTCTCGGCACGACCTCGGGAGGTCGGGTGCGAGGAAAAGTTACTTGTAGATTCCCATGCTCGCTTGTCACTTTTCCATTGTATAGGTACATGCCAGGACTTTGTTAAATATTTTCTACCCTATCTCAACTATATTTCACTCTATTTTATCCCTCAGTCAAATGTTATGCACCCTTCTCTTGGTGTTACCACCTCTTTAGTGGAGGATTATTTATTTTCATGCACTCTCTCTCTACCTAGTCCCTTGGAAATGATAGGTTAGGAGTAGATAAAATATTTTCCTTCATTATGAGTAGTTGTATTAGATTAGGAAGAGGAACCAACCGTTTCTAGAGAGTTATTTTAATTTACAAGGTCCCGCACATTGAGACAATTCCATGTTTCCCAATTACACTGGTAGTTCATGCACACACACATGACAAATCAAAGGGTGTTGGAATTTGGTGAAAAAAATTATGGCATGCCCAGTGGGACCCAAGAAGTCAATAATTCCATGTTTATCAAGATTAGATGTGGGTATTAGTGTACTTATAGCCTTTGGAGGCTCTCAATAGCACATCCGACGACTCTCGGGATCATAATTTAGTGGATTTATTATCTTGAATTTCTCAAATTCGTGAGAAGGATCTAAACATAGTCAAGAACTAGAGAAGAAGGGATATTTTAATACTTTCAAATATCTCTAGGAAGAGGAAGAAGAGGAAGACAAGTTCAGAGATATCCATCTCCACCAAACATGACTCTTTCAACACCTCCACCTAGTAGGCCATTTATCCAATCAACTAGAGTTCTTAAACCAATCTGAATGCTTCAATAACCACCAAACCCTTTTGTTAATTTCATAGGAAGTATTCCACTCAACCTCAATGCTCAGAATCCAATCCTAGTGGTAGAATTAAAAAACATTCCATATTTCATTGGAGAGAACCACACAACTCAAATTGATCACATTCAAGACATTGTAAATGTTTGTACCATAAATGAGGTTGCTGAGATGGATGTGGCAAGTGAAACTGTTAACTTATTCTTTCAAAGGAAAATCTTTGCAATGGTTTAGAAGCATTGTAGTATGATTGATTCAGGTGGGATAAATTGTACTCACTCTTTGTAACCAATTCAAAAAAGGAAAAATAATTTGTATTTATTGGAACAATTGACCATAATCAAGAGAGCACCAAATAAGCAAATGGTTGACTTCAATTTCAGATTCCAAATAAAATGGGATAGGATTTGATTTTTGTAATACCAGCTATATAAGGTACTTTCCTCTATTTCCTAAAAGATCTTAATTTTGATATAGCTATGATGATACAATCTATGAGAGGTAAAACATTTCCAGTAGTTTATAACATAGTTATTAGAGTTTATAATTACATTATTCAAGCCGATAAACTTTCACCCAACCACATATGCCTATTTATCTAGAAATGGGGAATCCTAGTTCTAATCAAGCACCTACACTAGCTCCTATCCCAACTCTCAAAAACTAGAATTCTAACAAAGCTTCCACATCTTCTAGCACCTCAAATGAAATCCAATAAGTCATGAAGCAATTGTAAAATATAGGAAATAAGTTGACAATAATTGAGAGGCAATGAGACCCAAAATTTTAGACCATATCAACCTCGAGGCCTAACCAAATAGGCCTCCATACTAGCAAATAGACCATCATCTCAAGATGATAGCCAAAACCAAGGACAACCTCAAGCTTCTAAGCAATTTCACTTATAATCCAAATGTAACTTCAACATCCAGAGCCTTGGTTCTAGTCCATAACAACTTGGCACAAGAATATGAATGGTGTTTCCCTTATGGTCAACCTCACAATCAAACAACATGCTTCAATGGTGCTCTAAATCAAGCCTTAATGGTACAAAATTTTTGTGTGTCCCAAGAAACAAGCCAAAAGGAAAATATGTAAAAATCACTCTAGAAACACCTCCAAGTGAGACTTCACTTGTGATTGGCAAGCTAAAGATTTTTGTGGGATAAATCAAGCTCCTTCTCAGGGTGTGGTAGTGAACACAAGATCTAAGAAAAGAAATATAGAGGAAGGAAAGTCATCAAATTCTAGTGCTCCTCAACCTTCTACCACACCTCAAGGAGTTAGTAGTTCAAATGCAGCTCCAAGCTCACAAAATCAGCCTAGAGTACTTTTTTGTAGCAGCCCCTATATAAGAAAAATTTGTGCTAAGAATAGGCAGAAAAAGGAAATCCGTATCCCTTTAACATCATTGATAAAATGAAGAAAATGAATGTAATTATCTCAATGTGGGAATCATTGACAACTCTAGGACAAAGGGATTTTTGTAAGAAGCCATGGAAAACTTATGCATTCAAAATCATGCTCCTAAGGATCAAGAAAATGTAGTAACTAATGCAACTAAAAAAGAAGGGGGTTAATCAGAATAAATATCAAATATCCACCATTTTACATATCTATGATCATTGGAAATAGTATTGTACACAATTTCATGATTGACTCAAGGAAAGTAGTTCAGTGATGCCTAAACAAATATCATATTAGCTAGGTTTAAAATATGAAACTATCTCTAAAGGAGTGGTGTAATTGGATGAAACAATGATGACAAGATTGGAATCATCAAGAATCTGAACCTAACATTACATGCGTGCCTAAATGTTACAGTCCATGAAGATGTATCATTTATTGACCTACCTCCACTCTTCAGCTTGTGTTTGTCTTGATATTTCACTACTAAGATTGGTGGGTACCTATATTTTAACTGGTCACACATGATCTTCAAAACAAGGTATAGATATAACACTACAATCATATCTAAACCTATTACTACTTTCCACATTAATCCTTATGAATCAATTGTAATGCATGCAAATTTCTTAGATTTTGATCAAGAAGACTACCCAAGCACTCCATAATCAAATACTAAGGTTCGAGGCATTATTGATTTGATATTGGATGAATAGGAAAACAAGAGGCATGATTTATGAACCTTAGAGGGAGATGGAAGAAGATGAACTGGGTATTTATTTCTTGCATGAAGAAAACACACCTCTCCCTAGCATCACCAAACTGGATGAAAAAGATGAGAACAAAGTATGGAAAATGTTCTTTGAAAATTCAAGGAGAAGGAAACATGGAGGAGGAGGAATGCTTATATCTCCCAAAGGTATTAAGTACTACTCAAATTTCCATTTGCAATTTAGTTGTTCTAATAACACAGTTGAATATGAAGCTTTAATCTATGGATTACATATGGCAAGGAAGATAGGCATCAAGAAATTGTAAGTTTTTGGGAATAATGAGCTATTTGTCAACCAAGTTAGAGGACTAATTGCTGATAAAAATGACCTCCTCAAGAGAAATAAGAACCGGGGATGGGATTTCATTGAATATTTTGAAGCTTTTAACATTGTTTCCATCCTAAGGAAGAAGAAAGAATCTGCATACATGCTTGCGAAATTTGGGGTAACATTTGATGTTTTTAAGAGTATCAAGAGATATCAACCTTATCCTCATATCAAAGTGGTTGTAAGACTAGTTGTTCTAGAAAATAACACAAGTTGGAAATTGTTCAAGAATGACCAAAAAATCATCAACTTATTGTAGGAGGAATCCGAGTTCTCCTAAAAAAATCAAGAAAAATTGGAGTAGCACTATGGTGATCAAATTGTCGATTGAGAACAAAAAAACTCCCAAAGGTTCGGTAAATCTTAAATCCATATTCAATCCCAATGATAAGTTTTGGAAAGAGAAAGAAAACATCATGGTCGAGGGATAAGATTTAGAGTCCATTTCGATGGGTGATGTTATCCAAAATTCACCCCCAAGGTAACTTTGATAACATGCAAGCAATTATATTGATTCAGGGTGAAAAGTCATGTTTCTAGGGTCCCCTCATATTTGTCTAACTCCCCTGTCCAAGAGGAAGAGAGTAAGTTCTGAGAAAATGTGAAAAAGGGGTTGCAGAAGGCAAATAGGTTGATCCAGGAAAAATCGTGAAAATTGGCTAAGTCCCGCTCAAGGTCGCCTCTGGGACGTTTGGGACAGAAAAGCGCGAACCGGCCGAACCGGGTGAAATCAGCACAAACAGTCCGAAACGCAGCAGGGACAAATGGGACAAAAGTACGCGGCGGGCGCGAAATTCCGGTTCGACAGAGAAAAAATCGACTAACTGCTGAGAGGGTCGCCTTTGGGACAAGCGGGACAAAAAGACGCGAACCGGCCGAACCGGGCGAAATGAGTCAAGGCAGCCCGAAACAGTCTGGGACGCGCGGGCCAAAAGTACGCGAACCGGCCGGATCGGCCGAAATGAGAACTTTTGTCCCGGAACAAGCGGGACAAAAGAGCGCGAACCGGCCGAACCGGGCGAATTTGTCCCAGACGGTCCGAAAGCAAATGGGACATTTGGGACAAATGGGCGCGAACCGGCCGGTTCGCCCGAAATCAGCACAAGGAGCACTGTGCTAAATGGGACAAAGGGATGTGCGGGACGCGAAAAGCCGAAATGGCCGAAGGCAGGGAAGAAAAGTCAACGTTTGGTCCGGAAACTTCAAACGGCCATAACTTTTGACTCCGAGCTCCGATTTTCATAAAATTGGACTTTCTGGAACAAGCACGACGTCCTCTACGCCACAAAAACTAGATTTCTTATTTTTAATAAGGGTAGATATATTTAAATAAAAGAAACATATTCGGCTCCAGTCAGTCAATGCTCATTCCCGTCAAATGACAGAAAACGCCTGCCAGGCCCAAAACAGCTGCCCGCACTCAGAAGGCCATAACTTTTGCATTTCTCAACGAAATCGCACAAAATTGGTACCGTTGGAATCGTGGTTCCGAGCCCGACACACAACAATCAAGAAATTCCAGATTTGATCATAAATTGATTGAGATTTTTAAGAAAACGTGGCCGGGTTCAGAACAGTGTTTTATTTGGTAGCTGGGAGTGCAATTAAGAGGCATGGTCATCATTCATTCTCTGCTGCAGCACATGGGACAGTATGGGGAGCCTTTTCCAAGTAATGTATACCCATTCCACTCAATTTAATGCCTCTTACAGGTGGTTGAAGGACAGATTTCGGGATTTCCATTTTCCCTTCTCTTTTCCTTCTCATTTTTCTATAAAATGAAGTGTTGGGCTCATTGTAAAGGGGAGAGAGTTTTTGGGTAACAAAGCTCTGTCAAAATTGCTTTGTGAAGCAAGTGTGTTGCAGGCCCTTGTAGTGGACTCCTTGCATGGTGATCCAGGCCCTTATCTTGTAATAGATTGAACTGTGCATATCATGAAGCAATAAAATACCAGTTTGTGGATATATCTTCCCCTGCTGTGCTTTCTTGCATTCTTCTTGCCCCTTTAATCTTTCTACAAGTATATTGTGTCTATTTATTATGTTCTTGCAGGAATTCATTATCATTGTGTGTGCTTGGAATATTCTTTGTGAATGCATTTCTTTGGATTATGGTGAACTGTCATCACCTCTTCTAGTGTGCACTTTGCCTCTCGTATTTCACACATTTGGAGATTACTCTCACACCCTCTTTTCTCGGTGTATCACCGCTTTAGTGTAGGCTTTCATTTTATGCATTCTCTCTCTGGTCCCTTGGAATTTTAGGTTAGAATAGCTAGTTTCTCCGCATTAGAGTAGATTGTGGCGGGTAGTTTAGGAGCAAGAACCGACTTTCTCTCGGAGGTCTATCTCAAGTAGCAAGTCCCACAACTTGGAGATAGTACCCATGTTATCCAATCACCTTTGGATGCTTAGAGTGATCAAACTAGAAATCTGATCAACATCCGGGAAGTCTTGTGATTCGGTGATAACAGTGAAGGCAAGATGCTCCAAATTGGAAAAGTAAGTACTCAGCGAGAAAAATATGATTTCATTCAACTTTTCCAAGAGTTCTCGGATATCTTTTCTTAGAGCTATGAGGATTTGAAGGGATTTTATCCAATTTTGGAACAATATACTAGTAAATTGGATCTAGAGTATAAGCCCATCAAGCGTAAGAAAAGGCCGGTGAATCCTCACATTGAGCCTCTCATGAAGAAATAACTAAACAAGGTCATCAAGAAAGTATCATATTTCCAATCAAGAACTTTTCATGGGTTTCTAATCATTGCCGGCCAGAACAAGAAATGGAGAAATTAGATAGTGTGTGGAATTGGGGATTTGAAAAAATCTTCTCTCAAAGACCAGTTTCAATTCCTTCCATGGAGTAAATCTTGCAAGTGGTAGCTGGTTTGAAATATTTTCATTGCTAAACGGATACTTAGGCTATAATCAAATCATGGTGAAAGAGGAATACCAGTTCAAGGAAACCTTCACCAAAAATTGGGGCACATACACTTATAGGAAGATGCCATTTGGACTTTCAAATGTCAGACCTACATTTCAAAGAAAAATGGACATGACATTCAAGGGGTTGATCAAGAAGATGGTGCTTGTTTATCTTGATGATATCACTGTGTTATCCAAAAATGCATTAGATCAAATTTTTCATCTCGACAAGTACTCAAGATATGCAGACATTTTGGTGTATCTCTAAATCCTAATAAATGTATATTCTTAGCTCATGAAGGTAATCTCTTGGGCCACATTGTGTCCAAATAAGGGATGAATGTTGATCCAAAAAGAGTTGAAGCTATCCGTGCGCTACCATTTCTAAGTCACAAGAAATCTCTCCAACTATTCTTGTGGAGAATCAATTTCATTAGAAGGTTTTTGCTTGACTTTGCCACTCTTGTTAAGCCACTAAAAATTATTTTGAAGAAGAGTATGACATTTAAGTGGATAGTGGAAGGAAAATATATTTTTGAGGATGTGAAACATTCTATATCCCAAGCTCCAACTCTCATCAATCCATATTTCTCCAGGGACTTCATTCTTTATTCCTACGGTGGTTAAGAGACAATCTAAGCCATTTTGGTGCAACTGTAAAAGGAAGGATCCGAGGAGCCCATTGCATTCTTAATCGAGCTTGGAATATTATGAGGTGAGATAATCTTTCATTGAGAAGAATTTTCTCATTGTTATAAGAAGTTATAATAATTTTAAAGACTTGGTTTAAACAATAAGATATAATTGCTAATGTATCATGTGGGGTTAAGGATTTTATCCTAAACAATAATTGAATGAGAAAAGGGAGCGGATGGATTACTCATGTCATAGATTATGAAATAGAAATCAAGGTAACCAAATTCGTCCACGATAACAACTTGTGTGAACAGTTGGCTTCCAATCAGCATGTTGAACCAAGAGATGAAGAAGGAGTTATTTTAGTGCTCCAAGATGATCAAGAACAAACTATAGATGGTATACCCACTCCTTGTTGGACTCGAGACATGATACATTTCCTTAAAAAAATTGTGACCTCCAAGAAAAATAATATACTTTAGACTCCAATCCATTCCATATGTTCTCATTGATGGTATCTTGTTCAAGAAAGACATGAATGGAGTTCTCTTGAGATGTGTTCCAACAAATCAGATTGAGAAAGTGCTACATGAGTTCCATGATGGGGAAGATGGAGGTCATTTTTCTCCATGAGTAATAACCCTCAAGATCATGAAGGTTGGTTACTATTGGCCCACAATGTTTAGTGATTGTTATCCATGGGTTAAGAAATGTACAAAGTGTACATTTTTCACGGGGAAAAGAGAAGTTATCAAGTACTCCCACCCCACCCAATCTCAATTGATCAACCATTCATGTAGTGGGGATTTGATTTCATTGGGGTCATCAATATAAACTCAATCCATTTCCACAAGTGGATTCTCATAGGAATGGACTATTTCACTAAGTGGACTTAAGTAGTGGCACTTAAGGAAGCAAATGAGTCTAGTATACTTGACTTCTACAAAGGGATTGTTACCAAATTTGGTGTCCTAGCCACTATCATATTAGATAATGCTCCATCATTCCTTGGAACTAAGATCTCTGAGTGGGTTGTTGGGAATGGGATCTATCTAAGCACCTCCTCTAATTATTACCCCCAAGGTAATGGGAAAGTTGAGTCCACTAACAAAAACTTGTTGAGGATTATCAGAAGGAATCTGGATAAAAACCAAAGTACATGCCATACCATGCTCAAATAAGCCTTTTGGGATGATAGAATCATGCACAAAATATCAACTAGAAACTCTCCCTACAAGGTGGTATATGGAAGAGAAACAAGGCTACCCATATCACTTGATTTTCCGATCTTGGAGCTTCTTAAACACTTGGAGTTATATGAATTTGAGCCTATGGAAGTTAGATATGGTGAGCTCATGGAGTTGGAGGAGCTAATGGAGAAAGTAATGCAGACCATGGAGAAGGATCAAGCCTTGATCAAGAGGTCCTTAGATAAGAAATCCAAAACTAGAACCTTATAAGAGGGAGATTTGGTCTGAAGTGAGATGCTAATAGGGGAAAAAATGGGCAAGCATTCCAAGTTTTATGCCATATGGAGTGGTCCTTACATGATCATGAGGTGTAAGAGTAACAATGATTTCCAATTATCAAAGTTGGATGGTGGAGAACAATAGATTCCAGTCAACAAAATCTACCTCAAGCACTGTTACCGATGTAAATTCGACCTTTGTACATATTCTTCTAGGATTTAGAAATCTACCAAGTTATTGTAGCATATTGTTGTTGTTGGTAGAGTAAGTTTGATTTCCTAAGTACCTTGCACAATTTCTATTTCTTCTATCTGGTCTCTTTCCATAGTTTAGTATGTATTCGAAGAAGAAATATTGCAGAGAGAAGCTAAAAGTTCCAAGAAATGATTGCAATCCTCAACAAGTTTCAAATGCGAGAACAACTAAAAATCAGATTTTTGGGGAATATTTCAATTTTCATTCTCTTGTCTCCTTATATCAGCCACACTTGACCTTTTTATGCCTCTTGAAAAATTAGAGAATCATATTAAGGGGTATTTTTTTATGTTGCGAGATGGGAGGTCTCATGGTACTTTACATGTCTTAAGTTCTAGTTATCAACCCTCTTGATTAATTTAAGGTCCTCTTCGGGTTTGAGAAGAAGATCAACCTCAAATTATCCCTTCTCACTCATTGAACCTTATTTAAATAAAAATCTTATGAGTTGTGAGTAGCTTGGGTAGTTTTAGATTTACTACCTGACCTATGGTATTGTCCACGAGAAATGTTTAGGTAAAAAAATCAGTTTTTGACAACGAGTCCAGTTGTTTCCCATATCAGTGTTGCTTCACCTTTTTCAAGAAACCATTTTTTTAGTGCTTCATATTGGAAAAGAATTAGATTTTTGGGTAGGTTCAGATCTCTATTCTTAGTCTCAAAAAAATTAAATTTTGTAGAAGTAAAGAAGAAATTAAAATTCTAGATCCAAACAATTCTCCACTCATGCAAATTTCAAGATTTTCTTATAAAAGATTGGAAGATTCGGGAAAAATAAATAAAATAGAAGTCAACTTCAAGTCTTAGTAGTTTTTTTAGTGCCTTGGGGATATAAATTTTAAGATCTAGATCATTTCTAGGTTATTAGAGAGGATTCCATACCCAAAGGATGCATTCAAGCTCTTGGTCGACCCATCTCATAGGAAGATGTCCCCAAAAGTTGTCAGATTGCTATCCATTTTCACCCCTGGGTGGAATGGACAACTAGGAAAGCCTAGACTTAGGCACTAGTCAAAGCCATCAGGAGTGAGTATGAAGTTCTTAGGCATAATTCTATGTTTCAGACTACCTACAGTTGATTCAGGAGGTTTGGGATCAAAGAAATTTTATTTTCCTCTTCTAGTTTTCAAGATGTTCGAGGAAATTTTTAGAGTGAGGAAGCATCTTTGGGGGCCCACATTTAACCAAAAATAAAAAATTGAGGGGATTGGTGTCGGGGCATTTAAATGCATTTTATCTATCCTGGGATTCCTAAAAATTCCAATTTTTTTCTAAAAATTTAGAAGAAATTAGGAAGGTGGAAAAATGCGTATGTTGCAGAGAAACAACTTATCGAGCTGATGGACCAGTCATTTTCAGCTCAAAAATATGCGTAGAAGGCATGGTGAGTCGGAAGGATTGCATAGATAACAACTTGAGCATGTTGGGGTTGCTTAGTGGTTTGGTGGTAAGGAAGACTTGAAGATAGATTCACAAGGGTGAAGTTCCATCTTGGCACGGGGGTGTGACAAGTTCTTGATGGGGTAAATTTTATAAAGTGGGTTTTGGCACCCATGAGGTGCGAGGGAACTTAGGTCACGAGTTCCATAGGACCTCGACTTCCCTACACAATAAAGGAGCCTGATGCATTGCAGGCTGGAGGTGGTTTGTGGCCCTAGAGAGTGAGGTGATAATGAGTTAATGTGGCCATAGAAGACACGACCGGAACTTAACAAGTTGGGATTCTAACATGGGTCGGTGAGCTCAATGAATGATGCATTGCAAAGAAGTAAGGTTGTGCGGGCTCGGAAGTTTGGGTTAGCCCGGAACAATGTAGCCACATCGGATGCACCAAAAAGAAAGGGAATAGGTTCCTGTGGGGCTCAAGTTCCCTGTAGGCCAAATTTGGCCACAAAAAGAGGCTCAAATTTCATGTTAGATGTGTGGTGAGTTGATAAGTTAGCCACCAACTTGGGGTTGCATGACAATGTAAAATGAATCTCGAGAGAGGTGTCGAGCTAGCGATGTATGTGACGAGGCAATACTTGGGAGATCACAAAGGATGTCACGTAGACCATCGAGGTGAGTTAGAGTTGGGGTCACCGAGGTGAGCTAGTAAGGTGGTGTAGGTGTAGGTTACATGAATGGGAAGCTCGACATGGATAAACAAAGGTAGAACATGCACGGCTAGTTTGGTGAGCCATCCGGCAAGATGGCCCTAAACAAGGCTTGGTTAGCATGAAAACCTCTCCTCTATTCGATGGATTTAAGCATTGTGGGCCCAACCAAATATTAAAATGCATGTCTAGGGAAATTTAGAATATAAATTTTATAAATTTTGGGAAAGAATGAAAAAATATTATTTCCATCAACCATATTAATTGCACAATCCCATAAAGGAAGAGGATGGGTAGGAGCTACCAGCTCTCAAATGGCCATAACTTTCTCATTACTTAACCAAATTGGAAAAATTAGACTCGTTGGAATTTTGATTCCATCCTCTACACTTAGAAATCAATAAATAATATATTTGGTGAAGTCAAATAGGTGAAAAATGAAGAAAATGACCTCAGTTCCAAATGATGACTTCCAAGAAATTGTAAATGCATTTAATGAAGCATGGGAAACCATTTTCTTCTGCAGCAAGTTACAAGATAGCAAGGGATGGATTTTTAGGTTTCCCATCATGTTTCTTAGCTATTTATTATAATTTGAAAGTGGGTGGAAAGGGGATTTCTAGATTCAATCTCTCTCTCTCTCTCTCTCTCTCTCTCTCTCTCTCTCTCTCTCACCTTCCTCTATATAATGTAACACTTCTCATTTGAGAAGGAGAGATATTCTGGGAGCTAGGGGAAACTATTGCAATTTTTAAATAATCTTTCCATTGATCTAGATACCTTCTCATAAGCCTTGAAAGTTTATCAATTCCTCTATTATATATATGTAATGGATTTTGAAAATTTCTTGAGAAATAAAGTTCTATACTATGGTGTTCTCTTTACCCTCATGCAATTTTATTGTATTTTCTTGCCTCTCTATTTTTGTTGTTTTATTTTGTGCATGTTTCCTAATATATTAAGGTTTATGTTGTTGTGTTTTTGGAGATTTGGTAGTGGGTGCATGCTTGGGGTGTGTTAAATATTACCTATCCTCTCTCAACTATATTTCACTCCATTTTCTCCCTCAACACAATGTTTCACACCATTCTCTTGATGCTACCACCTCTTTACTGTAGGATTTGTTTATTTTCATGTGCTCTCTCCCCACTCCTTGGAAATAATAATTTAGGATTACATAACATATTTTCCTTCATTAGGAGTATTTATTACATTAGATTAGTAAGAGGAACAAACCTTTTATAGAGAGTTATCTCAATTTGAAAGGTCCCACAAGTTGATATAATTCCATTTTTCCCAATTACACTTATAGCTCATGCACATAGACATGAAAATTTTGAGGGGACTGTAATTTGGTGATAACACTAACCTCTCCCCAAAGCTGTGTAAGAAAATAGCTAGGTTCATCTCCAAATTTTAATACATGCTTCTCACATTTTCTCTTAAAGAGCATTGTCACTAGTTTAATGCCCCTGTCATACATTTCTCTTGATTGTGACTACCTTATCTACTAGATCCTTAGGATAGGTTTAAGGGATTTATGAAAATAACTTCTACCACCTCCACAATTAATTGACTAAACTAGCACTTCCATTCTTTCCTTCAAGTTTCTCTTACTTCACAATATTAATCTACAATTCTATGAGTTCTTGTTTAAGGAACTATCAACCATATCCCGAGAAAGGAAGGTCTCTTCGATCTAGTTCCTTCAACATCACTAAGGGATTCCCTTCATAGAGTTTTCTCCCTAGTCTTAAATATTTATATTGGTTCCATTACGATATGGTTGGGTTTTTGGCATGAAAACCCTATTTTGAGGGTTTGAACACGATACAACCCGAAAAGGAATTTTTTTGTTTTTGATCAATACATTTCCACCCTACTCACTTTAACAACTTTTTCCAAGTCTATGAAAACCTTTTTTGAGTCTCAAAATGATTATTAACTCCTGAAATATCTCTTTGTCCTCACTGTAGGCTCACTTCACAATGCATTTTATCACATGCATGCTTAGAATGGGGGATGCTACTTTCAATTTCAAAAAAGTGTAGAGTTGTTAAGACTTCAATGAAAATACAAGTTGATATACTCCTTATCCAACCTAAGAACACTCTCTCGAGTCCGAAATGATGTTTTAATCATGTATAACTCTGCGTACAAACTCGAAGCCTAAGGTTTACCATTCACAACTAGGTGTAAACAATCACTCATTAATGAACCCCATATTCAAAACCAATAAGAGTATGAGTCATGTTCTTCACAATTTACATTCTTATATAACACATAATGGGATTTTGATGAATTAATCTTCATACTTATATTCTATGACACAAAATCCTTTGTTCTAATCTAGAGTCTGAAAGGTTACAGATAAGTAGTCTATTATCTTAGAGATTTACCTAATATTATCATATCCTCCCTTTCATAATCTTTTGAAGATTTCTAAGGTCTATTTTAACACCTCTTTTTCACTTCATCATAATTAGGATTTTTTTACCCATTTATATTACTTGATTCCTTCAATGATTAATAGCTTACAACATATTAATCCAACATTAATTAATGTTTAGAATAAAACCATATAAGCTATGATAACCATATGCAATTACAAGGGTTCAGATCCTACTTAATCCCCTCAAACAATCATTACGAGCCAATATACCCAGTATATCATTTTATTAAACCTTTTTAAGGTACACAAAATGTGTATCTTCTTAGTGTAACCTCCTACGAATAATACGGTTAAAAACAAGAAATAGTGATCGGAAAATGCAATCAGTCATTTGCACCTTGCCACGAATGTAGTTTAGGTCATTGTGCTTTAGCTATCTTGGTTTCATGACTTCACACAAGCCACATGAAACCCATCCTTCCATTCACTTTGCACAATCATCTCATTCATTTTATCGAGATTATTTTCCTTTTTTTAAAATCATTAACTTCATAGTTATTTTATTTTTTAAATCGCTCAAAATGTGCAATAATATTAAGTTAGGAATCCATAGGTATCATGAATCAATAATCAAGCCCCAAGAATCCAAATCAAGATTACCACCCAAAGATTTGTATAAGAAATGTTTCACTCATGTAATGAATTGCATAATTATGGATTTGATACTGTTATCCAAAATTCACCCCCGGGTAATTTTGATAACATGCATCAGATTATTCAATCCTGAGAAAGTATATTGATTCAAGGCAAAAATCATGTTTCTGGGGTCCCCTCGGGTTCTTTCTAACTCCCCTGTCCAAGAAGAAAACCCAACAAGTTTTAAAAATGTGAAAGCCAAGCTTGGAGCCAAAATATAGAGAAAATCGGCTAAGTCCTAGCCCAGGCAGCACTTGGGACAGTTGGGACGTCGGAGCACGAATCGGCTGAAAAGCCGCAAAGGCTCTGCGGAGCATCCGGGACAGTTGGGACATCGGGACGCGCGGGGCGTGAAAATTTGAACCAGCTGAAAAAATGAAGAAAATTACCTAAGTCTTGTTTCACGTGGTCTGGGAAAGTTGGACCAAAAGTACGCGGGACGTGAATTGGCTGTTTTGGCGCAAGTCAGTCCATTTCGGGTGGTTCGGAGATATTTGTCCCAGGCCGTCCGGGACATTTGGGACAAGAGTACGTGGAGGACGTGAACCGGCCGATTCAGCCAAAACAAGAGACTTTCATCCGTGTGAAAAGCCGAAAGAGCCACGAGCCAATGGAATCTCGCCACGTGTCTTCACCGCAAAGAGGAGCAAGGAAGCCCGAATCGGGCGGTTCGGAGAAATTTGTCAAAGACAGTTTGGGACATCCGGCCAAAAGTACGCGTGGGACACGAAAAGGTGAAGTGGCCAGAAAGAGACAAGGAGGCCCGTGGATGAATCGCAGTGTGACACGTGTCACAAGGGGAAGCACAATGGAAATTGGCTAAGTGTTTTTTGGCCAAAAAATTTCAAAGGGCAAGGTTTGAAGGGTCGGCCCGAGCTAATAGACACAGGACACATGTCCTAAGGTGGGGGAGTTCGGAGCCAGGGAAAGACTTAGGAAAATTTGACAAAAGTCTTGGGCCAAAAAATTAAAAGACAAGGATGACCCCGCGCCCCTATCCTCCAACCAGATCACGCCACGTGTCCCAAGTGGGGGCGCGGGGAAAAAATGGAAAATTTTCCAAAGTTATAAAAAGTCAAAATTTTCAAAGGAAAACCCACGAAAAGGGAAGGAGAGAGAATTTCTCATCCAATCAGTGCCTGACACGTGTCATCCAAGTGGCAGAGCGGAAAAATTCAAATATTTTCCCGCCGATCCGTTTTGGCCTATTTTTGCCCTAAATCTTCAGATCGCCATAACTTTCGATCCAGAGCTCGGATTTTCATGTTCTTTATATCAATGGAAAGTTGGTGAAATTCCCGAGAAAATTCCAGTGGTCAATATTGCATTTTAGTTTAGTTTGGAGAGAGAAAATCAAGAAACATCTCTAGCACGTGGTAATGGCCAGAAGTGACGTTTCAACAACCAATTTTAATGCAGAATGGGTCGCATTCTTCTCCAGTATGGTCAGAAATGTCAGGGCATGGGTCTGTAAGGATGCCCATGCTATTTTAATGCATCTGCATTCAATGAGGAATGGCTCCCATGTTTTTTCATGTTTTCTCTCTCCTGGGCTCGACCCATGCATTGTAAAAAGCTAGATTTGGCTCATTTTTAAAGGGTGGTTCATCTTTTCAGCTCTGCCCTCCCTTCTTTTCTTCTCCAGGGTTGAAAATGGAGTTCAAACCTCCTCCCCTACTCTGTAATGGTGTTTTTTCCTTTTACCATTAAAATGATGTTCTATGCAAACTTCTGAAGCAACAAAAATGTGTTTTGTGATGCATCTGTCCATCCTTGCTCATTTTTCACTTGTTTTCTTCTTGCCTCTCTTCATTGCAGGTATTTGTGCACGTTTGAATGTTCATTACAGGTTTGGAGCTATGTTCATGGATTTCTTGGGACATTTTCTGTGTGAAATCTATCCTTGGGCCTGTGATGCATCTGTCCATCCTTCCCATTGCTCACCTCTCCTTGTTCCATGGCAGTTTTGATAGATGTTCAACATTTTCCTTCTCTGGTGTATCACCGTTTTAGTGTAGGCTCTGTTTTCCCTTTTCTCTCTCTCTCTCTCTCTATCTCCTTGGCATGGTTAGATTAGGATTAGATTAGCTTGCCTGCACTAGAATAGCTTGTGGCAGGTAGTTTAGGAAGAGGAACCAGCCTTCTCTAGAGATTCCTTTCTCATTTTCATGAGTCCCACACTCAAAGAAAGGATTTAATGTTGTTCAATCACACTGGATGCTAGAGTGATCAACCTAGAAATCTGATCAATGTCCGGGGAAGTCTTTGTGATTCTACACCAACAGTTTTGGCATGCCCGGTGGGACCTTAGAGGTCTTCCACTTCATCTTTTGTAGGTTGGTGTGTTCCTGTGAAGATTTCAGCCTTTGGAGGCACTTGCAAACACATCTGGCAACTCCATCTGATCAGTAACCCATTTCTGAAGTTGTAGACCTGTTTTTCATCTATTTCCATCCATATTTCCTTCCATCTCTTTCATTCTTTTCCATTCCATGAAGTTGTGCAATCATGACTTCATTTCCATCATGGAACTCACATTTACAACAAGCAGCAATGTTTCCCACCTCCAACATGTTTTTAAATCCTCTAAATCAGCATTTTGAACAAATTCAAAATCAGCATGCATACCCATATGAGTAGCAATGCCAAAATCAGTTTGGCTATGGAGCTTTCCAAGAGCAAGAGTATGCATATAATGAAGACAATCAGATGCAAGATGCTGGTCTGTTGGAGAAAATCCAAAAGATGGAGGTAAAGATGGTGCAGTCCAGAGCAATAACTCAAATGAGAGCTTTCAGAATTGGTTGCGGGACTCCTTGTCCATGGGGAGGCCCTTTTCCAAGACACTTCAGCCCTCAGGAGAAGCTGGACTTCATGATAAAGATGCTGCCCCAACTTGCACAATGGACAACAGAAATAGAGGCCTATACACTTGGTGTTGAACAACCTTGTCAATGGGTAAGTTCTACACCATCATCTAGTTTTTCTCTTCCCATTACTCAAGCAGCATCATCTCATTTGGAATTGAAAATTCTAAACTCTCCATCAACTGTCCCAAATGTTGATCCCATGTCTCCACCTCTCAGTCTTCCACCACACCTCAATTCTTCTTTCCTTTTTCCTTCCAAACAGTCATCCCCTCCACAAGAGCTAAAAGAAATATACTCTCCCCCAAAGAAACAAGAGGTTTCACCTCCTCTACCACCACAAAAAATTTCCAAATCAATTGAGTTTCAACCCATCCCTCCTCTTGCATTCCCAATTCCATGTGGGGAAGAATAAATTGCAAAAATCAGCCATGAAAGACAGCAAGAAGAGGAGCACATTCTAGTTTTGGAGGAGAAAATTGTAGATCCAAGGTCTTTGAGCACAAAGTAGGCTACAGGAGAACCTTCAGTTCTTCTTTCTACTTCACCTCTCTCAAGTTCTAGTACTAAAGAGGAGTTTGATCTCTCAAACTCAATGTTGGAGGGTGAAAGAAACCATGGTGGTCAAGTTCTGATCAAGAAGATACCATGGAAGAAGTTGAGTGTTTGCAGCGGAGACAACCATGAGGCGGTTTATCTCAGCCGATTTGGAGGACTGTTTTGATGGAGAAGAGCCGGTTGAGTTTCCACCATTCTCTCTTTCATCATCCAAATTCCAAACACTTGAGTCTCATTGTCATGAAGGAGAACATTCATTTGCAGCAGCACCTGCATCTTATAACAACTCTTTGGAACCAAGATTGGAAGATTTTAATCTTTCATGTCCTTCATTAGAGGAAGAGAAAAGACAAAAGAATTTCACCATTTCTTCCACACCATCCATTCAAGAGGGTCTACAAGAAGACTCCATTTTGGAGTTAAAAATCGAGCTATGGGCATATCAAATGGACCATACCTTGCCCAATCAGGTATTTTGCTTCATTGGAGCCAAAGGAGAAGTCACAACCGGTCATGCTTGCTTCGAGCATGAGGGTGAGCTACAAAGTACCAAGGATAAGCTTTCATACCTCTTCAATCCAAATGTAGAGCAACTAAAAGAGGTATTGAATTTGCCTTGGTGATACCTTGATGATTTGGGTGGAAGACCGACTTCTTGTTGATTTTCCATCCATCCAATCAGCCATGTTCAATGACAAATCAATTGCATGGCTGCCACTTTTGAGAAAGGAAGCTATTTCTCGCAACCGATTAAGTAGGTTTGTTTAGCCCACCTTTGCTTCCAATTAGAATAGAGTAGGTAGGTTTGCTTTTAGGTAGAAGAAGTGCTTGTGCACACTCGCATGTTCCTTTTGGAGCATGTATGATTTTCAGTTCCAGTACATAGTTTTTGTGGTGCTAGTTTTGCTCTTGCACAGTCCATTTCAGTGGCATTTTGGTGAGAACGACTCCGTTTCGGTGGGTTTCCAAAGTGGCTCAGAGAGGAGGTTTTCAAAGTTCAGATTAGTTTTCAGGCTACTACTCATGACTCCATGCCCAATGGATTGTTTCAGGCTACTGATCATTCATCTAGCAGCAGATGACCTGCTGAGTCACAAAAGCAGTTATCCAAAATTAACTTGTGGTAATTTTGATAACATGCATCAGATTATTCAATCCCGAGAAAGTATATTGATTCAAGGCAAAAATCATGTTTCTGGGGTCCCCTCGGGTTCTTTCTAACTCCCCTGTCCAAGAAGAAAACCCAACAAGTTTTAAAAATGTGAAAGCCAAGCTTGGAGCCAAAATACAGAGAAAATAGGCTAAGTCCTAGCCTAGGAAGCACTTGGGATAGTTGGGACGTCGGGGCACGAATCGGCCAAAAAGTCACCAGGCGGTCTGTGCAGCATCGGGATAGTTGGGACATCGGGACGCGTGGGGCACGAAAAAGTGGATCCGGCCGAAAAAATGAAGAAAATTGCCTAAGTCTTGTTTCGCGCGGTTTGGGACAGTTGGACAAAAGTACGCGCAGGACGCGAATCGGCCGGTTTGGCGCAAGTTAGTCGATTTATTTCAGGTGATTCGGAGATATTTGTCCCAAGCAATCCAGGACAGTTGGGACAAGAGTATGCGGAGGATGTGAACTGGCTAATTCAGCCGAAACAAGAGACTTTCATCTAGGACATTTGGGCCAAAAGTACGCGGAGGATCCGAAAAGCCGAAAGAGCCGCGAGCCAATGGAATCTCATTACATGTCTTCACCGCAAAGAGGAGCAAGGAAGCCCGAATCGGGCGGTTCAGAGAAATTTTTCCCAGACAGTTTGGGACATCCGGGCCAAAAGTACGCATGGGATACGAAAAGGTGAAGTGGCCGGAAAGAGACAAGGAGGCCCGTCGGACGAATCGCAGCGTGACACGTGTCACAAGGGGAAGTGCAATGGAAATTGGCTAAGTGTTTTTTGGCCAAAAAATTTCAAAGGGCAAGGTTTGAAGGGTCGGCCCGAGCTAATAGACACAGGACACGTGTCCTAAGGTGGGGGAGTTCAGAGCCAGGGAAAGACTTAGGAAAATTTGACAAAAGTCTTGGGCCAAAAAATTAAAAGACAAGGATGACCCCGTGCCCTTGTCCTCCAGCTAGATCATGCCATGTGTACCAAGTGGCGGGGGCACGGGGAAAAAATGGAAAACTTTCCAAAGTTATAGAAATTCAAAATTTTCAAAGGAAAACCCATGAAAAGGGAAGGAGAGAGAATTTCTCATCCAATCAGTGCCCGACACATGTCATCCGAGTGGCAGAGCGTGGAAAAATTCAAATATTTTCCCGCCGATCCATTTTGGCCTATTTTTGCTCTAAATCTTCAGATGGCCAAAACTTTCGATCCAAAGCTCAGATTTTCACGTTCTTTATATCAATAGAAAGATGGTGAAATTCTCCACACGATTCTAGGGTCAATATTGCATTTTGGTTCAGTTTGGAGAGAGAAAATCAAGAAACATCTCTGGCACATGGTAATGGCCAGAAGTGACGTTTCAACAACCAGTTTTAATGCGAATGGGTCGCATTCTTCTCCAGTATGGTCAGAAATGTCAGGGCATGGGTATGTAAGGATGCCCATGCTATTTTAATGCATTTGCATTTAATGAGGAATGGTTCCCACGTTTTTTCATGTTTTCTCTCTCCTAGGCTCAACCCATGCATTGTAAAAAGCTAGATTTGGCTCATTTTTAAAGGGTGGTTCATCTTTTCAGCTCTGCCCTCCCTTCTTTTCTTCTCCAGGGTTGAAAATGGAGTTCAAACCTCCTCCCCTACTCTGTAATGGTGTTTTTTCCTTTTACCATTAAAATGATGTTCTGTGCAAACTTCTGAAGCAACAAAAACATGTTTCGTGATGCATTTGTCCATCCTTGCTCGTTTTTCACTTGTTTTCTTCTTGCCTCTCTTCATTGCAGGTATTTGTGCACGTTTGAATGTTCATTACAGGTTTGGAGCTGTGTTCATGGAGTTTTGGGACATTTTCGTGTGAAATCTATCCTTGGGCCTGTGATGCATCTGTCCATCCTTCCCATTGCTCACCTCTCCTTGTTCCATGGTAGTTTTGATAGATGTTCAACATTTTCCTTCTCTGGTGTATCACTATTTTAGTGTAGGCTCTATTTTTCCCTTTTCTCTCTCTCTCTGTCTCCTTGGCATGGTTAGATTAGGATTAGATTAGCTTTCCTACACTAGAATAGCTTGTGGCAGGTAGTTTAGGAAGAGGAACTGGCCTTCTCTAGAGATTCCTTTCTCATTTTCATGAGTCCCACACTCAAAGAAAGGATTCAATGTTGTGCAATCACACTGGATGCTAGAGTGATCAACCTAGAAATCTGATCAACGTCCAGGGGTGCTATGATTCTGCACCAACAATACCTTTCATGTAGTTATCCCTAGCTAGTACAGTCTAGGTTCCCATGACTCGATTTTTGCTCCATGATCCCTATACTTATTTTTTAATTTAGAATGATAATATAACATTATTAATAATCACTTAATCCTTCTTAACTTAGTTATGAAAAATATATACAAATTTAGTATTCATATACACCATCAAACTTTTTTCTGTAACGATGTACTATTCCCACACCAAATTATAGTGGAATCGGTAAATCACTTACATCGATAACATATCATCTTAAAAGTATATAATGTTGTTAAAATATATCATTAGTTTACTTCTCATCAAATCAAACATTTAACTATTTCCTTCATGTTTACAATGATTACAGTACATATTTTTAATTATCTCATTGCTTCCATTATATAAACCTGGTCTATATTGTTTTGTTGAGTATTGGATATACCTTAGCCCTTTAAAGTATAAGATTTCTGCCCTTAAAGGACATCCATAAGTCTTTCATTAATTATTTACATAATTAGATATATAACATCTTACTTATGTAGGTACATCGACCTAAAATATTCTTTTTGGTTGAAGGTGAGTTCCTCAAGATAGTAGTGTGATTCATTTTAGATCATACCGAGGAGAATGGTTAAGTTTGTAATATGTTGTTAACTTCATTATGCACTACAAAGTATATATATCATTTTTTTTTAAAAAATATTTGCACATCCCTTAAAATCATCTTAATTAATATTGTTATTACACAATAATTAATTCATATAAAAACAATTAATTTGCTAATAGAAAAACCCAAATGATCTTATCATATTTCAAGGATCCTTTCATCATTTGATAAAATCATAATTAATTCTTGTTTACAAGTGAAGGAGACTATAAAAAATAGTCAATATACAATAATCTCAAAGGCTTATATTCTCAATCACAAGTGCACATTTTACTATGTTCATTATAATTACATTCATTGAGGAATAATGACAAACTAAAATGGTTTGTTATCACATTAACTATTATTTCTCAATAAATAATTTGTGATAAAAAATTATACTAAATATCTTTAGGAACACAAATATAAAACCAAACAAATTCCCTTATATTGATCTGAGTAAGATTTTAAATTACATATAAATAATCACTCATTCATAATACAGAGTCACAAGTGTCAATTAAAATGATCTTCATTCCCAACATGATGATTTTCCTATTACACCATCAAATAAGTATTTTACACACAAAATAAAGTACAAATAAATTAGTTAGATAACTAACCAATTCTTATCCTTTTCGCGATGCATAAAAAACCTACAGCTGAAAGTGATGTTTTAAAACATGGTTAGTTGAATTTGAACCGGCATGAAAAGTTATTCACTTCAAAATTTTCATTAAGTTGTTATAGTACTCAAATAAATTTTCTAGAAACAACCAAATCAGAATGCCTAAGATAATGATACTGATTACTCATTTTTAAAATCATACATTGATGTTATTATTATCCAAAATTTACCCAAGGTGAATTTTGATAACTTGCATAATTTATTTAAACTTGAACAAGAAGAAATGGTGAAAACAAAAAAATTGGATTTTGGAGGCACCCCCTTACTTTTCTCTAACTTCCCTATTCAAGAAAAATCTAAGGAGTTAGTGAAAATTTGCTAAAATTTTAGAGAAATGGGGAAAAGGCATATTTTATTGTATTGCGGGTTTGGGGGCTATGGGTGGAACAACTGCGGATGGAACTAGGGTTCCTTGTCCTTGACTTGGGTCTGAAATGATAAGGAAACAATGATTCATGGATAAATCAGGTCTTGAAGGCCCATGTGACACAAGTTCCATTAGGGCACAAGTTCCCCTGAAATGTCGATTTACCCGATTTGTAAAAGATTGGAAGCGGATTCAATATATTACGTAAAAGGCTGATGTTCGTGGCCTAGGTAGCCCAAGTACTACGGGGACATGAGTTCCGCATAGAGGTGAAATTGTCACACATCAAGGAGATAGAGTTCATTGTGGATGAAGCAGAGTTTGGAGGCCCAAGTAGCCATTGTACCCCAATGTCATGAGTTCTCTCAAAAAACCCGAAATACCCACATATCAAAGTGAAGGGGGGTAAAAGGCCAGTATTGTAGATTATGAGAGCTCGTATGGAACACCCCGACCCTGCACTTCAAACGTGCATAAATTTTGACCCGAGGCTATGATTTTGACA
Source organism: Taxus wallichiana var. yunnanensis (assembly GCA_018340775.1). Taxonomy (NCBI): domain Eukaryota; kingdom Viridiplantae; phylum Streptophyta; class Pinopsida; order Cupressales; family Taxaceae; genus Taxus; species Taxus wallichiana. The sequence continues at coordinate 243,533,163 of CM031243.1, read as the reverse complement.
AAATTGGACTTTTTCGAAATGCTCGATCCACGTGAAATGCAAGAAATCCTTGGAAAACTCAAAATAGATGCTCACACTCAGAGGGTCATAAATTGAGAAGATTTCAACGGATTTTCAAAAAATTGGTCTCGTTGGAATTTTGGTTCTAAGAGTGACACAAAAATCAAGAAATTCAAAAGTTAATGAAGTTTTGATGTTGATTTTTAAGGAAAATGATCCTAGTTCTGTTTGGTTGTTGAAAAGTGTTTGGAGAAGCATTTAATGAGCATGGGAAATCATTCTTTCACTGCTGGAAGTTATGGGACACCTTGAGATTGATTTTCAATGTCAATATTCAAAAATCACACTATTTATCATGACTTGAAATTAGCTAAAAAGTGAATTTCAGGAATTACGTCCCCTCTCTCTCTCTCTCTCTTCTCAAAATTCTTTAAATTGAAGTATTGAGTTCATTGTAAAAGGGAGAATATTTTGAGTAGCAAAACTATGTCATTTTAGTTTTGTGAAGTCGTGTGTTGTAATCCTTTATAATAGACTCCTTGCATGGTGATCCAGGCCTTTATTTTGTAATATCTTTAACTATGCATATCAATGAAGTAATATATGCAAGTTTGTGGATGTATCTTCCCTTGTTGTGTTTGTTTGCATTCTTCTTTCCTCTTTAATCTCATTGCAAATATATTGTGTCTATTTTATGCTCTTGCAGGGATTCATTATTATTGTGTTTGCATGGAAAGGTGTTGTGAATGTTGTTATTAGATTGTGGATAATTGTTATCACCCACTCTAATATGCATCTTACTTCCATTTTCACATATTGGGAATTATTTTCACACCCTTCTTTTGGTGCATTAAATCTTTAGTGTAGTTTTCCTTCATTTGCATGTTATATCTCTCTCATTGGTCCCTTGGAAATTATATGATAGAGATAATTAGTAGCTTCATCTCAAAGTAGAGTTAGTTTATACTAGGATTAGGAAGAAGAACTAGCTTTCTCTCGGAGGTCTATCTAAGGTAGCAAGTTCCACAACTTGTAGATAGTACTCATGTTACCCGATCACACCGTGAGCTCAAACATACTCACACTTGTGCAAATCGGAGGGTGATGTGATTCAATGATAATAATTACTTCCTTATAAGTAATTTCACATTAATTAAAAATATCGATAAAATAATTCTTTAAAAACATGGAAACATTAGTAAACAATATCACAACTTCCCAAGCCCTATACATTACACCTTGCATCCCATATCTTAACCACTATCATTTTGTGAAATAATAAGGTAATACCATGATTTTTTATTAGATATCCTTTTCGAAATAAACTTACCCATGATACATGTTATCATTAGATACCTATCATAAATAAAACTATAATCGATTACTTTTCAAATAACAAGTATATATATTTTTATATGAAGACATACTAATCAAATCATCAAAATAAAAGTCTCTCTATATGCAGAGAAAGAATCACTTTAATTAAGCCAAGTTAAGGAAATATCTAGTACCTTAAACAAATCAACATTCCTTAAATTTCCCAACACCGTCCCATTTTTTCCTTAACTAAACCAAAAACCATGTTAATGCCTTAGGATTAATAGACGTAATCATCTTGTTTTATCCTTTCGTTGTCGAAGTTAATTAATCGACTAGTCTATACAAGTAGAATTTTCCCAAAGGGCTTGTTCAAAACCATCGTGTAATACAAGACACAAAAACATCATTACGAAGACAAATACTATTTCATTTTAGACCCAAAGCATATATATATATATATATATATCCACTCTTCTACATATTATAAATATATGAATCGATATATATATCCACTCTCAACATTTGGGCGTAGCTCTCCTTCAAACATCAATATGGAAGAAGATGCCACATAAGGGGTGGCTCAACCGAGGGGCTTGACTATAAGTTCTTCGAGATGTAACCCATAAACACAAAATCCATATCCTTTTTATTTCCAAACAAAATTCCTAGAGAAATGGGGAACCCAAAATGTAAAAACCGACCATAGTTATAAAAATATATGTCGACCCAATAATACATATAATGTAGTTGCATTTAATAAACTAATGGAAATATTTTATTTCTCAAATATACCGATTATTGACCATAATATTCCCTCATGCTAGGTAGGAAATGCCAGGCGGGATAATACTAGTATAGTCATCCCCTTAATGGGTATTTAAGCCGCTATCGAGAGACCTAGAAATATTTTTACAAAAAAAAAATCATTGTACCTAATGGGTATCCACCAAATAATCTAAGGCATATAATAACATGATTATACGAGTCCATAACAATCCCCTAGGTTGGTTAATTATTCAGATGGCATAATAACACAACCTTAGCTAAATTGTTACACCAATCTCATAGTCCCACACATACTATTAAAATATATTCCGAGATTAATTCATGCAAGAATTATAATGATTTAAGCGTAAAGGAGGGAAGAACATTTCATTCCGTGATATAAGGTCTCTGCACTTTCTTCTCGTATTCATTCACGTAACAACAAAATCTCCAACAAAATATTAGTCTATGCAACCTCCTCTTCAACTTAGCATAGATTTATATAAAAAAGAAGTATCCATTATTGCAAAAAACATCTTTGCATAGCTAAACTAAACAGCGATAAGCTCTAGGGTCGTCCATTTAGGTCCCAAAATATCCTCACATGCAACAACAATCTCAACTTAAGGTTGCCCACAAAAATACACATGTAGAGATTTGAAGGAGGAGTTCAAGTTTGAAACACATAACAAAATATGAACTCCTATAATTGCATGTAGGTTAGCTTCGGGGAATATCACTCTTTCCAAGGGTGATAGTGCATTGACAACATTAAATTTATACCAGAGCCACATAATGACAATTATTGAATTTTAAAAACCTTCCCATCTATATTTGGTGGGTATTTACATAATTTCAAACTATCAAACTTGCAGATGGTCACGTTATGACCAATTAATCATATGAATCTTTAAATATGACATTAGCATGGTTGAAAATTAATTCACCATCTAAATTAGAATTTCATTGTTGATAATGACCAATCAATATACTTTAATTAATAATAGCTTAGACATCTAAAAAGATTAATGTCTCAATCAGCTTCATTTCCATATAAACTTGGGTCGGTGTTCGACAAAACCTTATCAATTAACATATAATATTAACTTAGCTACATGGTCCAAGACCATGGTTAATATTTTCATAAGAAATATTGTCTTTATATCATATAACAATCATACCCTTTTTTACAATAATAGACCGTAATATCTTATTTCTTGATTGAGTCGGATTCAACAATGGCATCAACATTACCCAATATGGATATTTCCCCATAAGCATATTAAAATTACCATATAATCTTTCCCACGTGCTAATAATAAAAACTTATGTTAATGATGATGCAAGTTATCGTCATCAAATCTTATATTGTTATTCACAAAGTATAATCCCTTAAATGCTAACTTCATTGTAACAAAACAACAATGCATAGTAGATAAATGCATATATCCATAACACCATAATCATAAGGTAAGAAAAATTATACCTATTTTATAGTTCTACCATACATACTAAGTCAGTATTGGAATATTTATCGTCAACATAACAATAAACTCCTTTCTAACGTATTGATAGAGTAGGTATTTACCTTAGCTCATGTTCACCTAGGTAATTTATTTACCTTTATTGTATTTATCCTCACCCACTTATGTGTGTGGATATTTATTTTATCTTATTTAGATATTATCTAGTTGTTAGGTATAGTTCTTTCCTTGATATATGGTATTGACTAGATCCTTGATGTCTAGTTCTCTCCTAAATCTATGGTCTTGACTAGTTCTTTGATGACTAGTTATTTCCTTGATTTATGGCTTGATCTACGACCTTGACTGGTTCTTAGATTGTTATTCCTTTCCTATTAAGCAAGGACCATTATGAGTGTATTACATTGAGTTCCATAATAATATATGATATTGCTACTCATTTGTTTGCAAAGGTTTTATGTAAAGATATTCTAGCGAATTACTTTCATCTTATTGATCATGGTGTTTGATTAGCATCTTTGTTCTTGGCTTGGTATGATCTGGTTCTCATTCCTTTTATGGTATCGAGGAGAGTCTGCTAGTGACATCCATTTGTAAGTTTTTTTTGGAAATCAAATATTTGTATATTCATATATGTGGGATTTGGTCGTATTTTGTTGCTGCGTGCATTTTTATGTAAAAGGAGGCTTCCATTGGATCCTGGAAGGTGGGAAAACCCTAAGATCGATTGTAAACTTGACCATTTCTGGAGGCAGTCATTTTTTGGGTTTTTGCATTGTTGCAAGGAAGCACACCGGTCTGCCTCGGGATCCATGCCACAAAGAAGAAAAACGTGGGATTATTTTTTGGGTCTGTTGGATTTCTCGAGATCTGCACAGGGCAATTTTTTGTTGCAGCATATCTATCTTAGTTTGCACATAGGAAGGTTTTCAGATCTTTCCTTTTTGGCAAGGGTCCACAAATGTTGTGCACATTTTTTTCCATTTACGAAGAGGTAGTTGGATGTGTCTTTCTCAAAAACATGCGACAGACCCCATAATAGTAAGTTGTGCAAAAGCCCATTAAAATCCTTAGCCATTGGTCATATGGTATGGTCATATGAGGGCTTAAAGCTTGCTTAACTTAAGCCCCCTTTAAATTTATTTGTGTGGTGAAGGAAACAACAATTTATTTTATTTTAGTGGCAACTAAAATAAATAAGGAGAGCAAAATATTAAAAAGCTTGTAACTTTTGATCGGTAACTCAGTTTTGAGTGCCATTTTTTGCAAAAGTGCTTATTTTTTTCGTGCTCTTTCCATTGGAAATATTTATTTTGATACTTTCACTATAATTATAAAGTTCCAAATATGGAGGAGTGTTGTAATCAATTGTGGATGCAATTTTGGATGAGCCCAATGTCCTAAATTTTTGGGAGTTGTAGTTTGTACCTATCATGGATTCTAAGAATGATATGCTTTTCTCTAAAGTATGTGGAATTCAAGAGGATATTATAAAATTTGTGGAAGAAAATAGATCACTCAAGAAGTGAAATTCTCTTCTACAATCACTCATTCATGATAAGGATACAATAATACACTTCTTGCAGAACAAAATTACTAGCCTACAACATCACCATCGTATTGTGGATAGCCACATCCATGCTTCTAGTCCACTTATAGATATTGCTCTTGAACCCACTAACATTGATCTATCAGTCTTTGAGTCTGTTCCTGCTCTTGATGCTCATACACCTATAAAGCTTATTATTGCATGCTCTTCCACATCTGTGCCTATTACAGTACCACATGTTGTGTATCCTAATTTTTCTCAGCTACATGAATTTTTTAAGAAGCATACCACTGCATTTAGTTCTCGCATGCTCCATTCTGTGGGTCTCACTTTTGGAGTCATTGGCAGACATTCACAGGGTATTGTTTCCTCGATTCCACATGTTAAGTGGAATTCTCGTCGTGACATTGGTTTTCAAGTAAATAATTATTTGGGATCACACATTAACAAAGCTCATTTTTTTGTTTTCTTGACTCTTTCTAAGAATCATGAACAACACATGAGTTCTGCACCTTCACTCAGGCTTGAGAAACCTAAGATTTCAGTTGTCAGACATGATCAACCTGACACACATTCTGATGTTCTTTTGCATGCACCCATTGTGCATTTTGCACCAAGTCATATGCAAACATCTTCTTCATCCATATGTGTTGATTTGGGGTGAATATCTAATCACTCGTGGCACTGAAATAGGAATTCATTGAGAGGACTCTACAAGCATGGTTCCTCCACCATTCGGCCTCTTACTTCACTTTCTATACCTTCTACATTGTGATGCTTCTTGTTTTAAGCATTTTTCTTTAGCAGGTGTAGTGTATCTCTTTTGTTTGTTGAGAGATTTTGTATCTTTATTTTCAACACTTTTGGCATGTTGATAGTATCTCTTATGGGGAATCTATTCTGGTGAAGTCCAGTGTTATTTTTTCAGTGTTTGAGTAGTAGATTTTGGGCAACTCATACAGATTTGTAGCGTCACTCTACCCATTCAGCAGGTTGTGTTGATCCTGCTTCTTCAGGTTTCATGTCCTTGCCTTATTACCTTGGATTTTCTTGGATTGTGACACTCTAGAGTTTGTGTCCTTGCCTTGTTGCTTTGGTTATTGTTCTTGGATTGTGGAACACCTATTTGAAGTAGTTGATTGAATTATGTTTGGTGTTTTTTTCACTTTTGACATCACTCTGTTGACAGTCTCCTTGTATGGAGCTATTCTAGCGGAGCCCAAGTGTCGATTTTTTTTTTTTTGAGTTTTGTGATCGAGCACTTGATTTAGACCATATTACACACCAAAATTCTTTAGCATTGTATGAGTTTTTGAGCCGAGCTTCTTGTGATGCCTTAGAGCGGATCTTTAATCTCTTTAATTTGTTGTTATTCTTGGTTTTGGGTACCTTGTGGTGTCCCTTTTTTCCATATATTGTACATGAGTACCTTATCAAGCCTAGTTCTTTGGGACTCATCGTTGAAATGCCACTTCTATTTTGGCCCCTATCTTCACTTGAGGGGGGTGTTAGAGTAGGTATTTACCTTAGCTCATGTTCACCTAGGTACTTTATTTACCTTTATTGTATTTATCCTCACCCAATTATGTGTGTGGATATTTCTTTTATCTTATTTAGATATTAGGAGATATTATCTAGTTGTTAGGTATAGTTCTTTTCTTGATGTCTAGTTCTCTCCTAAATCTATGGTCTTTACTAGTTCTTTGATGAATAGTTATTTCCTTGATTTATGGCTTGATCTACGACCTTGACTAGTTCTTAGATTGTTATTCCTTGCCTATTTAAGCAAGGCCCATTCTCAATTTATTACATTGAGTTCCATAATAATATATGATATTGCTGCTCATTTGTTTGCAAAGGTTTTATGTAAAGCTATTCTAGTGAATTGCTTTCATCTTATTAATCGTGGTGTTTGATTAGCATCTTTTTCTTGGCTTGGTATGATCTCGCTTATCGTTCTATTAACATATTACGATCAATGAATGATTGAACCTAAGGAGGTTAATAATGACACTCAAGTGTTGTCATAACACATGTTTTATTAAAGAAATATTTTCCATAACAAATCTACAATGTACAATAAAAACATGATCAACCAAGAAACATGGACATGAAAATAAGTTTATCTTTACTAGGAGATAATTATCAATATGTCAAGAGTAGAAATAAAATTCACAAAAACAAGTGCAAAACATAAATTAAAACATTAATCTATCTTTGACAATGTGAAAATGGAAGCTATTGTAATGTTATGCATATAATTATGCACAAGTATGCATACCCTTTCAGATATATGTGTACGTATGCACAATGGTATATGAAAAAGTGTAGTGGTGCCGTTTCCCCATTCCCACAAATTATTTAGTGTTGCAATTTATTTTGTGAAAACACAAGAAGAAAATTATAGGATGTGACATTTGTGCTGATGGTGAGTTCTCCTTCATCTCCACGTAATGACTTCAAACAACATGCTATATCTTAATCTAACCATCCAATCACATGCAATCCTCACTTTAAAGGTTAAAATCATTCAAAAATATACAAACACACATAAATAAACATCCTACAAGTCATGATCCATTTCATGAATACACATTACAAGCTTTAGTGGTTACAATCTTACAAGAATTACTAGAACATGGTCATCCAAGATTATATGCACACAAGAAATCCTTCACAACTCTTCATGAAGCTTCCTTCTTGATTCTCATTCAAATGGGAATGGAGAAAAATAATTAAAACCATGATGTTTATACTTATTTGTAAGGAAGTTATTGATTGAGTTGTGACTCTTTAACTTCCATCAATTTTGTGACCTTTCAAATCCCTTAAGACAACATCATAGCTTAAGAAATGGGAATCCATGCCCCATAATTCCTAAATTCACTAATAATGACTCCTTTTAAAGACTCTTATGAGAATGAAAAAACTTCTAATTCAACCTATAAGACTAAACAATATCATCTACATAACCAAGCCAAAATAGGCCCTTTAAGGCTCTGATTGCACTTTTGGAGGGAAAATAAGTAATTTTATTTTTGAAAGGCTAAGAAACCAACTAACACACCTGAATAACACCTAATGAGAACCGGACCTCACTAACATACCTTCAATCCAAAATTGGATGTTTCCATCCTTATACATATCCTAGTTTTGATGTTCCCATATCGGAAGGAATGAAATTCATGAGGTGATTATTGAATGATCCAGAGGATTTTTAGGGTGTTGGAAATTTCCTAAACCTCCCTAAACTATGAACACATTTTAGATAATTTTGAGACCTTTCCAATAGTATGTAGAACTCTAGCAATTACTGGAAGAAGAAGATATCATAGGTCAAAGTTTTGGTTTGAAAACGGTCCAAGTCTGTTAACAAGTGAATCACACGTTAACACGTGGCATTTGGAAAAAGGTGAAAATGGTTAAAATTTTGTGTTTTAGAGCCTTCGGTATTTGACACACGAAACATTTGGTGGGCATTGCTTTTTTCTAGTTGGGGGCCCTCAACTAGGTTCGACACACTCTTTTATAAGAGGGGTGCCTTTGCCACCTATTTCATATTGTCATTATCGAGTTTTTGATTTTATATACCATGTATCTATCTAACATTGCCCATGTGTGATTATTGTATTGGAGAGTTGATTTTTGCATTGCATCTTTATATTGGTGCATGGCAAATATTGAGTGAGCTACAATTTAGCTCGGTGGGGTGATTAACTCCCCATTGAGTTGATCACATTATTGCCACATTGTTAGGGTTCAACATTGTACTTTCCACATGGTTTGGGATTATATATGTTTTTCCCTTATATCCACAATATTTTCTACAAATTGGTAGACTAGCCATATTTACTAGGGTAGTTTAAACTATTTTGTGGGCAAATATACATAACTTGACCTTATCCCTTCACAACTTGATGAGTAGTGTATGAAATGCACAATGAACAACTCAAAATTCCATGAAGGTTGGCCCATTGCATCAGGTAAAGTAAACTTACTAGCACCACACTACATGGCCGATGAAACACCTCACATGACTTGTTGTGTTAAATGGTGAAGATTATCCACACATGACCTATGTGGGAACTTAGACCAACAACTCGGCACCACATGGTGTAGCTCAACCAACCATTGTGAGGCTTGATAAAAGGGGTAGGAAAGGAAAATGCCATGAGGTTAAAACTTGGGCCATGAGGTTAAAACTTGGGCCACTCCAATTTAAATGGAAAACACAACTGACCCCTACTCAATGTGGGATATACCTATGTAAATGCAAAGAGGTCCTAGCAAAAGGAATCATGTAGCCTCGAACCCGAGACCTCACCACTAGCATACCAAAAACTTGCCGAGTCACCCAAGGGGCTCAACACGTTATAAAATGAACTCTCTGGTTTTTCAATAGAAACAAAGAGTAGATTGTGTGTAGAAATCAAGGGGAAGACTTCATTCAACATTGGATTTTAGGCCCATAGAGTCTGAATTTCATCATGTGGTAAAAATGAAACTTGCTCGAATTCCAAGAGGATTCCAAATATGTCAATGGTTTTCATGTCATTCTTTAAATATCCATTTTATGTGTTTTTATAGCACAGCTTATATGGGGATTGCATTGTGAAAATTTTGTAGGGGCCATAGATGGAATCCAAAATCATTTTTTTAAATTGCAGAGTTCCATGAAGTCCGATATCAACCCATTTTCATTTTACAAAGGTCTATTGTCATTATGGAAGGGTAATCATACTTATTTGGAATTTAAATAGATCGATTCTCTTTTCAAGAATCCATAAACGTAACCTTCGGGTGAACTCTGTTATCAATTTTTGTTTTGTGGATGTTCATTTAAGTTTTTGATGAATATTTTGATAAGATAAAATCAATAATAGTTTTTTTATTAATTTGGTTAAGAAATTCATTAATTAAAATGGGAAATTGGATTGAAGATTTCATTTCAATATCCATAATCCACAAAGTTCAAATGAATGCACATTTCAGTGTTATGATTAAAAATCAGATTGAGGTGCATCTATAATCAGGAATTAATCAATTTTGGAGTAATTGAACCATAAAATTGATGTTGAGTTCTTGGATCCTTGTAAATGGTTAAAGTTTGAAAATTATAACTTGCATTTTCAAATAATTGAGATTGTTTACACATGATTTACGTAATAAGTTATTTATTTTAATCCAAGAAAAATTGTTGTATTTATTCGATAAACACAAATGAAATATATTCACAATTTGTTATGGGGATTATTCCTAATGTAGTATTATGATGATTTGTATAATATTATTTATGAAAATAAGGGATTATCCTTATTAAGCATGAATATATTAATTGGATTTTTTTGTAAGTCATGTTGATGGATATTAAAGAATTCATTTGTTGTTATACAACCGAGTATAAGTAAAGATGATTAATGTTATGTTATACATTTATTGATGATTTCAATGAATCATTTGAAATGAACAAATATGTTGAATGACGAAACATAAAAGAATAAGGAAAACTAAATAAATAAAAACTTAAATTTATTATTGTACCTTATGGAATTTAATGAACTATTCATGTTAACTAATGAACTTATGAGTTTAAGGACTGTCCTTAACGAGTTAGGAATAAACCAAATCAATGCGAGAAAATGGTTAGTAAACTTATACTTAATAATGAATACTACTTTGTGTAAGTTTGATGAGATTAAGTAATGAAAGATAATAAATCATAGAGTTATTATAACCCCCTTTTGAGAATCTAATATCACGTATAACCATACTATATCATGTCATAAAAATGAATTTATTTACTTCATGTTTCATGGATAACGTAAAGTGTAAATGAAGAGTAGGTGTTATGTCCCATCATCCTATCCTACCCATTCTAATGTAGGATGGATACAAGAAGGGTATTGAGGCTGTAATAATGAAAATCATTACATTCTCACTATCTTTCCCATTTGGATCCTAAGGTGGATCGGATTGGATCTTTCAATTAAAAGGGTGAGTCATGGAATGTACTTCTTCAAAACTAAATCTTAATTTATTAAAAATAAAATGAGATCCAGCTTAACAATATTGAGATGGTTGTGTGGTGATGGGAGACATGTTTCATAGGCTAGTGTGTAGTCTCAAAACTATTTTGAAAAATAGTACTTAAAATATTTGGCCAAAGTAATGTAAATGCTGATTACATTGTTTGTTCACCATTTCCCCTAATCAAATGTGTTAGGAAACCGATATCCTTCTAGTATGAATAAGGAGATGTGCATGTTCTCATAATCTATAAAAGTATTAACCAAAATTATACAAAATCATGTAGAGTGAATAAGGAGATTGGGATGATCTATTATACCCTTACAACTTGCACATGTTTAATGTATATTATCAAGATATATTGTAAACATATATTTATGTTGGATTAATTAGTTGTAAGATGAAAATCATTGAAGGAATTAATTTTACTTAAGGGGTTTATTTTGAAAAAATTCCACTTAATTTGGATGAATCATAACATCGGTGTTATAGATTGAATGAATAAGGATTTTATTGCTAAGATGGGTTAGAGATTGGTGATTGAAAAAGGTGTGTGGGATAATATTATTTTATCTAAATATTTAAAAGGTTTGAAAGGGGATGAGAAGATTTTTTCTCCTCCTTATTTTGAGCCCCCTTTGTGAAAGATCTTAATTGGGATAAAGATATTTTGTTCAAAGGAAGTAAATGGAAAATTGGTGATGGTAGTAAAGTTAGTATTTAGGAGGCTAAATGGATTCTAAATAATATTCTTGAGGATTTTATTCCTTTAAATGAAACTAGATAGGATGTAGAATCTAATTATGGTATGAGAGTGAAAAATTACTTGAATGATGATGACCTTCATAAAAGGTGGAAATAAATAATTCTTGAGGATCCTAATTTTTCAAAAAAGGTTTAGATTTTGAATCAACTCCTTGATGGAAATTTTTAAGGATAAGGGGGTGATGATAAAATTTTCGGTTCTCTAAGATAAATGGGGATTATAGTGTTAAGTCATATTATGGAATATTATTTGAAGAGATATTAGACTTCAATTGGAATATAGTCCGGAACAAAGAGATTATTCCAAATATTAATGTATTTTGGTGGATTGTTTTACATAAAAAATCATTACGGTGGATAATTTGGTCAAAAGGGGGTTTTCTTTGGCTAATAGATGTGTTCTATATTAGAAATATGTAGAAAATGTTACCCATATTTTCATTCATTGTTCTTTCTCTTACAATATAAAAAATCATGTTTTATCCTTTTTAGTTTAAGTTGGGTCTTTCCCAAGACTATTCAAGATTGATGAAATCAATAGATATGCCCTTTTAAAATTTATGAGATTAAGTACTTATGGATTCCATTTTTGTTTCATTTTTTTTGGATTTTATGGGAGGAAATAAATAGGAGAACATTTCAAGATAGAAAGAGTAGTTATTTTAAGGTGGATAAAGTCTTATGTTAATCTATAAAGTGTTGGTGATAATTTCAAATTCACCCCATGACATTCGAAGTGTTCCTCCAAATATTTTTCATGCCCTTTTTATGGAAATAATTTTCATACAAAATTTTTAAACAATCATATTGATCTTTGCACAAGCCTCCTGGTATGTCATTTTTGTTAATATTTGTGAAAAATACATTATGTTCCCGATACCAAAGGTAAGTGAATGTTTTATTGGTCTACTTCACTATGTCGACTTAATTTGGATATATGCAGAGGAAATGTAAATATGCAAGGCATGAAATAGTTCCTAAAAGTTTGATAAAATATTCCATGGAGCATTCTTGTAAAGTACAATGTAAAATGCGGAAACATTCCCATTCCTTGAAGTAAAGGTATTATTGGAGTAGGGAAACATGCCTCTATTTTCTTGGGCACCTTATACCTAATAAAGTGTAAGATGAAGTTGTAAGTCCTGGAACCCAAAGGAAGACATATGTTATCTCACCAATCAAAGTCAACAAGAAAAGGAAAGCAATATCTATAGAGAAAATTTGGGAAGTGGGAAAAAGGGAAAAAAATTCATGATTCTTCAGGGTGTGTAGTTGATAAAAACATACCTAAAGTTTGAATTACTTGAGAAAATTAATCAAGTATGTAGCATACATGGGGGAAGATAAGGAAAATTATTTTGCATATTACAAGTAAGAGTGTTCTTGTCATTTTACAAAAATATTCCAAAGCCCATTGGCGGTAAAAGAGGTGGATATCATACCCTGAGTCAAATTAAAGTTGAGGATGAAATTTTTTGGAATAACTCAAGTGATGGGGAATACACTGTCAAATTTGGATACAATTCCTACTTTGAAAACATCCAACGTGGTTTCAAATGGAGCAAGATTTGGATGCTAGAGCTAACTCCTAAAATCAATTTCTTCTTTTATCTTGTTCTCAGAGGAAGAATAATCACAAATGACAACCTTATCAAGAGAGGCTTTATAAGATAGCTAAAATTTTGGGATGTGACTTTAAATATTTCCCTACCTTTTATTTAGGTATCCCTCTTGGGGACAAGAAACCATCTTTTTCTGATTGGAACTTCTTAATTGAAAGGTTTGAAAGCAAACTTGTTGGTTGGAAAGCTAATGTGTTATCCCAGGTTGGCAAGATTACCCTTCTCATTAGTTCTCTTCAGAGTCTACTGGTGTATGCCATGTCCCTCTATCAACTTCCTAGAGGTGTTGGGGATAAACTAGAAAAAAATCCAAAAATGCTTCTTATGGAGTGGAACTGAAAGCAAAAAAAGAATCCCTCTAGTGGCCTGGGACAGAGTTTGTAAACCTAAAAAGCTTGGGGGACTTGGTCTCAGAGACTGGACTAAAATGAATAAAGCCCTTCTTGCAAAAATTGGATGGAGGTTAACTAAAGAAATTGGAGTTTGTACCAAAATTCTAAGTAAAAATATTGGATGGATGTTAATGACAAGAGATGGATATTTAAACCGGCATCCTTTAATGGTTCATGCATATGGAAAGCTATTAACTAGGGAAAATAAATTGTGGCTAGGGGTAGTAGGTGGAAAATAGGAAAAGGAAATGAGATAAGCTTCTGGAAAGATAAATGGGCTAGGAATTTTATCTTGAAAGATCAATTCCCCTAAATTGCTAGTCAACTCAAAGATAAATATGGGGAAAAATCATTAACTATATGGCTGATGAAGACAAATTTCAGACATGGAAACTCATGGAACTAGATAGACAGGAACCCAATGATCACTTGAGTAGGCTCAATGATTTCCTAAAAAAATATGTTTCTTCTAATAGTAAGGACCAAGATAGAATAGTCTGGGACAAAGAACAAAGTGGTAATTTCTCTGTCAAATCAGCCTATTCCCTATTTTTTGAGGGAGAAACTAGAGAAGAAGATTTAAATGCTGGTAATATTTGGAACAAGAACATAACCCCAAAGGTTAATGTTTTCAGTTGGCTTTCAATAATTAATAAAATTCTTATTGTTGATAATCTTACTAAAAGAGGTTTCCAGATGGCCAATAGATGTGTTTTGTGTGAAGCGAATATGGAAACTGTAAATCATCTTCTTTTGGAATGTCCCTATGCCCATCTAATGCTTTCTTCTATTCTAGATTGCTTCTCATTTTTTGGGTAATTCCTAAAGAGATCAAGGATGCTTGGATTCAATGGAACTGTCCTTTCTCTAGTCACGAGACTTAAAAATCTTTGGGTCATGAGTTTGGGTCACCTATGGTGGGAATTATGGAAAGAAAGAAATAGAAGGATTTTCAAGAATAAGAAACTTCCCATTAGGGTGACTATAAACAAAATCCTACAGGTTGTTAGAAACAATTTTTCTATCTTAAGGAAAAATGAAATGGAAATCCTTGACAATGAACATCATTTCTTTAAGAATTGGAACCTTATAGGTGACCCTAAACCAAAAATATGTAATCCTCATTCAGGAATTAAATGGAATTAACCTAGGGAAGGTTTCTTTGAACTCAAATTTGATGGTGTAGTGAAAGGTAATCCTAGGAAAGTCGGGGGAGGAGGTGTTCTTCGAGACTCCTTTGGAAGTTTTCTTCTTTCCTACTTCTTCAACCTGGGCCTCCAATCTAAAAATGTTGCTGAGGTAGCTGCGATGTTTTGGGGGGTGAATTTAGCAAAGGAAAATGGCTTAAAACACCTTGAAGTGGAAGGGGACTCTTTATATATCATTTCATGTTTGAAAGGAAAATATCAACCTTCTATATCTATCGAGGACTTCATAAATAAAACTAAACTTTTAGCATCCTCTTTTGAGGCCATATCCTTTCATCATGTGTACCATGAAGGAAACTCTCTAGCGGATTTTATGGCCAATTTGGGGGTGAATGCTAGGGGTCTTAAGGTGGTAGAGGATCCTAATTTGATGCAAGCCAAATTTATTGAAATCATGAAAAGGGAAGGTATAACTTATAATACTCCTATAAATGAGGAGGCATTATTTTTTCAGACTCGTGACATCTCTTTTTCATGATTACTGAACTCATGCAAAATCTCTTTTCTAATCCTTGAAGGGGCAGGCTAGATATCTTTGTTTTCTAGAAGTGGGAAGATTGGATTGGGGAAGGTAACTATTTGCATAATAGAAAGAAGAACATGGTTAGAAGTATGGGGGTATGTTACCCTTTTTCAATATCTTTGATGGCTACGATGAAAATATGAGTGAAGCAAAGTGAAAACATGGAATGAAGGCCATGTTTGGGTCAACAATTTCTCCTTTACCATTTCCCCTAAGCTTATTTCCAAAGTCTTAGGTTTAGCTCTGGAAGGAAGATGCATCTACAAACCTAAGTCGAACTACACTGGAGATTGAATGCTTCATGTAAGGTAAGGGAGCACCTGTCTCTCTTCATAATGGTTATGCTTGGGGAAATTTTCCCCATCCTTTTGATGAAATTGCTCAGTTTTTTATGTCATACATTACCTTAGAAGGTTGGTATAAAGTGATATATGGTTACCATTTCCCCATGTTGAACCATGTCTATAATGCTAAGCCCTACAATTTCCCTTTCTTCCTGTATACTTCCCTTGTGAAATCTATAGGAATGGTTGAGAAAGGTACCTTTCCCTTCCTCTGCACCAGGGCCTCATTAAATCCCTTCTTAGGCTGGGAACTCCCCTTTTGGGGGAAAATGAAAATTTTGGGCATCTGTCGCTGAAGGCTCAACGCCCAAGGAGGACTGTCTTAGTGAAGATCTATTTGGCAAACTAGTGGTTAAAAACTAGATCCAATCTGAGTCATGGTGTCGTCAAAAAACATAGCAGGGATGAGGAGGATCCTAAACCAGTTGAGGAAGTGGAGATTTTAGATTTGGGTGAAAACCAAGATGGAAATCTAGACTTGTCGGTTTCCAGTAAGGACAAGGTTATTGTTGAAGGGGATAAAAATGATGAGGTGGCGAGTGAGAAATCTCAAGAATCTACAGATGATAAACGTTCCAAGAATTTAGAGGATGCCATTGAGAGCCTGCACGCTCTTAAAATGACCCAATCTAAATTATTTTCTACCCAGACTCTGTTGTCAAGTCTCACACTTTCATGCGGGAATTTGAGCATTGCAGGCTTGATACTAATATCAACAGACATAGGATTAGTATGGTCTCCATGGACCTGAAGGATCTAATGGATAAAGTGGAAAATTTATCTTCTTTGGTCCTTAGTGAACAACTCAAGAATGCCAATGAGAGAAGCCTAGAGATGGCCAAGGATATGCTGAAGATGAAAGAAGTTGTGTTCCAGATTCGTGATGTCCATCTCCTTAATGTTAAGAGAACCATCCACCATCTCAAGCTATTAGCTAAGATGATTCATTCCATGGAACTAGCTAAGGAAAGAGAAAAAGAAGGAAAAGGCCCCAAAGTGGAGATCCCTGAGCCAAACTATAAGCATTGGAAAGCTACCATCGATTCCCTTGTCAAAGAATGGAACAATTGTATGAAATTAGTGGGGGACTTGATAAAAGAGTGACAAAGAAAATGGGATATTGGTTTGTTGCTGTTAGTTCTAAGTTGTTTTGTTGTTAGATTCTTGGTACTGCTACATTGTTAGTTATTTCTTTGTTTATTTGTTGTTTGGATACTTTCCTTTATGTTTGTATCTCTTTGTGGTTGGTCTTGTGTTGTTTTGGGTTTGTGGTTGGGATTCAATGGTATATCCCTTGGATTTTTGTAAGGATATGGTAACATTTTGTATGGGGTAGGGTCCCCTCAACCCTTTTTTACCTCTAATAAAAAGAGAGGCTTTATAAAGCCATATATGTATTGCCTATGTAAAAATAGGCTTAGGACATAAAGCATATTTTTTTACATTAAGAGTATGCTTTAAAGATCTAGAGATATGTTTTTTCAAAATTCAATGTTTGCAGGATAGTGCTAAAGGAATTTCTTCAATATTGGATTTAGTGGGATCCTCCTTTTAAACACTGTATTGTTTGGATACTTTGGAAACTGGTGATGCCCCATGTTATATGGAGAGTTTGGAAAGACAGAAATGACATAATTTTCAAAAATAGTAGACAACCTTGCAAGAAAATCTTTACTAATATTGGTAATGCAATTAAAGACAATATTGAAAGATTTAAACCTCCCAAGAATAAGAAATATCCTGAAGATGAAGAATTTATTCTCTCAAATTGGAAGATGGATATTGAAAATTTTCGAAATGAAGAACTTCAAATATTGATAGGTCTCTAATTCATTGGATCCCTCCTCCAAAATCTTGGTATAAACTTAATTTTGATGGAGCCTTAAAGGAAACCCAAGGGTAGTTGCTGGTGGAGGAATAATTTGGGATCATAAAGGTTGTTTAGTTGCTGCTTATGTTAGTAGAATGGGCAATCAGACCAATCACTATGCAAAATCTCTATCAACCTTATGGGGTCTAAGAATTTCTAGGGATTACAACATTCAAAGAATCATTGTTAAAGGTGATTCCTTGAATATTATAAATCATCATAATCGAGATACACCCTCCAAGTTGGACTATTAAATACTTCATTAAGGAATCTATTAATATATGTCATACCTTCAAAAATATTAAAATTGGTCATACTTATATGGAGGGAAACAAGGTGGCAGATACCTTAGCTAACTATGGTACCAATAATAATTTCACCACTTGGGATAATGAAAATAACACCCCCACAGAAGTACATAATGGTATTACCAAGGATAATTATGAGAATTCACATCCTAGATAGAATCTCTAATGAGATTGTGTGGGATTCGATGGATAAGAAAGATGGCACATGCGAGAGGAGTTATACTAATTACCACCATAAACTCTCGCATGCTTCTCGGATTTCTAGCTGGATTCTTAAAAACTAGTATAGGAAAAATAAAAATAGCCTTTTCACGGGTGGTTTGCAGTAGAGTAATCATGGAAATAGTAGAGGAAGAAATATGGGGGAGCTCTGTTCCAGTTAGTATCTAGCTATGATCCTGCTTGGAGGATAACACTGAGCTATGGAATTATCTTCAAATGGGGGGTGTCTCCAACTTTATTGAGAAAATACAAGGTCATGATCAACACATTTCAGTGCATTTTTCCATAGATTGGAAGGATAGGAAGGTTAAATATGGAGGGAAAAGGGTGTTGATGAATGAGGAGCTAATTACAGAAGTTACAGGGATGGCTTTGGAGGACATCCGGTTCTTTGCCAAGACATTGAAAAAAATGTTGAAGCAAACGAAGTTTACTATGCGCAGGTAAGATATCATCTTTGTTATGACTAATATTTAGGTAAGTTCCATTCTAGAACCTTTCGATGAAATTACTAAAATGATGGTGCGGTTTATATCCCTTGAAGGTCACTACATTACTATTCCCACCAAACACTTGTTTTTCCTTAATAACTTCAGGATAAATATTGTTGTTTTCTTTCTACACTATCTCCTAAATTCTTTAGAATGATCCATTCTTGATTTTCAAAAACATACTAGGGACATCCCCCTTCACCAGGGGTTCATCTTTCTCCTTCACAAGAATTTCCTTGTGAATTTCCCCACCATTCAGCTTCCCCAAATTAAACAAATTCCCTCTCACAACACACCCATTACCAACCTAGTCAATTCATCCAATTACAAGAATGTCAAGGCTAAGAAACCTACACCCAATAAAGTGACCCCACCTACCTCTAATTGTGTCCTCGGGAGTAACAAGGATATGGAAATGGTTCACAATATCTTGCATATCAGTAATGCGAGAAAAGAAAAATCTTCCTAGCATGAGAGGGATAATATTCTCCTTATAATGGAAATGTTGAAAAAGAGGTAGATAATATCAAGAAAGAGATACATCAAATAAACACACAAAAGGGAAAAAGAAAGATCAATGATGATGTGGGTTTTAGCACATATCATACTAAAGAAATTTACATAAAATTGAATTCATTGGATAATAGACCCAGGAGAAATAAGGATAGAAACAATCATAATATGGCCATCTTTAAAGAAATCAGTGAGTTTTTTTGAACAACATGTAAGAAGCATCACATTGTTGAGTGGAGTCCCTAAGGATATTTGGGGCACTGAAAAGGAGAGAAATTAGGTCATCTTAAGTTGAACATTAATGACCCAACACATGTCACCACTCTGGATCTTTTTACCTCCTTGTAGACAATCAATTAAAGGATTGAAAGGGCCTTGAATAAATAATAGCTCGGGCAGGTTGGAGAAGTTCAAGTTGATGTTTTGTTTATGATAGTTTTCTATTTTTTGTTGTTTAGTCAGCTGCTTTGTCCCTGTTTTGATTTTTATTAGTAGTTTCCTTTTTAACTATTGTTGAAATTATCATAATATCTAGATTCGAATCCTATTTTGAGGTGTTTTCATGTTGATCTGGCTATTGGTCCTTTGTTGTAACAAGGTATAGACCCTTCAAAAATAGTTTCCTTTAATAAAAAATGAGGTGGTTCATTAATGCACTAGCCATATGGGAGTAAAGATCATTAATGAAAAGTAATCATGTAGGAGAGATACATAGATGATAAGACACGTAAATATTACAATGGTTGAAAAGAAAGAAGAGGTTGTGAATTATAAAAAGCTCTTCATGAATGCAATCTTCAAAATTAATGCATAAATCTATGAGTCGTTAATAAGGAAACTTATTACAAATAATTTTTCCGATAAGTCCAGGATTTGATACTTTGATTTTTTTAGAACTAAAGAATAACCAAAGCAATAATTGAACAAAGGATCATAATTTTCTGCAATGCTTCCTCATTCAAGTTCGAACATTTATTGGAGTTTCGGTGGAAAGGTAAGTACATCAGTTCTTATATTCTTTGTCTTTTTTAAGAATTGATTTAACAAGTTCGAGAAATTTTCATAAAAAGAGTTGTGGTAAAATTAGACCAGAATAATGAAGATCAATTTGGTGCCCTAAAAAAGTTCTATCCTTAGTTCTCCTCTAGAAAGAATTGCAAATTCTGATGTTACATCCTGTGACTTAGAAGATTTCAACAAAGGTTAAACTCCCCTGAAAGAAGTGATATCATGACCCAAGTGGAAAATAGTTACATTGACCTTGCTTCTACTTTCCCTCCCACTACACCATTCCTATAACTTGTATGGGTATGTTCCTAACATTACAATCCTGAAGTCGAGAAGTCTGAGATGGAAGAGGAGAGTTAGTTTTATCTTTCTAGGAACAAGTGTTTGATAAAATGTTGGGTTTTCCTCTAGAGAGAGAAGAGGGGAAATCACCAAAGATTCAACATAGGAGCATTAGAAATCTCATTCAAAGAAGTGGAAAAAATTCATGAATGACCATTGGTTAAACAATCCATGAACCTCTACCTCCAAAATGATGAAAAAGTTGAACATGTCTAAATTTATAGAATAGTTTGGAGATATAATTACATTGTTAAACCAAGTAATGGGTATGAAATCTACTATTTGATTTCAAGAATGGATGTTCTAATTCATTTAGGTGATACTCATGAAAAAAAAACCATCTCCTTAGGCTAAAATCATAAGTAACCATATTCATGAACAAATGATGGGAGTTGCCCAGATTGCTAGAGGAGAAAATCCTAGAACAACTGAATTTTTCATGAATTCCTACCTTGTTTACAACATTTCTTTTCATAGAAATTTTCCTAAATTACAGATGGATGGGGAGCTTAATATTTCCAAGGTCTATGATGTTTTCTATCAGTTAAGATTGGAAAGTTATGAAATGCATTACATAAATATTTCCAATCACTTATTTGCACCTATAATTTTCTTATATCACC
Organism: Taxus wallichiana var. yunnanensis; assembly: GCA_018340775.1. NCBI lineage: Eukaryota > Viridiplantae > Streptophyta > Pinopsida > Cupressales > Taxaceae > Taxus > Taxus wallichiana. Next base: position 243,511,787 of record CM031243.1, on the reverse strand, counting down.
CTAATTGGGAGATTGAAAGGTTTTCCTTGATGCTAAGAGAGTCATTACTCAATATGGGTGTTATTTCATCTAGTTTAGAACTTACTCATATATCAGGGTTAGTGGTTTTGATGGGAAACCTTATGTGTTACCCAGGTGTGTCAATGAAAAATGGGCATTAATGGAATTTGTTAGATAATTACTCTCAGTGCATCATTTCATTTCTAGGAATCATGTAACATCCCCAATCAAGTTTCCTAGATTCATAAGGAATTATACACTTCCTCATATCTAGAAGATAAAAATGTTGGAAGGAGAGATGAACAAATGCATGATAGATAAATTTGAGGACAAAACAATTATGATATAAAGCATATTTTACATAGTATTGTGCCCACTCAGGTAGAGCACAAACCTCATTATGAGGACTTTGGATGAACTGTGAAGATGAAAGAGAAGTTAGATGAAGAGAATATTCAAGAATGAATTTATCTTAGATGATTGATTTTGGGGTCATCCAAACTTCTGAAGGGTTAGAGGATGATGGAAATATAATTAGTGAAGAATACATCCAAAATAACATTGCTTCTCAACCTTTGCCACTAATTAATTGGAACCTCAATGAGAGGAAATATAACTTGGAAAATACTGCACATCCCATCCAACTTTCCATAAGGTGGTTATTTTCAAAAGGAGTGGATATAAGTTACCACCAAACCCCATTGTTGAGAGAATATAGGAACAATAAGCTCATTGATGATGTTCTTCCTGCATTTTGGAGGGTTTATGCCACTAGAGATGTTTCATGGAGATAGAAGATTAAGAAGTTGGACTCATTTCCAACCATAGGTGATGTAGGTACTTAGGATAGTAGATTAAGAACTCCCCTTCTTCAAGCATCAAGAAAAACTAGAGAGATTCTTCATGAAGGTATAATTGAAAGTCCTATTATTCATGTTAATACCTTATAGACTATTTCAAGATACTTGCTCCGAAGCCAAAGGAAAAGAGAAAGTGATGGAAACCACTTTAAAAGGCCTAAGGAGGAATTTTTTTTTGAGATTCCACATACTGACTTACAGTACTGAGAGGAGGAGAAGGAAATCATGCTTTGAAAGAGAAAAATAACTAAAATTTATGAATGGGTTGATTTAGAGGATGAAGATACCCCTAGATAGGTAAAGAATCATGATGTTTCTCTTGTTTTATTTGTTACCACCTAGTTTCCTACAAATTTACCCATTGAGAAATCTATACTGAAGATGGAAACCTTGTTATTCAAATAACTACACTTGCTCCACCTACAAGGAAAAACCCCCATGAATGTTCCTGCACTTGATGTTTTAGCTACTCTACAACAACATGGTGAGACTACCCTAGAAGAAACTCTAAGTACATAGCCTCATGCTAAAGATATTACAATACAAGTCTCATGGGAAGAAACTCCAGATGTCATAATTGCAGCAGTGCTTCATGACACTGAAGTGAATGCATGAATTTTTGAAGCTTGCATTCCCATAGCTGGAGTTATTCCTCAAGGATTGGGTGAGAAAATTCTTGTTCCTGGTGAGAAGATGGATGAGGGTTTAACACGAGTAGATAGAAAAGTTGAAAACAAGAAACCTTTGACAGTTGGAGAAATAGAAGGTCAATTTGAGCCTATGGAGGGAATCGAAATTTAGGGTGGAGCTATAGACCCAGATGCTTAGGAGGAACCAATACTCATAATTTTAGAAGGTATGTCAATACCTTCATCTTCCGTTAGGCCCTTAAAATTATTCATATGACCCTAATTCCCCAACCACTTGATGAACATGAGTCTCTTATAAGAGAATGGATCAATAATACTCTCCCGAAGAAGAAGAAGATGGAAATACAGATGGATGATGATGATTTACAAATCTTGGCCCTACTCACCCCAATAAGAGAATCTAAAAAGATAAAATCCATCTCTAGGAAATCCCTCAGAAATTAGGAGAACAATTTGTAGATATTGCAACTCCAAAAGTTATGTGCCAAAAGGGGAAGTATCCTTTTTTATTTCAAGGACTCTAGGATCTCACTGGGAAAACCTTCTACCGAAGAAATGAAGTATGATTTTTCTATAGCAATAGAAGGATTGTTCCAAAGGATTGACGAGTTCAAAGAGACAAAAAGGGACTTAAAGGCCAAGAATGAGGCACTATCTAACTTGGTTAGAAAATTGACTAGAACTCATCAGGAAGGATAAATTGAGGTCCTAGAAATCACTAGTGAAGATATCAGGAGAGTAAGTGATTTAAGTGGAAGAGGAGAGGATACTATCTAATGGGAAAATGATTTGGTTGCTAGAGGAAAACCAATAATTGTAAACTTTGTAAGATGGTATTCCCATAATTTTGAGAAGGCAAAAGCAACCAAGGATTTAATGGATAAATGCAAGGTTGAGAAGTTAATGTGGACTGATATGTTACCTAAAATGGAAGCTATCAAAAACTTAGATGATGACCTAGTTGTTGAAGAAGGTATTGTGTCCCCTGATTTTGTGGGTAGTCAACATGAATATTACAACATGGCTAAAGTAAGAGTGGAAATATTAGCAGATTCCCTTAAAATTCTTGACAGAGTGAGACATAAAACAATATATTTTATCAATCGTCTTTGTGCTATGATAGAAAAATTTATTGGGATAAACAGTGGAGAAAGAATTAGAATGGAGGACACTAACAACTTGATCAATATTTTTAGAGAATATGTTATGGGTAAATCAGGAGAGCCCAAAACTTTCAATCTAGCTCTCATGTGTAACTGGGAAGATATTGAATCAACAATTGACAAGTTGATAAGGAAGTTGAAGAAAGAAAGACCAATATTTAATGAGATTGATGAAACAAGTATGAAACATGAAGTAATCTTCAACTACCACTCAGGACTCGATGAAGAAGTTGTAACCCAAATGTTTGAAAGATATGATTCCTATAGGAATAGGGTAGGGGAAAGCTCACATCAAGCCAACAGAAGAAGCAAGTGTAGTAAAGAGGGAGTGACAAAGTTCACTAGAAAACAAAAGAATATCTTTTCTGTTTCTTCCAAGTGTCACTACATGGTTCCCCTTTTGCACTTAGCCCAATCAGAGAAAAAGGGAATATTTTCAGTTAACATATGCTTCTTCTATAGATTTTGAATTACGTGGAGCAAGGATTGAAGTGATCTCTAAAGATGTTTTTTGGGGGAAAATTATATAGAATAGTAGTATAAGTATGAGGGGTTTGTCCTCATACTAAAAGGGGTTTTTTTTTCGAAGCTTTTGCAAAAGATAAAAATTTGATATATTTTGTTGTGACATTGCTTATCTGTTTCCTAGAAGTACATTTTAAGTTTTTACTCTTTCAAATTCAGAATGTTAAGATGATTACAATGTATAGTCATTAACAAGCATTGAGATCAGTTGTTTTCTTATTCACTTGTCAAGAATTTGATGGATTTAAAATGAAATTTGTCTAACTATGGGTTTTCTCTTTATGATTTGGACTCGAATATTGAACACTTAGTTGATCAATTGCATTTTCCACTACAATTTTGTGTTTCTTGCTTCTCTGAAGTACACTAGGCGTATCCTTAGTGACTAAGCTTTGGTCATATATTCAATATTGTGTTGTGAGATTTTACTTTACAATATTGGATGTAATTATAAAATGCTTGCTAAAATCATTATGTTGATGATCTTTGTAATATTTTGAGTGTATCTTAGGCATATGAGATTAGAAGCAAGAAATACTTCATCAAAATATTTGCATGAGCCTTTGTGCTAAATATTTTAAGGATTGTGTGAAATATTTGTCTTAATTGAGTATCAATGAATGCAAATATTTCTTTAAGTGAAAACTGTGATGAATTGATGAATTTTTATTTATTGTTTGGAATGTCATATGTGTCTAAAAAAATACTGTGAGTAGTGTTATCTAAAGATTTATCAGTTTGTGAATCCCCCATCCTTATAAAACAAAATTTTAGCTTCATTATACTATACTAGTGTTCTATCGGTCATCTTGTTGTATCATTTGCAAGTACTATTGAAAGGAAACCTTAATTTCACTTCATCCTTTCATAATTATGTAGGAGCAAACAGAAATTTCCAACTATCTAGAGTATCCTAAATTCTGTCTGAGTGACATTTTCACTACTTAGTGTGATAACTCGTAGGAGTTAAATAGTGCATATATTGACCATGTTCACCTAAGACTGATACTTAAATTTCCAAATAAAATACTAAGAAAATGAGAATGCACTGTCCTTCTTATAATTTCAAAGCTACAAAATGGGTTCTCTCACCCTGGTCAAAGGCATGACCTAAAGTAGTAGGGAAGGTCATCCCCTTTGCACGTGTCACCTAATCCATCTAAGGTCATGTACAAACAATATTTTCAGACATAATCCCTTGCTACAAACAACATACATTTCTAGTCATCCATCCTCAAATTCCTTCAACTCACCCATTGAAAACTTCCTAGCCCCAAGTGGGTGTAATTTCAGTGTACCAACACACTTCTCGTGCACTTACTAAGGAATTATTTTGAAAATATAAAGATACATCGATCTCTCGGTAATGTCTTGAATATTTTTAGATGAAAACAAATGATCTAGACATCATCCTTTGTTGAGATTTACAAAAAATGGGCTTAATCAGAAGTTATTTGCTCGGTATTTTCCTAGTTTAAGCAATATTTCCATTAAATTTGACTTGACTAGGGGTAAATATTGATAAAGGATACTAAGATTTGCCAATATTTGTTGACATTGATTGTTAAGTTTCAATTGTCAAGTTGTTTACAATGATTTATTCATCTAGGGTGAAAGACCTTAGTGGAGACTCCACGTTATTCAAAATATTTGTAAAAATAACAATACCTTGAGTTTCAAATATTAAGATTAGTCAGTAAAGTTTGCAAATCTGGAAGGAAGAAGGATCTTCCTCAAGATAAATCCTGGTAGAAATTTGTTTCCAAAGTTGGGAAGAACAAATCTAGTGAAGAAAAAGTTTGGAAATCCCTTGGAGATTAAAGATCTAAAGAAAAATTAGTGCCGGTGGTTGTGAGTGATCAAGCAAAGTACTTGCAAAAATATGTACACTCCATCCCGAGAGGTCCTTCATTTTCAATAGATAAGGGTATTCCTCATCTCCCTCCTCTTTTACTTATAAATAATAGGGTGTTTTGTGAGACTAAATCATTAAAGGACCAATACTTTGAAGATCATACACCATTACCCCTAAGACCTCTAGTTCCTCTTCATTTTAACCCACATGTTGGAACGCCTCCTAAAAATAACATGGCTATCCATCCATCTAGACATACCTTTGTTGTAAATATATAGACCTATAGATTTACAAGGCTATGGTGGGTTATCCCAATGCAATTCCAAATGATGTGAGGAATAGATTACCTAAGTTTCAAGGGAATAATGCTATCGATTGCCAGTAGCACTTGAGGCTCTTTACTAATTGTTAAAGTTTTAATCTACCTTGAGAAACAAACGTTGAAATCAATCAGATAAATTTTCCAAAAATATATAAAATTGAAAATTCTACAAAGTCCCAAAATCGAAAAAATTTAGACTTTGGACTTCAAGGATTTTCCCTTTCGAGTTTAAAATCCATGGAATTGAAATTATAATTTCCAAGTTCTAAATTCCAAAACTCCGAAAGTTTGAAATTTTAGACTTTCAAGCTTTCAAGTTTTAGAGTTCCAAGTCATAGTTTTAAGAAAATTCCTTGCAAAATTTTGAAGTCCGAAAGTCTGAAATTTCAGACTTTCAAGATTTCAGTTTCAGAACTCTCATGATTTTTTGAGGTTTTTTCACCTACAGACTTCCAAAATATGAAATTACAAAAGTACAAAATTTCATACTTTCAGAATTTCAAGGTTCGGAACTCTCCCATCACTGTTTCATGATTTTCATCTCTTGTCCTCCGAAGTTGAAACCACGAAATTCTAAAATTTTAGAATTTCAAACTTTTGGGTTTCAGACTTTTGGAGTCCTTTGCACATTTAATTTCTTACCTACTTTCATACGGATCAAAATTTGGCCATTAATGTCAGGTTTTTCTATTTAAACTCGCATTTTCACTTGTCATTTTCACCTAACACTTTCTTTGATGATCTGGGTTTTTACTATATTTTGTACTTTTGACATCATTCTTGAGGTATTTTATTTTGGTTATTTACTTTTGGTTAAATATATTTTGTTTTGTTTCCTCCTTTTCAGTTTTCTTTTGTTCCCCTCTGTATGCTTTGGAAGATGAAGATCTCATTGCCCACCATGTTCCCTTTGATTGTGCTTTTTATCCTAATGGTTCTGCAATCTAATTTTCTATAGGAATTTAGGAAGGATCTCATCACAGTCCTCATTTTCCTAAGCATTCAAAATCTACTCCTTTGGCACTTCTCATTTTTTTACAATTCAGAAGATTTTCTTTTGAGTTTAAGAATTTGACTATTTGGAGATTTTCATTTCTTGGGCATTGTGCAATTTGGAAGTTGAAGATTTTCATATTTTTTGAACTCGATTTTGGTTTTAGAACTCTACATTTTGGGTTTTTGGAACATGTCGTTTGAGACTTCTCCAATTTAGGTTTTCATAGGTCTGTACTTTAGAACTCTATTTTTTTGGAATTCATACTTCTCTAATTTGGGTTATCGAGAGGTTAAGGATTTTTGAGTTTCAGACTTCTCTTCTTCAACATTCAATAAGTCATCAGGTTCCGAAATTCAAAACTTGATGTATACTTCTACATCCAAAGGCAAAGAAAAGATGAAATATTCATTCCTCGGGTTTCTCCTCACTCTTTCTTATTTTCATACTTAGGAGTATAGGAGACACCGATCTCATGAAAATTGATTTTCTAGACATCTGAGCAAGGGTAAAGGCACCAAATAAGAAATCTTGGATGTAGGTCATATATGACAGTGGACTTGCTATTGCTTCTGGTTTTCCCTCATCCATGCATTGCCCAGAGTTTTTTTAGCTACCACAGCCCACTTCAATGAAGAATCCATGTCAATTAAGGATGCCAATGGCAAGGTTGTAATCCGCTTCAATCTATATTTTGAGGATTTTCTCTAACTCCTTGATGTTGATGACTACACAAAAAATTCACCAGATTTAGCGGTAAAACATTGGGACAAAGAAGTGGAGTTGTGCATAAGGGTCATGTTGAAAACTTATTTGGCCAAGAGTGTTGCCAAATTTCCAAAGACCATGTATTAGTCAGACTTCATTCAGGAGTTTAGTGACATTATTGTGATACTTAGCAGAGTCTCAGGTTTCCCTCCATGAAGGAATTTTAGGAGTGGATGTTCTTATATATCGCTACCATCAAGAAGAATAAATAATTTATCAGATGGGGGGAGGATATCAGTACCTCCATTTGCTATTAGTTGAGTAGAGTATTTTCCTCAAAGATTTTTTATATGACATATTTTTTGGTATATGTTTCATTTGTTATGGGATAATCCACTGGGTTGAATACTAAGGGTATTTGAAGCACCTCCCAAATCTATTATTTCTATCCCCAACTTACATTGGATGAGGGAAGTAGGAACTTCTGCAGAATTAATGATTTTTTTCTTTACGTTATTCTCTATCATTTCGATAAGGAGTTGTATAATCAGAGGATTTATGATGAATCCTTCAAGGAAGTGCATGAATGGGGAGATATTTACCTACAATTCCCCACATTCACTTACATTCAAATTCCTAGCTTCATAGGTGCTCCCATCAAACTACCAATATGTTCAACTCACAAGTGGGTCTTGTTAGAATTTGTTCGATAATTGCTATATTACCAAAAGATCCAGAATAAATGACACAAAGTGGGAGTTCACTTTTCTATTTCAATTGGATAATACATGTTCCCAAATATTTATAAGGCTAAGAATGTGGATGCAGAAATGGCAGAAGTAACCTTACAAACTTTTCATCCATAGACCAATTTTGACTATTGGGGTAAATTTAGTGAAACAGGTCAGTCTAGTTCCCATGTGCCCCAGCTTAAAATACATTTGTATTCATTTTTTGAGAATGAATTCATCATCTAAAAAAGATACTATGAAAGGCTAACTTTGGATGAGGTTCCGTTGTTTGGTATAGTTGATGTCCAAAATGACATGCAAGATGATGAAGAGGTTTTGGATGTAGCATATAAAAATGATAATTTTGCTAATGAACCATTACAATAGATTGATTTGTATGTGGAAGAATGTTGCAATACCAAGGATATGCTGGGGCCCATTATATAGAGAACTTATAGTTTGTTGGTTACCTTGGGAATCTCACCCAAGGGGGTAGATCAACCTACAAATACACAAGTCCCATCAACCATGAGCCAATAAATAGCCAAAAAAGGGAAAAGGTTAATGGAAAAGGCCCATAGAGTTCCAAATAATATTTCATCTGTTGTTAGGATCTCATCTCTCTCCAAGGCCCCTATTTTCAAATTCATGTCTCCTGCAACACTAGTGATAGAAGTATTTGAAGTTAGTAATTCTCCAAGTGTCCCACAAGATACATTATATCATTTTCCTCTTCCATTGTCACTTCCTACATCAATATCTTCCACTTCTATGATCATTTCTTCTTTATCATCTCCTTCCATGCCCTAAGTATTCTCATCCATTCGAGTTCTTTTAGCTAGGAAATATTGGGTCACCCATTTCCACTTCACTTCCCCTAACACTTCCATTTCCTTCGTATCATCTCCTAACATCATTGTATCCACCCCATCGATTACCACTACCATTCAAATGCCAACTAAATTTTCTAGTACTCTTGTTGTGACTAATGTTTCAGTGTAATTGAATCTACCATTTTTTCCTCATCGACATCAACCATTCCGAATGGTTGTTTTTAAGAATCCAAAACAAAAGAAGAAAGTTCTTCTGGGGGATGTAATAGATCTAAGTATATTGGAGCATACACCAAAAAGACAGGCCAAGAGGCCAAAGATCTAAAAAATATGTTCACACCGCTCTTAGAAATTTGCTAGAGAAATATGACAAGGAAAAAGCTTCTAAGGATGAGCTTAAGGCCAAGGTCGAGTAGCTCACTACATTGCTACGAAAATTAATAAAGCCAAATCCATCTACTTAGGTATCAACTACTATGAATATGGTAATTTTATCTACCATTGATGAAATTTATTATCATGAGATCGAGAAGATAGGCCAGAAAGGGAGATTAGTAGATGGTTGGATGGAACATATACTGTAAGAAGCTAATCCTTTAATTAAAGAGGCTCTTGAAATATATAATGATCTATAGGTTGGAAGAGATGTTATTTGTAAAATGGATGAAGCCTTTTCCAAGGACAATAATAATTTGAATTTGAATTTGGCAACATGGAGTGAAATTCGAGAGGAATATCTAGATCTAATCCTTCATGAGGATGTAATCAATGATGCTTCAAAGCTTTTGAATATCAAAAGGCCATGGAATTCGGTGTCAGGTGCTATAGGATTTAATCAAGAAGTTGGACGATAAACAAGTGGAAATTATGGATGCCTTGAATGATATATCAGAATAATTTGATAATGTTAATTGTAAGTTCTTCAATGAAAACATTGATGCTCTCCCAGAAGATCAAATCAAGGAAAATTTCAAAGATTTGGTGAAGTGCGATGATGAGGTTACCAAAAATTTCAGCAGTGAATCCATTGATAGATTGGTTTTATGCCAAAATTTCATAGGAAGACTAAAGAAAGTTGTGAGTAAACTTAGAATAATTCTAGCCAAGATCACAAGAGTAGTCGAGATGGTAGATGTAGTGAATTACTACAAATTTGGGCCAGAAGATGAAGAAATTTAGGGAATCATCAAATGTTTCCTCATACATAAACATCGAATGGCTGTGTGGGAGGAAACATAGAAAAATGTGGAAGGAGAAGGCATTGCAAAACTAGACCAAAGCTGAGCAGCCATGAAAGGATAGATCCAAGCTCTAGATTGGTCAAAGTTGTAGGGTTGACTGAGTCAAACCCTTGCAAAAACTTGCTATTTTTATGGGAGCATGTTCCCTTGAATTAATGACATTTCTATTTTTAGTAAAATGTTAGTTGAAGGCCTAGCTATAATGGCTCAGCCTAAAGAACTTATAAATAGTTAGGTGCATGGAGTCATTTGGAGGGAGAGATAAATCATTTTTGGTGAAGTTTCTCTTCAAGCTTGGAAGAGTGCTTCAGATATTTTAAAACCTTTTAATTATATTCAGAGTGATATATTTCCTAGAAGAACCTGATTTATTGTGTTGAACCGCTGATCAATATATGATTTGTGAATGCATAATTCCTTAGTATAAGTAGTTAGCTTACCTTTATTTCAGATTATCTATTTTATGTTATGAGGAAGTAATGTAACCATATTTTATGTCAGTTGTGGAAATATTGTTTTCCTTCTATTATTAAAAGTTGCATTATCATTAGTTGATCGGTGAAATAGATGTTTGACATGTGAATGTGCTCTATCCTCACGATTAGTTAATTATTTGTTTAATCAAATTTGATCTCTCTATTATGTATACTTTGAGTTTAACAAAGGAATGCATGCTTCTGGTCTGTGGTATTTGGTGCCCTTTCCAAGTTGCAGTAGGTGAAGTTGACCTGTGGTGCACACACCCTCTTCAAATGAACCCTTCCTAAGTCTAGAAACACCCTTTATTTGGTGCATAACCATCACTAGTATAGTATCATTTATACAAATCTCTTTGCCTAAAACCCATGAAATGTTAGCCTAGGATTAGATAGCCATTTTATTGCACTAGGAATAGTATATAACGTTTTTACGAAAACAAAGCTGGAATTCTTGAGAGGTTCACCTCGATCCCAAGTCCCACAACTTGAGAGGTGATCCCATGTGTCCCAATCACACCAAAATTTCTACATACAGTATGGCCATTTGGAGGGTACAGTGATTTATCGATAATAGTTTTTGGCACACCTGGTGGGATAGAGAGTTGGTACTTCTCTTCTCATTTTCATAATTTAAAGTACATGGTGAATCTATATCTCTAGATTCCAAATCTCAGTGCATTAACTTATGCAAAGAATTTAGACAAGAGCTTTTTCAAAGTAAGAAATTTCCTCCAAAGAGAAGATGCAGAGGTGTTTCAACTCCACCAGCTGCAACCTTATCTCATAAGGGTCATTTAACTCCTCCATATGGAAGGTTTCCTCCACTAAAGAACAACCAAACTCTTGCTGCTATGGCATGGAACCAAGTTTTTCCCCCTTTCAATGCAAGAATTCTTCTTTTGTTGGCTCAACATGACCCTATACCGATTGCAACACTCAAAAGTTTACCTTTTTTCATAGAGGAAACTCATGTTACTCATGTAGAACACATTCTTGGTGTATCCAACATTTGTGCAAAAGATATAACATCATGGAGGATAATGTTGTTGTCACCATTCTGGCCACTTCTTTCAAGGGAAAAGCACTTTAATGGGTTTGAGGGTTACGTGTTGGTAGTATAACCACTTGGAATGAGTTAGGAAAAATATTTGTAAACAATTTGAAGACAACAGTGAACACCTATCACTCTTAGAACAACTCACTACCATAAAGAGAGCTCCTCAAGATTACATGAGTGATTTAAACTTCCGATTTCACAGAACTTGGAATAGGATTCTGGCACTCACTAATCCTTCTCCAAATAATTCATTCTTGTACTATTTATGAGCTTTGAATAGCGATGTAGTAGTTATGATCCAATCCATGGGAGGGGATACATTACCTAATGCCTACGACATAGCCATAAGTGTGGAAAATTCCTTAATTCGGATGGAATGACGGATCCTCGACCTCCAATGCCAATTTCTTCATATGTTACAAGTAATCATCCTATCATTGCTCCTATTCCGGAAACCTCTAATCAACCAGCTCAATCAACCCCTACCTCTTCAAATGATCTATTTGAAGTCAAATCGCATACTGGAGACCTTCCAAAATGAGATTATAGCGATTAAAAGGTAGTAATCCCAATATGTTGTCTTGTTCTAATCCCAATATCTAGCAAGTCATCCTCCTTTTCAAGGAAATAATCGGAGCCAATAGCCAAGCCGCAAGCGTGAAGCCTATTAAATTCCGTAACCCTTATGTTGCCAATTCATCCGAGCCATAGACTGGGGTATAGAATAACCTCATTCAAGATTATGAATGGTGTTATCCTTGTTCTCAGCCTCACAACCAGAATCTTTTCCCAAATGGAGTTTTGAGTCAGGCCCTTATGATCCAAAGCATGTCCACCCCACCTAACTCATTAGTCAAACCATCCACCCAAGAGAGATAAGACCAACCTTCTGATGAAACTATGCTACTAAACTAGAAAACAAATGATTTTTGTGGTTTGAATATCGACACTTCTCGTAGCATCAAACACATGTTTGAAGAAAAGGGAAATAGATCCTCAATCTCCCAAAACTGATCAGGCATCCACTTCATATCCTTAGGCACAAATATCGATGATAAGGGTACATGAAAAAATCACCAAAAATATATGTGGATCAATCTACAAAGAATAGTGAAACTTCAAGTATCATAGTGCCTAATACGAATTTCCCAAAAGAAGACTCTAACACCCAAAAAGGTATTAGCAAAGTTAGGGAAATTCCATTCAACATTATGGAGAAAATGAAGAACAATTTGAGCATCACGATGTGGGATGCATTCTCAATTCCTTCTCAAAGGAACTTGCTACAGGAGGCTTTGAACAGTTTTGGTACTACCGATAGATCATCAAGCCATGAAGCAACAATAACAACCAGCTTGTGTCAACTAGAAATGAAAGTGATTTCTAAGGCTAAAAAACCACCACCATTTTATATCTCTCTAATCATCAACGATCATTTGATGCACAATTTTATGATTGATTCTAGATCCAGTAGTTCCGTGATGCCCAAGAAAATTGTAGATGTTTTGGGAATCCCATATACTCCAATATCAAAAGGAGTTGTCCAGTTAGACGGTACTACATTCCAAACTGTGGGAGTCATTAAGGGGCTTCAACTTACTATCCATGTATGTCCTAGCTTGGTATTCACACAAGACATATCTGTTATTGATCTCCCTCCCCTCTTTTCCATTTTCTTGTCACGTGATTTCACTGCCAAGATGGGTGGTTATTTGTCATCAGAATAGTCACATATGATCCTTAGAACTCGGTACGGAATGAAGGTGACTATAAGAGCAGAACCTATTTGTCACAATCATGTGGAGCCTTACACCGCTAAACCCATAAATGGGAATTATGCCATTTGTGACCCAGAGGAGGAGGATGCAGATCACAAGCCAAATACTCTTATAGAGGAAGTTCCTGACACAATGCTTAATGAGGTAAGTATCAATCATCAATATGATCCCTATGTTGATTTATTAGTAGATGAAGAATCTAGTCTGTTGTTTTTAGAAGAAACTGGATTAGGTACATACTGCATACACAAAGAAGGTGCAATCATACCTCAGTTGGTCAAAACATCTGGTAGTTGTGAGGGACTATGGAAACTTTTCTTTTATGGTTTAAGGAGTAGAAATGGATCTAGTGTAGGAGTTATGTTGATTTCTCAGAAGGAAATAAATATTTCTCATCCTTCTAGTTGTAGTTTAGTTGTACTAATAATGTTTCCAAATATGAGGCCCTCATACAAGGAATTCAGCTGGCTCAAAAGAGAGGAATCAAATCCTTGATGGTATTTGGTGATAGTGAATTGGTTTTGCATCAGGTAACAACCTACAATGCATCAAAAAATGATCTATTGAGATCATATAAGAACCAGTTTGGGACTTGATAGAAGATTTTGAAGCTTTCAAGAATTCATGTAGTTCCTAGAAAATAAAATCAAGAGGATGATAGGTGGCTACCATTGGCTCACAATATGATATACCTATGGACATTATGAAAGAAGGGAAGTAGATGGTCAAAATGGTGGTCCATCCGCAGTACCAGATAATGTAAGTAGTTGATAGGTGTTCCATAGTGACCAACAAAGTTTTGTTTTCCTACAACAAGAAATATATTTTACTACCAAACACCAAGATAAACTGCAAAAATCCTATGGAGATCAAATTATATAGTTGAAAGGAAATAAATTTCGAAAAGGCCTAGTTACTCTTGAATCTATCTTCAATATAGATGACTAGGTCAAACGGCAAGGTACCAACATGATAATCAAAGAGGAATATTTTGAAGAATTCGAGGTAGTAAGTGAAAAGCTTCTAAAGATTAGAAAAGTATGTACTACTCAAGAGAAGGAAGCTTTCATTGAATTGTGTCAAGAGTATCATGATATTTTTGCATGGAGCTAAAAGAAACTCGCATGGTTTTGATTCGAGTTTAGCTTAACACACCATTGAGATGGATCTAAAATCCAAGCTAGTTCGTAAAAAATAGAGGCCAATTAACCATGAAATTGAGCCATTGACAAGGAAGGAGCTAAGAAATCTCATTGAGGCCAGAATTTTTTTCCCATCAAACATTCCTCATGGGTAGCCAATCTAGTGCCTATAAGGAAGAATAACAGAGAGATTTGGTTGTGCGTAGACTTCAAGGATTTGAACCTGGACCTCACTGAAAGACCACTACCCTCTTCCATCAATGGAAAAAATCCTTCAAACAATGGTAGGGGCTCAAAGGTTTTCCTTTCTTGATGGATATTTGGGATACAATCAGATCCTGGTCCAAGAATCTGATCAATTCAAAACAGATTTCACTACTAAGTGGGGCACTTATGCTTACAAAAAAATTCCATTTGGGTTATCCAATGTAGGGGCTAATTTTCAAAGAGCCATGGACATGGAATTTAAGGGACTAATCAATGATATCATATTGGTTTACCTTGATGATATAACTATATATTCTAAGCATGTTGAAGATCATATCACACATCTAAGGAATTTTTTTGAAGATGTAGAGAATTTGGAGTTTCCCTTAATCCTAAGAAGTGCATTTTTGTAGTTCAAGAAGGAAAATTGTTGGGACATGTTGTTTCCATGGAAGGACTATCTATTGATCCATCTAAAATTCATTCAATTATGTCCTTATCTCTTCCAAGTCACAAGAAAGGTCTCTAGAGTTTTCTGGGAACCATAAATTTTGTGCAGAGATTTATTCCTCAATTTGTAACGTTGGCTAAACCACTAACCACCATGCTGAAAAATAATATTCCATTCTCATGGATGAAGGAAGGAAGGGAGAGCTTCACGGCTATTAAAATGGCCATTTCTCAAGCTCCCACGCTGGTAAACCCCAGGTTTGAAAAATATTTCATTCTCTATGCTTTCGCAGGTCTGGAAAGTATTTCGGGTATTCTCACCCAACAAAATGACAATTTGATGGAACAACCAATTGCCTTCTTCATTCAATCCCTCAAGGAATATGAGCTCAAATATTCCTTCATTGAGAAACAAGTCTTTGCAGTCATTTGAGCCCTAAAAAAATTTAGGCACATGTTGTCCAACAACAAAATTCACCTGATGGTTTCTCATCTTGGCGTTAAGGAGTTTTTGCTGAACAAAGAGATGAACGAGAAACACGCTAGATGGATCATGAAAGTAATGGAGTATGACATGCACATTAAAGTCACTAAACTTGTTAGAGGAAAAGGATTATGTCAACAGTTGGCTACAGACTTAGAGATAAAGTATGTAGAAGATGTTACGCTCTTAAATGCCGATGAAGGTGACAGTCAAGTTGATTGGTTAACAAAAATGCAAAATTTCCTCCTCTCAGGGGCATATCCTTCAAATATGGAAAAATTTAAAAATGCATCTTTCATCTCCAGTCTATTCCATATGTCTCATTCGATAATATTATTTTCCGCAAGGATTTGAATGGTGTTCTTTTTGTTGCGTAAAACCGAACAGTAAGTAAGATATTAGAAAAATTCCACAATGGTATTTCTAGGGGGCATTACTCTACACAAAAAATACTACCAAAATCATGTGTACGAGTTACTATTGGCCTGATTTGTTCAAAGATGCCCATCTCTGGGTGAGGAAATGTAAATAATGTGCCTTGTTCGTAGGCAAACAAAAGCTGAAAGCACTTCCCCTACACCCCATTTGGGTAGATCAACCTTTTATTCAATGGGGATTAGATTTTATTAGGATGATTAACCCACCTTCCAGTGATAGACATAAATGGGTGCTTATTGCAATGCATTACTTCCCTCGATGGACATAGGTGGTAGCTTTTAAGGAAAGTAACGAAAAGGTGGTTCTAGATTTCCTGGAAAATATAATGACAAGGTTCAGAGTTCCATTCACCTTGTTATCTCTAAAAATTAAATGGCCTTCCTTGGGTTAAAGTTGAATGAATGGGTGGTTAAGAATGGAGTCTCCTCAAGAATTCTTCCAATTACTATCCATGGGGAAATGGATTGGCTGAATTTAGTAAAAAGAATCATATAAGGATCCTCAAATGTATGATGGAAGATAACAAAAGGAACTGGCATACACAACTTAAGACTTCTTTATGGGTAGGTCAAATCTCTCCTAAAAGAGCCATTAGAAGTTCAAATTTTATGCTTGTGTATGGGAGGGAGGTAAAAATATTGCTCTCTGGGAATTACCTTCCTTGGAGTTAGCTCATCAACTTGAAGATATGGAAAATAACTCCTTAACGACAAGGTTTGTAGAACTCATGGAGTTGGAAGAAGTTAGAGACATGGATATGAAAACTTTAGGCCAATAGCAGGCTCAAGATAAGAAATCCTTGGACAATAAATCTTCTAATAGGAATTTTAAAGAAGGAGATTTAGTTCTCAAGGCGAAAGAATACAACCAAAGTAGGTAGGCATTCCAAGTTTGACGATCTCTCGGAGTGGATAGTATATTATCTCAAGTTACAAAGAGGTGAATTCATTTTGTCTATCCAGACTCAATGGAGAAGAATTTCCCATTCATGTGAATGGGATACATCTCAAAGCTTGCTTTTGAGATTGTTTCACCCTTGTACAGTGTTCATTTTTCTTTTCCTCAAAGTGCTTTGCACATTGTTTTGTTTTCTTTTTTTTTTTTTTTTTTTTGGGTGTCCTCTGAATGTTTTTTTTTCTTTCAAGACTCCTTTTCCCAATGGTTTGTATAAGGCTACTAGTCTAAAATCTTAGTAGGAAAGCATTCCCTGGAGGTCACCAAAAATGTTAACGTTTTAATCTACCTTGAGAAACAGACGTTGAAATTAATCAGATAAATTTTCCAAAAAACTACAAAATTGAAAATTCTCCAAAGTCTTGAAAATCTAAAAAAATATTACTTGATTTTGACGATTTTCCCTTTTGGAGTTTAAAATACATGGAATTGAAATTATGATTTCCAAGTTCGAATTATGAAATCAGCAAAAGTCCAAAATTTTAGAATTTTGGGTTTTCAATTTTTGGAGTTCCAAGTCGTTTTGAAAATTCCTTTCGGACATCGAAGTCCGAAATTCAAAGTCCAAAATTTTGGATTTTCAAGCCTTAAGGTTTCGAACTCTCTTGACCATTTTGAATTTTTTTCACTTTCATAATTTTGAAGTCCGAAAGTCTAAATTTCTGAAATTTCAGACTTTTGGGCTTTCGGGTTCATAACTCTCCCATCACCGTTTCACGATTTTCATCTCTGACCTCTAAAGTTTGAAACTCTGAAATTCAAAAATTTCATAATTTCAGACTTTCAAGATTTGGAATTTTAGATTCCTTTGTGCATTTAATTTCTTACTTCTATATGGATCAAAATTTGGCCATTAATGTTAGGTTTTTCTATTTAAAATCACATTTTCACTTGACACTTTCTCTGATGATCTAGGTTTTTACTATATTTTGTACTTTTGATGTCATTATCGAGGTATTTTATTTTGTTTATTTTATTTTTGGTTTAAGATCTTTTGTTTTGTTTCCTCCTTGTTCATTTTTCTTTTGTTCTCCTCTATATGCCTTGGAAGATGAATATATCATTTCCTACCATGTCCCGTTTGACTATGATTTTAATCCATCTAATTTTATATAGGCATTCAAGAAGGATCTTATCATAGTCCTCGTTTTCCTAAGAATTCAAGATATGCTCCTTCGACACTTATCATTTTTTTTTGTTAAGAACATTTGATTTTGGAGTTTGAGGTTTTGACTATTTGGAGATTTTCATTTCTTAGAAGCTGCATGTTTTGGAAGTTGAAGCTTTTCAGCTTTTCAAATATTTGATTTAAGGGTTTTCAAAACTCTACTTTTCGGTTTTGAGAACCTATCATTTCAAACTTCTCCAGATTCGGGTTTTGGAGTCTCCAGTACTTGAGAACTCTCATTTATGGGAATTCGTACTCTAATTTAGGTTTTCAGAGGTAAAGTATTTTTGGGTTTTCATACTTCTCTTCTTCAACATTCAATAAGTCATCAGTTCCAAAATTCAAAACTTGATGTCTACTTCTACATCCAAAGGAAAATAACATATGAAATATTCATTCCTCGAGGTTCCTCCTCACTCTTGCTTATCTTCAGACCTAGGGAGCATAGAAGACACCAATCTCAGGAAAATTGATTTTATAGAATTTTGGGCAAGGGTAAAGGCCCCAAATAAGAAATATTGGACGCAGGCCATATATGATAGTGGAATTTCTCTTACTACTAGTTTCCCCTCATCCATGCATTTCCCAAAGTTTGTTTTAGCTACCATAACCCAATTTGATGAAGAATCCATGGCAGTTAAGGATACCGATGGCAAGGTTGTAATATTTTTGGATCCATATTTTTTTGAGGATTTTCTCAAACTCTTGGATGTTTAAGACTACATGAAAATTTCATCAGAGTTAGTGGTAGAACATTGGGACAAAGAAGTGGAATAGTGCATGAAGGTCATGTTGAAAACTTATCTAGCCAAGAGTGTTGCCAAATTGCCAAAGACCATGTATCGGTCAGAATTCATTTAGGATTTCATTGACATTATTGTGCTACTAAGAAAAGTCTCAGTCTTCCCCGTAAAGGAATTTCAGGAGTGGATGTTCTTATATATCACTACCATCAAGAAAAATAAATAATTTATCATGTGGGGGGAGTATATCAGTAGCTCCATTTGCTATCAGTTGAGTAGAGTGCTATCCTCAAAGAGTTTCTATATGACATATTTTTGGTCTATGTCATAGTTGCTATGGGAGACTTCACCAGTTTGAATACAAAGGGCATTCAAAGAACCTTGCAAATATATGATTTCTATCCCCAGCTTACACTAGATAAGGGAAGAAGACGCTTCCGTAGAATTAAGGATGCTTTCTTTGTGGTTATTCTATATCGTTTTGATAAGGAGTTGTATAATCGGAGGATTTCTGGTGAAGCCTTCAAGGAATTATGTGAATTGTGAGATATTTACCTACAGTTCCCCATATTCACTTACATTTAGATTCCTAGCTTCATAGGTGCTCCCAAAAAATTGCCAAGATGTCCCACTTACAAGTGGGTCTTGTTAGAATTGGTTTGGAAATTTATAGATTACCACAAGATCTAGAATAAATGACACAAAGTGGGAGTTTAGTTCCCTATTTCAATTGGTAGATACACCTACTCAAATATTTATAAGGCTAAGAATGTGGATGCAGAAATGGCAGAAGTAACCTTGCAAACTTTTCATCCATGGACCAATTTTTCTTATTGGGGTAAAATCAGTGAAACAACACAGTCCAGTTCCCATGTGCCCTAGTTAGAAGACATTCGGATTTATATTCGAGATGAATTCATCATTTGAAAAAGAGACTATGAAATGCTAACTTTAGATGAGGTTCGGTAGTTTGGTATAGCTGATGTCCCAAAATACATGCAAGATTATGATGATGTTTTGGATGTAGCATATAAAAATGATAATGTCACCAATCAACCGTTACCATGGATTTATTGGTATGATGAAGAATGTTGCAATACCAAAGTGAGGGCGGGGCTCATTCTATAGAGAACAAACATTTGGTTGGTTATCTTGGGAATCTCACCTAAGGGGGTAAATCAACCTACAAATACACAAGTCCCATCAACCATGAGCCAATTAGCAGCCACAAAAGGGAAAATTTCAATTCAAAAGGCCCATATAGTACTAAAAAAATTCATTTTTTTTTGGTAGCTCATCTCTCTCTAAGGTCCCTATTTCTAAAGCCATGTCTCCTACAAGACCAAAGTGATAGAAGTAGTTGAAGTCAGTGATTGTCCAAGTTTCCCATAAAACCCACCATCTCTTTTTCCTCTTCCATTTTCACTTCCTTCCACTTCTATGATCATTTTTATTTCTCATTTCCTTCCACGGCCTAAGTATTCTCACCCCTTCCAGTTCTCTCAGTTGGGTAAATTATTGGGTCACCCATTTCTACTTCACTTCCCCTAACACTTCCATTTCCTTCCATCTCATCTCCTAACATCATTATATCCACTCCTATGGTAGTCCTCACATCCACCCCATCCATTACTACCACTACCATTCAAATGCAAAATAATGTTGTTGGTACTCTTGTTATGACTAATGTTTAAGGTATTAAATCTACTATTTTATCCTCATCGGCATCATCCATTCCAAAATGTTTGTTTCAGAAGATTCCAAAACAAAAGAAGAAAGTGCCTCTGGGGGATGTAATAAATCTAATTATATTGGAGCATACACCAAAAAGACAGTCCAAGAGGAAAAATATTGTTTCTTTGACAAGTAAATCCATAAGGGGAACAAGTTTTAGAGGTTTCTACTCCCATTGAGGAAAATACTAAGGAAGTAATTACAGCTACAGATTTTTCTAGATTTTCACTAAGAAAAGTCACTCATGAAGGATCTAAACAAGATGTACACACTGCTCTTGGAAATACGCTAGAGAAATATGACAAGGACAAAGACTTTAAGGACGAGCTTAAGGCAAAGGCCGAGAAGCTTACTACATTGCTACTTAAAAGTAACAAAGCCAACTCCATCTACTAAGGTCTCAACTACTACGGCTATGATAGTTTTGTATACCATTTATCACATTTATTATCATGAGAGTGAGAAGATAGGACAAAAGGGAGATCGGTAGATGGATGGATGGAACATATACTATAAGAAGCTAATCCTTTAATTAAAGAGGCTCTTGAAATATATAATAATCTACAGGTTGGAAGAGCTTCTATTTACAAAATGGATGAATCCTTTTCTGAGGACAATGATAATTTGAATTTGAATTTGGTAACATGGAAGGAAATTTGAGAGGAAGATCAAGATCTACTCCTTCATGAGGATTTAATTGATGATGCTTCAAAATTATTTGAATATCAAAAGGCCATGGAATTTTGGTGTCAGGTGCCATAGGATTTAATCAAGAATATTGGACGATAAAATAATGGAAATTATGGATGCCTTGAATGATATATCAGAAGAATATGATAATGTTAATTGTATGTTCTTCAACAAAAACATTGATGCTCTCCCAGAAGATCAAATCAAGGAAAATTTCAAAGATTTGGTGAAGCACGATGATGAGGTTACCAAAAATTTCAGTAGTGAATCCATTGATATATTGGTTTTATGCCAAAATTTCACAGGAAGACTAAAGAAAGTTGTGAGTAAACTTAGAAGAATTCCAACTAAGATCATAAGAGAAATCGAGATGGAATATGTAGTGAATCACTATGCATGTGGGTTGGGAGATGAAGAAATTTAGGGAATCATCAAGTGTTTCTTCAAATATGAACATAAAATGGTTCCATGGGAGGAAACACAAAAAAATGTGGAAGGAGAAGGTGTTGCAGAACTAGGCCAAAGCTGAGTAGCCATGAAAGGATAGATCCAAGATCTGGATTGGTCAAAGTTATAGGGTTGACTGAGTCAAACCCTTGTAACAAACTTGCTATTTTTATGGGAGCATGTTCCTTGAATTAATGACATTTCTATTTTTAGTAAAATGTTAGTTGAAGGCCCAACTGTAATGGCTCAACCTAAAGAACTTATAAATAGTTTGGTGCATGGAGTCATTTGAGGGAGAGATAGATCATTTTTGGTTAAGTTTCTCTTCAAGCTTGGAAGAGTGCTTCAGATATTTTAAAACCTTTTAATTATATTCAGAGTGATATATTTCCTTGAAGAACCTGATTTATTGTGTTGAATGGTTGATCAATATATGCTTTGTGAATGCATAATTCCTTAGTGTAAGTGGTTAGCTTACCTTTATTTTAGATTATCTATTTTATGTTATGAGGAAGTAATGTAACCATCTTTTATGTCATTTGTGGAAATATTGTTTTCCTTTTACTATTAAAAATTACATTATCATTAGCTGTAATAAGTGAAATAGATGTTTGACATGTGCATGTGCTCTATCCTCATGATTAGTTAATTGTGTGTTCAATCAAATTTTATCTCTCTATTATGTATACTTTGAGTTTAAAAAAGGAACACATGCTTTTGATTTGTGGTATTTTGTGCCCTTTCTAAGTTGCAATAGGTGAAGGTGACTTGTGGTGCACACACCCTCTTCAAATTAACCCTTCCTAAGTTTGATAACACCCTTTATTTGGCACATCACCATCCCTAGTATAGTTTCATTTCTACAAATCTCTTTCCCTAAAACCCATAAAATGTTATCCTAGGATTAGATATCCATTTTATTGCACTAGGAATAGTACAACACTTAGTTTAGGAAAAGGAAGCAAGCCTTCTCTAGAGGTTCACCTTGATCCCAAGTCCCTCAACTTGAGAGGTGATCCCATGTGTCCCAATCATACCGAACATCAAGAATATAGTCGGCCATTCGAAGGGTGTAGTGATTTGGTGACAACACTAATATTATAGAATATTTTGAGATTTAGCATGAGGATGTGTACATGAAATTTTTTATTCATACCTTAGAAGAGGATGTCTGTGATTAGTACAAATCCTTACCAGACAATTAAATTTATTTATGGACTGAAAAAAATTTGCATTTAGATGACAATATGAGGACAAGACTGATCCAAGGTTTCTTCTCTTTGAGTTTTAAAATATAAAAATAATCCTAATGATCTTGTCCATTATTTTAACACCAGATTAGAGAAAACATTGACCAAATTGCCTATGATTTTAAGGCCAAGTGATGAATCTTGTTTGATAAAATATTTTGATGCCATTGATAAGAAAGTTGCATATTATTTGAGGGACAAAAACCCTAGGAATCTGAGACAAGATTTCTCCATGGTAGTACAAATGGAGAATAATAGCAAGGAAGTGGGAAAAATCCTAAAAGGGAGGGTTTCAAGTTAATTAATCCTGAAAATCCTCAGACAGGAAAGGGACTAGAACTAGAAGAAGTCGTTAAGACTCTAGTAGGAGCAGTGAAAAATTTCTTACAAACTTACTAGGGAAGAGAAGGGGATAGGTCAAAATTCTTAGGCCCAACATCAACCTCAAGGTCAAAATAGATTTGGTAATCATCCTAGAGGTGATCATAGGTCAGATGATAGAGGAATGGAGCCTATGGGATCAGGAAATAAGCAACAACCATGAAGAGAAAATAAATTGGTCCCAGACCCATTAACTGCTAGAGTGTCCTTGGTTGAAGAAGATCATGTGATTGACTAGTGTGATAAGTGTTTTCTCCCACATTTCCCATGTGACCTTGCTAAGGAAAATGAAGAGGTTGATGAAAATTCCACTTATGGTGATGTTTGTATGATGGAATGCACTAATAGCTCACAAAAGGATCCACTTCCACCAAGTTGCTAAGTAAAAGGAATGTGGAAGGATTTTGGGACTGTATACAACAAGTAATTTCTATCCCTTCCACTACCAACCTTGATGTTGATATGGTTCAGGATTTTGAGTTTCCCAATCATGATTTTGAATACTTGAGAACATTAATGATTCATAAGTATGATGGAGGAATTCCTTTTGAGGAGGATAAGCAAATTTTAATGAATGTAGTGGTTTCCAAGAAAAGGAGTACAATATAAGAAAAAAATGTTAAAGGGGAGGGCCATAGCCCAAACCAAATACTCCCCTCCTCACCAACATCCCAAAGGATCCTCCCAAGAAATATGTGCCAAACAAAGGCCCAGTTACTACCAATAAATCTAGTATCCATGTCCCTACCCAAGCCATGAAGAACCTCATACCACAAGAAAAGGCAATTACCCTACCTCTTAATACAACATTACCCAAGTATACCCCCTATGATATGGCTAAAATCTTGATTCAAATAAAATTTATTGTACCCATTTTTGAGTTTCTCAGGATCCCTGAGCATAGAAGAAGAGCATTTGAGTATTTGGGATTTAAGGAGGAGGTAGTGACCGAGAAAGGATGTTAACAATATTGATCTTCCCCATGTTATTGCAGAATTGGAAGTGCCAGAAAAATTGGAAAGTTTGAGGGAATCCCCTAAAGTATATTTAGGCACTTCCCTAGTTGAGTCTCAACTAGGGATTTTTTTAGTGGCAAATATTCGTAATTTTGCGAATATTCCATTTTTATTAAAATTTGAAAAGGAAAATTTTTCAGAGTAGGTCAGTGTCCTATTTGCCTAAAATTTACTGTATATTTTTTTAGAGGTCGACCTCTCCAACCTCTTGAAAACATATCCTATATAAACCTAGGTGATTCATCGGGTAGTATACACCTAACTTATACTAGCTTACTGAGGTACTAACATATCAAGTATCGTGAACTTACAGGGAATGTTATTAACACATAATAGGAGGTTGTTAATGCACACTAGGAAGTTGTTGACACACGACATTAGGTTATTAATGTGTGACAATCCTCGTGTTTTTGACACATGACAAGAGGCTACAAATGCATTACAAGAGATTTACATTTTTGAGTCATGTGAAAACAAGTTTTCTATCACATGACTTTAAAATGAAAGCTTCTAGCAAGTGAAAATGATGCACAAAAACCCCCATAAAATTCACATGTCTCACGAAAGTGGTTCTAAATATATTCTCTAGGGATTTTCCACCTTCGATTTCCCAGAGGTATCTTAAAATGAACCCAAGTCCCAACTTGATGTTGATCCATTTTACACTACTTTGATCATTAAAGACAAACTTGTTCACAATTGCATGTTCGATTTAAGAGCTTCATGCAATGTAATGCCTCTTGAAGTGATGAATGAGTTATATATCAAAGTAACAACAACCTTTGGAAAATGCATTGCTATGGATTCAAGAGAAGTTCTAGTAATTGGGTATGTCAAAGGTTTGGTGGTGCAATTAGCAACTTACCTTGGTAAGTATCTAACTATGAATGTAGTCATTGTTGACTACCCTACAAAATGGGGTATGTTACTATCAAGGAAGTGGGTACTAGTGTGGGGGGAAGTGTGTAAATGGATATGTCATATGCCACTATACTAGTGGAAGGGAACCTTGTCAAGTTGTATGGAGAGAAAAATATGTTGCATCTGATTGAAGATCCTAACAATGCTTCTTATGAAGTATTGTATGTAGATGTAGATGTTAAAAATTTTGTTGGTTATGTAGATTTTGAGGAGCATAGTATCAATGAGAGTAAGTTATTTGAACAAGTTTATTCCCCTTGGACCTTGATGTTTGATGGATCTTTCTCCAATATGGGAAATGGGGTTGGAGTTGTACTTATATCTCCAAGCCAAGAGAATTTTAATTTCTCTATCAAATTGATGTTTGAGTGCACAAAAAATGTTGTGGAATATGAGGCACTACTTTTGGGTTTGAGGATTTATTAGAGATCTGGTATAAAGGATATAATTGTTAAGGGAGATTCAGAGCTTGTAGTGAAACAAGTAAGGAAATTGTATTCTACGAAGAATCAAATAATGAAGAATTACAAATATGTAATATGGGATTTTGTTGAGTTATTTTATTCTTTCAACATCTTATATCATGACAGAGATAAGAATGTTGTAGCTGAAAATCTATCTACCCTTGCATCCAAGTTTCAAAATTGCACACTCCCTCCTTATTACAATTATGATGTTGAAATATTGTCTAGACCATCTGTACTAGATAATGTGAAACATTGGAAAGTATTTGAAGATGATGCTCAGGTTTAGAGGTTTTTGCAAAATGAAGGAGAATTCACCAATTAGTGTATGGAATAGGAACCAATGGTATCTATTTGTGATGGTAAAGAAACCCTATTCAACAACTCTATCATTTAGTTAAAAATGACATCATTCCTGGGGGTTGGTTACTTTAGAATCCAACTTTGATAATGTTGATAGGTTATTTCATAGGCACATATCTGCTTCAAGGGATGTTGAAGAATATAATTTGGGAACTAAAGAGAAACCTAGAAAGGAGTGGCTAGGGATTAATTTAAGTAAAGAAGAAAATAAGTCCTATGTTGAATTGTTGACAAAATATCAAGATTGCTTAGCATGGTCTTATTCAGAATTAAAAGCATATAGGGAATATTTATTTCAACATGAAATACCTTTATAACCCAATGCTAAACTGTTTAGGTAAAATATATGCCTATCAACTCACTTCTCTCACTAAAGATGCAAGTAGAGTTAACAAAATTAAGGGATGGTGGGATAATACAGCCCACAAGGTATTCTTTATGGGTGGAAAATTGAGTGCTAGTTAGAAATAAAAATGGAGATATAAGGTTGTGTGTAGATTTCAGGAATATAAATAAGGCCTCCATCAAGGATAATTATTCATTGCCTAACATGGATAATATGCTATAATTAGTCACTGGATCTGAGTTTCTCTCTACATTAGATGGATTCTCAGGGTACAATCAGGTGGTTGTGAAGATATAAGAAAGAATTAAAATTAATTTCACCACTTCATGGGGTATGTATGTATATGTGAGAATTCCATTTGTTTTAATAAATGTTGGGGATACCTTATAAAGAGTTATGCATGTTGCCTTTGTAAGTTACATTAATGACTTTATTGTAGTATATCAGGATGATGTAACTATATTCTCTAGGAAGAGAAATGACCACCTTAGCCATGTGGAAAATATGTTGATTAGATGTAGAGAATATGGGATTTTATTGAATCCCAAAAAGTGCCATTTTGGTGTTCAAAAAGTGAATTTTTGGGACATATAGTATCTAGGGAAGGGGTCATGATAGATCTTGAGAGAGTAGAAGAAATTGGTAAGGTTCTTATCCCTAAAAATAAAAAGGGGATTCAATCCTTTTTGGTCAAATCAATTTTATCAGGAGGTTTATTTCCAATTTTTTTGAGATAACCATTCCCATAAAAATCATGTTGAAAAAGGACCAAATCATCAAGTGGGAAGAAGGATCCATCTAAGCTTTCAATGGAATAAAAGAAGCATTGAATAATGCCCCAATACTAGAAAGTCCTAATTATAAAAAGGTTTTCAAATATTCTCTTTTGCATTTGAAATACCATTGCATTAGTGTTATTACAAAAGGATGATGAAGGAAATGAGAGGCATATTGCATTTTTAGTAAATCCTTGCAAGTTGCTGAGTTAAAGTACACTATTATGGAAAAGTAGGCTTTTTCTTTGGTGAGAGATAACAAAATTTTTATACCTTATGTCTTGAGTTCCAATATTGTAACCTATGTTCCCCACAGTATGGTTATGGAAATTTTATAAGAGATGTAATTTTCTATCAAAATATGTTGTTGGGTGAATAAGCTACAAGAATATGATATGGATATATAGACCACCAAGTTGGTTAGAGGTTTGGGCCTTGCAAGGTTGATGGAAGAAAGCAACTTGCAAGTAATGGAAATAAATGAAATTGAGGAAGGACATATGGATGTCCAAGAGAAGCTAATCAAATCCATATGGTACAAAGATATAATATTTTACCTCAGAAATTTGGAGTGTCCAAGTCATTTAGATAAAAATAAGAGGACACTAAAATTGGCTTCCCAAAAATATGTTATAACTAAATATGGGTTGGCTTGGAAAAATCCTGAGGGGGTCCTCTTGAGATGCATCACAAAAGAATAAGCTCCCAAAATTATTGTAGAACTACATGGGGGAGTATGTGGAGGTCATTTTGCAGGAAGAGTGACTTCTCATAAGATCTTGAGAGTAGGTTATTGGTGGCCTACACTTTTTAAAGATGCAACCTTGTTGGTCAGAAATGTGAAAGTTGTCAAATATTTTCAGGAAGGATGGAAGCTTCATGTGTATTACCCTTGTAACTAGTATCAATAGAATTTCCTTTCAAACAATGGGGGATGGATTTTATTAGAGAGATCTCATATCCCTCAAGTGCAGGGCATAAATGGATACTGGTAGCCATAAATTATTTCACCAAATGGGTTGAAGCCATCCCCACCAAGAAGGAAACTCACCAAGTAGTCATGGATTTCATTCTGAATAATATAATTTGTAGGTTTGGAGTACCTGCAAAAATAGTTGTTGATAATTCTATGAGCTTTAGAGCTAAACCACTAGTAACTATGTGTCAAGAGTATGGAATCAATCTGACATATGCATCCAATTACAATCCTCAAAGGAATGGTCAATCGAATCTAGTAATAAGAATTTTCTCAAAATAATTAGGAGGAAATTGGAAGTCAATAAAAGAAAGTGGGGTGAGTAGTTAAAATTTTCTTTGTGGGTAGATAGGATTACTGCTAAAAGAGCTATTAAAAAATTCCCTTTGAATTAGTTTATGGAGTTCAGGATATTTTACCCCTACATATGTAATTGTCTTCCTACCAGTTCATGCAACAACTTGAGGATGAAGAAGTAAATCCCTATGAAGTGAGGATTAATCAAATAGTGGAATTGGATGAAGAAATAAGGGAATCTCACCAAAGACACCTTAAGTTCAGGGAGAAACTTAAGAAAATATTTGATAAAAAGGTGACCCTAGAACTTTCAATGTTGGAGATCTTGTTTTATTATGGGATAACAGGCATGAGGATAAAGGAAAACATGGAAAATTTGATGCCTTATGGATGGGTCCCTATTCTATTGATATAAGGATTGGTGAGCACACTTTTTTTTTGAAAGACCTAGATGGAGATTTGTTGTAATTGCATGTCAATAACATGCATCTTAAGCACTTTCTGGAATAAAGGCGATCAGTTTGAATTTTGTACAAAGTATAAATTTTATATTTTTATTGTTATTATTTCCCTTTTTGTGTTTTCTTGGTCTATAGTGACCAAGTTGCCTGATTTTTATGTCATTTTTTGTCCATATCTATTTATAAGCTCATGTGTGCTTTTGTTATGACTCTATTGCCCAATGGATTAAGGAACTTGGTTTGTATGCCAAAATATTTGTGTGGTTCTTGTGACACCCGTAGGGGTGTCCATCCTTGATTCGAAGATGATGTTAGTGCTCATTTCAAACTTTCCCCATGAAATTCAAAGTGTTCCTCCAAATATTTTTCGTGCCTTGTTTACGGAAATAATTTTCATACAAAATTTGTTAAACAATCATATTGATATTTGCACAAGCCTCATGGTATGTCATTTTTTTTTAATCCTTGTGCAAATTGCATTTTGTTCCCTGATACCCAAAGGAAAGTGAATTTTTATTGTTCTTCTTCACTATGTCAGACTTAATTTGGATATATGCATAGGCAATGTAAATATGCAAGGCAAGAAATAGTTCCCGAAAGTCTGATAAAATATTCCATGGAGCATTCTTGTAAAGTACAATGTAAAATGTGGAAACATCCTTGTTCCTTAAAAGAAAACATGTGTAAAGGTATTACTAGAGTGGGGAAAGGGACATATATTTACATGGGCACCTTATACCGATAAAGTGTAAGATGAATTTGTAAGTTTGAAACTTGAAGGAAGACATATGTTATCTCACCGATCAAAGTCAACAAGAAAAAGGAAAGCAATATACGAAGAGAAAAGTTAGTAAGCTAGGAAAAAGGGGAACAAAGTCTCATGATTCTTTGGGGTGTGTAGTTTATAAAAACATACCTGAAGTCTAAATTACTTGAGAAAATGAATCAATTATGTAGCATACAGGGGAAGATAAGGAAATGCATTTTGCATATTATAGTAACAGTGTACTGTCATTTTACAAAAATATTATGAATGTTGGGAAAAAGAGGTGTTTCATTAATGCACTAGCCATACGGGAGTAAATCTCATTAATGTAAAGGAATTGTGTAGGAGAGACACACAAATGATAAGAAGTAAAAATATTACAACGATTGAAAATAAATAAGATGTTGTACATTATGAAAAATATCTTCACTAATGCAATCTTCAACGTTAATGCATAAATATATGTGCCTTCAATAAGGAAACTTATTACAAAGCATTTTTTCGATAAGCCCAGGCTTTGATACTTTAAAACATATATTTGAGAATCTGAAGAATAACCAAAGAGAGAATTGAATAAAGGATCATAATTTTTGCAGTGCCTCCTCATTCAAGTTTGAGTATTTATTGGAGTTTTGGTGGAAAGGTAAGTACATCAATTCTTATATTCTTTTTATTTTTTGAGAAATAGTTTAACAAGTTTGGGGTTTTTCATAAAAAGAGTTGTGATAAAGTTAGAATAGAATCATGAAGATCAATGTGGTGTCCAAAAAAAGTTCTAGCCTTCAGTTATCCTCTACACAAAATCACATATTCTAATGTTACATCCCATGACTTAGAATATTTAAAACAAAGGTTAAACTCCCTAAAAGAAGTCATATCATGACTCAAGTGGAAAATAGCTACATTGATCTCATTTTACTTTCCATCTAGATACACCATGCCCAGAACTTGTATGGGTATGTGCCCAACATTACAATCCTAAAGCCAGAGAAGTTCAAGATGGAAGAGGAGAGTTAGTTTTATCTTTATAGAACATGTGTTTGATAGAATGTTGGGTTTTCCTCTGGAGATAGAAGAGGGGGAAATCACAAAATATTCAGCACAAGAGCATTGGAACTCTCATTCAAATAAGTGGAAAAAATTCATGAATGACCATTGGTTAAACAATCCATGAACCTCTACCTCCAGAATGACAAAAAAAGTTGAACATGTCTAAATTTATAGAGGAGGTTAGAGATGTAATTACACTATTAAACCAAGTAATGGGTATGGAATCTATTGTTTTCTTTCAGGAATGGATGTTCCAATTCATTCAAGTGATACTCATGAACAAAAACCTCTCCCCGGGCTGAAATCATAAGTAACCATATTCATGAACAAATGATGGGAGTTACCCAGATTGCTAGAGGAGAAAATCTCAAACGGATGAATTTTTCATGACTTCCTACCTTGTTTACAACATTTATTTTCATATAAATTTTCTTGAATTACATATGGATAGGGAGCTTAATAGTTCCAAGGTCTATGATGTTTTCTATCAATTAAGATTGGCAAGTTTATAAAACACATTACATAAATATTACCAATCACTTCTTCACACCTACAATTTTCTTATATCTCCTTGATTAGGAGATTGAAAGGTTTTCCCCTGATGCTAAGAGAGTCATTACTCAGTATGGGTGTTATTTCATCTAGTTCATAACTTACTCATATATCGGGGTTAGTTATTTTAATGGGAACCTTACATTACCTAGATGTGTCAATGAAAAATGGGCAATAATGGAATTTTTGATAAAGTTTCTCTTATTGCATCATTTCATTTCCCGAAGCATGTAAAATCCCAATAAAGTTTCCCATAGTCATAGGGAATTATACTTGTCCTCATATCCATAAGGAAAAAATGTTGGAAGGAGAGATGAACAGATACATGATAGATAAATTTGAGGACATAAAGAATTATGATATAAAGCATATTTTACATAGTATTGTTCCCAATCAGGTAGAGAGCAAGCCTCATTATGAGGACTTCTGGATGAACTATGAAGATGAAAGAGAATTCAAATGAAGAGAATATTCAAGAATGAATTTATCTCAGATGATTGATTTTGGGGTCATCTAAACTCCTAAAGGGTTAGAGGATGATGGTAATATAATTAGTGAAGAATACATCCAAAACAACATTACTTCTCAACCTTTTCCACCAATTAATTAGAACCTCAATGAGAGGAAATATAACATGGAAAAGACTGCACATCTCATACAACTTTCCATAAGGTGGTTATTTTTAAAAGGAGTGGATATAAGTTACCACCAAACCCCATTATTGAGAGAATACATGAACTACTATCTCATTGATGATGTTCTTCTTGCATTTCGTAGGGTTTATGCCACTAGATATGTTTCATGCAGACATAAGATTAAGAAGTTGGACTCATTTCCAACCATAGGTGATGTAGGTACTCAGGATAGCAGATTCAAAACTCCCTTCATCAAGAATTAAGAAAAATCAACTAAATGCTTCAGGAAGGTATGGTTGAAAGTCATATTGTTCATTGACTCCCTTACAAATTGTTTCAACACTTGCTCTAGAAGCCAAAGGAAAAGAGAAAGTGATGGAAACCACTTTGAAGAAGCCTAAGGTGGATTTTTTTGAGTCGCCCCATAGTGATTTACATAGACCAAAGGAGGAGAAGAAAATCTAGATCTGAAAGAGAAAAACAACTAAAAGTGTTGAATGGGTTGATTTAGAGGAGGAAGAAACCCCTAGATAGGTAATGAATATTTATGTTCTTGTTGTTTTATCTGTTACCACCTAGTTTCCTAAAAATTTACCCATCAAACAACATATAACGATGATGGAAAACCTTTCTCTTTCAACAACTAAAGTTTCTCCACCCACCAAGGAATAACCCCAATGAATGTTCCTACACTTGATGTTTCAACTACTCCACAACAACATGGTGAGACTACCCTAGAAGAAACTCTAAGTACATAGCCTCATGCTAAAGATATTCCAATACTGACCTCATGGGAAGAAACTCCAAATTTCACAATTATAATGAGTGCCTCATGATACTAAAGTGAATGCGGGGATTTTGAAGCTTGCATTCCAGATGAAAAGGAGTTATTCCTCAAGGATTTGGCAAGAAAATTTTTGTTCCTAGTGAGAAGATGGATGAGGGTTTAGCACATATAGACAAGAAGTTGAAAACCAAAACCTTTGGTAGTTGGAGAAATAGAAGGTCAATCTGAGCCTATGGAGGGAATCGAAAGTCAGGGTGGAGCTATAGACCCAGATGCTCAGGAGGAACTAGTACTCACAATTTTAGAAGGTATGTCAATACCTTCATCTTCCTCCAAGGCCCTTACAGTTGTCCCTATGACCCCAATTCCCCAACCACTTGATGAACATGAGTCTCCTATAAGAGAATGGATCAATAGTACTCTCTCTCTCTCTCAAAGAAGGTGGAAATATGGATAGATGATGATGATTTACGAATCTTGGAACTACTCACCCCCTTAAGAGCACCTAAAAAGAAAAAAATCCATCTCAAAGACAGCCTTGGGAAAAATAGGAGAACTATTTGTAGATATCACAACTCCCAAAGATAGCATGATCATGAGGGGATGCGTCCTGTCGATTTGATCTCTAGAATCTCATTTGGAAAACCTTCTATCGAAGAAATGAAGTGTGATTTTTTTAGTAGTAGATGGATTGTTCTAAAGGATTGATGAGTTCGAGAAAGATAATAAGGGATTTAAAGGCCAAGAATGAGGCACTATCTAACTTGGTCATAAAATTGACTAGAACTAGTTAGGAAGGGAACTAAAGTTCTAGAAATGCTAGTGAATATATCAGGAGAATAAGTGATTTTAGTGGAAGAGGAGAGGATACTATCCAATGGGAAAATGATTTGAGTTGCTAGAGGGAAGCCAATAATGGGAAAATTTGTAAAACAAGAAATTCCATAATTTTGAGAAGGTAGAAGAAACCAAGGCA
Source organism: Taxus wallichiana var. yunnanensis (assembly GCA_018340775.1). Lineage (NCBI taxonomy): Eukaryota > Viridiplantae > Streptophyta > Pinopsida > Cupressales > Taxaceae > Taxus > Taxus wallichiana. The sequence continues at coordinate 243,478,117 of CM031243.1, read as the reverse complement.
TTAATGGATAAATGTAAGGCTGAGAAGTTAATGTGGACTGATATGTTACCTAAAATGGAAGATATTAAAAATTAGATGATGACCTATTGCTAAAGAAGGTATTATGTCCCTTGATTCCGTAGTGACAAGAAAATGAGGGATAATGTTTTTGGTGAATATTCATAATATCAAAAAAATTTCATTTTAGGAAAATTTGAAAAGGTGATTTTTTTGGAGCCTATGGTAAGTGTCCTATTTGCATAAAATTTACAATATTTTTTTAGGGGCTAGCTTTGCCTACATTTGAAAACATTTCCTATAAAAACCTAGGTGATTCGTAGGTAGTATACTACTAACTAACTACTAGTTAGTTAAGGTATTGACATATCAATTATTCCTATAAGAAATTACGTACTCTAAGCAAGAAGAAGGTGTATAGTGCACATCTATTTTGAATTTTGTAGTCGGAGAGCAAGAGATTTGACACGCAACAAGGATATTTCAAAAGACGCATGGAAAATATATTTCAATGACACATGATAGGAGAGATGTGCGACACGCAATAACAAGATTTCACTGACACGTGACAAGGATATTTAACTGACACACGACAAGGATATTTCACTGAAACAGGATAAGGAGATTTCACTGATGTGTGACAAGGATATTTCAATGAAGCATGACAAGGATATTTCACTAACGTGTGACAAGGAGATTTCACTGATGCACGACAAGGAGATTTCACTGATGCATGATAACATTTTGGTTTTGATGCACATCACTGCTACTTGAAAAACGATAATAATCTTGTTGACGAATGACACAATATTTATCGACTGTGACAAGGTTATTTTATTGGAAGAAGATTTAAATTTCACAATCATGCGAAAATATGTTTATTGTCATGCAACAACAAGGTTGTTGTCATATGACAGAAGTTTATTGTCATGTGACAAAATTCTTGTTATCATATGATAATAACTTTTTGCATGTCTTGAAAATGAAAGCTTATTTTAGGTGAAAATGTTGCACACAAACCCCAAAAAAATGACATGTTTCATGAAAGTGGTTCTTAGATGATATATTTCTTAGGGATTTTCCACCTTTGATTTCCTGAGAGGTCTCTTAAAATGAACATTGGCACAAATATTACAACATGGCTAAAGTAAGAGTGGAAATCTTAGCATATTCCCTTAAAATTCTTAATAGAGTGAGACATAAAACAATATATTTTATCAATCATCTTCATGCTCTGATAGAAAAATTTATTGGGATAAACAGTGGAGAAATAATTAGAATGGAGGACATCGACAACTTGATCAATATTTTCAGAGAATATGTTATGGGTAAATAAGGAGAGCCGGAACTTTTAATCTAGCTATCATTCATAACTGGGAAGATATTGAATCAACAATTGACAAGTTGATAAGGAAGTTGAAGAAAGAAAGACCAATATTTAATGAGATTGATGAAACAAGTATGAAACATGAAGTAATATTCAACTACCACTTAGGACTCGATGAAGAAGCTGTGACCCAAATGTTTGAAAGATATGATGCCTACAAGAACAAGGTAGGGAAATATCATATCAATCCACGGGAAGAAGAAAGTGCAGTAAATAGGAGCGAAAGAGTTCGCTAAAAAACAAAAGAATATATTTTTGTTTCTTCCAAGTGTCACTACATGGTTCCCCTTTTACACTTAGCCCAATCAGGAGCAAAAGGGAATATTTTTCAGTTAGCAGATGCTTCTTCTAGATATTTTGAATTACATGGAGAAAGGATTGAAGTGATCTCTAAAGATGTTTTTGGGGGAGAAAATTATATATAATAGTAGTATAAGTATGAGGGGTTTGTCCTCATACTAAAAGGGGGTTTGTGAATATTTTGCTGTATATTTTGTTGTGACATTACTTATATGTTTCCTAGAAGTAATTTTTAAGCTTTTAACTCTTTCAAATCAAAAATGTTAAGATCATTATAGTGTTTAGCCATTTATAGGAATTGAGATCAATTGTTTTCTTGTTCCCGTCTCAACAATTTGATGGATTTAAAATGAAATTTTTCTAACTATGGGTTTGGTCTTTATGATTTGGACTTTGAATATTGAACACTTAGTTGATTAATTGAATTTTCCACTGCAATTTTGTGTTTCTTTCTTCTCTAAAGTACACTAGGCCCGTCCTTAGTGACTAAGCTTTGGTCATTTGTTCAATATTGTGTTGTGAGATTTTACTTTACAATATTGGATGCAATTATAAAATCCTTGCTAAAATCATTTTGTTGATGGATATTTGTAAGCTTTTGAGTGTATCTTAGGCATATGAGATTAGAAGAAAGAAATATTTCATCAGAATATTTGCATGAGAATTTTTGCTAAATATTTTGAGGATTATGTGAAATATTTGTCTTAATTGAGTATCAATGAATGCAAATCTTTCTTTAAGTGAAAATTGTGATGAATTGATGAATTGTTATTTATTGTCTGGAATTTCATATGTGTTTAAACAAGTATTGTGAGTAGTGTTATCTAAATATTTATTAGTTTGTGAATCCCCCATCCTTATAAAATGAAATTTGAGCTTCATTATACCATACCAAGTATTTTATCAATCATCATGTTGTATCATTTGCACATACTATTGAAAGGAAACCTCAATTTCACTTTTTTATTTCATAATTATGTAGGAGCAAATAGAACTTTCCAATTATCTAGAGTATCCCAAGTCCGCCCGAGTGACATTTTCACCGCTTAGTGTGATAAATCGTAGGAGTTAAATATTACATATATTGACCATGTTCACCCAAGACTGATACTTAAATTGCCAAATAAAATACTAAGAAAATGAGAATGCACCTATCCTTCTTACAATTTCAAAGGCTAAAAAAATAGGTCACCCTAGTCAAAGAAAGGACCTAAAGTAGTAGGGAAAGTCATCCCCTTTACACGTGTACCCGATCCATCGAGGTCAGGTACAAACAATATTTTTAGACATCATCCCCAACTATAAACAACCTACACTTATAGTCTATCATCCTCAAAGTCCTTCAACACACCTATTTATAATTGCACGACCCCAAGTGAGTGTAATTTGGTACTAAAAATAAGTATAATTTTACCATAATAAAACATAAACAACATCCTATTTTTAAAGTATGAATACTTTTTCTATTTAAAGTGGTATTTTTCCTTTGATAATCAATTTTTGGCGGTTCCCCTAGATCTAGGGTTAGATGAGTTCCTCTAGATGAGGATTGGATTAAGTTTGAAATTGTATGGGTCTACTAAAGGAAATCTTGGGAAGGTTGGATGTAGGGGTAATTTTTGGGATTCAAGTGGTAGAATGTAGTTGGCTTTCTATAGTAATTTAGGTATGCGGTCTAATCACTACACGAAATCTATTTCTACCTTTTGGGGTATCAATTTGGTTGTTGAGAGAAATTTTAGAAGATTAATTGTGGAAGGAAACTTTTTAAATATTATAAAGTGTATCCAAAAATAAAATGTTGTCTCCTTCACTATCAAATATTTTATGGATGAAATTTATAATCTTATTAATTCATTTTTGTAGATCAGATGTCAACATTTTTTTAGAGAAGGAAATAAGGTGACATGCATTTTTATAATAATGGGTTTTTAGTTATTCTTTGGTTTTGGTTGAAGAAAATAAAAGATGGAATATAGTATTAATATTATTATTATTAATGAGAATCCTAGATAATATGGTCTTTATGTAAGGGTATGTTGTTTGGAATATTTTGATTGAAGTGAGGTCTTTAACTTTATATGATTGTCATGGTAGAAAATTACATTTCAAGAGCGTGATTGTAGAGGGTGATAGAAGTAATGAGTTCTCTGAACGTGATGTATGGTGGGAAGTTATTAATTGGTAATAAAAATGATTTTTTTGAGAGGGAAGAAAATTTAATTAAGGATTCACACATCCGTCTAGGTGATTAATGCATTGGGATATGGATTTATTTCTCCTCTACCATGAGAGGTGATCTACTATGTATTGAGTCATCATTAGTGGAAGGAATAAAAAAGGAATCTTAGGAATTCTTTACAGAGAGAGGTATGGTGATTTTTTTTTACAAAATTTCTCTGTCCATGATCTTGTTTTGCTTATAGATTTTGCTGCTACATAGAACAATGGAAAGTTCAATATCAAGGGTGTATAATTCACTGTTTTGATGGATTTCATTTCTATGCTCACCATAATGTCGAATTTTGGACATCATATTTTTAAACCCAAGACCATTAAATTGTGGAAATTGAACATGTTTTTAGGGTGAAGGAGAGACTTGAGATTCATTTTGCTAGGTTTTTAAGGAAGTTGCTAAAAAAACCATTTGATGTTAATAATTATAACTCATCATATCATGGATTTTATCACTCTAGAAGGTTAGTACAAGGTTGTCTATGCATTTCTCTTTCCTATTTTGAGCTTCTTTTAGCATGAAATTTAGTATTGTTTTATAATTTTCTTATTTTTTTGTTCCTCTCTAAGTTTTTCACGAAAGCTAAGAAGGATAACTATGTGTTCCCTATACATTAGGGGTTAATCCTTATGTTATTCAAGGTGGGTAAGATGGATATAATTCATTTTGATAAATATAGGGGTATTCTTAGTGAGAAGGTTGTTTCTTATTCTAAAGTGGAGGTTTCTTCTTCTTTTGAGGAGAGATAAGAGACCAATATGGAGGATTCAAAATCCTTAGAGAATCAATCCTAAGGAGAATTTGGAATAATGTGATGAGGTTAAGGAGAAAGAGAATTCCAATTCTCGTGATAGGTATTGGGGACTTTAAGTAGATGAAGAATGATATTGACCTTAGCAAAACTATGTTGAATATTGTATTAAAAAGATTGAATGTGGTTAAAGGTAAGGCTAACATGGCTAATAGTTTGGGGGAAGGGTTGAAAGGATGGAGAAAGAATGCGGTCATATGGAGAAGGAGACTGAAACCCTAAAATCTAGATTTAAGTAGATTGCAACTTGGAGTACTATGAATATTAAGAGTACAATTGAACACTTGAAGGATTTAAAGCAAATTGTTAATATTAAGCGAGATGAGGAGGGAAAGGATAATGGTAAGAAACACAAGAGGAGTGAGGGTTAAGCTCCTTATAAAAATTGAGAAACTCAATATCTTCTTTGGATGATGAATGGAAGGATGTGTTAAATAATACGAATTAATGCATGTTGGGTTTTTGTTGTTTCCTTGGACTGTTGTGTCACTCTTTTTTATGAGCAAGCTATATTTTTATTCTTTTGTTGTTAGTTTGACTATTGGATTCTAGATGATTAGTAGCATGGTTGGTTTCTTTTTTATTCTATCTTAATGAATTATATCTTTGTAATGGGGTATGGTCCCCTCATCCCTTTTTACCTATTAATAAAAAAATGATATATCTTTAAATCCACATTGTGTTTCTAAGACCATATCTCTTACACTCCACCATCGCATACCGTTAATTATTTTATATATGATGTGTTGCCTCCTTCTTACCATAGGAATAATAGTGTCCATATGAATAATCTTAATGGAAAAGTGAGGATCTAAATGATCCTTATAATATATATGATATCCAGCCTCAAAAATTTATCTCCTTAATACATGTTGTAGGTTCCTTCCAACACAAAGTGCATATATATGATTTAAATAAATTTCAATATTTAAGGATTGGGACCAAATGAATATAAAAATAATAAAAATATCTAAGATGAAAATTATAAGTATGATTGATAAGAGATAAGAGTGACTTAGTGTAGACACCTAAATTTTGATTTTGTAATATTATTGCTAAAACACACACAAATCACTTTCATTCTTTCCAATTCCATTATAATTAGGGATATTTGCTAATAAACTAAAATTTCTTGCCACTTTAGCCAATCAACAACTTTTTTTTGTGTAACCCTTATACGCATTGAGGATTCCACTTTACAGTGAATCATAAGTCAAAATCCTTTTCAAAACAAACAATTAATGTTTATTAGCTAATTAAGCCTATTTTCCCCTTGATTTGGTCAATATACCCTAGTATTGGCTAAAACCCCTCTTCCAACCACTCAAAATCACTCCATTCGCCTCCACAATGTCTCAACAAGCTTCAAAATCTTATCATAGCTTCCTAGTTGACCCTAATTGGTTGATTAAGGCTCCACACCTCTTAATCACTTGGTATCTCACTAATTGTGGTTAGCAAGGCCTAATAATGATTATAAATTCTAATATAATTTGGGGCTTTTAGTCCCACATGCACCAAAATAAAAGTTTCTCCCAAAAGGAAAACTATAAAAAGGGTTCACTTCATTCCTTTATACTTTACACCATGCTTTGATTTGTATCTCATATAATAAATATGATATATAGCCAAGTTCAATCCTTGCTTGAAGCCTTCAATGGGGTTAGTAGATGGATACCCAAAATGACCAAGTAGTCATTTGGAGAGGCCATTTGACCTTGTTTGGAGTAGAAACCATAACCATTTGATTTCCCTCTTAGGTCTATTTAGGCCCATGTTCGGTAATTCAATCATATTAGTAGGCATGTTTAGTTAGATTTTGTATTGTTTTCATACTAGTTAAGCATTCTTTTAAGCTTCTATCTTAATGTTACATTCTTAGACTTAGAACCTTGGCTAGATGGATGGAAATGGTGTTAGCTTCCCTTGTTTAGTCATGCAATATGATTTGTAAAGTTTAGGTGCTTATCATTTGGAACGCACTTAGGTGGGACAATACCCCATTGCATTCACTTTTAAAGATTTTTAACTTAGTTTCAAATTTTTTTATTTCAAGTTCATAGATTAGTTTCAAGTTTATAGATTCGTTTCAAGTTTCCTAGATTAATTTCAAGTTTCTAGTTTAAATTTTAAGCTTTCTAGAGTACTTTCAAGCTTTTTAACTTAGTTTCAAAGTTTTTCATTTCAAGTTTTAGATTAGTTTCAAGTTTCCTAGATTAGTTTCAATTTTCCTAGATTAATTTTAAGTTTACTATTTTACTTTCAAGATTTCTAGAATACTTTCAAATATTTTTAGATTAGTTTCTCAAGATTTTTAGATTAATTTAAAAATTTTAGAGTAATTTTCAATTTTTTAGATTAATTTCCATTTTTGAAAGTTGTTTCAACTAGATTAGTGGTATAATTTGTGTTTTCTTGATTTTGACATGATTCAAAGAGGTAAAGCCCTATCAAAATTACCAAAAACAATACCAAAGATTTGAAATTTTTGAAGAAATACTTTTCAAAAACTTGAATTTTGGCCACTTCCAGCGAAGGGGCATAGAGGTGTTGAACCGGGAGCGCGGGTGTTGAAGGGAGAGTGCACACATTAACGGTGGAGCGTAGGCTTCAAAACAGTGTGCACCCACTTCTCTGGAAGCACGGTATTGGCTCATCTTTTCAACTGTCATTCATTTTTACAAGGGGAGCACACATGTCGATAGGGGAGCGTAGGCATCAAAATAGGCATGCACCCACTTCTTTGGAAGCATAGGAATTGGCTCGTATTTTTCAATTCTGTCAATTTTTTTACAAGGAGCACACACATCGAGAAGAGAGTGCAAGCGTCAAAACAGCGCACACCTACTTCTGCGGAAGTGCACATGTTGTCTGTCTCTTTCAACTATTATTCATTTTTACAAAGTGGATTTCACACATCGACAAGGGAGTGTAGGCATTGAAATAGGTGCACACACATCGGCAGGGGTGTGTAAGCATGTCTATATAAATATTTCCTGCAAATGCAAAGTTTTCATTTTTGATTTTTAAGGATTTCTATTACTTTTCAATACTCATGCTTTTAAGTGCTTTACGCCCCATGTTCACACTAAGGGGATGAATGCTATGAATATCTATGTTGTAGTGTGAACATAGAATATTATGTGAGTGATTATATTATCTAGGATAATATAATATGTGTTGTAATAATTAATTACATTATTGTAAATGTAATTATGAGTGGGTGAGTAAATATTGTTATGAGTTGTTGAGTAAACAACTCATTAACAATATTAGTTTTGTGAGAAAACAAAATCTCACGTAAAATAACATGAAGTTGTTTTAGGAGTTGTGTGTGGAGATATTTATGGAGATTATCTCTCCTTAAATATAGGAACTACCTCTCCTATATATATGGGTGTAATACTTCCTATGTTATAGCAAGAATGAAGAGTAAGTTTTCAGATTTAATTTATGCAATTCTGATATTATATTTTCATTGTGATGTAGAGAATCAAAATCACTCTTAAACCATCTTTTACTATCATTATAGTAAGTAGGAAACTTTGTTAATCATCTTTTGGTTTAAATGTTTTTTTCACTTGCTAAATAACCAAGGTTATAATTTTTTTATGTTCTTCCCTTGCACCTAGTGTGATCTTGTGAATTTGGAATAAACCTTATTTTTGCAATTTTTGATGGTAGTTAGTTGATTTACAAGCATTTTTCATGGTTATTTTCTTATGATATTGTGAGTCTATTTTGAAACTACTCACCATTTTATGAAGGACCTAATGCTAGTCAAAGAAAGGAGGACCTAAACAATTATTCTAACTACACGTGTGATTGTAGGTTGCCAAAAGGAGTACAAAAAAACCACATTAAGTATAAAAGATAAAAAAAATAAAACCACAATCATCACATAATATTTGGAGGTTTTGATTAAGAGCTACAAATCATCTACTCAACTAGGACATAACCCCTTTAGCATAATCCTTAAGCTATAAAAATGGGGGTGGTCCTAGGAACCCTAAAGTAGTTCACGCAAGTGCTCCACACTACCAACTTTTCTAGTACACCTTGGTGAGATTAGCACCAAAGATATATGTATCATTACCCCAGTGAAAGTATAACTAAATGCACTTTGGTGCTCATTATACTGAAGGGGATAAAGTAAAGCTGAGATAATCCCAAATTAGTTAGTGTGAATTTTTGGGTAAATTGAGCTCACTCATAGATATCTTGTGACACCTAGAAAGAGAACCACCTACGAATATTTCGACTTGGAGTCATTGTTTTGGTCTTAGATATTATACTTGAGAGCTCTCACAAAGTGATAACTTTGTTAGATTCAAACTCTTTTTGTAGAACAAGGGAAAGAATCTCTTAAATTTGAAATCGCATGACATTTCATCACGAAATATACTTCATGTCATTTTTTTCCTATATTTTCATTTCACTTGTCCTAAGACAAGGTGAAACTCTACCAAAATAACACCAAGTTTATTTCAACACCACTTGGTCTACACCCTTGTTTTCTTGTTTCCCATTTTTGGACAAAAAGAAACAACATATATGGATACCACTAGATATCATGTGTCCACCACTTTTTTTCTACTTGCACGACTAGGTTACAATGTCGGAGTGTAAGTGTTGAAAGTGTGCATGGTACGTACTCATGATCTAGTAGGCCCCCTTGTCTCAAAAACCCATATTTGAGACTTATTATCATCATAGTTAGGTGATTTCATCCTTTTCTTCTTTTGAGTTGTTACGTTGCCCACATTGTAGCCATACAATTGAGATATTTACGTCTTGTTTCCATTGTGAAATTAGGCCTAAATCTCTATATTGTAGAGTTACATTATTCACACGCATAACAATTTCTTGTTATACTTAGATATAGTTTTTACATTCTAACTTTTTCTTGAGTTTTGTGAGTGTTGAGGATACATTGTTAGCATCGTGATAACATCATTTTGACACTAGAAATATTTCTTTCCCAAAATCTTGGTTCACGTGTCCAAATAGTTTCATTACGCTGCTCACATTGTTATCATCCATTTTACGAGACTTGGACTTTGTTAGTGTTTAGAAACTAGTTTTTAGTATTTCTTGTTAGAATATCACATCAAAATTCAATTTCATTTAGGCCTTTTTTTTTTGCAAACTTGACCTAGCTAGTGATGTTGTGTTGTCGCTAGTTAGTTGCAAACCTATCTAGACAAAATCTTAAAGAATAAGCTATTTGGTGTAAACTAAATTTTGAGCATTATACGTCATTTTGGTATTCTAAGTAAAAATTGTGTCACATATTACCTTGTTAGGGTAGCTTGGTCATTATTATTTATTTTGTATGTTTTTTTGACCTATCACTTTTGTGGCTATTCTATAGTCACCTTGTTTTAACAACTTAGGGTCATTACATTGCAAACATTTGACTAGGGTCCCTTATTAGTAAACCTTAGTGGATTTTTTTCTCATGTTGTACCTTCTATTCTAAGAAATTCCTACTATGAGAATGGGATCATGAAAGTTGGAAACCAATATATTTAGAGGTGACAACCCTATTTTGGAGGATAATCTCATGGTTGACCATAGTGGTGGAGAGGAAGAATCTTCTCGTGCAAATGTAGAGCTTCATTCCGCCCATTTTGATGACTATATTTTTCATAACAAACATGAATTTATTATGTGGGTTGTGGAACTAGGATCCAAATTACCTTCCACAGTAGACCCTTCTCTTATCACTGGCATGGTTCAGGGAGAAGAAGAAGTAGACCTCCCTCATCACACTATTAATGAAATTTTAAATCTAGGTCATGCCTCTACTTCTACATGGTAGAATAATGAGGAGATACCATTTGAAAATGATGGAGACTATCATTTTCCTCCTATTAAAATTCGTTGTGAAGACCATGAAGAACATGTTCATCATGCACAACCTCCTCCCAATGAAGATCATCATGAAATACCTATTAAAGAGGTTATGTTAGAACAACAGGTCCAAGCCCTCACTCATCAATTGGGACAGTTTGGCTTCACATATACAAAAATAACAACCAAAAGTTGTGAAACAAACTATACTAAAGGAAAAACCTAAAGCTTAATTTTTGAACTCCCAATAAACACTCCTCAATGTGAGGCACAAAGAGATCCTTATGAAGATATTCTTGTAAAAATTGGGGTGGGGATACACCTAGGCTTAACCCTTTGTCTAGACCTACACTGCCACCCATGCAAGATCCAATTTTTAATCAAGAGTGGTCAACAATTAAGAACGCCCTTCAAGCATTATAAGAGGGAAAAGCTGGTAGCAATAATAATAATAAGTATTAGTTCAAAGATTTATGTCCTTACCCATTTGACAAATCCATGCTACATGTACCTTTCCCAAGACATTTTGATTTTCCAAAATTTGATAAATATAAGGGAAAAGGATACACTCATGATCATATAAAGGAATTTTATATAGCATGTCAAGAGGTGGCATTTAAATATAATTATCTTATGCACTTGTTTCCATGAAGTTTAGGACCAACGACACTAGAATGGATTCTGCATATCTCTAAGGGATCCATATCAACATGGCCAAAAATAGTAGAGAGTTTCTACAACACTTCTCTTTTAATATATAAAATGATGTTACCATGTTAGATCTCTGTAATGACAAGCAATGAAACAATGAAAATTTCACTATGTTTTTTACAAATATGGAGAGGGTTAGCTAGTCGCTTTCCTTTCTCCATACCCAAAAAAAAACTGATAAGATTATTTGTTCCCAACCTCAATCTAGACATTACGTTCCTCTTGAAAATTCATTATGGAAACACATTTGAAGAGGTAATAGAAAAAGGGATTCAAATTGAAAATGCATTGTTAAATAAAGGGATCATAATGATTCCAAGACAAATGACAAGCCAAATTTTATTCCTAATAAGAACAAAAACATTGTTAATGATGGAATAGTATACTCTAAACAAGTACAAGCCATTCAAAACAACACTCCTTTGAAGCTTGCAAAGGGAGCTCCGCCTATGGAGTATAAGCATCATACTTTCACTCATCTGTCTAACTCAATGTCGTCAATACTAAAAAGCTAGAGGTGGTTAATATGGTTAGATATCCTGAAACTATGCCTTATGAGGATGATGCGCCTAAGCCATCATGGTTTAGAGATAATGAATATTTCCAATTCCATTGCATTAAAGGTCACATAAATGATAAGTGTTTGAAGTTGCAATACTACATCCATGACTTAATTGAAAGTGGTGACGTGGATATCGATTCATCCAATCCTAAAAATATCCCAATATGAATACTTTTCCTAAACACAATCAAGACGAGAATTCTAATTATGTGTCTAATTAGGAGAATAACTTTGATTCTCTCATTGGTTGTGTAGATATACCTTGAACGTGTCAACACAATAACCCTGTGATATCCCTTAGACTATCTATGTCTAGGCATGTGCCAACAAAGACTAATTATCACACGGTTGTGCATACTTATGAGTAAGGAACCTAGGTTTTAGCATTCTCATCAAAGGATGTCTATCTTAACTAGACCTCACTTGATTCTTTGTGCTAGAGAGCCCATTTGGGTACCCTATTCCCCACCTTCATCTCGTATTTAGTGGTATGGTTTGGACACTTCGATCTAAATTATTTTCAATTTCTTCCCACTCTTCTTCGGCTTCGATCCAAATCATTATTCTAATTATTTAGATTCACCTAGATATTCTAAAAATTCTAGTTTGGTTCTTGAGTCATAGTCCTCCCTTGATTTTCAGTATCTCCCTTATTCACCACCTCAATAACTCCTTCTTCCGTCAAAGAGAGCTCCAATTAAAATTCCTTCTAATCTATAATCCAAGTTGACTCCCAAGTTGCTTTCATCCAATCAACCTCTTGTGGTAGAACAGCTACCCACACCGATTGATTCATTTCAGAATGAAGAAGCAATTAGAGAATTTATGAGGGTACATGAAAACATTCCTATAAAATTTTGCGAGCAAGAAACCTCTTTAGACCTCAATACATTAGTGTATTGGGAGGAAGAGATTGATTCCTTTTGTCATAAAATAGAGGAAGACCCTAAGACCATCGAACATGATCCTCCTCTTATTTTTTCATCTTCACATTCTTCACTAGGAGATAAAATTCTTGGGTCTATTATTGATCCACAACCTATCTTCTCATTACCTAACCATTATTTATCTTTCAAGATTCCTCCATAACAATCTTACCTTGGGTCACCACCTAGTAGCCCATCATCTTCTTCTATATGTGGGACGCCTCCAAGTAGCCCGATATCATCTATATATGTCTCACCTCCTGGTAGCCCATCTTCATCTATACTAGGGGAACATCTTAGAAGTCCCTCATCTTCGATTTTTTGGGCCACATTCTAGTAGCCCATCATCTTATATGGGATGCCACCAAGAAATCTTTCATCTTAAATCTTATTACCACATCCTTGTAGTCCTTTATCTTCATTCTATGGGACACCTCCTAGTAGCCCATCCTCTTCAATTATTGGATCATACCCTTTGTGTCCATCATATTTTTCTTCTATCAATGATTGTGGAAAACCCACCATTTTTTCTTCCACCAATTCTATCCATTCACTTTCTTCTCCCACTTCTCGGGATTAGAAAATTCACGAAGTAGCTCATAGGAAAACAAAACAGTTCCTTCATTAGGCTTAGATAAAAAATTCCAAGAGCTCTAAAGCTCACAACAATTCAAAAAGAATTAAAGTTCAGAATCAAACGTGCTTCCAAAATGTACATTAATGCACCCATCAAGTATGGTGTAAAGTACATAAACCTTTGGAGAGGGAACTTAACCTCCCACATAAAAAATCCACATTTCATGATAAAACCAAGTCATATATTGCGTATGATCTCACCACGATCATTGAGATCGAGGATAATATGACTCTTGATAAGCAAACAAGACTAGTCTTCCTTTTCAAGGAAATTGTTAAAATTTTGTTCGGATCTTATCACACCAAGTGCCCTTATTAGTCCCACCTTTCAAAAATTAAAAAAATATGAAAAAAAGAGAAAAAATTTCAAAAAATAGAAGGTAAATGAAAGAACATTGCAATCAGGTATTTCATACACATGGATGTTATTTCCTCCCTTCCTTGTTATTCTTCTACAAATATTCCTACCATTTTCATCCCTTTGGTGATATTTTTGTTAGAATATTCACATACATTTTGTGATAGTTATATCTATGGTATCCATTTGGCCTTAGTCTTTCATCGCCTTTGTAAATTAAAGAATGAATGACCTCGTAGAGATCCTATCACAATGAATATCTAAAAAAATTGTTGCAAAGAAATTTTGGACATATTTGTTGACACTAGCCAATGTCATCATCATAATCTCTTCCACCTCCTTCCATCAAGCCATTAGTGGTTCTTAACCCCTTTTCAAAAAAGAGAGCTGAAATAAATTTTTAGAAAGAAAAGGAATCAATCAAATAAAAAAGCACAAAGCTGAAAGCAAATGCTATAAGAAAAATCAAATTCATCTATAACTATCTCTTGGGGTATTTACAATAATCTCTATTAGGGCTATGGAAGAGAAATTTTCAATTAGAATAAAATGAATCTCCTTGAGACTATGGACACCTAGATGGTAGTGGATCAATTTACGGTTCTCCTTCTCGCAATCCATCCATAAAAATCAACTTTGAAAAACAAATCATCCCTACACATTGGTTAGGGTGTCTTCACTTGTTTTCTATCAAATCTTCCCTCCAAGAGGTAATAAATTTCCACATGCATACACTGGATCTCAATGAGAAAACAAGATTAGTATGTTACCAAGTGTATTTTTTTGGACCTTGTTTAGACTCTTACTCTAGTTTGTATCTTGTCTCATGATTCGTGCCTTTGGCTAACCACTTCTTCATCGTGAGGATTCTAAGCTACATTCACAAAATTCACGTTGTTCTTCTACTTTGTTCAGAACATCCATGTGTATAAGATTGCATTTTTTCCATGTTTTCGTGAACCTTTGTACCCTTTCTCAAAACAAACTTCCACTTCTTTCTATCATGTGCTTCTTGGCCAGCTTACGCTGGGGGCATCCTTTCTCCTTCCTAGCACATCATTGGGTTATGTTCATCATCATGTTGAACCTATCTATATTGTCCTTGATCCATATTTTACACGTGAAGAGTTTTCCTTTGTATATTCCCAGCTAATGTTGGGGGCATTTTCACATCTTCACTTTCTTACGCATGTGCATGGCATTCTTCCCTTGTACATCCCATCTATCCTTGGGGCATCAAAATTTCTTTTTTTCTCGTACATAGCTTCATAAAACTTGTAGAAAATAAAAAACATTTAGATATGTTTCAAAAATAATTTTTTTTTGGTAAAATTACTAAAAATCCAGAAAAATTACAAAAAAAATCAAAATTCTACAAAAATTGGTAAACAACATATACGTAGCTAAAGCATGTGTCAATTGTAACATTCTCAAACATTGGAATGTGTGTTACAAAAGCATATTTCTATGGTGCATTTTTTTTCTTATCTCAAATGAATTGCAGATCATTGCAATCTATCTCCATTAACAAAAGCGTGGTTGTATACTACGTCAGTACTCCCGTGCAACAATGAGTTGCTAGAGAGACTGTTTCATAGTGCAAAAATTATTTTCCATAGGACTACTTGTGTCCTTAGTTTTCCTTTGCATGTGTTGTTGCTTGGAGCATCATTTTTAACCCTTGTCATTATAACACGAACATTCAATAACTACAACTTGCTAACAAAAACATTGGTGCAGCTGTCATAAATGTTTTTTGTTTGAGTACATGTGATTGTACTAGTTTCTTTATTAGGTAAACTGGTGTACTTTCTCGTATTGCATTGGATTTTGTATGTTGCATGGAGCTAAATATCATTTTACTTTCTCGTATTTCATTTCATAATGTATGTTACATGGAGTTATGTATTTTTAGTAGTAAACAAATATTATTAATGTACCTTTTCATGTTATATTATACTTTTTAATTTTTAATAAAGGCCGATTGTGTAGACCTATAGGAAAAATGATATAAACAGTTGCTTATTGGAAAGGCTGGATGCAAAGATTGGGCTTGTCCTATATTCTTCGTTAATCATTTATTCTCAATTATCATTTATTACAACTACTAATTTTTCTCCTAAAACTCACCCGGGGTAATAAATAACCACATTTATCCCCATCCTTATTCCTTCTCAATACCTAAGGGTTTCACTCTGTTTTGAACTATTTTATTCTATCCATTTCAATCATATTTTTAATTGTCGATTGACTTCTTCTATCACCCCATCGACACTCGAGGGGGAATCCTTCATCCTGATAATTTTTCTTCCAAAATCCATATATTTATACTTGTCTACTATGTTTTAAGTGAAGTCACTAACTTCACCTCAAACAGGGGAAAATTTAGACACCTAAATTCCACTTTTGCAATCTTATTACCAAAAGCATGCAAATCACTCTCGGTCTTGCCAATTTCATTATAATTAGGGATATTCACTAATTAACTAATGTTTCTTACCACTTTAGCTAATTAACAACACTTTTTTGATTGTGTAACCCCTTTCGCATTTAGGATGCCACTTTACGGCGAATCGTAAGTCAAAATCCTCTTCAAAATAAACAATTAGTGTTTATTAGCTAATTAAGCCTATTTTTTCCTTGATTTGGTCAATATACCCTGGTATTGGCTTAAACCCCTCTTCCAACCACTCAAAATCACCCCAATCACTTCCATAATATCTCAAGCAAGCTTCAAAATCTTATCCTACCTTCCTAGTTGACCTAAATGGTTGATTAAGGCTCCACACCTCTTAATCAACTGGTAATTCACTAATTGTGATTAGAAAGGCCTAATCATGATTAAAACTTCTAATATAATTTGGGGATTTTAGTCCCACATTCATGAAAATACAAGTTTCTCCCAAAAGGAAAACTATAAAAGGGTGCACCTCATTCCTTTATACTTTACACCATGCTTTGATTTGCATCTCATATAATAAATATTATATATATCCAAGTTCAATCCTTGCTTAAAACCTTCAATGGGGTTAGTAGATGGATATCCAAAATGACCAAGTAGTCATTGGAAGAGGCCGAATATGTATGTTTAAGCTGATCTCTGCAAAGCGTGCATTTTCACCTTGTTTGGAGTAGGAACCATAACCATTTGATTTCCCTCTTAGGTCTATTTAGGCCCATGTTAGGTAATTCAAGCATATTAGTAGACATGTTTAGTTAGATTTTGTATTGTTTTCATACTAGTTAAGCATTATTTTAAGATTCTATCTTAATGTTACATTCCTAGACTTAGAACCTTGCCTATATGGATGGAAATGGTGTTATCTTCCCTTGTTTAGTCATGCAATTTGATTTGTAAAGTTTACGGTGTCATCACTTAGCTTGTATTGGTAGATTTGGACTGATCATGGTATGGAAATTGACTAGAACATGATGGACCTATGTTATTTGAGATATGTCAGGAAAACTAATATCTAGGACCTCTTTAGATAAGATCACCCATAGTAGGACAAGACCAACCAGTGCTAATGCTAATGTCCGATCTAAGCACTAGGGTCCCTACAAAAACTAGACTTATGGTCTTTTTAAGGTCAAAACTTATCCTATTCCTTTCAATGTTTGTTACATCCACTTCATTGTAGGTTTCTTGTATTACATCCATACCTACAAAAAACCCTATCTACCTACACAAATCTCAAGTAAAAATTAGATGAAATAAATAATGCATATTCTTGAGTTGGACTAACCTCGACGGTCACCCTATTGTGATTATCACTTTGAGCATTGAACTACATTTAAAACTCGTACATAGATCTTGTGTGTTTGTGATTGGAGTCATGTCCCTTGAAGATAGGTTGGCCTTGTGCCAGTTGAACCAAGATGTATATGTGAGATATAATTTAGAAATGTATTTTCATATGTAGTGAATGATATAGCCCAAATGAAGTCTTTGAATGTTGCTCTTTATCGAAGTAATAGATAATAAGTATTAGCCCCAAATTGTCCTCCTTTTAATAGAAGTAAATCATGAATATGTATGATACCCTTGTTTTAATTTCATCATTAACAATTGGAAATAAGACCCAATGTGAAAAAGTTGGCTTTATAAAGGATACCAAAACGATGTGGCAATTCAAAATTAAAAAAACGAGGAAAAGAGAAAATATCACCAAGAGGGAATGTAGTACCTAGGTAGATTCTATCCCTAATGGGAGGTATTGTCCTAGATGATGTGAGATATAAAAATCAATATAGATCTAGGTTGTATGTCTTCTAGTGTCTAAAAGTAAAGTGGTAATTCCAGAAAATAAAATAACAAGAGTGTGGGAAAGATAAAAGCAATGAAAGAGTAAAATAAGTGTTGTTAATGTCTAGTCTTCTTACTTAGGAATCATGTATATAATGAAATACTTACATGTGTGATGTAAGTAAAAATTTCATTATTTTGTGACTACATTTTCCCCCACTTTATGTTGGTCAATGTATGTTCAGTAGCATAAAGTAGATAATAAGATCATAAATTTTGAAGAGATGAAGTGATTTGTAATCGATAACATACCAAATGAGGAATATTTTTGATACTTTGTCAAATGGAGATTGTGAAATGTGCATTGTGGAATCTAGAAGAGGATAAATATCTTAGGGGTGATCATTACGTGCATATTAGAAGTGATGTATGCATATGTTACTTGGATATTACATTTTACAAAGTTTTTGTGCTTGAGATTGTTCCTTGTTCCATTTATGTGTTTCCATTTATCAAAGTAAGGTTAGAAATGAAAAAAAAAGTGTAGTTAATGTTCATGGTAAATGAAATTTAAATTTAAACTAGTACATGGCAAAATAGAAATGCATGTTGAAAAGAAGTGAATTAAGGGAAGAATACACCTATGTGCCATGAGATAAGAAGAGATAATTTTTCATGTATGATTGATGCCTTATAGATCATTGGGATAGTACTAAGTATTTTGGCATCTTATCACCAAAATTTAGATGATCCATATGGATCTAAAAGAACAATACTTCAGAAAAATAATTAGTACTAGAAGGAAAAGTTAGGAAAATGCAGAGCAGATTATAGAGCTATAGAATCACCCCTCCGTAAAAAGAGGTGATTGTGTAACCACCCCCGCAAAGAATAGAAGTTGCATAAATTCTACGAAGGTTTCATAATTTCTCATCTACTGAGACATCGGTAGTCCTATCACTAATGGATGAAAAATAAAATATCCATGGATAGTATCAGATTTGGAGCGTTCAAACTATGTATCTTCCTTTGTATGAACATTCTCATTCTCCATTGCATGGGAGGACATGAGAAGCAACTATAAATACATGGAGATAAAGTTCAGTTTGAAATTGATTCAAAAGAGAAGTGAGATACAAATCTTCAATGTTGGTATTGTATTTTAGGAGAAATGAGTTTGTGAGAACTAAGAGAGAAAGCAAGTATAGAAGGGAAGTGTTGACATTGTTGATTTCCCTTCAACTTATTGTAATTTGTATCTTATTATTTAAATTAGCCAATACATAAGTGGGAAGAAAGAGCAATTTCCCTTCTCGACTGGTTTTCCCTCAAATTGGGGGTTTCTAGGATAAAAATTTTGTGTGTTTCCTTGGTTTTGAATTCTTTATCTCTCTCTGAAAATAATTCTAAGCACCAAAGAATCAATCACTAACTTCATGTTCTGTCATTTTCAAATTGAAAGTAGAACAATATTTTGTGTGGTCTTGTAAATTTCCAAAGCTTAAGGTTTACAAATCATTTTGGTATCGAGCTAATAATTATCCGGATCTGTGGTATTAATTCTTGTGATTTTTATAACAAGGAAAAGGTCTAAAGGTTAAGAATTTTTACCTTGTGATCTAGACATGTATCCATGAAGAAGTGGAAACAAAGAGTCGAGATGAAATGGAGGAAGAACTTGGTACATAGAATTGATATGTTGGAAACCATGATGGATAAGTTGTATAAACACTAATAAGAACTCTCGGACCTATAAAATATGGATTTAATTAAGAAATATTCCATGGAATCAATGATACAAGATTTGGATAAAAATTTTACAAAATTTGGTGAAGATTCAAATAAGAATTTTGTATGGTTGAGATAAAATTCTTTAAAGGAAAATTATAAGAACTATTAGATAAATGGATAAAACAACTAGAATTTTACTTTAGTGTGTATAATTTCATGGAGGCACAAAGGATTACCTTTGCATGTCTCAAAATGGAAGGAAATTCTCTGGTTTTGTGGGAAATCCATCTAGCAACTTGAAAATAAGAACCATCCTATTGTCAACACTTGGGAGAGTTTTAAAGAATTGTTTAGAGCTAAATTTTATCCTATTGGCCATAATATTAGCTAGATGATTAAATGGTAGTATTTTAGACAAATAAGTGGTCAAAGCGTGTAAGATTATACTAAGGAGTTTTGGAGACAAGCCATATTACTTAATATGGACTTGGAGGATGAGGATATTTTGAAAAACTATTTGGGAGGACTTCACACTCACCAATGAATGAAGGTCATCTCCAGGAAGCCTAAGGATCTCAATGAAGCTTGTGTGTAAGCATATTACATAGATGATGAAAGGAAGTAAGGAGAAACAAAGTTAAAGACAAAGCAAACAAAAATCAGCCAAAGAAAGAGAAGGGACAAATAAGTAAAAAGATAAATGGAAGGGGAAAGGTAAACAAACTTCCACTAATTTTAATAATTTTAAAGATCTCATAATTTTTGTAAGAATTATGATATTAATGGTCATACTTGATGCTTCATGTTGGAAGTTACATCTAGAATTACACCCAAAGAACCAAACCAAGGATTCAAATAAATACATGGAAACTATAAAGACATATGAGGAGGTGGAAATAAAGGATGATTTTAATGTAGACAAGAGGCTTGGATGCAAATCCACCAACATGGAAAACTAAGAGAAAGAGGAATATATGAGTAATTTATTCCAAATCAAAATCCAAATCAAGAGAAATAAGGTAAATGATTTTGTTGATACTCATTCTCAATCTAATTTGATTTTTGATGCGGTTGTAAAGAATTTTGGTCTTAAAACTTAAGAGCATACAAATTCTTATCCTTTGGGATAGGTGAAGAAGGGTGTATAAGTTCATGTAACAAGAAGATGTAAGTCCAATTTTGACATAAATTCTTAGTATATAGATGTATTGGAAGCTGACATAATTCCACTTGATGCATTTGATGTTGTTCTTGGGAGTCCTGACTTGTTTATAACGGATGCCATATTCATGAGAAGGGAGAAATGATACAAATGGGTCAAGGATGGAATTAGTTACAACATTCAGGCACACCAACGTAAGAAAAAAATTGCATGGCAAGTTATAACCAAGTAAAGAGACTAATTCAGGAAAATCATAATCAATTTTGTTTACTTTAATTAAAGGATAAATAAGATGGGGTAGAAGTTTCAGATATTTCTAACCAAGGGATGGATGATTTGGATAGAAATATTTAGTATTTTTAGGAAGTATTCAAGACTCCTAGTAGGTTAGCACCAAAATAAGAGGTAGAGCATGAGATTCAGTTGTTTGGAGTATCCTCTACCAAAAATTTGGGTTGTATAGGAAATCCTTGTTAGAGATTATAGAGGTAAAGAAATAACTCCAAGAGATACTAGACCAAGGGGTGATATGCTTGAGCACCTCACCATGTGGTTCTCCTATTGTGATGGCATCGTAGAAGTATGGTTCTTTGAGAATGTGTATCGATGACCATGCCTTGAACAAGAACACCATAAAGAACAAATATCCACTCCCACACATAGATGAACTCTAGGACCAGCTTCAACATGAAAATTTGGTCATGAAGTTAGATCTCAAGTCGGGTTATCACCAAATTAGGATGAAGGAGGAGGATATATGGAATAATACCTTTAAAAAATAGGGTTTGTATGAGTTGTTAGTACTTCCATTAGGTTTATGTAATGCACCTGCTATATTTATGAGGTTGACAAATGATTTATCATGGGAATCATAGATTCATGTGTCATTTTTATCTAGACAATGTTATGATGTTTAGTGCCACATGGGAGGAACATCTAACACATTTGTAACAAGTCTTGCAAGTTATCAAGGAGAAACAACTGCTATATAATATGAAGAAATGTGAATTTTCTAAATATTCACTTGTCTATCTTGGGAACATGGTTGGAGGAGGAGAGCTACAAGTGAATACAAAGAATGTGGAAGCCATCACAACATGTCTGACACAAATGAGAGTGAAAGAGACTAGAACATTTTTAGGAGAAGTACAATACATGAGGAAGTTCATCCAGGATTCTCCGCTATTGCAACACCTCTACACATAGCGACTGCAAAGAGTAAGGGATTTGACTGGGGTAAGGAATAAGATAAGGATTTTGAGTTATTAAAGTACAAAATTAGTCATGCTCCAATAGTTTCTCTTCCTAATTTGCAATATCCCTTTGAAGTAGAGACAGATTCCAGTGATTATGCTATGGGAGTAGTGTTGCTATAGGGAGGTAATCCAATATGTTATCATTTTAAAAATTTCACTTCAGTAGTTAAAGAATATTCAATATATGATAAGGAAATGTATGCATTATTTTATACAATAAAGAAATGGAAACATTATTTGTTGGTAAAAGAAAATATTGTGCACATAATGACCATAAACCTCTCAAGTATTTACAAGCATAATCTTAATTACAACAGGAAATGAACTACAAGTGGATGGGATTCCTTCAATAATTCCATTTTGTGATCAAGTATAAGAAAGGTAACACAAATTTTGTGGAAGACATGTTGTCTAAGACACCCACACAAGAGAAAATATCCTTTTTGCCCACTATCTCTCAGATTGAACCCTTCACTAAGGAAGCTTATGGAGAGGCATACACTCAAGAAAAATATTTTAGGGTAACATATCAGCAGATTACATTCTAAAGGGGCTAAAAATATGGGTGTCGAAGATTTTTATCTCAAATATGGGTTGCTCTACTGATGGGGGAAGCTTTTTGTGCTAAAGGAAGAAAGGATTATATTAATGAGGGAAGCACATACCTCAAAAGTAGCAGGACATTTTGATGTTAGAAAGACCATGAACCAATCGCAAAGGTATGTGTATTGGCCCATTATGCAAGAAGAAGTATCTAAATTCAGAAGAGGATGTAAAATTTGTTGTATGAGCAAGCCTAAAATCAAGACAAAAGGTTTGTATATGCCTTTACCTATCCCTATTTGTTCATGGGAAGATATTTCTATGGATTTTATAGGAGGAATATGTTTGGTATTGCGGGATTCAAACATAACAGAAATTGATTTGATATTCTATATTCAGCATTGATTACAAATAATACTGAGGCTAATAAATAGCCATGGAAATAGAAAACTGACTTCCTACAAACCAGGAAGTCACACAACAAAACAACCCGTTAATATCATTACGGGTATAACAAAATTATATTGTTGAAACAATATAACAAACCTATATTATTAATAATGAGTTATAATATAACTCATATTAATAATATTACAATATATAATAATGAGAGCACTATGATATTTCTAACATTCCCCCCCTTAGTGCGAACATGGGGAAAACACCATCTTCAACCAAGCAGCATGCCGCTCCGTAGCCTGCACATGGTCTTGATCCTCAACACCGACTGTGGGAACTACATCATCCAGGGACCGTTCAACCTATTAGATGAATACATGAATTGGGACTGTTCAACCAATTCACATCAACCATCAAATCGGTCGATCA
This sequence comes from Taxus wallichiana var. yunnanensis, assembly GCA_018340775.1. Lineage (NCBI taxonomy): Eukaryota > Viridiplantae > Streptophyta > Pinopsida > Cupressales > Taxaceae > Taxus > Taxus wallichiana. Next base: position 243,454,571 of record CM031243.1, on the reverse strand, counting down.
AGAACACTTCCTGCAATAGTATCAATGGTACAATTTATCATCACGGGGGACACACAAGCACTGCACTGCACACAGGAACAAGGATGCTCATCTGTTCTTATTCATCACACAAGACACAAAGATGTCACTAAAGTAGTTTGCGGCCTCTGAGGTAGTGACGAACTCGAGGACGCCGACTTTCCTTCGCCTTCATTCGTTGCCTCCATCCTCCATTAATAAGCTGCTAACTCAGTCGGATGTGATCATGAAGTACATTAGTTTCCACATTGAGTTTATTCTTTTCTTCCCTCCCACAATGTGAAATGATTTATTTTGTCGGACGTCGGGTAAAACTGAAAATGCGTCCATAAGGCAATTTTCTTTTATTTTTTTTTACCGACTTTTTACACCAACTCACAATGAGCAGTTGACGAGACACTCGATAATGATATAATTAGACAAGGTAATAATGACACAATTTTAAATAGAAGACACTTATGACTTTATATGACATAAGACTTAGAAAATGACTATTTAAAAACTAAAATCACATATATGACATTTACTACCTATTATTCACCTAAACACAATTTTTGAAAATTTAATAAAGTTCTAATAATTACTTAATAGTGGTGATGAAAAGAAGTAATAAACATGACACTAACATGGCTGACTATACTAACTTTATAATCACAATAAAATTTGAAAAATTGATGCACAATATGACACATTTTAATGCATTGACAAATGCGACCAATATCAACATGACTAGACAATGGATTTTGTTTTCAATACAGAATGGCATGACCCAAATATTTTAGACCATTTGACCTAAGAAATTGACTAAAGCTCAACTAAAGCTAAATACCACATTAAAATATAAACGCTAATAAAGACACATGCTTTTATATACATAACCTGGCAAAGTGTATGCGATGACATACAGAGTTAAGAGACTCCAATAGTCACAATTAGAAGCGAATGAGTCTAGCAAATACGTCGAATTAATGAAATCAATGTAATTTGAAAGCCGTTAGCAATACTATCACTTTGAATTTGAAAGAAATCAGTCCACGTGCCTTGCATATGTGAAATTTAAGCTTCCATGTTTAAAATCCATGCATTGGGCTGATCGATTCTATGAATATACGCCTCCAAATTAAATCCACACACAACTCCGACACGTTGATAACAATATCGAGTGAAAGATCACGAATAGAATTATTCTTGATTGAAAAACATGTTCGCATTTCTTCCAACATGAGATATCTCGGTGGACGACTTTAAATACACAGTAAATGCAATCTCTTTCATAGATCAATGAATTTCATACTCCTAACAATGAGAATTGAGCTATCAAAATTTTTGATGTGTCGGATTAGCTTTGTACAACGAATTTATAATTGAATATAATGCCCACACATATTCACGGATCTTTTTTTGTGAGCTATTCTCAAAAAATTTCTATAGATCATGGCTCACCAATAAACACCTCGAATGGTTACAAATTCGCTTCTTTAGATGTCTCTTGTGAGAAGACCTTGGCACGGGAAGATCACCCTCGCAAGCCTCCCAAGGAGTTTGAACGCCTCTGCTAATAGAACACTCATGATTGCTAAATACAACGCAGTCAAAAAAATGCATTAGATAACTCAATCCCATGATGGTCAAATGAGGAGGAAATCCATTAATCAATCATTATGCTCAAGAATGACGCTGCTCACGATACCAATGTTTGGTATTGCAGATTCAAACATAGAAATTGATTTGATATTCTATATTCAGCATTGATTACAAATAATACTGAGGCTAATAAATAGCCATGGAAATAGAAAAACCGACTTCCTACAAACCAGAAGTCACACAACAAAACAACCCATTAATATCATTACGGGTATAACAAAATTATATTGTTGAAACAATATAACAAACCTATATTATTAATAATGAGTTATAATATAACTCATATTAATAATATTACAATATATAATAATGAGAGCACTATGATATTTCTAATGAGAATACCCATGTCTAAATATGGCCATGATTATCTATATCTTTTTGTAGATATATTCAGAGAAGTCGTGTTCTTATGCCATGTAAAAGAAAATAAAAGCATATGAGGCAATTGAACTTTTCTTTGTAATGTATGGGTGCATTATGGTTTGCCAAAGTCTATTGTTTCTGACATAGATTACAGGTTCTTGGGAAATTTTTGACTACTTTGTGGGATAATATGGACACGAAGCTACGAGAGGAGAAAAACCTTCCATCCATAGATAGATGGGAAAATAGAGGTGGTGAATAGGACTTTGGTGCTGCTAATTAGAGGATATAATAGAAAATATCCAAGGACTTGGGATGATTCCTTAGCCTACTTTCAACATTCCTAAACCTGGGTAGTACACACATCCACTATGAAGTTACAATTTGAGGCATGCTTGCGATATCTACCTATGAATCTACTAGACATAACAATTGGGAAACAGGAAGAAGGGTAGAGACGTGATTCAAAGGTGACTAGAGAAACAAAATTCATTGAGAGGATCTAAAAATCCATCTCAAGGTAAAAGAACAATTAAAGAAATATTAAGCCAAGTATATGGCTAGAAATGATCAAAATTAAAGGGAACACAAAATTCATGTTGGAGAAAAAGTTTGGATTTAATTGAGCAATGAGATATTACAAGGCCAAGTAAGGAAACTCAAGCAGCTACAATATGGACTCTTCACCATATTAGAGTAGGTTGGAGAAAATACTTTCGGGCTTTATTTTACACCATTCATGTAGATGTACTTGATAGTAAATTGTGATAACTTGCACCTATATGAGTCATCCATACTTGACAAAGAAGAAGAGGGTCAGTTGCTACCTTCCATATAAGATTACATCTTGGATTCATGAGGTGAATTGGAGGAGGATGTAGTGCTGCAAAAGAATATCAAAGAGACAAGGAGAGGTCCACAAGAGTCTTGGTTGGTTGGAATTAAAGGGAATAATCCAAGGTAGGCCATTAGTACTTGAAGGAGAAAGTGAGGGGATTGTTTCCACATCTAATCCTACACTAATATTTTATGGGACCAAAATCCTCATGAGTAGGGGAGGTATGATTCATAGGGATCTAAAAGAACACAACTTCAACAAAACAACCAGTACCAGAAGGAAAAGTTAGGAAAAATGTAGATTAGACTATAGAGTTATAGAATTGCACCTTTGTGTAGAGAAGTAGCTGTATAACCACCCTAATGGTTATGTAACTACCCCTCCACATAACAATGATTGTGTAACCGTTGTGGTAGTTTTGTAACTTCCGGTATGTAGACATTAACAATCTTGTCACTAATGGATGGAAAAATAAAAGATCCATGAAGAGTTGTGGAGTTGGAGCGTCCAGATTGTGCCTCTTCCTCTATATGAACCTTCTCATTCTCTAGTGCACAAGAGGACATGAGAAGCAACTATAAATACATGGAGAGAAAGTGGAGTTGGATATCAATTCATGGGAGACGTGAGAAATAAGTCTTCAAAGTGCTTGAATTGGATTGTAGGAGCAAGGAACATGTGAGAATAGAGAAAAAAATTACAAAAGGGAAGTGTTGACATTTTTATTTCTCTTCATCTTATTATAATCTATGTCTTATTATTTAAATTGACCAATACATAAGTGGGAATAAAGAGAAATTTACCTTCTTGATTGGCTTTCCCTCAAATATGGGCTAATAAGGATAAAACTTTTGTGTGTTGCCTTGGTTTTTAAATTCTTTATCTCTCTCTACAAATAATTCTAAGCACCAAAGAATAACTCACTAACTACATGTTATGTCATTTTCAAATTAAAAGTAGAACAATATTTTGTGTGGTCTAGTAAATTTACAAGGCTTGAGGTTTACATATCATCGATTTGAGCGTCATGCTAAACTTCAAATTTGAGAATCTTATCACTACACTTGAAATTTGAGTGTCTTGTCTCTAAAATTTAGATTTGGGCATCCTTCCACCAAGGGAAGAGTTTGGGGAGAGCATCCAACTTTTCACTCCAACCTTTAATGCTTCCCCATAGATAAGTTTTACTGTAGATGGTAAAAACCAAATAGAAACTGGTCATTGAGCTTATGAAGTAATTAATTTAACTATGTAAAGTGTGTAATGTTCCACTTTGAATTTATTCTTTTCATTCCTATTAGTAACCTATAACCGAGTGTGTGTTGCTAGAAATGGGAAAATAATGTCACTTGAGAACATGATAATTTTGCATTATAACTTTTTTTTCCCTAGGAAAGGAGCACTCAAGTGGGACACTAACACACACCGGTACTATCTATGTTGGGAACTTCTATCCTAGAATGATTTTAGGCCCGATTTTGATTATGAACATGTTTCTTAGCTTCTCTATACCCTTAATTTTTAGGTATCATTTTGTATCTAGTATGTGAACTATTGAGAGGGTGAAATAGTCACTTGATTATTGCCTCCACTCATTTGAAGTGTGTGAGATGGAAAATGGAGAGCATTTCCCAAAAAGTAAATTTGAAATTGTGTAAATCTGGAATTGAACTCTTGTAGGGGTAATAGTGAATACACAAGGTAAAAACCATGGCATATGTGAAAAATGGGGAAAATGAAAGCCAAAGGTGATAGTTCAAACAAGCATACATGATGTAATAGAAACCAGTCACAACACACAATAACATTACGAAAGACATGAAAAGTATCGGTCGAATACATGGGACACCACTTAGGATGTTACAATACAATAAAATCCTTCAAGGAAATAATGGAAATTAAGAAATTCATAAAGGGTATAACCCATTAATAATGATATTCAAAGATAAGGAAAGAAGAAAAGAGATAAGCAAATAAGAGAACCGCGATTGGAAGTAGGCTTGCAATATGTTGGTACCCAAATTTATTCTCCTTTTCAGTCTGAGTAGCATCAAAGATATGACATGAAGCTTGAAGACAGATAGATCATGATGTATGTTGTTTTGTAGCTAGGGATGTGATCTAACTGGCACTCAAATTTGTGGAGAGATGGATAACACTCAAATAGGACTTGATCTTGTCCTAACTGTTTTAGGTTGTGCCTTTCAACCAAGGTAAGAGAACCTATTTTGTAACCCTCAAATGGTGAAGGAGATGAATATATCCATCAATTTTTTCAAATAGTATGGAAAGGGCCTTGGGAGAATATGATCAACACTCCAAATATAAGTTTCACAAGTTGTCACTTTCAGATTATGGAGATACTTTCAAAGCAAGGCAAGGGTTACTGAAGACATTTTGAAATCCTAATCTGCATTTTGCATACTTTTGCAAATGGATTTTGATCTTTTGTGGGTATATAAGTCAAAACGGGGTAAAACAGGTGGGATAAAATTTTTAGAATGATTTTGGTGGGATATTGACAAGACAAACTTGACTATGCTAGATCTTTGATAACCTCTACAACATTTGAACAACTATCAGATAAAATTCTTCAAAATAGTCAGGATGTTCTTTCAACGAGAAGAGATACACAAATGGAGGCCTAGGTTTGCACTCTTCACACAATATTTGAGACCTTAACACGAGAAGATTGAGTTAAAGGACTCAATTAAACATCAAAATCTCTTATCAAATCACACCTAAGGTACCCCCAAAGGCTTAAAAGTAATCTCTGTCAACAAATGAAGGTGAAGTGATTTTAAACTGCTTATTTTCAATGCCAGATGAAAGATCTTCTGACAAATGAAATTGCAAATGCCACTAAACTATCAATAAGGATGAGATCTGTGTGATTCCTAAATATTTCAATGCAAGATTGCAACAAGAACAAGGAAAACTATTTACAGACATTTAAACATGATAACAGACATCATATTTCCCAAAATAACATAGATTAATTCAAAAGCTTGTTAGATTCATTAGTAGGGGAGAGTTTTAGGAACAATCTTAGAGCTGTGTGATGGCTATACACTTGTAACCAACTCAACATGAATGAAGATCTAACACAGAAGACATTAACCATGTTTTTTGGAGGGTTTCTCAGAAGATGAGCTTCTCTCAAAATTTTCTCATGATTTTCAATTTCCCAACCTTTTGCATGTCAAAAAACATGCATTATATAACATTTGTTTACATCCAAGCCTTCTTTCCCAAGAAAATAATATGCCAAGCATCAAGTTTGTTACAAAATTCCATCATGATTCATAGACAGGGACGTTTAACATATTTGCAACAAAAGTTGCTAGGTGTTTGAAAAAAGGAAAATCATTGAGGATTTTTGCATCATAGTTTCAACTGGGAGCATGTTTTTCCTCCTTTTTCATGCAGCATGCTCCTCTTTCATTATTTCACCTTTACACTTTCCAAATTTTCCTCTGTAACTTTTGGATCTGATGTTTTACGTTTTTAGACGGGTTAGGGAAAAAATTATTTCAAAAACATCTCTGATCTTCAAATTGATCCTCAAAACCAATTGCATTGGTCCTTGCAGGCACAAAAGACATGAATTTTTCCAAAAATTCAATCAAAATTGATGCAAAAATGCATTTCCACACTTCTGGAGCAAAAATGGTGGCCAAACTGAAAAATGCACAATTACAGTTGATCTTCCTTTCTCCCTTCAATCTAAGCCCTCCATGTGTCACAATGTGATTGGAAATAGGTTTGGGATCACTTTTTGATATTTTAACACTTTTGGAAAAATGTAAAAATTGACATTTTTCTCCGCCCCTCTACCCTTTGAAAATGAGCTTGACACATGTCCCAATGTGGGTCCCAGCAGAATCCCAACTTGATTCTACACATTCCTACCTTTTTTGGAAAAAAGAAAATTTTCCAAAATACCCCGCATCTCTACCTCATGAAAACGAACGACACATGTCTCAAAGTGGGCCCTATTGGAATTGTGGATGATTCTACACATTTCTACCTTTTTTGGAAAAAGTAAAATTTTCCAAATCATCCCTGCCAACCCACACCTCTAATTCTATCTCATACACGTGTTAGTCACTTATTGGCTGTGGGCTTGTGTTCCTCCTTTTGATTTCTCACCTTTATAGGATAAAATATAAAATTCCCACAAAGACCCAATGCTCTCCGGAATCCCTTCTTTTGATCTGAGCCATACACGTGGCTCAATCATGACCATTGATGGAGCTACGGCCTCAATTTGTAATTTTAACCCTTTATGCCAAAATGGGAAAAAATATCAAGTTTCCCTCGAGGCCCGAAGTTCCGCCTCTGACCCTGCCACGTGTCCACTCCTGATTGGCTTGGTGGACATGCACCCGTTTTCACAACATTTGTTCCCTTTCACCAAAAATAATTTTTTTTCTAAGTCTTCTGGCAGCCTCAATTCCTACCTTTAATGCAAACATGATATGTCTCTGCACCTATGATTCGTTGAGGGCCTGCACTTTCATTTCATACTTTAACTCCTTTTCACTAAAGGAATTTTTTCCACCATGCCTCTACAGCTCCGCCCCTCCACTATTTTGACTTTTCTAATTGTCATGTGTCACCCTCTAATTTTTTGCGGGCCTTAGGCATTTTCCTTACACTTTAACTCTTTTTTCAAAATGCCTTAAGGCACAAAAAGACCCGCTCATCTGCCTTCACTCTACCTACAACACATGTACCTCCTCCTGCGGGACTTGCATGAGCTACGGGGGAAACTTGCACTTTTTTCCAAAAACAAAAAAGTTAAGTTTTTAGAAATTACCTGTCGATCCTTGTCCAATCACAAATGGCCACATAGGAGAATATTTTTGAGCTTAAATTTGATGGGAAAAGGACATCCGTATGACCGTCATAAAATGCAAAAATTACCAGCGATGCCTTTGAATTCTAAAGATGAAATTGATGGGAAAATGATGCCCATTTGGTGTGGAGAAGAAATTGTGATCAAATGACACTCGTTTGACCGTTAAAACACAGAAAATGCCAGGGATGCCCTAGAATTTGATTTTTTTGATAAGGATGATAAATTTCTTGAAATTGAACCAACTAAAACATGTTTTCAAAGAATTTTTTATCATGGAAATGAATTTTAAATGGCATACAAGTGAAAATCGATCAATTTTAAACTTACACAATTAGGAAAAAAGGAAAAACAATAGAGCCCGCAGATTTTGGAAAAATTAGGGCACAAAACAAGGCACACATGTAGATTTCTTTCAAATTGGGAAAAAACAACAAGTTTATGAGAATTTCAAGGCATTCTATATGGAGGGAAAATTTATAGACCACCAATTTAAGAGAAAAATGTTCAGAGCATGCAAAACAAAGGAAAATTTAGGGCAAAATGGTGCAAGCTCAAAAATGGCACCAACATTGGCTCTTGCTTGGGGATGGGCACTCCCAGTGAGTGCCACAAGAACAAAAGAAGTAGACAAAGTGCCAAAAACAACCATTAGGCAATAAAGTCAAAATTATAGAGCTAAAAACCAGACCCAATCGACAAAAATGGCTGCCAAGAATAGGGCAAACCACAAACCGATAAAAACAACAAAAATAGAGCCAAAAAACAAAGACTATACACTATACAAGTGGTGCATACCTCAAATTTGGGGATTAATCCAAGAAATGCTTTAGATGCCTACCATTAACAGGTAATTCAAGCAATTCCCCATCTAAGTCCTTGAGAAAAAAGGTATTTTCACTAATTTTGATATCAATGGAGTAAGGGCCCATCCACAATGCATCAAATTTACCATGTTTTCCCTTATCTTCATGCTTGTTATCCCACAAAAAAACCAGATCTCCAACATTGAAGTCCCTAGGAGTGACCTTCTTGTCAAACAACCTCTTCAACTTCTCTCTAAATCTAACATGCCTTTAGTGGGATGCTCTTCTTTCTTCATCCAGATCAACAATCTGATTAATCCTTACTTCATATGGACTGACCTCTTGATCTTCAAGTTGTTGAACAAACTAAAATGAAGATAATTTCATATGTAAGGGCATAAGAGCTTGAATTCCATACACTAATTCAAATGGGATCTTACTAGAAGCTCTTTTGGCAGTGATTCTATCAGCCCAAACTATAAATTTCAGTTGTTCACCCCATTTTCTCTTGTTTAACTCCAAGGTTCTCCTAATTATCTTCAACAAGTTCTTATTGCTACACTCAGCTTGTCTTTCCTTGAGGGTTATAGTTTGAAGCATAAGTCAAATTGGTTCCATAATCCTTGCACATTTCCATCAAGGGCTTAACTCTAAAACACATGGCATTATCAGCAACAATCTTGACTGGCACACCAAATCTGCATATGATATGATTCAACAAGAATTCCATAACAACTTGGTTTTTTTTTTTTCTTGGTGGGGATTGCTTCTACTCACTTGGTCAAGTAATATGTCACTACAAGGATCCAATTATGTCCAACACTAGAAGGGTCTGAAATCTCACCAATGAAGTCTATTCCCCATTGTTTGAAAGGAGATTCAATTGATAGGGGCTGGAAAGTAAGGGAGCCTAAAGCTTTCATTCTTCTAGAGAAATGTTGGCAGCTTTCACATTTTCTAACCACTAGGGTTGCATCTTTGAAGAGATTAGGCCACCAATAACCAGCTCTCAAAATTTTGTGTGTCGTAACCCTTCCAGGAAAGTGTCCTCCACAAAATCCCCCATGGAGATCAACAACTATTTTAGGAGCTTCATATTCAGTTATACATTTCAAGAGGACACCTTCAGGGTTCTTCCAAGCTAGCCCAAAGTTAGTGATGATGTATTTTTTAGAAGCCAACTTGAGGGCTCTTTTCTAATTTTTATTCAAATTATTAGGGCAACATAGGTGTCGAAAATAAATATTACATCCTTGTACCACTCAGACCTTACCAATTTCTCAAGAAAATCTACCTTTCTTCCTCTACTTCATTCACTTCCATAGTCTGTAAGTTGCTCTCAGCCATGAGCTTAGCAAGACCCAAACCTCTTACCAACTTTGTGGTTTGGATATCCATGTCATATTCCTGCAGTTTGTTCACCCATCTACATCTTTTGCTTGAGATATCCATCTATGATAAGATGTATTTTACCATGGTGTGGGGAACATAAGAAACAAATTTTGAACTTAAGATATAAGGCCTGAAAACCTTTGTTGCTTTCACCAAGGAAAATGCTTGTTTTTCCATGATTGTGTATTTTAACTCAGCAACTTGTAAAGCCTTGCTAAAGAAGGCAATAGGCCTCTCAGCCCCATCTTCATCCTTCTACAACAAAACATATGCAATGGTATTTTTAGAAGCAAAGGAGAAGATTTGGAAAGGCTTCTTGTAATTTGGAGCTGCCAAGACAGGTGCATGTTTCAATGCTTCTTTGATTCCATTAAAAGCCTTAATAGTATCCTCCTCCCATTTGATAACTTGATCTTTCTTTAACATGCATGTAATAGGAAGATTCAATTCAACAAAATTAGACACAAAACTTCTAATGAAATTGATCTGCCCAAAGAAGGATTGGATGCCCTTCTTTGTTCTTGGAATTGGAACCTTACTGATTACTTCTACCCTCTCAAGGTCAATCATGATACTGAAATTTGAAACAATATGACCAAGTATATTGGCCTTTTGCACTCCAAAATGAAACTTCTTTGGATTCAAAGAGATTCCAAATTCTCTACATCTGATCAACATTCTTTCCAAGTGCTGCAAGTGATATCTTCTACTCCTTGAAAACACAGTCACATCATCTTGATAAACTACAATGAATTCATTTATGTAACCAAAAAAGAAATATCCATTTCTCTTTGGAAGGTAGCTCCAACATTCATGAGACCAAAAGGCATTCTTACATAAACATATGTTCCCAAGGAGTGGTAAAGGTAGTTTTAAATCTTTCTGACTCCTTGACAATAACTTGATTGTAGCTAGAGAAACCATCCAAGGTGGACAACAATTCAGATCTAGTCACTAACTACAGCATTTTTTCCATGTTTAGCAAAGGATAATTTTCCTTCAATGAAGCTCTATTTATATTTCTGAAGTCTACACAAAGTCTTATATCTCCATTTTCTTTGATCAGTAGCACAAGGTTTGTAACCCAAGATGAATACCTTGTGGGCTGAATGATCCCTCCCTCTTTCAGTTTCTTCAATTCATCTTGCATATTCATTGAGAGGAGTGGATTAATTGGCCTCTACTTTTCTGAATGGTTTGGCATTTGTTTCAAGAGGAATCTCATGCTGAAACAAGTCTTCTTTGTATGCTTTCATCTCTAAATAAGACCAAGCCAGACAGTCTTGATATTTCTTCAACAATTGAACATAGGAATGTTGTTCCTCTTTGTTTAGATTACTACCCAACCAAAATTTTCTTGGTTCATCATTACTACCAAATTTATTTTCTTCCACATCCCTTGAGGCAGACATGTTTCTATTGATGATGCAATCAGCATTGTTAAAATTTAACTCAAGTGCAACAAGACCTCTAGGAATGGTGTTAGTTTTCAATTGGATAATATCCTTTCCAAACAAATTCTCTCTTCCTTCAGTCACACATACCATTGGTTCCCAATCAATATTATAATCTAAAAACTCACCTTGATTTTGTAAGAACCTTTGCACTTGAGCATCATCATTAAACACTTTCCAATTCTTGATGTTATCAGGGATAGCTGGCCTAGTTAACACTTCAATATTGTACTCACAATAAGGTGAAACAGTGTAATTTCCAAATCTTGACCCCAACACTACCAACTTTTCAAAAACATCATTGAAACTTCTGTCATGATGCACAATGTTGAAGGAATCAAACATCTCAATTAGATCCCAAACTACATGTTTGTACTGTTTCATCTGCTGATTTTTTGTATCATATAGTTTTCTTATTTGTTTGAAAACTTACTCTGAATCTCATTTTTCAATGATCTCCTTGACACCATACTTCCATACAATTCTTAGACCCAAAAACAAGGCTTCACAATCATCAATGTTGTTAGTACATTCAAAATTAAGCTTGAAGGAAAAAACAAACTCTTCCAAGCTAGGAGAAATCAGAATTATACCAACACCATTTCCAAATTTGGAGCAAGCTCCATCAAATAGCAAGGTCCAAGGAGAACCTACCTGTTCAAGGCACTTAGACTGATCCATCTTGTGCTCCTTACAATAAAAAACCCAATAAAATTATCAACATCAACATCAACAAATAATACTTCATAAGAATCATTGTTTGGATCCTCAATTAGATGCAACATCTTCATTTCTCCATAGAGCTTGAAAAATTTGACTTCAATGGGAATAGTGGCAAAATACATGTCCATTTGAACAGTCCCACCAACACTTGCAACCCACTTTCTTGATAATAACATACCCCATTTGGTAGGGCAATCAACAATCACAACATCAAGTTTTAAATTCTTACCCGGATAGGCTGCAAGTTGTACCACCAAACCCTTCACACAACCAACTACCTAGCACTTCTCTTGAGTCCATGGCAGTACACTTTCCATAGGCTGTTGTCACTTTGATATCCAACTCATTCATGACTTCTAGAGGCATGACATTGCATGATGCACCAAAATCAAACATACAATTGTGAAGTAGTCTATCCTTTATGATCAAAGTTGTACAAAATGGATCAACATTCAATTGGGAATCAACCAAGGATGTACCCAAGTATACCTCAGGTGTTTCTCCAAGATCCTCTACTGCTGGTGGTGTTTCAAGGTCTGTAATGATCTGAGGAAGAGTTTCAACAACATTTACATTTCTTCTTGGGGTACTCTTCTCCTCTTTTAATCCCAAGTACTCAAATGGTCTCTTCTTGTGCTCGGGAATCCTAAGAAACTCAATGATTGGAACACTCACTTTTATTTGGCTCAATGCCTAGGCTATGTCATATGAAACATTCTTTGGTAAGGAAGCATTGGAAGGGAGACAAGTAAATTCATTAGATGACATGGGATTCTTGGTAGCTTGGGCATGAGGAGGACTGAAATTTTTGCTTGGGATAGCAGAGCTTTTGACAAGTGTTTCTCTTCTAGGAGATTATTTGGGAATACTTGTAAGAAAGGGTGTTTTAGGTTTGGATTGAGGCCAAAATCCCTTAACAACCTTGCTCCTAGTGTTATACTCTTTCTCTTGAGCCACAACAACATTCATTAATAATTGTCTATCTTCCTCCGAAGGGATACCACCATCATACTTCTTAATCATCAAAGCTCTTAAGTATTCAAAGTCATTGTTAGGAATCTCAAAAGCTTGCACTACATATACCTCAAGAGTATGAGAGGGAAGAAGGAATTATACCCATTTGATGTAATCCCAAAAGGTTACAGCTTTCCTTGCACTTATTACCTTAGTTGATGTTGCTCCTTCATGTGATCCTGAAGAACAACCCACCATATAGATATCATCATTAGTACCATCATCATTATTAGCTTCACCATCTTGTTGGTCCACTTCACATGGAGGATGGGGCAACACATATCACACCAATCAATATCATCAACTTCCTCAACTGAAGCAACCCTAATAGTTAGGGGATCATGTAATACTTATCCTTCACGTGCTTGAGGATGTCTATTTGCAAACCCCATGGGTCCTTTCCCTCTATCATCAGATATCTGATCACCCCTAGGATGATTGGAAAATATGTCATGGTTTTGTGCTTTTTGCTGACCTTGTGAAGTCTACCCAATTCTGATCACCCCTAGGATGATTGGAAAATATGTCATGGTTTTGTGCTTTTTGCTGACCTTGTGAAGTCTACCCAATTCCCTTCTCTTCCCGAGCTAGCTTGTATGAGATTTCTTTGACACCCCGCTAAATTTTTCACAACCTCCTCCAAATCAGCACCCTTGCTAGCTTGAGGTTTTTTAGGGTTTATCAACTTTACACCATCTCTCTTGAGAGGTTTCCCAATGGCCTTAATGTTATTTTCAATCTGTAGTGCCATGGTAAAGGCCTGCCTTAAATTGGTAGGGTTCTTGTCTCTTAGGTAATAGGCTGCCTTCTTGTCAAATGCATCTACATATTTGATCAAGCATGACTGATCACATGGCCTCAAATTAACTAGCAACCTTCTCAAAGTTTTGTTAAACCTTGTGTTAAAGTCATGAACTGATTCATTGGGGTTCTTCTTGATATTTTCAAATTTAGACAATAGAAACCTAGGATCAGTTTTATCACCATATTACAATATGAATGCATTCTACATTTCAGTCCATGAATCAATAGAATTATCAAGCAGAGCCTTATACCAATCCCTTGCATCCTCTTCTAGTGTATGAATGAATAATTTTACATACACATCTTCAAACTCTATTTCAAAATCATCCATCATGTTAAACAAAAGTCTGAGATGTTGATCACATGTTATGGCATTATTCCCTTGGAACTTTGGCAATCTGCTTCTAACATCTTGAGGCACAACATTAGGATAACCAACCATTCCCTAAAATTTATAGGACCAAAGGTGTTAACAACAAATGGAGGTCTAGGCTGAGCCATATTATTTTGAGGTGGTGATCTTGGAGGAGAAACAAAATGATGAGGAGTGAGAGGTCTTTGGGGCACAAGAATGTGATTCACAAAATTGGTACTCTCTAGGTGCTGATTTTCTTGGAAATTTTTATTTGAATTGAAGCACATAGGTGCAAATTGAGAAAAGAACTTACCAGGTACAACAAAAGGACCTTCACTAGTTGAAGTAAACAAATTTGTGAGAATATTGCTTGAATCAAAATCACTGGAAGAAGAGTGATAATCCTCTACTAAAGGTTGATCTCTCTCACCAATGGATATACCTTTGCCTGATGTCTGACCTTCAACAACCTTCCAAACTTTTCTTTCCTCTAAAATTGTCTTTCCAAATTCTTGAAATAACTTTCTACTTGGGTCCCTCCTGAAGAGAGATCTTCTTCCTTCCAGGTTTGCAAAGATTAGCAACACCAAAAAACAAATGACAAAAAGCTAAGACACTGGTATTTATCAAGATCAAAACAGCATGGAGTCACCACTAAGGACTTTCACCCTAGTTTTGTAAATGCACTAAAATACTCTATCAAATACCTATCAGCATTGAAAAATCTTGCCAAAATTTATAGATCAGATCTTCCTTTTCTTGAATCTATCAACCACAAATGCAAATGAAGTGCAACAACTACTCTTGAAGCGATAAAACTACAAACATAATTTGAAACCTTTGCATACACCTTGCAAATATGAGTATAGAATAATTATTTAATGATATATTTGCAGACAAAACTTGCAAGAGACATTACAGGGTTTCATATGCATTCAAATATTTCAAATATGTATGCACGTGGAAAAGATTGAACAAAGAATATCCCGATAAGCGGCACCACTAGTGTTGGTACCCAAATTTGTTCTCCTTTTCAGTATGAGTAGTATCAAAGATATGACAAGAAGCTTGAAGATAGATAGATCATGATGTATGTCGTTTTATAGTGGGGATGTGATCTAACTAGCACTTAGATTTTGGAGAGATGGATATTACTCAAATAGGACTTGATCTTGTCCTAACTATTTTAGGTTGTTCCTTTCAACCAAGGTAAGAGAACCTATTTTTAACCCTCAACTGGTGAAGGAGATGAAGATATCCCTCAATTTGTGTAAATAGTATGAAAAGGGCCTTGGAAAAATATGATCAACACTCCAAATCTGACTTTCACAAGTTGTCACTTCCAGATTATGGAGATACTTTCAATGCAAGGCAAGGGTTACTGAAGACATTTTGAAATCCTGATCTATTCTACATACTTTAGCAAATGGATTTTGATCTTTTGTGGGTATACTGAGTCAAAACAGGGGTAAAACAGGGTGGGATAAGTTGTTTAGAATGATTTTTGGTGGGATATTGACAAGACAAACTTGACTATGCTAGATCTTTGACAACCTCTACAACATTTGAACAACTATCAGATAAAATTCTTCAAAATAGTCAAGATGTTCTTTCAACCAGAAGAGATACACAAATGGAGGCCTAGGTTTGCACTCTTCACACAATATTTGAGACCTCAACACAAAAGCTTGAGTTAAAGGACTCAATTAAACATCAAAATCTCTAATCAAATCATGCCTAAGGTACCCCCAAAGGCTTACAAGCAATCTCTATCAACAAATGAAGGTGAAGTGATTTTAAACTACTTATTTTCAATGCTAAATGAAAGCTCTTCTGACAAATGAAATTGAAAATTCCACTAAACTATCAATAAGGATGAGATCTATGTGATTCCTAAAGATTTCAATGCAAGATTGCAACAAGAACAAGGAAAACTATTTGTAGACATTTAAACATGATAACAGACATCATATTGCCCAAAATAACATAGATTAATTCAAAATATTGTTAGATTCATCAGCAAGGGAGAGTTTCAGGAACAATCTCAATCTTTGTGTGATGGCTATACACTTGTAACTAACTTAACATGAATGAATATCTAACACAAAAGACATTAACCGGGTTTTTGGAGGTTTCTCGAGAAGATGAGATTCTCTCAAAATTTTATCTTGATTTTCAATTTCCGACATTTTCATGTCAAAAACATGCATTATATAACATTTGTTTACATACAATCCTTCTTTCCCAAGAAAAGAATATACCAAGCATCAAGTTTGTTCTGAGAATTCCATCATGATTCTGCAGACAAGGACGTTTAACATATTTGCAACAAAATTTTCCAGTGTTTGAAAAAGGTGAATAATTGAGGATTTTTGCATCGTAGTTTCAACTGGGATCACATTTTTCTTCCTTCTTTCATGCAACATGCTCCTCTTTCATTATTTCACCTTTACACTTTCCAAATTTGCATCTGTAATTTTTGGATTAGATGTTTTACATTTTTAGACAGGTTAGGGAAAACAATTATTCCAAAAACATATTTGATCTTAAAATTGATCTTCAAAACCAATTACATTGGTCCTTGTAGGCACAAACGACATGGATTTGCCAAAAATCAATCAAAATGGATGCAAAAAATGCATTTCCACACTTCCTGGAGAAAAATGATGGCTAAACTGAAAAATGCACAATTACCATTGATTTTCCTTTCTCCCTTCAATATAAGCCCTCCACATGTCACAATGCGATTGGAAATGGGTTTGGGATCACTTTTTGATATTTTAACACTTTTGGAAAAATGTAAAAATTTGACATTTTTCTCCACCCCTCCGCCCTTTGAAAATGAGCTTGACACGTGTCCCAATGTGGGTCCCAGTAGAATCGCGGCTTGATTCTACACATTTCCACCTTTTTTGGAAAAAGGAAAATTTTCCAAAATATCCCCACATCTCGCCTCATGAAAATGGGCCTAACACGTGTCCCAAAGTGGGCCCCATTGGAATCGCGGACCGATTCTACACATTTCTACCTTTTTTGGAAAAAGGAATTTTTCAAAATTATCCCCACAAAACGCACCTCTGATTCTATCCCTGACACATGTTGGTCGTTGATTGGTTGTGGGCTTGTGTTCCTCCTTTTGATTTCTTACCTTTATAGGATAAAAGCTAAATTTCCGCAAAGACCCGACGCTCCGAAATCCCTTCTTTTGATTTGAGCCATACACATGGCTCAATCATGACCATTGATGGAGCTGCAACCTCAATTTGCAATTTTAACCCTTTATGCCAAAATGGGAAAAAATCTCAAGTTTCCCCCAAGGCCCAAAGTTCCGCCTCTAACCCTGCCACGTGTCCACTCCTGAATGTCTTGGTAGACCCACACCCCTTTTCAAACCTTTTGTTCCCTTTCACCAAAAATAAAAAATATTCTAAGTCTTTCACCAGCCTCCATTCTTGCCTTTGATGCAAATGTGACATGTGTCCACGTGAGTCACGAGGGCCTACGCTTTCAATTCATACTTTAACTATTTTTCACCAAAAGAAATTTTTCCACTTTGTGCCTCCGTAGCTCTATCGCTCCACCTGTTTTGACTTTTGTAACTCTAACGTGTCACCCTCCAATTCATTGCGGGCCATAGTAATTTTATTTTCACTTTAACTCTTTTTCAAAATGACTTAAGGGCAAAAAGACCCTCTCGTTTGCCTTCAATCACTGCAACACGTGTACCTCCTCTGGAACTGCGGAGCTGCGGGGGCAACTTGCACTTTTTCCAAAAACACAAAAACATTACATTTTTAGAAATGACCCATCGATCTTTGTCCAATCACAAAGGGCCACGTAGGAGAAGATTTTTTAGCTTAAATTTGATGGGCAAAGGATGCCCGTATGACCGTAAAAAAATGTAGAAATTCTTAAAGCAATGCCCTAGAATGCTGAAGATGAAATTGATGGGAAAATGATGCCTGTCGACCATGAAGAAGAAATTGATGGGAAAATGACATCCATTTGACCATTAAAACACAAAAAATGCTAGGGATGCCCTAGAATTTGATTTTTTCACTAAGGACAACAAATTTCTCAAAATTGAACCAACTGAAACATGTTTTCAAAGCATTTTTTATCATGGAAATGGATTTTAAATGGCATACAAGTGAAAATCGATCAATTTTAAATTTCCACAATCAGGAAAAAAGGAAAAATGACAGATCCCGCAGATTTTGGAAAAATTAGGGCACAAAACAGGGCACACATGCAGATTTATTTCAAATTGGGAAAAAACAACAAGTTTATGAGCATTTCAAGGCATTCAATCGGTGGGAAAAGTTACTGAGACCACTAATTTGAGAGAAAAAACATTCTAGAGCATGCAAACCAAAGGAAAATTTAGGGCAAAATGGTGCAAGCTCAAAAATGGCACCAACACAATACAAATGCTATACATGAAGAAAATGTTAGAATGCTAAAAATAGTTTGGATGAAGGGAAATCAGATGTATGAAACATGTATAAAATGGAATTGAATACAAGTGAAAGTACCCTATTACAAATAGGGATTGGATGAATGAGGAACATGATGTATAAAAGAAGGTGGTAGATGTGGTGGATAATAGGATTGGATTATACAATGTGGATGAAAATCGAGGCAATAATGCTAAATAAAATCCATAATTTAGTTGCAAGTGGGGGACATGAGATTGGATATGGATATATATATATATATATATATATATATATATATATATATATATATATGGTAGGAGATAAAGTGATATGAAACATGGCTCTAGTGATGATGTCAAGTGGACTAGGAGTGGAGAATATAGTGATGTATGGAGGGAATGTGAGAGCCATGGATGTGAGATTATGATTAATTGGTGTGATGAGATGATGATTTTGGAAATATGAGGTTAGATAGAAGAGTGGATGTATAAAAAGGAGAATATGGGAGAAATAAAAATCGTGTGAAAGTGTAAGTGGAGGTGGAAGATACTTGCAAGTTAAATTTGGAAGAAAAAATGATTATTTGGTCATGATAGATAATGTGAATGAAATAGGAGATGATAATGAGTCCTAAATGAATGATTATGGATGCATGAAGGTAGATATGAAATAATTCTCTAAAAAAGGTGAAGAAATATAAGAAAGTGTAGGTGAATTATAAGGAAGATATGGAAGAACAAGTGGATACAAATAATTGGTAATTAATGCAAGAGGAGTGTAAATGTGTGTAATATATGGTATAAGATGAAATATGGGTACAAAAATCAAGAAGGATTCTTGAATGAGTGATGATGGAAGAAATAAGATGTATGTGGAAAGGGGTCCAAGATAGGAAAAGTGACGAATGACATAATATCTTTAGAAGAAAACAATATAGGTATGGTAATTGGGTGTATAATATATTACTTCTATATGACCAATGTAAGTGATGAAGTAGGGGTTGTAGTGGTAAATACGGTTTTTATAATGGTATATATGGTGGAAATGATGATGAATGTGGTTAAAATTTTGAGGAATCCATGGAAGATGGTGATGGGACCAACCAAATTGAAAGTGGAAGCACATAATGATGTAGGTGAGGAGATATTGGGGGAGAATGATTATTTGGATTCCAAGGTGGAAATGTGTGATGATGTGGATTGTGAAGTGGATGAAATAGATGAGGATCCACTAGGTACACATGATTATTTAGAGGTAGTGGGAGATGACGATTCATATGATGAATACATGACACACGGAAAATAATTGTAATAGTAGTGTGTGAAGTGATTATTTCCTAGTTTCCTGAACTGGAAGATATCCTTGCTTCAAGCCGGTCAAGGAAAAGTGCACTCTTTAAGAATCAACCCTTGAATTCAGATTATATGACTACGATCTTGTACACAATAGTGGAACTTGATCTCTGTTACTCCCCTTATGCTGAGTAACATACATCGTCTGTTGTCTACAATTAGCGATACCAACCCCGCCATGAAGGTGGGAGTATGTTATAGTGATAAAGATAGTATGCCATAATATATACATCAGGAAGTAAGAATGAAATTAATAAATATTGCAATGATATAACCTGAATATAGGAAACATAGGAAAGTTATATGCCCCTAAGAGCATAAGTAGGACTGGTATAGTACAATGCCAAGCATCATACATCATGTAAAAACCTATAAGGGATTTGTATTCACCTCAAAAAGTAGCATATGAACGTACATGTGTATATGTAATAGTTAAAAATCATACTATGAACCCAAGTAACATGACACATATTGTACAATATAGAGTAACATGAGCAAGTAAGGATACATCCAATGGAGATCTAAGCTAGTATTTTTATTTTGTTTTAAATATGTGAATATGAAACAAAATATACATAAGTGGGGAGAAAGGTTTCCCCTAGTGTATGTGTGGAAAGTGAGGTCCATTTGAGTAAATGTGCCCTCAATAGTCATGTTCAAACCTATAGAAAGAGTGTGTCATTGGGTAATGAGAGGGAATTGAATTCCCCAAGTGTGAATTTTGTAATGAAATATCCAATAGGAATAAAGGGAAAGGGCCCACTATCTTCTAATGTAAAATAGGAATGCATGTGATCATGATCCAAGGCCTTAGTGACATGTGAAGGTGCATGTATCAAAGAACATGGAGTAAGATTTTTTCATGCATGTAGAGAAACTAGAATAGGTGGAACATTGGTAAGTAATAAGTGTGCTTTGGGAAACACAAGAGCTAGAAAGTAACAATGTCAACAAAGTGATGGGAAAACCCTATGGATTTTAAGATCCCAAATGTATGAGAAGTAACTGCAATGACCTACACAATAAGGATATGACCAACAAAACAAAATAGATTAGGTGGAACATTGGGATTCCTAGAAATGATGGAAATAGTAAGTGAATACATAAGCATCAATATGTGAATAAAGATATGTGTAACCTATGTAGTGTTATGAGGCTCATAATTATCAATAAAAAATAATGGAGGTGTTAGTGCTCGATTTGATCTCACCCTTTTATCCAGTGTATGCTTTCAAAACATTCTTTTTGACTAGTTTGCTCATGTAAAATATGTATGCTTGAAGATATAGTCATGTCAAATGCGGGTGAAAACCTTGTGTTTAGGGTGTTGATCTTTCTTTTTCATCGAGGATTTGTGAAAGTGTGTCATTACTGAAAACCCATGTGAAATAGGTCAAAAAATTTAATTAAAATTGTGGTTTCTCCCTTTCAAATGTCACCCTTGTTGTCCCCAGTGTAAATTGTAGACTGCAAAAAATTCCATGACTTGGTAGGTATTCAAAGAAAAAAAATTGAGAAGCCACAAAATAAAGGAAAATCACCATGGAAAGGAGGAATTTTATCCACATGTTCCTCTGGCGTACCTTTGAAGAAGTTAGAGAAAATTGGGAGCCTCCAAGTTGCGAGTGTTGACCATATGGCTTAAGCACGATAGGGCAGCCCAAGCGGGATGAAAAGTCAAAACAAAAGAAAAATTGCGCATACCTCCACGTGTCACCCAAGTGAAATTTCAAAAGAGAATATGTCTGCAGAAGGAAGGAAAGTTTGGTAGAAAAAGAAAAGGCCACGTGGATGGATATTCAAAGCCAAGTTTCTCTAAATAATGCTATGAACTAAGGTAACGATGAAATACACTAAGGAATGGAGAAAACTCATGGAACGACACCATTGGATGCAATGAGGTGAGTTTTTTTACAAATTTAAATATGTACCTAAATCTTGACACAAGACATGACTTTGTTTCACAAGTAAAATCCAAAAGAAGAGCAACGATTCAAGCATGTAAATTCATATATGTTCAGAAGATGATGGAAATAAAGATTCAGATGCAAAATTGGGGTTCTATAGAGGCCCCAACCCATGATGAAAAAATTTACATACATATTTGGAAACTACATCAGAAATAAATAGAAAAGAAAAACACTCGAGTCATCCATAACTATTACTTTGAAATCTCCTATGCAAATAGGGGATCTTGTTCAACAATCTGTTCTTCCTTGATATGAATTTAGTTGAAATTTGAGCTATGAGAAAATACAACTTACCCCACAAGATTATGAGAAATCTCCATATCCATCAATGATTCAAAAATATTTATGGCACCGTCTATAATATATCCCCGGGCATCACGAGAAAAGCATAAATCTTGTGTGGATGAGGTGTCGACATGGCGATTAGGGGATCGAAAAGAGAATATTCCATGCATGTAATGGAAGGTCCTAGAAGACATCATTGCAAGGAGTGGAGAACTCAGATTTGTGAAGGCATGCTCTCATAGGTGACCACTTTGACACTTGGTGACCAATCTATAATTTTTGGAAGGCATGGTGGTGGGTGCTAAGGTTATAAATACAAGCGCCCAGTAGAAGAAAGATATAGAAGGTAGAAAAAAATAAAAGGGAGGAGAATCCCTATAGAAAAAGATGAAGGATGCTATGGGTTAGGGATTAGGAGAGATTTGTGAGTGATAACACCTTTAAGGGAATGGGGTTTCATTCTTCTTTGTAATATGATGAGCATAATATAGCTTTGATGCATGACTTGGCTCTGCATAGTTATATGAGGATCTGTTATGACCTCAAGGGATGTAATGTGGGTTATTGACTCTATTAGTATGAATATAATGCTCTATTATAAATCATCTATGTGTTCAGGAGTATAATACTTATGCATTTCCCTTTTGTATGAACCATCTCCATATGTTGTTTATTATTTCTCTTTTCTGCATACAATGAGATGATAACTCATTCTAAGTTCTTAAGAATGTTGTATAGTTATTTTCTGTCCTACATTTGATTATTTGTCCTAAGATGATGCATTCTCATGAAACTCACATAAAGGAGAGACTCGGCACCCGTGCATGCCTCAGGTGAGTACCCAATGCCCGCTAGGTGATAGGCCGAAGCGCATGGGATTAGACTATTAGTATAAAGGCATGAAATATGACTACATCTTGGTTCCATTGCCAAGACCTCTTTTCGAAGTTGTTTGTGAGAAATGACATGCATATTTGTCCCTATGATGTGTGATGAGAGAGCGTCGACCTTAGAAAGTATGGAAACATGGTTTAAGAGCATGGAAGATAATTTTTCATAGATATTTAGCACTTGGACTGTGTTTTCATGCACGTAGATTGGTAGAAGAGAACCTATACCATGAGTTGTATGAGACATTAATTTTCTACTTCCTAGTAGAACTATATTAATGGATTTTAGCATATGTATCTAGATTAAGCTGGTACTATAGATTGTGTGTATGGACCGAAGATGACTATCAGAGGTTGCGGTATGCATATCTGACTTGGATGTGTGTTGTTGATCACTGGTGGAAGAGAGTGTTGACCAGTTATACTCTTGAATATGCCATTTCTACGTATTCCTACCTAGAAGTTGTCAAGTTCGAGTTTTCGAGGAGCGTAGAGGATATTTTTGTGTGCTATTCCTCTGGATATGAAGCTCTTGGTCATTACTTCGAGTTTAGAAGCATTTCCCATGGACGGATAAGCTTCTCTGAGTGCTTGGAGAGGAAGCTAGGGTGGAGGAAGATGGTGGACATTGCTACTGAAAAGGAAAGGGAGGATAGATGGCTCAAGTATAGTGAATCTCGTGAAAGGGAGATGACTAGAAAATGCGAGGTTGCAAGTGTCATGGATCTATGAAGGAAGACATTGTGGGAAGGAGTTAAGGTTCACATGGAAGATGTGGAGCACGAGTAGTCTGTCTGTGCTACCCCATCTTGAAAAGCATAGGAGAGATGCCCCTTCGACTTACGATGAGATTTCATTGCATGGAGAGAGAAGAGACATCGAGTGCATCGAACCCACGGTGACCAACCCCTAGCTCTTGGTTTTCCAGATCAAGGGAGACGTATTCTTAACCCGGTTGGTATCGGTGGGAGTGGTGATCTATGCCCATGAGATATAATTTCACATTTGGAACATCCATGGTTGTGTAAGCCATTCCTTTATTTGGAGGAATCTTTGGACAAGGTGTAAGTATGCAAGGATTGGGTATTACATCTAGATATGGTGCGATACATATAGCTGGTAGTGGAAAAATATCACAAACCATTGGCACACACTTCTGTGGGACACTGGGAATACTAGGTGTGACCACTTCTGGTCCTTACTGACTATAGGAGGTGGATCTGGTGGGTCAGGAGGAACATGACTTGGTGAATCTAGTGGATCGATGGAGGAGGAAACAGTGGAGGGAACCAAGGCTCTTGATCGGGAGGACAAGGACCCCAACCACCTCCCAAGAGTTTTTGGGCCCCTGGAATATTGACTAAGTACAAAAGGTGTGCAAGGACAAAGCACGCAAGGTAGGGTTTTAGAAAAGGGTTTAACGAAGCCCATGGCGTGTGTAATAGGCACGAATAGAACCTAGGGTTTGGGAATTAGAAAAATTGGATGTTCAGGGTAGAACACGTGAAAAAACATGAACTAGCTGGCGTGGATAAGGTGCCAGCCTGGTGAAAGGTTGGCCTAGGAAGGAGCATGCCTATGGTAGAATCTTCTAGAAGCACATCACGGGATAAAGTGGGAAACTTAGGCTTGGAGGAGCATGCTTGCATGGAGGACCACATTAAGACACTTGGCATCATATCTGAGGGCATTGGAGGATGAGTTACAAGTCTAGAAAAGCTATAAATATAAGCACCTACGAGTAAAGACGAGAGGAGAGAGTATGGGTGGAGCTTTATAGAAATACTGCAAGAACTCTGTTAATGGATAATTGCATTTGGGAGAGGATGTATTAGGCATGGGGATTGTAGTTTTCTTTTTGGTAGCTTAGTTACATAAGTCTAGTTGTAATGCATGACTGCGATCTACTTCTGTGACACTCTGTAATGGCTCCATGGATGTAATGAGGTTACCTGTTATATATACATGAATATCAATGATTTTATGCATCTTTCTCTCTCATGAGTTCTCTTTCCTTTTATGCTAAGTATGGATGCTTAGATGCTTCTTTTGACATGATACATGTTATAGATTCTATTAAGTACTCTATCTGAAATGAATGCAAGGATCTAGAGGCCGTTATGAGCCCTATGGTTCTTGTATGTCCTAAACCCATTTGAAAGTCTTTTAAACATAAATCAGATGATGTTTCCTACT
Organism: Taxus wallichiana var. yunnanensis; assembly: GCA_018340775.1. Classification (NCBI taxonomy): domain Eukaryota; kingdom Viridiplantae; phylum Streptophyta; class Pinopsida; order Cupressales; family Taxaceae; genus Taxus; species Taxus wallichiana. Next base: position 243,429,167 of record CM031243.1, on the reverse strand, counting down.
AAACTCACATAAAGAGAGACTCGGCACTTACACATGCCTTAGGTGAGCACCTGCTTTCGCTAGGTGATAGGCCGGTGTGCATGGGGTTCCTTTATTTTGTGTTAAGGGTAAAAATGAATACATCCCTGGTTCTATTTCTAGGACCTCTTTTCAAAGTTGTAGTGGGAAATAGCAGACATCATGATCGTGTAGTGAGTAATGATAAACCGGTTAACTTTGGAAAATGTTGAATCATGGTTTAAAAGCACCAAGGATGAATTCCCTCGAGAGATTCAACAATGGACCTAGGTTTAATGCACATAGATGGGTAGAAGAGAATATCTACCATGATTTCTATGAGAATTTTTCTATTGCTTCCCGGTGGAACTATATGAATGGCTCATGACCCATGCATCTAGATCAATTTGGCATTATGGATCACATATGTGGACCTAAGAAGAATACCAGAGGCTATAGATCGACATGGACCCATCCTATGGATCATTGGTGGAAAGGAGTATTGGCTAGCTACACTCTGGAGTACACCATTTCGACATATTTTTATCCATAGGTTGCTGAGTTTGAGTTTCTACGGGAGCCCAGAGGATCATTTCTACATGTTATCCCTCTATCTATGAAGATCTAGATAATTACCATGATTTTAGAGGCATTCAAAATAGCCGGCTAAACCATTCTAAGCATTGGGAAAGGAAGATAGGGTCGAAGAATATGGAAGATGTTGTGATGGAGAAGGATAGGGAGGAAAGATGACTCAAGTATGGTGAAGCACGTGAAAGGGAGATTGCTAGATAATGTGAGGTTACAAGTGTGATGGATGTATGGCGGAAGACATTATGGGAAGGATTTGAGGTTCATGCAAAGGACATGAAACACGAGCCATCTGAGCGACCCCATCTTGTCAAGCGCATAAGAGAGACCCCTTTAGATTTTGATGAGAGTTCATCACGTGGAGAAAGAAGAACCATTGGCATGCATCTAAGCCCACCTATTGACCAAACCCTGGTGCTTGGTTTTCTAGATTAGGGGAAAATATTGCAGTCTAATTGGTTACATTGGGAGTGATCGATCTACACCCCAAGAGGTATAATTTTTGGTTGGGCCTTCTATGGCTTCAAACACCAACTGAGTGTTAGGACTTTTTGGGCAAGGTATAGATACACAAGATTTTGGTCTCACATCTAGGAGTGGCGCGGGGTATACTATTGGCAGTGGGGCATTGTTGCAAACCATAGGCTTGTAAATTAATGGAATTATGGGGACCCTTGGCATGACCACTTTAGGACTTGGTGGAGTGGTGCATCGGTGGTTTAGGACTGGTGGACTGGTGGGTTTGGTGGTTCAAGAGGAATAGGAGTGATGGGTGCGGTGGATCTAGTGGTTTAGGACCTAGTGGGCTTGGTGGATTTGGTGGTTCAGGACCTAGTGGATTAGGTGGCGGAGGAAACACAGGTGGAAACCAAGGCTCTGACTTAGGAGGAATCGGGCCCCAACCACCCCCACAAGTTTTCTTTGAAATGTCTTAACATTTTCCCGATTATAGAGGTATTGAGGATCTTTGCGGAACATGTTCACAAGTGTGAGCTCTTTATGGCACACAAAGGGTATCACAACCCTAGAGCGGAAGGCTATTCAATTTGTAACCATGTTGCAAGGGTACACTCATAGCTGTTATAGTAAGTATGACCCTCATTAGACATTGGTGGACTATATTGCTTTAAAAAATGCATTCTTGGAAGAATTCCACATTCCAGAGTTTGAGTAGAAGAGCATCAGTTCTTTGAAGGATATTTAACAAGGAATGGTAGAGAGTGCGTGAGAGTATGATACACACTTTAAAACTATCTTGTCTACATTATTATATGATATTCATTCTTCATAGCATACTCAGTGGTTTTTTGGAGGGTTGATCACTCATTTTAGAAGGGCCTTATCTCATAAAAATTTTACAAACCTGTGCGAGGCATTGGAAGTTGCCACTGCCTTTGAGGCTATTGGTAGTGTTGACATCGACATTAGCCCATTCCTCGAGAGATCAGATTACCGCTATGGCCAAGTAGTTGGAATTTTTTTTTGCGAACTTAGCCCATGACACTCACAATGGTTTGTGGTGCACATATTGTGAAGTAGAGGGGCACATTAAGGATAATTTCCCTAGAGGATAGTATATGCCATGGTAGTAGATTGTGAAATTTGTTATGGGGTCCATGATGTGAGTAGGTACCCCTTACTACAACACACAATCCATAAGAATGTATCTTGTTACTATAAGATTTACATCTCTACAACCCATGATACTAAGGATGTAGGCTCATTGATCATGGGGTGTCCTAGACTAGTGTTGTCGGTAGTTCGAGGGTGATGATCAATGTTATGAGGAGCGCACATATGGAGGTGTGCATGGAAGAGGTTTTTGAGGAGGGTTCCGTGGTCATGGTAACCATGAAGGAGGAAGGAACGAGTTCTGTGTGGAACCTATTTCATCTTTAGATGTATAGATCATTACAAATGTGAATTCTGGACTGTTGCGGTGCTCGTGGTGTGGAAAGAAGCATAAGTATGAGGAGTTCTCGGAACTTTTTGAGCACATGAATCAAAAGCACCAGAAAGAAAAGGGCACTACAATGGTTAGTATTAATAAGGAAGACACCTAATGGATGCCTTGGGTAATATGAGATGTAGGTTTGGATCCTATCTTGGTAACAACAAGGGTAGAAGCCATGTGCGCAAGAGAGATACCAAGGCATAAGAACCTATTTTCAAGGGAGGAAGTAGTTCATGGAAAGTATCCAAACCTTGCACATTAGAAGGAGGTATATCAAGACACTATGGATGTCATTCAGAGCTTACAAGGGGAAATCCAGTGTCTAAAGGAGTAATCTAGAAGGGAGGAACAAGGAAGGAGAGTCGAGGTGCCAAAGGATGACCTAGATGAGGTCAAGGAGGTGTGTAAAATTTTGATACAAGAGAATATCATTCCCTTACTAGGATCATGGTTGAGAGAGAAGGTACCATGCACAGAGGAGAGTGCGAGAGGTAAGTCTTACATGTAAACCTTCCCCCTCACAACCTTGACTATGACAAGGAGATCACGTTGAGCTCAGTTGTAGATGGATGGTTCCTTAGTAATATCCTCATTGACACTGCGCAAAGGTTAATGTTCTAACTTTGGATGCATGGCATCAGATGGGAAGACCTACGTTACATCCATCTTCAAATGTGTTGTATATGGTAAATAAGAATAACACAATACCCATCAGCATATTAAAGGATGCAACCATTACTATTTAGGCAACTAAGTTTCTTTGGGGACTTTGCGGTCTTGGAACTCATCGAGGTAGACAATTTTCTAGCGCTACTTGGGTGCCCATGGTTTTACAAGAACAATGTGGACCTTCAGTTCAACAAAGGGTACATCAGCTTTGAAAATAAGGAGGAGAGGGTCATTATACCCTTGGTTGATGGGAAGTCAACACCCTATATTGAACCTTTGGGGGAAGAAGTTCGGGGCCGGGATATACGTGTGCTCAATCACAGACCCAAAGATGATACATACTATTAACGGAGTTATCAAGTTTGAGGAGGATCAGTTAGTAAGTGATACCACAAGTCTAGCATGTGAAAATTGGGTGCATGGGACTTATGAATTGATGGGAAAATAGTTGAGAGGGTTGGTGACCAAGGTAACAAAGGCGCGCACAGTTTGACACCTAGGAGGAAAAGAGTTTCCCAAGTATTTAGGAGGAGCCTTCCCTGATATCTTTCTATAGGAGGTGGAAGCTCAATGGGAGGATGAGAAGGAATGAATAGGGATGCTAAGTTATGTCCTTCTCATCACAGTGGTATGGTGGTGGGCTACACATTAGGAGAGCCTTTTGGAGTGGCGAAAGGTAATAATTTCTCTCTCTGTCAGATTCTCTAGGAGCAAAGTGCCCACTACCATCAAGGACTACCATGGGAAGGAGCCCAATCTTTCCATATCCAAGAGTGTGAATGGGTCAATAGAGAAGGCATGGAAGCTTTTCCACCATCCCTCTGGGTGCACAAGTTTTATTCTACACTACAGGGTTGAGCACACACATGGTACATTCATTCAAAGAAACTCCGCCAAACAGGGAATTGGCAAGAGCTCACTGATGACCTTATTCAAACCTTTGAGTATCGGAGTACCAATCCATCAATTGATAAGGCCTTACAAGGTATCAATTACCTTACCATGGGGGATAGTTCCATTGTGGAGGAAAGGATTTTGGAATTACTAGGTGAACTAGGATTGGAGGCATGTTCTGAAGAAGAAGTAGAGGAAACAGAAGAGTTACAGCTTGAGCGCATGTGTTTAGAAAAGGAGAAAGGAAAGTTAGTGTATGTGATTGATGGAGAGGAATCAGAAATCTTGGATGTTATCCATTCTATAGGGATGCGCGAGGTAGTGGATAGTGCTAATACTCATGTGCGCACCTACCATGAGCCCTTAAAGACAAATAAGGTTAACATCAGTTTAGGAGAAGAACCTAAGGAAGCTATTATTGGAGATTACTAGTCGGAGAAGGAAGTTTCTAAGATCATTGATGTTGTGCAAATTTGAGGATTTATTTGCACGTGGGTACCATGAGCTCAAAGGTGTTCACCATTCCTTAGGGAGATGAAGATAAAGGTAAAGGATGATGCACACCCGATCGGGAAGAGGCCCTACTAGATGAATCCCAATTTACACGTGAAGGTTAAGGAGAAGATAGAAAAAATAATAACTTCTAAGATCATTGAAGCGGTGGAGGAATCGGCGTGGATAAGTCCAATGGTAATCAACATGAAGAAGGATGGGCGGATTAGGATGTGTGTGGATTACGGGAGCTGAATGTAGTTTTAGTCATTGATCCCTTTCCGACCCCCTTCACTAAAGAAATTTTGGAAGGATTATTGGGCACAAAATCTATTCCTTTACGGATGGATTTTCGGGTACCACTAACTACGGATTGCAAAGGTGGACTAGGAGAAGACAACTTTCACCATTGAGTGGAGAATTTTTACATACAGTCATGCTCTTTTGGTTAAAGAATGCACTGTTGTTTTTCACACATAGTGGTGCAAGTGTTCCAAGACTTCATCCATAAGTTTCTTCAGTCTATATGGATGATTGGACGATGTCTGATCTAGTTAAAGACCATTGTGACAATTTAAGGTTAATGTTTGAGAGGTGTAGGTAGTTGAGGATATCCCTCAACATTAAGAAGTGTGTGTTTGCTACACCCTTTGGGAATTTATTGGGGCATATCATAAGTAAGGAGGGTTTCTTTAGTAGATCTGCTAAAGTTGTAGTTATTGTGGGGTTAGGGAGCCTCTTAGCGAGTGAAGTACGTGGATTCCTTGGGCATACAAGTTATTATAGGAAATTCATCAAGGGGTATGCCAAGATTGCCATGCCTTTAGAGGAACTACTCAGACATAAAAGTGCCTTCTATTGGGGAGAGGAAATAGAGGGTGTTTGATATATTAAAGGATAGGCTTTTCCCGTCCCTATATTATGTTTTCCCTCTTGGGACAAGACCTTTCATGTGCATGTAGATGCCTCGGTGACCACTATTAAAGTAGTTCTTACACATCCGGTGAAGGAATTTTTATCATCCTCTATGTTTTGCAAGCAGGAAGCTAACACTAGCAGAGAAAAACTACACAACAATTGAGAATGAGGCATTGTCAATTATTTACACACTTTTCAAGTTTAGATAGTATCTGCTGGCAACACCCTTTGTGTTTTACACCGACCACATGGAATTAAAGTATTTGGTGAACAATCCTGTTCTACAAGGGTGCATATATAGGTGGGTGTTGTTATTTCAAGAGTTTAAATTCAAGTGCGGGTGGGCATTATGCAGGTGATGCCACCGTGTGTAAGATATTAATGGTAGGTTTGTGGTGGGAAACCCTATACAAGGATTATAAAGACTATTGTAAAGTGTGTGACCATTGTCAGCACATTGGCAAACTAGGAAGGAGAGATGAAATTCCTTTGTGCCCTATCCCTAGCGGAGCCTTTTGAAAAGTGGGCAATAGAATTTGTAGGCCCTATTACACTAGCGACATGTAGGACTAGGTCACGCTATGTCATCACTTGCATGGATTATTTGACAAGGTGGGTAGAGGAAGCCCTGACTAAAGATTGCACAGTAGCCATAATGGCAAGGTTCTTGTGGGAGAACATTATCACGAGGTATGGATGTCCATTGAGTTTGACCAGCGATAGGGGTACGCATTTCTTGAATGAGACCATGAGGATCCTATTAGCAGAGTTCATGGTGGCTCATCACAAGACTATGCCCTATCACCCATAAGAAAATGGAACCGTGGAAGCATTCAACAAAATATTGAGTCATACCCTGACCAAAATTTGTGATGTCAGAAGACAAGATTGGGATGACAAAGTATCAGCAGTATTGTGGGCTTACAGGACAACGTATAAAAGGATGAACAAAGCCACACCATTTCAGTTGGTGTTTGGTGTGGAATCTATTCTACCGGTTGAATTCATGTTACCTTCTCTGCGAATAACGTGCGTAGGAGAGTTAGTCGATGAGAAATAAATCGAAGAAATAATTGAGTTAATGAAATTAGATGAAATACGATCACTCACCGAGTAGAGAGCCAAACAATAGAGAAAGCAAAGCTGAAAGCTTGGCATGATTGCCACATTAGAAACAATAAGTTTGAGGTTGGGCAGATGGTTTTACTATATGATTCTAAGTTTTGTGCCATCCTAGGAAGTTGAAAGTCCATTAGTTTGGTCCTTACATAATCTCGCACATCCTTGATTTAGGCGTGTGCCGATTATAAGCCTTCATTTGGATGGGACGAAATTTCTTGGACACTTCAATGGGAGTAAGGCGATGCCCTACTATAAATAAGTTTTCTTGGTGTTTGTAAATAAGGTAGCTTTTCCGGTTAGTTTATAATTTTTCCTTTATGCATTTATTTTCTTGTATTTCCCTTTCGCGTTGTTTTTTGTTTTGTGCCTTAGCGCCTACCGGTAACCTTATCGCTACTTTTTGAGAATTTGTGAGTGCATAGAGGACCGTGTATAATTTTAATTATGGGGTGGAGTAATGTGAATGACCACATGGTTAAAGTGCCAAGGAATTTTGTGTTAAAAATCCCGAGTTGAATGATGTGTATGGAGAGAAGATAGAAAAAGGATGGTTAGTGCCAAGATAAAGCTACTTATAGATCCCACATACAAAGGAGGAGAAAGTGTATTAAGCAACATGAGGTAGGTGAGAGAAAACATCAAGACAAAAGAAGTTCCTTCGGTGCTATTTTTACGCATGTAAGAGTCTCCTGTTAGGTTGGATTGATTGTGCACCAGAAGGTTGGAGGAATTTTCCCATGTACAAAGGAGGAGAAAGTGAATTAAGCAACACAAGGTAGGAAAGAGAAAAAAGCAAGACAAAATAAGTTCCTTTGGTACTTGTTTTGCATGCGTAAGAGTCTCTGTCGGGTTGGATTGATTGCGCACTAGAAGGTTAGAGGAATTTTTGTGTAGGTTGGGCACATGAGGGAAAGCGCTTAAGTTAGGATTTATTTGAAAAATCTGCATTAATTGAAGAATGTATGGTGGTAGGTAAATTAGCAATTAATGATCAAAAAGGGAAAAACTATAAATAAGGGGGTCGGGACACTTCATTTTTCACTTTTCGTATAAGAGAACGAAGTGCTTTTTACACCTTTGTAAACTAGGGCTTCCAAAAAAATTGATCCGTGTGAAGAAAAATTTGGAGAAATTGAAGCACGAGTAGATAGTTTAGATTTTCAAACCGGGATGAAGGGATTTCACGGGCATGGGAGAGAGTGTGACAAGACACCATCTTGTGAAGGGAGTATCCCAGTTAGGGTTTGAAGAACTAGGGCATGGGGTTAAGTAATTTTCTTCACAAGTTCAAGATATAGGGTTGGAGAGAGATGAAGAATGAAGTATGAGTGGTGAAGTGGGTAGAAGACCTATAAAATGGCACCCAAGAAACTAGATAGTACACCCAAGAAGGGAAAAGGAAAGGGAAAGGGAAAACAACAAGAAATTGAAGCAAGCAAAAATGAGTAATGGTATGCGAAATATAGTACCCGAGATGGAGTGTTGTTGGGGAAGGATTGGGAGTCTCATCTTAGGGATATATGCGTAAATGATTATAATCATCAGACAAGCACAATTGAAAAGGAGTTCATGTTGGAGTTAGTGTACCCAACAAACAACGAGGACACGAAGGTTTGACCATATATAATGATGATGTGAAGGTCAAGTTGGAGAAGGCAAGGTTACTACAACTCTTTGAGTTTCCCTACTTCAGAAACCCGAGCGGCGTATCGTGGCGACGTCGTGTGTGCATGAGAACTATTTCCACTTTGCGGGGCACAAGATGCACATAACTCCTCAGCTCATTTCATAATTCACAAGCCTCATCTATGAAGGAGATGGGTTGGAAGATGATTTCAAAGACAAGTAAGTGATTAAGGAAATGATTGTCACTCTTGCTTGTAAAAAGGGGTCAAGATATTATGATGTTGCGAGACATCGAGGATCGATAATGAAGATGGTCACCCACCGGGGTCAAAGCTAAATGGCCAGGAAAGATGGACTCAAGTCAGTAAGCCATGGTTAAACATTTGTAGAAAAATTTTAGAGGGCACCATCTATAATTTGTCCGCATTCATCATGGATGAAATTATCAACTACGCGAAGGAAGGTGACAGGATCCTTTTTGGAAATGTTCTACTGACCATCATGTTTTCAGAGATCGGGGTACCAAACACATTAGATAAATTTGTATGGGAGTACCCTAATGAAAACCCCTTGCCTACCAAAATATTTGAGAAGTACGCTTATGACACTATGACAACAGTGCACAAGGTGCGCTTGGAAAAGTGGTACATGTGCCTAAGGAACACGTTTAGGGAAGAATGGAGAATTCCTAAACAATAGCTAGCGGCCACTAGGGGAGAGGTAGAATTTTTTGTGTAATAGCATTACTCCTTAGGTAGATTCAAGTTGATAGATGACTCATGGAGCCCATGGTGCAAGCTCCCCATTGCCTTCACACTCAAGTACTTTCCAATCAAGATTAAACATATTCAAGGAGTCCAAAAATTTTAAGTTGGACCTTGGTAGTTTGGACAAAGACCATAGGGAATTGTGCAAAGGGTTGGTATATCCTAGAAAATGCACATACATAGAGCAAAAGTACGTGTATCATAAAGTGAAAATGAAAAGGCCCATGACTCTGCCCATTACAAGAGGTTCCACATCACGTGTTTACATTCACATAAGGCCCAAGTTGGAGAAGGGCACATACCTAGAGAATGAGGTATCTATACCATAGGATCTAACTATGAGGAAAAGACCCGCACCCAAACAGGAGGGAAAAGAAGCGAGAAAATAAAATCCCAAGTGTTGTGGAGATATAATAAATAGGTTCCCCAGGGACAAGTGCCAAAACCAACACATATGCGCACAACAAAAAGGACATAATCGAGAGAAAAGACTCAGAAGAACCAAAATAACCATTAGATAAGGAGTCATCAGAAGAATAAATAGAGTCACCTACATCGGAATCTCCGATTAGGAAAAAGTAGAGGGTAGAAGAGGGGACCACCTTAGAAGAAGATGGAAGTATGTGCAAGTACATAGGAGAGAAGGATGGTAGTGAGGAAGAAGTAAGTGGGGAAAAGGACCCTAGGAAAGATCAAGGGCCACCTATTTTCAATATACATGATTCAGATGAGGAAGGTAGAGAAGAAGAATAAGGGTTCCTTTTTGTGCGGCACAAGGATAGTCAGGCTGGAGGAAGCACCCAGGACATGGGAAAAGATGAAGAGGCTAGCACATAGAAACAAGAGGTTCCAAGATCATTACAGAGAAAAAAATCAAGGTGGCGGAAGAAAAGGAGAGAAGGGACATTAAGAACTAGGTGGAGGACAAGGTGAAGTGCGGGGCTGAGCTAGTGTTGAAAAAGGAAAAGAAGAGCATAGAAGAGGAACGTGGAAGCGGTAGAGGCTGGTTTTAGCGTAAGTATACCCAAGTACGCACATGGGAGGAAGGATCGCAAAGGGGGGGAGGCCAGAAATGGGTTATATTGATGACCCCAAGAAGGTGTTTTACACATAGTTCGGAGTACACTTTTGGTGGAGGATCTTGTATGCATGTCATCTTTCGACAAGGAGGCTACCTACCCACAGACAAGGAAGATGATCTCTTGGGCAATTGAGTCCCACCTTGATGAGCTGGAGTTTGAGGTAAGCCAAGGGGCAATAGTAACATTTCCAAGACTAGGAGAAGATAACCCAGTGGTGGAAACCTAGCAACTCTCAGATGAACAACTGAGCAATGCACTTAACAAAGTCTCTATTGAGATAGAAGCTAGACTCTTCGGGTGAAATGATAGGATCAGGGATCTGGAGGGGGAGATAAAGGAGAAGGAAGAAGAGCTAGCTACATTAACCAAGGAGATGAGAAGGAAAAGTTAATTAGCTCCCGGTGGCGGTGGGAATTGAAGGATGAAAAGGCCAAGGTGAGTGCTATGTACAAGAAAGTAGAATCCATCAATGGGGCCATACTATTAAAGCATCTAGACCTAAAATCACCCACACGAAGTATGGATTCGTCTTGGGATTCTGGAGGATTTGACAAAGGTGATCACCATGGAAAGGCATTTGCTAGCCTTGGATTCTATAGAGGAAGTGGTTGTGCGCTTAGAGAGGGAAGATAAGTTGAAAATCGTAGCACTCATCACAGAGTACAAAAAGTGCTTGCTGATGTAAGGGTCACTTCTCAAATTGCTAAGGCCATGTACGAAAATTGCATAGATAGAGACAAAGTGGCAGGCACCTTGGTTGCCACTCATGAAGTGGAACTCAAGGATTTCTAGGAGAAAAACAAGGGGAATAGGGCAGAAAGAGATAAAATCCTTTCCGAGGTTGAGAAGAAATCAGAGGCCATTGAAACCTTAAGGGTTTCAATCAAAAACTAGTTGAAGGAGCTATATCCATGTATCACATGAAGAATGGACACGTTGGAGGATATATGCAAGGAGTTGGAGAAAATCATGGATACTATGAGCGTGCAAGGAGATGGACTAAATTTTGAAGAGGTAAGCACCTAGTCGGTGACCTTTGTCAAAGAGCACAGGATGAAGTTGATGCTGGAATAAATTGGAGGCTAACTTGCAAAAGGATTTTCCCAATCTTTTACAGTGATTCTTTCACTCTCCCATTCTTTCTTCTTTCCCATTCTTTCATCCTCTTATTCTTTTCCTAGGCGTAAGCCTATTTTTATTCTTTCTCTCACTAAGGGAAGTGTTCCCATGGATGGAGAACATGCATAGTGTGGGGTAATGTTGGGCCCCTGGAATATTGACTAAGTACAAAATGCGTAAGGAAGGGTTTTAGAAAAGGGTTTAAGGAATCTCTCTGGCATGTGCGATGTAAGTAGATAGAACCAAGGGTTTGGGACTTAGAAAAATTGGACATTCGGGAAGAACACGTGAAAAGCATGATACAAATGCACATGGACAAGGTGTCGGCTGGTGATAGGTTGGCCCAGGAAGGAGCATGCCTACGGTAGAATCTTCTAGAAGAACATCATGGGATAAAGTGGGAAACTCGGGCTTGAGGAGCATGCTTGCATGGAGGATCACATTTAGACACTTGGCATTGGATCGAGGCCTTTGTAGGATGAGTTGGTAGTCCATAAAAGTTATAAATATAAGTCTTTGCAGAGTAAACAGAGATACGGAGAATCTAGGTTGGGCTCTACAAAAAATGCAAGAACTCTATTAATGGATAATTTCATTCGGGAGAGGATGTATTAGGTATAGGGATTGTATTTTTCTTTTTGGTAGCTTAGTTACATAAGTCTAGTTGTAATGCATGAATGTGGTTTGCATCTTTGTGACACTCTGTAATGGCTCCATGGATGTAATGAGGTTACCTATTATATATACATGAATATAAATCATTTTTATGCATAATTCTCTCTCATGAGTTCTCTTTCCTTTTATACTAAGTGTGGATGCTTGTATGTTTCTTTTTATATGATACAAATTATAGATTCTATTAAGTACTCTATTTGAAATGACTGCAAGGATCTAGAGGCCGTTCGAGTCCTATGGTTCTTGTATGTCCTAAACCCATTTGAAAGTATTTTAAACACAAATCATAGATGATGTTTCCCACTAAACTCACATAAAGAGAGAATCAGCACCCATGCATGCCTCGGGTGAGTGCCCATCTTTCACTAGGTGATAGGTTGGTACGCATGTGGTTCTTTTCTTTTGTGTTAAGGGTAAAAATTAATACAATGTTTTTGAGATGTCTTTGCACTTACTAGACTATAGGGGTATTGAATATGTTATAGAGCATATCCACAAGTGTTAACTACTATGGCACATGTAAGGAATCACTACCCTACGGCGGAAGGAAATTCGATTAGCAACAATGTTGCCGGGCGTGCACATAGTTGGTATATGAATTATGACCCCCATTAGATAGTGGTAGACTAAACCACATTGAACAACTCCTTCCCAACATAGTTTCATATCCCGAGTTTGAGAAGAAAAGCATCAACGCTCGAAAGAGATCCAACAGGAATGGTAGAGATTGTATGGGAGTATGACACACATTTCAAGAATCTCTTATCAAAACTATCTTACGACATTCATCCTTCTCAAAATTCTAATGGTTTTCAAAGGATTGATAACACCATTTAGAAGGACATTGTTACACAATACTTTCACAGATCTCGCGTGCGAGGCATTGGAAGCTACCCTACGTGCTAAAGCTATTGGGAGCATTGACACTGGTGTCATCCCTTTTCTGGAGGCTCAAATTTCTACAATGGCCAAGTAGTTGGAGAAGCTATCTACAAACTCGGTGCATGAGGTTTGTGGTGGGATTGTGTGTGAGGCTGTGAAGTGGAGGGGTATGTAAAGGATAGTTTCCCTTGGAAGTTAGTGCACGCTATGTCGGCCAGACTATGAGATTTTCCATGAGGATCATGATGCAAGTAGATTCCCTCTATTCCGAGGCACAATCTGCAAGAATGTTTCTTACTATTACAATATTTGTACCTCTATGAACCATGATACCAAGGATTATAGATTGATTAATCAAATCCATGATGTTATTAATCATGCATGTTCTGAATAGCCTTGCAAGAAGTACAAATGATGATGACCGGCGTTATGAAAGGGTGCGCGAGATGGAGGAATGCATAGAAAAGGTTTTCATATAGGATTTTGGTGTCGCAGCAAGCTGTGGTGGGGATGAAGTGAGTTCCGTGAGGAACCTATTATAATTATGGATCTACAGAGCATTATAAATGTGAGTGTCTGATCTATTACAATGCTCATGGTGCAGAAAGAAACATAAGTACAAAGAGTTTCTAGAACTTTATGAGCATATGAACCAACAACACCGGAAGGAAAAAGGCACTAGGATGGTGAGCATTAAGAAGGTTGATTCACAATGGATGCCAAGAGTGGTGTGTGAGTCGGGTATAGAACTGTTTTGGTGATGACATGAGCAAAGGTTATGCGTGTCGGGGAGATACCGAGACAAAGGACACTAGTTTCAATAGAGATAGTGGTACATGGAAAGTATCGGATCCTACTCATCGAAAGAGGTATATCAAGAGATAATGGACGTGATTCAGAGTTTACAAGGGAGATCTAATGTTTTAAATAATAATCGAGGTAGTTGGAGAAAAGGAAGGATTCCAAGGTTTGAAAGGATTATCTAGATGAGGTCAAGGAAGTATGTAGGATGTTAAGGAAAGATAATGTTATTCCCTTGCTAGGATAATGGTGAGAGAGAAGGTACCACACACCGAGTAGAGCATGAAAGGTAGGTTTTACATGCAAACCTTCCCCCTCATGACCTCAAATATGATAAGGAGATTACTTTGAATGTGGTTATTGATGGATGGATTTTGAGAAATATCCTCATCGACACGGGATCGAGAGGTTAATTTTCTTACCTTATATTCCTAGCATCGAGATGGGAATGGCCACGTTGCATCCATCTTTGAATGTGTTGTATATGACAAAAAGACTAAGGAAATGGCCACTAGATTACTAAAGGTTGTAATTATCACCATTCAAGGGCCAAGTTCATTGGAGAATTCGAAGTCTTGGCACTCATTGAGGTAGAAAACTTTTCATCATTTCTTAGGCACCCATGATGTTACAAGAACAATGCTAACTTGTGGTTTAACAAAGGGTATATATCAATTTTGAGAACAAATAATAAAGTGTGATCACTCCTTTAACATATGGGAAGTCAACACTCTATATTGAGTCCTTCGGAGAAGAATTCCTTGATAGATTCTATGTGCACTCCATCGAGAGATCTGAGATAATTCACCCCATGAAGAGAGTTATCTAGTTTAAAGATGCTAAGTCCTTGAGTGATACCACTAGTTTGGAATGCAAAAATTAGACGCATGGGAATTATGAGTTAATTGGGTGATAGTGGAGAGGATCTGTAATAAGGGTACAAAGTGCATGATCGGTCAAACACCTAGGAGGAAAGAAGTTTCCAAGTTACTCTAGGAGAGCATATCATGAAATTTTCCTACGAGAAATGGAGACTCAATGGAAGAATGAAGATGACATGAGGGGAATTCTCAATTACAACATAATCCAAATTGCTACACACCTGGTGGGATACACATCAGGAGAACCTCCTAGAGTGGCACAAGGTGAGGATCACATTTTCTATAAGGTTCTCCATGAGTAACATGACCACGGTCATACAAGACTACCATGGTAAAGAGGTCACTTCATTTCATATCCAAGCGTGTGAGAAGGCCTAGATGGGAAGCGTAGAAGTGTTACCACCTTCATTATGGGTGCATAAGTTATATTCCACCTTACAAGGTTGTGTGCATGCATGGTATATTCATTCGAGAGATGCATCATCAAACAGGTAATTGGTAGGAGTTGGCGGTTGATCTCATTCAATCTTTCAAGTATAGGAGTACCAAGCCATCAGTGGATAAGGTGTTGTAAGTAATCAAGTGTTTTACAATGGGAGATAGTGCTATGGAAGAAGATAGGCTATTGGAGCTACTAGGTGAGCCTTACTTAGAGACGTGCCTCAATGAAGAGGAATAAGAGGAAGTACAACTTGAGTGCGCATGCATGGAAAAAGAAAAAGGAAAGATGGTCTATATAATAGATAAAGAAGAGATGGAGAATTTGGATGTTAACCATTCAGAAGGTATGCGTGAAGTCATAGATAGTGCTGATCAGTAAGCATGCACCTACCTTGAGCCCTTAAAAATAAATAATATTAACATTTGAATGGATACAAAACCGAAGGAAGCAATCATTAGAGACTATTGGTCGAAAAATAAGTTTCAAAGGTCATTGATCTATTGCGCAAGTTTGAAGATTTGTTTCCTCGTGGGTACCATGAACTCAAAGGTGTTCACCATTCCTTAGGAGAGACAAAGATCAAGTTAAAGGAAGGTGCTTTCAGATTCGAGAGAAGAGGCCTTATTAGATGAATCCAAAATTTCTCCTACGGGTTAAGGAAGAAATAGACAAGATAATACCATCTAGTAGCATTTAGGCAGTGGAAGAATCGGAATGGATAAGCCTTATTATTAACAATATCAAGAAGGATGGTAGGATAAGAATATTTTTGACTATAGGGATCGAATGCAGTGTGTGTCATCGATCCCTTCCTAACCCCCTTTACTAAAGAAATTCTAGAGGGAGTATAAGGGCATGAAGTCTACTCTTTCATAGATGGATTCTTAGGGTACCACCAAGTACTGATTACAAAGGAAGACCAAAGAAAGAAATTTTTTTCCTTGAATGGGGAAGTTTTTCCTACATGGTTATGCCTTTTAGATTGAAGAATGTGTCTGCTCTGTTCTCACACATTGTGGTACAAGCATTTTAAGACTTCATCCATAAGTTTTTTCAAGTTTACCTAGATGTCCTGGTGTGTATGGATTAGTGAAATACCATAGTGAAAACTTAAGGATGATGTTGGAGAGATGTCATTAATTGATGATATCCCTCAACATTAAGAAATGTATCTTTGCAACTCCATTTGAAACCCTGTTAGGAAACATTATATGCAAAGACGGCTTAATAGTGGATCTTGCCAAAGTTGTAGTTATTGTAGGATTAGGGGAGCCTATTAGTCAAAGTGTAGTACGTGGATTACTTAGGCATATGGGTTATTACAGGAAGTTCATCAAGGGATATGCCAAAATTGCCACACACCCTTGGAAGAATTTTAAAACACAAAAATGCCTTTCATTGGGGAGAGGTATAGTAAAAGGCATTTGACACTTTGAAGGATAGGCTTCTCACGGCGTCCATATTACGTTTTCTAGAAATTTACTTTGTAGGGCCAATTGCATCAGCCACGTGAAGGACTCTGGTTCATGGTATATCATCATTTACCGATTACTTGACATGGTGGGTAGAGGAAATGCCTACAAAGGATTACATACAAGCGAAACAATTGCTAGTTTTTAAGAGAGAACATAATCAATAGGTATGGTTTACCTTTAAGTTTAACAAGTGATAGGGGTACACACTTTTTCAATGACACAATCAGGATTATGTTAGTAAAATCTATGGTGGCCCATCATAAGAATACCCCATATCACCCTCAAGAAAATGGAATTGTTGAGGCATTTAAAAAGATACTAAGTCACACGTCAACTAAGGTTTGTGATGTTGGAATACAATATTGGGATGAAAAAGTATTAACCATTCTATGGGCATATAGGAAAAACTTAAAAATGTTGAACAAGGCCACACCATTTCAATTAGTGTTCGGCATGGAGGCTATTTACCAGTGGAATTCATGTTACCATCGCTACGTATAATGCACACAAGATGGTTAGTTGATGAACAAGCATTGGAAGAAATAATTTATAATTTGATGTAGTTAGATGAAATGAGATCACTTGCTAGATGGAGTCAGAAGACTAGAAAAAGTAATACAAAAGGCATGACATGATCATCATATCAAGAACAAGAAGTTTGAGGTTGGGTAGTTTGTGTTGTTGTATGATTCCAACTATTTGTGCCATCCTTGGAAGTTAAAAGTCCATTGGTTGGGACCTTACATCATCTCGTGCATTCTTGATTTAGGTGCTTTCGATTCTACAAGCTCTGGATGGCGGGGAGGTTACCAAGTCACTTGAATGGGAGTAGGTTGAAGCCTTACTATAAATAAGTCTTCTTTGTGTTTGTAATAGGGTAGTATTTCCAATTAGCGTAGAATTTCCCTTTATGTGTTTTTTTCTTTGTTATGTGTTCCCTTTCTTGTTTCTTGTTTCATTTTTGCACCTTGTGCACCGGTAACCACATTATTTTTCAAAATTGGTGTATGTGCAGAGGACCGCACATTTATTTTAGTGTGGGGTGGAGTAATACAAAGTATAGGCCTATAATACAAGTTTGAGTTGGTAGTAGAAGTTATGGTGAATGACCTAGTTGAAGGATGAATAAGCACGTAGAAAACACATGGACAAGAATGGTTGGTATCAAAAAGGCCTTGCAGAAACCACGTAAAGAAAGGATGAAGAGCATAGGAACAACATGAGGTTGGAAAGGGAAAAAAATTGGTGAAGGACGAGGAAGAAGTTCCTTTGGTGCCATGGGCGCGCGCGTAAGAGTCTTTGGTTGGGTTGGAATTTTTCACGCCAAAAGGTTGTAAAGGTTTTATCATGTAGGATGTGGTGCATGATTAAAGGTTCTTAAAGTTGGTTTAGCGGAAAAATCGCCATTTAATGTTAAAGTATGTTGGTTGGTGGTATAGCATTTAATGCTGGAAAGAAGCAAAAACTATAAATACAAGGTCAAGAAATTCATTTGTTACCTTGTGATTATGAAGTAAAAGAAGCTCTTGTGAACTAGAGCATCCAGAGAGAAATTTGTGTGAAGAAAGGAGAATCTAAGAAATTTTAGTGAGCATCTAGATTAGATCTACGAACTAGAGGGAAGGAGTACATGGGTGTAGGGAAGGTTGTGTGAAGATGCCATCTTGTGGAAGGATTTCCTGGTTAGGGTTTGGTAGCTAGGGAATGAAGAAAGAATGATTCATTTTAGGAGTTAAATCTATAGAGTGAGCTTTGATGATTGAGCAGAGTAGAAGGCAGAGAAAGAGGAAGGATTGTTTAAGTTCAACCTAACTAGAAGAATGGCACCAAGGAAACCAACCATTTCACTAAAGAAAACAAAGGGAAAGGGAAAGGGAAAGAAAATCACTTCCGTCATGAGCACCAATGAAGAATGGTATGTGGAAATGCAGTACCTAGATGGGGTATTTCTAGGGAAAGAGTGGGAGTCACACTTATGGAAGATGGTTTTGAGTGATTATAACCATCACACGAGCACAATGGAGAAGGAAATGGTGTTGGAGTTGGTCCAACCAACTAACAATAGGACACCAGATGGAATTCCCATTTACAACGATGAGGTGAAGGTCAAATTAGAGAAGGCTGGGTTATTGCAACTATATGAGTTGCCATAATTTGGCAAGCTTGAGTGCCTTTATCAATGGCTAATGTCACACATGCATGAGGATCATTTTTATTTCATGGGGTACAAGATGCGCATCACACTGCAACTGATATCCAAGTTCACAAGCCTCAATTGTGAAGGAGATAGCATAGATGATGATTTGAGTGACAAGGAGGCTATCAAGGAGCCACGTATGACTATAAGAAGGGGTTGTGATACTTTGACATCATTGAGATACTAGACCCAGTGATGAGGATGGCTACACATTTTATCACCAAGCTCATTGACAAGGAATGATGGTCACAAGTGAACATGGAATGGCTGAATGTATGCCGGAAGATATCAAAAGGAACCATTTATAACTTGTCTTCTTTCATCATGAATAAAATTATAAGCAGTGTGCAAGAGGGAGAGAAGATAATCTTCAGTAATGTCCTCCTCACCATTTTGTTTTTAGAGATTGGAGTGCCTGATGGGCCAAAAAAATTTGTTTGGTAGTATTTAGAAGAGTATCCCTTGCCCGCAAAGAGGTTTGCAAAATAAACTTGTGAAACAATGATGACCACTCATAAGGCGCACCTGGAGAAGTGGTATAAGTGAATGCTTGACACATTCGAGGGTGATTGGAGGATCCCAAAGTAGTTTTCCATGCTTAGGAATGGGGAGGTAGAATTTCCAGTATACCATCACTTATGTATTGGCAGATTTATATTGACAGATGATAACATGAGCCCATAGTTTGAGCTACCCTTCTCCTTCACCGTGCAATACTTCCAAGCTAGAGTTAATCAGTTCAAGGAGGCCAAGAGACTAAGGTTTGACCTTAGTGAGGTAGATATAGACCACCATGAGTTGTGTTGGAAGCTGGTCTACCCAAAGAAGCATGCATACATGGAGAGATATGTCTCCCATGAGATAAATATTATGAAGCCTTTAGAAGTACCGATTGCAGGAGGGACCACAACAAGGGTGTATCTACGCATAAGGCTAAAATTTAAAAAAGAAATTACTTGGAGAATGATTTCTCCATCCTTGGAGAACCTATCAAAAGGAAAAATTCAATGCCTAGAAAGAGAGAAAAAGAAGAGATGGAGAAGGCACCAAGTGTTCAAACCACACAAGCGGTGAGTGTGCCAGGAGAAAATGCTAAGCCTAGTACTTACGTGTGGAGAAATAAATCTCTTGTCAAGGAAAAGACCCCATAAGAAGAGGTGTCGAAGCACGAACAACCCCTCACTTAGGAGGAATCACCAATGAAGACATCACATGTCAAATAAAAATAAAGAGAAGAATCCCATGTCTTTGGAATCCCAAAGAAGGAAGAAGCGAGAAGGTGACGGATAAGGCCAATTCGGAGAAGAGATGAAGAACCTATATGCCTACATCAGCTACATGGATGATGATGATGAGCTAGAAGGAGTTGAAGACCATCTTGTTTATGAGATACATGATTCTAAATAATAATAAGATGAGGAATATAATGAAGGAGATGAGGAGAAGGAGGATGAAGAAGAAGTTGAGACTCAAGGCAAGGGGCTAAGTGGGGAAGAAGATACAAAGGATCAAAGGACCCTAAGCCTCACAAAGGAACAAATAGATGAGGTGAAGAGAAAGAAGTGGTGAAAATCATCAAGGACTTGGTGAAGCAAGAAGTAGAATGTAACACAGATGAGGTGATGAAGGAAGCTGAGGAGGAAAGCATAGGAAAATAATATGACAACATGAGAGGAGATCCCAATTTGGCTGTAAGCTTTCCAAAATCCACACACACAGGAGAAAGAGCACAGAATCATAAAAAGTTCAAGGAATGGGCTACATAGATGATCTAAACAAGGTGTTTCACATGCGCTTCTAGAGCATCATGCCAATAGAACAACATTTATCCATGGCTTCATTTAATGAGGAAGGTGCATACCCTCGGACAAGGAAAATGCTATAATGGGAAATTGAGTCCCACATTGATGAGCCTAAGTTTAAGGTAAGCCAAGGGGCATTGATGAAAGTTCCAAAAAAAAGGAATAAACCCCTTGGTGAATTCTCAACGATTATCGAGATGAGAAAATATGCAACACACTCAACAAATTCTCAGTTGAGGTTGAATCCAGGCTCTTCGGGAGAAACGACAGGGTGAAGTTCCTAGAGGTAGAACTGGAGAAAAGGGAAGAAGAGATCCTTGAGAAAAGAAAGGACCTGAAGTAGGAGGAACTAATCAACACTCAGTTAAGGTGTGAGCTAAAGGATGAAAAGGCAAGAGTGCATGAGGCATACAAGAAGATAGAGATGATCAAAGATGCCATTATCTTAAAGCATCCGAGACTTCACACTACACTGCATGAAGTATATACCATCCTTGGAATTCCTAGAGGACTCAACCCACATACTCACTATGGAGAGGTGGCCACTAGCCTTATAATCTGTAAAAGAGGAATTGGCATGAAAAGAAAAAAAAATAAGATGAAGGTTGTGGAAATTATTTCTCAAGTAAAATAAGATCCTCTACGATGTAAAATGCAAGTAAAAGTTGTTGAGGCCACCTATGATAATTGTGCGGATAGGGATAGAGTGGCAAGTATCTTAGTTGCCACCCATGAAGTGGAACTCAAGGAGTTCTAAGAAAAGAACAAGGGGAATAGGGCTGAGCGAGATAAGATCCTAGCTGAAGTAGAAAATAAATCAGAGGCCATTGAGACCTTACGGGGATCAATCAAGAACCGGCTAAAGGAATTATACCCCAAATCACTCGGAGGATGGACGTTCTTGAGGATTTGGGCAAACAATTGGAGGAGATCATAGAAACAATGAGCACTAAGGGGGAGGAACTGAGTTTTGAAGAAGTGAGTGCCCTGGTGGGTGACCTCTGTCAGTAAGCTCAGGACGAGGTCAACACTTGGGGAAAGCTAGAAGTAGATTTAGGGAAGGATTTCCCTCTCCTCCTCCAGAAATAAAGTTCCCCATTCTTTCATTATTTTCCCCATTTCTTCATTCCTTTATTCTTCCTTCCCAACCATTTTCAAGGATCCACCATTCTTTATTTCTTTATTAAAGAGTGTTTTGAGGATAGACAACAAGCATAGTGTGGGGTGATGTTGGGCCCCAAAATATCAGATAAGTACAAGAAGGTGCATGGGCGTGCGGTACCTAGTTAAAGAAGGGAGTGCTAGTTGAAGGTGCATAAGAAAGGATTGGTAGGATTTTGTAGAACACATGGCACATGCATGAAAGGAAAAAAATTGTACTTAGCCACTTTGACATCCTAGGTAGCACACGAGAAAATCATGACCCTTACAGATAAGGTGTCAGCCTGGCGATTATGGGATCAAAAAGGGAATATTCTAGAAATGTGACAGAAGGTTCCAGAAGACATCATTGTAAGGAGTGGAGAGCTTGGATATGTGAATTCATACTCCCTGGAGGACCACTTCGACACTTGGCGACCGATCTATAATTTTTGGAGGGCATGGTAGTGGGTGTTAAGGTTATAAATACAAGCACTGGTAGAAGAAGGATATAAAAGGTAAAAGAAAAGAAAAGGGAGGCAAAGCCCTGCAAAAATAGATGAAGGATGCTATGGGTTAGGGATTAGGAGAGCTCTGTGAGTGATGACACATTTAAGGGGATGGGTTTTCATTCTTCTTTGTAATATGATGAGCATAATATAGCTCTGATGCATGACTTGGCTCTGCATAGTTATATGAGGATTTGTTATGACCTCAAGGGATGTAATGTGGGTTATTGACTCTGTTAGTATGAATATAATGCTTTGTTATAAATCAACTATGTGTTTAGGAGTATAATACTTATGCATTTCCCTTTTGTATGAACCATCTCCATATGTTGTTTATTATTTCTCTTTTCTACATACAATGAGATGATAACTCGTTCTAAGTTCTTAAGAATGTTGTATAGTTATTTTCTATCTTGCATTTTATTATCTGTCCTAAGATGATGCATTCTCACAAAACTCACATAAAGGAGAGACTCGACACTCACACGTGCCTTGGGTGAGTGCCAAAGTGCCTATTTGGGTGATAGGCCGATGTGCATGGGATTAGACTATTAGTCTAAAGGCATGAAATATGACTACATATGCTCCAATTCATTTATTTTATGAGAAATGGTGGGTATTGTATCAATTGAAGTCTTATCATAAAGTATGTAAGACTCCTTGGGAACCTCTTTCAACACAAATTTTTATTACATAGAAAGGGACACTTTTATTTGGCCATGCCTGTCACAAAAATCCTCCTCTCAATCAAAAATTTCTTCAATTCTTCTAGAGTTTTCTGGTGTTCCCACTAGAAGAGATGATAATACATCGATTGGAAGGAAGAGAAAACAAGATTGATTTTGATCAATCTCAAAATGAGGGAAATTCTAACTTCGTGATATGTCATAGGCCCTTTGTTATCCCTTGGGTCTAAGATTTAAAACAAATCCCTAACTAAGGCCTCATCTCGACGAGTTAGATTGAAAATTTGGTTTAAATCTTACGAAAATATTTCATTCAAGCTAATCACCACAACCACCCTCACCATTGTGCCAAAAAAAGAGATCAGTAATAATTCTTCACATTCAGGACTAGAAAAAGGATACATATTGGGTAGAAAATAGATTTGAATTTATAATGAGGATGGTGCAGACATGTTGATTCAAGAAATATCACTTCTATTAAATGAAGAAATATCTTTCACTTAGCTCAGATGAAGGAGATAAATCTGAAAGAGATTAGCATTGTGCAAAAAAAAGATATCTGGAATGATGTGACACAATTTATGGAAAAGTATTCATCCCAGAAAGACACGAACATGAGTGTGTGTTGTTTGAGATTGATCCTAAAAAAGTGAAATGGATTAGCGTGTCACATGAAGCCATATGGAGGCAACTGAAAATTACCAAAAGGGTTTCTTTTCCCACCAAAAGAGAGACATGATTAAACAAATGAAAAAAGGAATGACATAATGGAAGTAACTCATAATTCTTCCACCTAGCAACATAAGATAACATATTAAAAATGTATGTTGTAAATAAGAATATTATTTACATATTCATGCTTTGGGGGAATAGATGTTGAGTGAGTGATTGAAAATTTATAAATTTTATGAGAAAAATCTTGCATAGGGGGTTAAAATTTTATAAAATTTTAGAGAAGAAAAGAGAAAACCTCTTTGTACTTGCTGAAACCGAACCAATATAATATATCCAAATTGTTCTTCATTTTTTCCCAAGCCTTCTTACGAAGATGATTGCATTGTATAGTCATTGGAAAATATTGAGGTCATATTTTTTCCCCTTATTAAAGAATTGGTGTTTCTTGAATCAATTTTCATGTATTCTCATGAGCATTGTTGCTTTGTTTAAGATGAATTGTTTTGAATCAATTTTCTACATTTTTGTTGCAATCTTATGCTAATTAATCTCTTTGAATTACATGAAGCCTTAGTTAAAATAATGACAATTTGGTAACTGTAATTACATGATTGATGGAGATTTACTTTATAATGTGGTAAATGGTTTTAAAATCAGTTTGTATATGTTTGATCTAAGATCTTTTTCAATTCTGAGTGTATCTAGAACGTATTTGATCAGATATTGTTAGTATTTTGTTGAGATTTTTTCATGAGATTTTGTGTTTGAATTCTCAAAGTTTGTGTGAAATCTTGTGTTCTTGGGCTTCCATGAATACAAACCTTTTAGTTGAAGGAATTCTTTGGATGTGATCCATATTTTACATCAAGAATAATTTTTTGTAGTATTTGTAAGGTTCATTTGAGGTTTTTCATATAATCAACTTTATCCTACTTAACTTCCCAACAATACATCAAAATTACAACCAATAACCATCAGATCCACTTGAATTACCCATGCTTGCACTATCTATGCATAAATACTATGGAGATTTGTTAAATTTTTCCACCCTTTATCCAAAGTATGTAAGAGAAAATTGGAATTATGAATTGTCTTTAGTAACCCGAGCCTTCTTTAGAAGATATCTACATTTTCTAGTGTGATAACTCATGAGAGTTAGATAATGTTTGTATTGACCATGTCTTCTTGAGGTTATTTTTCACTTCCCATGAGAAAAGGAGTCCAAATATTGTTGTTTTATCCATTGCTTTTCACAAATATAGGTTACAAAATGGGTCCTCTCACCCTAGTTTCAAAAAGAAACTAAAGTAGTAGGGTAGGTCATACCCTTATTGAGGTGTTATCCAACATTCCCTAAGTCCAAGTAAAAAGAGACTGCTAGATCCATCCCTAGATACTAAATGACTCAAATCCAGTCCTGTCTTTACGTAAGCATCTTTCTTCTCCTATTGATGTTGCTCGAATTATAAGGTGTGACTGATTTGGGTACCAACACCCTTGTGGCATCATTTCAAGGACTTATGTTTACAAATAAAAATAAATATAAACCTCTGGTAGCATATTAAATATTTTTAGATACAAATACATGATCTAGATATAATCTTTTATTGAGCTTTACAAAAATGAGCTTGATCAGAAGTTATTTGCTTGATATTTTCCTAGTTTAAGCAATCTTTCCATTAAATTTTCTTGGCTAGGGGTAAATACTAACAAAGGATGTTGAGATTTGTCAAGATTTGTTAAATTTTATCATTAAGGTTCACATTGACAAGTCATTTGCAGTGATTTACACATCTAAGGTGTAAGACCTTAGTGGCAACTCCACATTGTTTAAAATTTATGGTAAATACTAGTGCCTCAAGCTTTAATAATTGAAATTTTATCAAGATCTGATAAGATGGAAGGAATAAAGTCTTTATTTAAGAAAGATCCTGCTAAAAAATTGTTTCTAGAGCTAGGAAGGATAAATCCAACTAAAAAACAAGTCTGGAGAGCATAAGGAGATTAAAGGTCAGAATAAATAGTAGTACCTATGGTTGAGAGTTATCAACCTTTGATAGAGGAGTATTTTAGCTCATATGGTTCTGGATTAAGCAATCCCTACATGAATTTGTAGACTCCAACTTATGAGGAGAATTCATTTACACTGGTATAGGTATTCCTCATCTCCCTCCATTACTACTCAGAAGTAATATAGTTTTTGTGAAACTGAATCTTTAAAGGATAAGTACTTTGAAGATCATACACCATTTCATAAAATACCCCTTGTCCCAAACTTCTTTAATCCTCCTATAGTGACACCTCATAGAATAACATGGATCAATCTCCACCTAGACCTCCATTTGTTGTAAATGTTTTTGGTCCCATAGATTTTCACAATATGGTGGGTTATCCTAATGTAGTTCCACAAGAAGTAAGGAATAGGTTTCCCAAGTTTTAAGGAAATAATGTTATTATTGGTGATCAACACCTAATAATTTTTGTGAATATTATGGAGGATTTTGAGATTGAACATGAGGATGTCTATGTAAAACTATTTATTCACACCTTAGAAGAGGATGTTCGGGATTGGTATAAATCCTTACCAGATAATTCAATTGACTCATGGATTGAGATGAAGAATGCATTTAGGTCACAATATGGGGATAAGACTGACCCCATATTTCTTCTATCTAAATTTGAGAACATAAAGAAGAATCCCAATGAACCTGTCCAAGATTTCAATACCAAATTTAACAAAACCTTGACTAGATTGCCTATAATTTTGAGGCCAAGTGATGAATCCTTCCTAATAAAATATTTTGATGCTTTTGATAAGAAATCTACATATTATTTGAGGGATAAAAACCCTAGGAATTTAAGAAATGCTTTCTCTATGGTAGTTTAGATTGAAAACAATATCAAGGAAACAGAAAATCTCTTAAAATGGAGGTTGTCAAGATAATAAACCCATAAAAACCTAAGGAAATCAAGGAGTTGATCTAGAAGAGGTAGTTAAAAATTTAGCAAGGGCAGTGAAATAAATTTCTTACAAGATTACTAGAGCTAATAAGGGAATATGATTGAATTCTCGGGCCAAAACCAAAATAACGGTCAAAATAGAGTTGGCAATCATCCTAAGGATTATCATAGATCAGATGAGAGAGATAGAGCACCCATGGCATGGGGAAGTAGATAATGAAAACCAAGGGAAAATAAATTGATCCCCGATCCTTTAACTATAAGAGTTTCTATGATAGAATAAAATCAAGTTATTGAGTGGTGTGATAAATGTTTCTTGCCACATTCCCCATGTGATCTTAATGAAGAAAGTGAAGAGGCTAATGATGATACTACTTTGGTAATGTGTGCATGATGGAATTCCCTAATAGTCCTAAAAAAGGAGCTACTTCTATTGAATTACTGAGTGCAAGGACTATGGAGTGTTTTTGAGACTACATAAACCGTGTATTTCCTCTTCCTTCTATAAATAGTTTTAAAGTTGATATGTTCTAGGATTTTGACTTGCCCAATCATGATTTTGAATATTTAAGGGCATTGATGATTAAGAAATATGATGGTGGAATTCCTTCTGATGAGGATAGATAATTATTAATGAATGTAGTGGTGGCCCAAGAGAAAGAATGTAATCTATGAAACATGACCAAATAATCCCAATAAATCCCAGTAGAAATAATGTCCTTACCCAAGCTCAATCCATTAAGAACCTTATTCCACATGAGAAATAAATTACCCTTCCCCTCAATACAACATTACCCAAGTATTCCACATGTGATATGGCTCGGATTCTGAGTAAAATCAAAATTATTTTACCTATTTTTGAGCTTCATAGGATCCTTGAGCTTAGGATAAGGGCATTTGAGTACCTAGGATTCAAGGAGGAAGAAAAGGATCCAGGTCAAAATGTTAACAATATTGATATTCCTCATGTTATTGAAGAATTGAAAGTGCCATGAGACATTGGAAAATTTTGGGAATCCCTTGAAGTATATCTAGGCACCTCCCTTGTTGAATCTCAACTTGATGTTGATCCTTTATATACTACTTTGATTATTAACGACATGTTTGTTCATATATCATGTTTGATTCAGGAGCTTCATGTAATGTGATGCCCCTTAAAGCTATGAATGAGTTAGATATCAAAGTAACATTAGCCTTTGGAAAGTGCACTTCGCTATCGACTCAATATAAGTACCTGTAATCCAATATGTGAAGGTTTTAGTAGTGCAATTAACAACTTATCCTGGTAAATATTTAACCATGAATATATTCATTATTGACTACCCTGCTAAATGAGGTATGTTGTTGTCAAGAAAGTGGGTTGGCAGTGTTGGTGGAAGTGTGTAAATGGATATGTCATACACCACCATACCAAGAGACGGGAATCTTGTCAAATTATATAGGAGAAGAGGATGTTACATATAATTGAAGATCCTAATAATGCTACATATAAAGTTTTGTATATAGATGTCGATGTTACTAATGTTGTTGGGTATGTAGATTTTGAAGAACATGGTATTAATAAGAGTATGTTGTTGGGTATGCATTTTCTCTTATCAATACCATATTCTTTAAAATCTGCATACCCAACAACATGAATGCACAAACAACATTGAAATACCAGTTATTGTCCCTTGGAATTTGATGTTTAATGGAGCTTTCTCTAACATGGGAAATGGGGTTGGAATTGTACTTATATCTCCAATCCGAGAAATTTTTAATTTTTCCTTCAAATTGAAATTTGAATGCACAAACAACATTTCCAAATATTAGGCATTACTCTTGGGTTTTAGCATTGTATGGAAATATGGTATAAGGGATATAGTTGTTAAAGGAGACTCATAATTAGTAGTCAAACAAGTAAGAAAAATGTATGCCACTAAAAATCAAAGAATGAAACAAGTATAAGCATGTCGTGTGGGATTTTATCAAAATTTTGGAATTCTTTAACATATTATATCATGACAGAACACAACATGCTGCAACAGATAGGTTGGTCGTGCTTCGATCTAGGCTTGAAATTTACACTATTTATCCCTATTGTGATTATGATATTGAAGTATTTTCAAGACCATTTGTCCCTGATAATAAAAAACATTGGCAGATTTTTGAAGATGCCTAGGTTTAGAGGTTTTTAAGAATGAAGGAATTTTTTTTTATCAATGTATTCATTGGGAACCAATGGCCACAATATGCAATGGAAAAAAACCTATTTGGTAAGGAAATAATCCAATTAAAAAAAAACACAATCCCCAGAAGGTTGGTGGTTTTAGAGTCCAACTTTGATAATAGAGAAAGGGTGATTCATAGACACATATCTCGCTTGAGGGATGTGGAAGAACATAATCCGAGAACCGAATAGAAACCTAGAAAAGTATGGCTAGGATTAGTTCAAGTAAGGAGGAAAATAAATCCTATTTTGAATTGTTTAAGAAGTACCAAGATTGCTTAGCATGGTCTTACTTAGAATTGAAAACATATAGGAAGGATCTATTTAAACATGAGATAACCTTAGAACCTAATGCTAAACCATTTAGGAAAAAGAAGAGGCCAATTAATCCACTTCTTTCCCTCAAAATTAAGGAAGAATTGAAAAATTTAAGGGATGGAGAGATAATATAGCCAAAAGGATATTCTTCATAGGTGGAAAAATTGGTTTAAAGAAGAAAGAAAAATAGAGATATAAGGTTATGTGTGGATTTTAGAAACTTGAAAAAGGCTTGGATTAAAGATAATTATTTGTTACATAATATGGACAACATGCTACGGTTGGTCACTTTGGATCTCGAGTTTTTGTCTACATTGGATGGATTCTCGGGATATAACCAATTGGTTATAAAATAATCGAGCATATTTAAACCGATTTTACAACTCCATGGGGTACCTATGTATATATGAGGATGCCTTTCGGTATTATGAATGCTGGGTATAATTTTAAAATAGCTATGGATTTTGCATTATCAGGATACATCAATGATTTTATTGTAGTTTATTAAGATGATGTGACAGTATTCTCTAAGAAAAGAAGTGATCACTTGAGCCATGTAGAAAAGATGTTGATTAGATGTAGATAATATGACATCTCATTGAATCCAAAGAAGTGCCACTTTGGGGTTCAAAAGGTAAAATTGTTGGGGAACATTATGTCAAAAGAAGGGGTCATGATTGATCCTAAAAGGGTGGAAGCAATTGGTAAAGTTCCTATCCCAAAAACTAAGAAAGGGATTCAATCCTTCTTTGGTCAAATAAATTTCATTAGGAGATTCATTTCTAATTTTGTTGAAATGACTATCCCTATTACAAGCATGTTAAAGAAGGACTAGATTATCAAATGGGAGGAAGGATATCTCCAAGCTTTCACTAGAATTAAAGAGGTGTTAAAAATGCTTTAGTATTAGAAGCCCTTGATTATAAAAATGATTTCTACATATTATCCTTTACATCTAAAACACCATTACATCTATATTATTACAAAAAGGATGAAGAAGGAAATGAAAGGCCTATCACCCTTTTTAGTAAAGCCTTGTAGGGGGTTGAATTGAAGTATACCATCATGGAGAAACATTATTTTTCTTTGGTAATAACAACTAAAATGTTCAGGACCTATATTTTGAGCTCTGAAATTGTAGCCTATGTTCCCCACACTATGTTCAAAGAAATTTTATCCAAGATGGAAATTTCCAGCAAAAGATGTCAGTGGGTGAATAAGCTACAGGAGTATGACATGGATATCCATACCACCAAGTTTGTTAGAGGTTTGGGCCTTGCATAACTAATGGTAGAGATTAATATGTAGGTAATACAAATTAATGAGATTGAGGAAGGAATTATGGATGTCCTAGAAAAGGTAATCAATTCCACATGGTATAACAACATAATATTTTACCTCAAGAATTTGGAGTGTCCTATCCATTTGGACAAAAATAAAAGAAGAACACTCAAATTAGCCTCCAAAAATACATCATAAATGATTATGGGTTGGCTTGGAAGAATCCTGAGGGGGTCCTTTTGAGATGTATCACAGAGGATGAGGCTCCCAAACTTATTATATAATTTCATGGGGGAGTATGTGGAGGACATTTTTCTAGAACATTAGCGCTCACAAGATCTTGAGGGCAGGTTATTGGTAGCCCAAAATTTTCAAAGACGTGTCCTTTTGAGTTAGGAATAGTGATAGTTGTCAAATGTTTTTAAGAAGAATGAAAGCTCTAGGTGCTCTACCCCTGCAGACTGTGTCAATAAAATATCCTTTAAAACACGGGGACATGGAATTCATTGGAGATATTTTAGATCCCTCAAGTGTAGGGCACAAATGGATACTGGTGGCCACAAATTATTTTACCAAGTGGGTTGAAGCTATCCCCACTAAAAAAAAAACTCACCAAATTGTCATGGATTTCATCCTGAATCATATAATTTGTAGGTTTGGAGTACCTACAAAAATAGTTGTTGATAATGCCACGAGTTTTAGCACTAAACCACTAGTAGCTATATGCCAAGAATATGGAATTAATCTAATATACGTAGCCAATTACAATGCACAAGGAGTGATCAAGTTAAATCAAGTGATAAGAATCTTCTCAAGATAATTAAGAGGACATTGGAGATTAATAAAATAAAATGGGGTGAGCAGTTGAAATTTTCTTTATGGGCGATATAATTACTGCCAAAAGGGATACTAGAAAGATTCCATTTGAATTGGTTTATGGAGTCCAAGCTCTCTTGCCCCTACATATACAGTTTTCCTCTTATCATTTCATGCAGTGGCTTGAGGATGAAGAGGTGAATCCCTATTAAATAAGGATTAATCAGATTGTGGAGTTGGATGAAGAGAGAAGGGAGTCTCACTAAAGGCACTTAAGGTTTAGAGATAAACTTAAGAAATTATTTGATAAAAAGGTGACTCCTAGAACTTTCAATGTTGGAGATCTTGTTTGTTATGTGACAGTAGGCATGAGGATAAAAGAAAACATGGTAAGTTTGATGTGTTGTGGATGGGCCATTACACTATTGACATAAGAATTGGCAAGCACACCTTTTTCTTGAAAGAAATGGATGGAGACTTGCTTGAATATTCTATCAATGGCGGCATCCGAACAACTTCTTCGATTGATCATACTCAAGGTGTAAATTCTTATATAGTGTATAGTCCTTTTGTTTTGTTTGTGCTTTTTATTTTTTATTTTGTTTCCCTTTTTGCTTTTACGGTATATAATGACCTATTTCCTTAGTGTCTCGGTTTATTTTTGTTTTTTTGGTTGGTTTGGTTTGACCTTGTGCATGTTTTAAATTGACTCCATAACCCAATGGATTTAGGCACTTGGTCTATTCAGTGTTTGGTTTATATGGTTCTTGCGGCACCTGCAGTGGTGCCCATCCCACGAGTTAGAGCCGGTTGTAGTGCTCAATTTGATCTCACCCTTTTATGCAGTGTATGCTTTCAAAATTTTCTCTTTGACTGGTTTTCTCATGTAAAAAAGTATGCTTAAAGATATAGTCATGTCGAATGTGGATGAAAACCTTATGTTTAGGGTGTTGATCCTCTTTTTCAATCAAGGATTTTTTTAAAGTGTGTCATTTGAAAAAAAAACCTATGAAATAGGTCAAAAAAATAATTAAAATTGTGGTTTGTCCCTTTTGAATGTCACCTTTGTTGTCCCAAAGTGTAAATTTCATACCGCAAAAATTCCATGACTTGGTGGGTATTCAAAGAAAAAAAAATTGAGAAGCCGCAGAAGCAAGGAACATCACCATGAAAAAGAGGAAGGTTACCCATGTGTCCCTCCTATGCACCTTTTAAAAGTGCAAGAAAATTGGGATCCTCCAAGTTACGATGATCAACCATGTGGCTTAAGCGTGGAAAGGCGCCCCAAGTGGGTTGAAAAGTCAAAACAAAAGAAAAGAATGCACATATGTCCACATGTCACCCAGGCGCAATTTTAAAAGAGAATAATTTTGTGGAAGGAAGGAAATTTCCACATTATAAAGAAAAGGCCCTGTGGATGTATATTGAGCCAATCTACTCTAAGTAATGCTATAAACTAAGGTAACATTGCAAAGTGGGCTTGGATCACAGTGAACTAAATTACATCGAATGAGCCACGAGATGTTTGAAAATATGTGACACACTAAGGAATGGAGAAAACATATGGCATGAAACCATTAGATTCACTTGAGGTGGGTTTCTTTTCCAAATGCAAATATGTCCCTGAAGCCCAACACAAGACATGACTCTATTTCACTGTTAAAGTCAAAAGTGGAGAAGTAAGTCAAGCATGAAAATTCATTTATGTTCAAAATATCATGAAAATAAATATTTAGATGTAAAATTAGGGTTCTATTGGGGCCCTAGCCTATGATGAAAAAAGTTACATACATATTTGGAAACTACATCAGAAATAAAAAAGAAAATAAAAACACTCAGCCATCCACTACTCCTACTTTGAAATATCCTCCAAATGGGGGATCTTGTTCAACAACCTATTCTTCCTTGATATGAATTCATTTGAACCCTGAGTTATCTAAGAAAATACAACTGACCCCTCCAGATTCTGAAACATCCCCATATCCATCAATGATTCAATAGTCTTTCTAGGACCATCTATAATATCCCCATCTAAATCTTCTTTTGATAAGAAGATACCAATCTAAAAGGTCTAAACCACCTGTAGGAAACCCTATTTTTGTTTTTTCCTTATAAGAAGTGGATTTATTGAGAGTGGAATTAGGGGAAGCATTTATATTGGATGGGATAGAGAGCACTATGACCTTTGGGCTTGATGTAGCAAGAGATTTTGAACTAGATTCACCCCTGCGCCTCCTTAAGAAAGGTGGATGCTCTCTTGGAAAAGGAACAACATGAGGTCTTGATAATTTTTTCTCCATCAAAGAAGCTTGCTGCACTAGAATGGAAGGTTGGAGAGTATAATTTCCCTTTCCCTCCTTAGTGGAATATAATTATGCTTTGGAAAGTTGAGGAGATGAAGCCCTTACTTCTTCCTCATTGAAAATAATAATTGGGGGATGAGAACTTGATTCCCCACTCTTCCTTCTTGAATATGGTGTTGTATGGTGGATGTTGGGATGGCACGGGTCATGCTTGACCTATTTCTAGAGACATGATTCTTTGCTCCAGTTCATTTAATTTATGATAAATGGTGGGTACTGTATGAATTAAATTCTTATCATAAAGTACGTAAGCCTCCTTGGGAACCTATTTCAACACAATTTCTTCATTTTATAGAAAGGAAACTTGTATTCGACCATATACAGTTATAGTAGGTCTCCTCTCAATCCAAAATTTATTTAACTCTTTTGGAGTTTTCTGGTGTTCCCACTTTGGAAGAGATGATAATATATCAATTAGAAGGCTGAGAAAATATGATTGATCTTGATAAATCTAAAAATTAGGAAAACCTAAATTCACAATATGTCAGGGGCCCTTTGTTGTCCCCTAGGTCTGTGATTTCAAAAATAGCCCTAAAAAAGGCTTCATTTGGACTAGTTAGATCAGAGGTTTGGTTTAAATCTTCTGAATATATTTCTTTCAAGATATTTTCCACACCACCCTTTCCATTGTGCCAAAAATATCTCTGCAATAATTCTTCACATTCAAGACTAGAAAAAGTATGCATATTGGGGAGAAAATAGAGTTGAATTTTTAATGAGGATGGTGCATACAAGTCGAGTCAAGAAGAATCACTACCATCAAATAAATAAAGTAATTTCAATCAGCTCACATGAAGGATATAAATCTGAAAGATATTGGCATCATGAAAAAATATATATCTTGACTGATGTGACATAATTTATGGAAAAGTATTCAGCCTAGAAAGACACAAACGTGAGTGTGTGTTGTTCGAGATTGATTGTCAAAAATTTAAAGGGATTAACTTGTCACATCAAGCCATATGGAGGTGCCTGAAAATTATCAAAAGGGGTTTCTTTTCCAACCAAAAGGGAGAAATGATTAAACACATGAAAAAAGGAATGACATAGTGGGAGTAACTCATAATTCTTTCACCTAGCAACATAATATAACATATTAAATTGTATGTTATAAAGAAGAATATTCTTTGGATATTCATGATTTTGGGGAAAAAATAGAGGGTGAGTGAGTGATTTATAATGCATAAATGCTATGAAAACACTCTCTCATAATGGGGTTAGAATATTCTAAACTTTTAGGGAAGAAAAGAGAGAACCTAGTTGTACATGCTGAAACTAAACCAATCTAAGATATCGAATTATTGTTCATTTGTTCCCAATCCTTCTCACCAAGATGATTGCATTGTACAATCATTGGAAAATATTGAGTTCATAGTTATTGTGTCCCCTTATTGAAGAATTGATGTTTCTTGAATCAATTTGTGTGTATTCTCATGAGAAATGTTGCTTTATTTAAGATGAATTTTTTGAATAGGTTTTTGCATTTCTGTTGTAATATTATTCTAATTAATCTCTTTTAATTACATGAATCCTTAATGAAAATAGTGACAATTTGGTAACTACAATTGCATGATTGATGGAGCTTTCCTTAATAATGTGGTAAACAGTTTTAAAATCAATTTGTATCTGTTTGATCGAAGTTCTTTGTCGTTTTTGTGAGTGTATCTGGAATTTATTTGATCAAAGATTGTTATTATTTTGTTGAGAGTTTATGTTTAAATTATCAAATTTTGTGTGAAATATTGTGTTCTTGGGATTCCATGAATACAAAACTTCTAGTTGAAGGAATGATTTGGACTATGTGATCTATATTTTACATCAAGAACAATTGTCTGTAGTATTTGTAAGGTTCATTTGAGGTTTTTCGTATAATCAACTTTATCCTACTTAACTTCCCAACAATACATCAAAATTACAACCAATAACCATCATATCCACTTGAATTACCCGGCTTACACTGCGTCTATGCATAAATACTATGGATATTTGTTACATTTTTCCACCTTTTGTCCAAAGTATGCAAGAGAAAGTTGGAATCATGAATTTCTTTAGTAACATGAGCCTTCTTTAGAAGATATCTACATTTTCTAGTGTGAAAAATCATGATAGTTAGATAATATTTGTATTGACCATGTCTTTTTAAGGCTATTTTTCACTTCCCTGAGAAAAGGATTCCAAATATTTCCATTCTATCCATCACTTTTCACAAATACAGGTTACAAAATGGGTCCTCTCACTCTGGTTTCAAGAAGAACCTAAAGTAGCAGGGTAGGTCATACCCTTAGTGAGGTGTTATCCAACATTCCCTAAGTCCAAGTAAAAAGATCTTGCTAGATCCACCCCAGCCTACTAAACGCCTCAAATCTTGGTCCTGTCTTTCTATAAGCATCTTTCTTTGCATGTTGATGTTGCTCATCTTACAACGTGGGATTG
Organism: Taxus wallichiana var. yunnanensis; assembly: GCA_018340775.1. Lineage (NCBI taxonomy): Eukaryota > Viridiplantae > Streptophyta > Pinopsida > Cupressales > Taxaceae > Taxus > Taxus wallichiana. The sequence goes on along the minus strand of CM031243.1, from coordinate 243,393,390 downwards.
ATTTTGGTACCATCAGAAGGGAGAGACACAAGATTCATCATAAGAAATAGGTGTCATTTGGAAATATTGCAAGCATTCAAGTTGTATGAACTAGCCCCTATGACCATAGACATAAATATGCAAAGAGAGGAATTAATTTCCCCTATGTATGTAACAAGATGAGGTGTAGCTAAAGTAAATTAATCATGCATAAAATATTAGAAAGGAGACCATTAGGAATCATTATCAATTTAGCACTTTGTTTTCTAACTTGTTATGAATAAAGTATTAAGAGTTTTGTAACATTCAAATCAATAAATATATGATCATTAGAAGTACATCAAGAGTGATACATAGTGGGAGGAGTATCATGGGTGCCAATATAAATTTTATCATGTAAATCAGTAACACTATAGTCCATCACAAGAGGAGAATGATGTGCAATGTAAGTAGTAACTTCATCATCATGTATGAGAGGGATATAACAAAGAGTAGGAACATGAGGCATGGAATCTATTGTAGTATTATCCATGGAAGAAAGTGTTGAAAGGGCATTGTGTGAGATAGCATGGGTAGAAAGGAATGCATGGATAATATATAACCAAGGATAGCCTTGAAGGATATTACAAGTGAGATCATAAGGCATAACATGACATAGAAAATTAAGCAAAGTAATTGGTAAAAAAAATTCTCCAAAAAATTTATTGGGTGTATTATCAAAGCCAAAAATACATAGAGTAGATGGAGTCAAATCAACAATAGAAATACCTATCTCGATGGAGAAACAAAATGTTGCATTTATTAAGGCAAAATATATTATCAACTAAAGCACACCTAACAAGAACATTGAAAATATGAACCTGAATATAAAATGGGGAAGCATTATCATCAATTGTATGGAAAGCCATAAAATAATTTGACACAAGCAAGCTAGTAAAGCTAGACACATAAATAGATTTTTATTGAAAGTGATGTTTATCGAAAAGTGACTGTCATCAAATGAAGAAATTGACCATATCTTGAAATAGAATTAAAATTTTACAAACCAAAAATAGGATTTTTGATTATAATGATGTAAAATAAAAACTCCAAGGGATATTTTCAAATGTGTGTATTTTTGAATTATGCCTTAATTACCGAAAAGTGTAATTTTAAATTTTTGAAAATTGGGCACAAAAGTAGAGAAAAAAGAGTTTTGTTACATATGTAAAAATAAAAATAACATCAAAGGAATTTTAAAATATATTTTTTATTATTGATATATGAAACAAAAAATGATTTAAAAATTGGGATCCCTAGAAAGTGACCCAAAGGGTAGGATGAAACATGAAACCCTAGGATTTTTTTGCAGATCAGATTATAAAAGGTGATAGATGAAAATCAAGTTTGGATATGAAGATAGGATTTAAATATGGACCCTAATGCAAATAGATTTTGGATTTGGAGAAGAATAGATCCATTAAAGACAATGCAAGGGATTGGGTTCACCAAATGATTTAATGAAATTTAAATCTTTACTAGATGACCAAGATCAAATGAATATAACAATAATAAATAATATTTAAAATGTAAAGTATAGGTAAGTGTGTAAGATATGATATAAGAGTGAATTAGCTTTTATTGGGAGATCTGACCGGTCCGAGGTGGAAATTGATAGGTTAGATCTAGGATGTGTGATATCTTTCTAGAAAATTAATATTTGATACTTCCTTAGACATGAGTTCTCGTAGTAGTACAAGACCACCCTAGGTGCTAGTCTCGATTTAGGTGCGAGTTTCCCTATAATAGCTATGGTTTTGGTATTTTTAGAGTCTTAAGTTAGCTTCTTCTTTTTCTATTTATCGCATCCACTTCATTTTATGGTTTCTATATTACACATATACTTGCAAAATAGTTCCTATCTACCAAGACAAAGCTCGAGAAAAAATTAGATAAAATAAATAATTCATATTCTTGGGTTAGAATGACCTTGATGGTAACCCCAATTTTATTATCACTTTGAGCATTGCACTCTATTTCAGACTCTATGTAGTTCTTGTACATGTGTGATTAGAATCATGTCCCTGAAGCTAGGTTTCCCACCAAACTAAGGGGATACACTACTTTACCCCCAAGATGAATGTGTGAGATGGAATATAGAAATGTCCCTTCCTATATAGTGAATGATGCATCCCAAATGTATTCTTTGAATGCTACTCTTTTACCAAGTAGTATATAGTAAGTATTAGCTCTAAAATTTCCTCCTTTTAATGGTAGCAAGTAAATCATGTATATTTATGGTTCCTTATTTGAATTTCTTCATTAAAAACTGAAAAGCTGACCTAAAGTGAAAAAATTGACTCTAGAAAATATACCAAATGATGTGGCATTTCAAAATCAAGAAAAGGAGGAAACATACAAAAACACCTAAAGGGGACACTAGTGCCTAGGGCACTCTTGTCCCTAATGGAAGGTAGTGTTTGGGGATTCTTAGATGACATAAAATTCAAATAGATTTCGTTCACATGTTGTCTAGTGTCCAAAAGTAAACCTGGTCTATCTAGAATACCAAATAACAAAAGTGTGGGAAATATAAAAACAATGAAAGGGTAGAATAAGTGTTATTAATGTCTAGTATTCTTACTTAATAATCATGTATATAATGAGATACTTAGAGGCATGATGTAAGTAGAAAGTTCTTGATTTCATGATTAAAACAAGATACTTATAAGTAAATCATATAATCTTTGAATTGATTAAAATTATATATATATATATATATATATATATATATATATATATATATATATCAGGTATAAGATATTCCAATATAACTTCCTTAAATATTTTATCATACCTATGTTTCAATTTATCGATGGGATTATAAATCCTTGTCTCTATCTTAAGATCGATATACTTGCTATGAATTCCTATAAAAATGATCGAATGCTAACAAAATTGTTACCTAAAAGCCTTAAAATATTTGAGATGCATTGGTTTAATCATCTCCTAATGGATCTTTGAGAATTTGTTTTAGATATTGAATAAGAATTCATTATCCTATTTATTGATAAGTAATTTCCTAGAGTCACTTAAGATTATTTAACTTCCTTGCATCAAGGAAAATATGATCCAATTTATTTAACCTAAATGGTTTATTCCTTAAAAGGGATAAGTAACCAATGGTATATTATCCTAATCAATTAGTTTCCAAGGATAATTGCAACAATATCGGGAATAATCTAAAAAAGATAAATAAATTAAATGAAATGCTAAAAATGATGAGAAGAAGGTAACTTAGTTGATATCTCGAACTATGTGCTGATTTGATGATTGGAAAAGGATGGAAATGATTTGTGAGAGATTCACCATTAAGACTCTATCATAAAAACTTCTTGGACTAAAGCGTATATTACATAACAAAGCTTACCCATGCTATGGCCCTTTCTTCATTCCCTTATCCATTTATACTTTACGCTTATGAAAATTTCTAGTCTTGTGTAATAATTTTGATTCTACTTTTTTCTAAAATATGGACCTCTAATACTTGTGTAATTCTCGCTTTCTACTGTTTCAATCTTCAAAACACTAAATGGTGAGAGAGTATTGAAAAAAATGTTAGGTAGGTTATGGGAACCCCAGTAAACCACCGACATTGCCACTACTCCAAAGATGGATTAAACCAAACATCATTCTCACCTAGCACGTGATATCTAGAATATATGCTACTACATTGATAATCATGAGCTTGAAATAATGTGAATGTACTTGAACTTTTCCATAGCTTGAATTAAATTTACTAATGTGGATTTTTTACTTGCATACGTAAGTGGACAACTTCCCTAGAATGAGTATCTAAAGTATATGAATCTAAAGGGAGTATTAGGTGGCTTTGGATTTTCTTGTGATTGCTCTTAGTATTTGCACATTAGAATTATAGGATTCAAATAGATAGAATTACCTCTTTGATGGGAGATAAATAACTTGGATATATATGCATTATGGGTCTAGAAAAATTGTAAAATTTTGACTATAAGTGTACCAAAGAGATTGAAATCAAGAAAATTACCATTGGAGGAAAATGGACAAAAGCGACTAGGTGGGTCCATAACATATGGACGTTATGGCCCTTTCTAGGCACTTTGGTCCCAAATGCATGTGCAAATGATCTAAGAATTGGAATTGCAATGTGCAAAGGTATAACCTGATTTGATGGAGTAATATGACCTGTTATGAAAAGATCTAAGCTATGTGTGCAAGACAAGTGAGATATAACAAGGGATAACATGATTGGACAAATTGATAAAGTGTGGGCTAATACAAGAGTGTTTTATAATTTGTGTTGTTGTAAGACATGAATTACTAAAATGGATGTCTACATTTCCCCAAGTATGGAATTGGGGATTGTGTAGTTAATAGAAAAGTTACTTGAGTGTGCAGAGACACTTTTTATTTTCTCGGAGTGCCTTTTTTGTGTTAGGAATTTGTATTTGTTCCATATGTGTTTGTTTTTCTAAGATGAGTACCTACAGAGAGAATTGTTGTAAATGTCAATAATATAGGAAATTGAACTTTAACATGAAAATGTTGAGTTTAGTGCGAAACCAGAAATTTGTAAGTGGAAAATAAAAAAATAAAGGAAAGAGCACACCTAATTGTTTTATGAGAGACGAGGAGGGATTACTCCCACTATTATTTCCATGGAGATTTGATGAACTTTTTATTAGATCTGGTTGAAAGGATGTGGGGGCGATCACCCCCAAGTGAAATGTGCCAAGGATAGAAATGAGTATAAATGCACCCTACATGGTGAAGAGAGCTATATGGGGAGTTTTCTAGTTTATCCATCACAAAATAATGAACAATAGGAAGTCAAACCTATGATTATAAAAATCACCTCAACACTTCCCAAGACCCACAGATAAATGCAAATGCCAATGAACGTGAAACCAATTGATTTGTAAATGATGACATAATGTACCAGGAAATGCTAGCTTACATGTACCCTTGGTACCACCATAATTTGAACTATACCATGCATTATATGATTGAAATTGAGTAAAAACATATAAATGTCCCTAAAAAATTGTACTGATTGAGAAAATTATCGAGCCTTCCCCAGGATAGAAGCGTATGAAATGGGACAGTCTCTAGAAGCTATGATATTTTCTACACATTTTGGTCCCTGTGTGTTTTCTAACTCAAGTCTATTTCTGAGCCATTTTTGTATCTTTAAAATGTCTAATTTTATACTTGTTATTCAATTTTCTAATTTTTAACTATTGTGTGGGTGAGATATCATCCAATGGTTTCCCCCTTGTTTGGGATGTATGATAAGAAATAATGTTAATGTGACCAAAACAAGAGGACATGTAGCTGATGTGCATGTGTTGTGTAGGATTTCTACAAGGAAAAGAGGGGGAGTGCACATGGTATATACCATGTTGCATACATAGTAATACAATAGAAAAATAACAAAGTGATAATAACATATAATATGAAAACAACATCGTGAATACAAGCAAAAGCATGCAAAGATACACAAATAAAACATGTGTTAGGAATTTATTTGTGCTCTATTATTATAAATTTGTGTTGTATGGGTGAATAGTAAATCTTATTATGTAAATGTAAATGAGTTGTCAATAACTCATATTATTTTTGTGTTTAGTGAGATTTGTTTGTTAAATCAAACTCACATAGAATAGATAAGTGGTTATTGTATAGTTGATCCAAACTTCTTAAATATAGGAGTTAATTGGCCTATATATTATGTACTATTCATATTGAATAATGATTTTTAGTGTATTAATTGTGTGTAACTCTGGTTCTGCAACTTTATTTGGTATCAGAGTAATTTGATATTTCCCTATGATGGAAAATTAAAAGGAAAATACGAGAAATGCCAAATCTCATAGCAATCAAACAGCTTTTACAGAGAAAAGTACCAAATAATGATATTATAGATTCAAATCAATCTGGATTAATACATACTGAACAAGCTGCAAATATATAGGGAGATAGTTTCCTATTAAGTAGGAAACAACTCAACCACAAATCTATATATATGTGAGTTGTTATAACTCCCAAACAACTCACGTATATAATATAATAACCTGATATTATGAGTTTGTTTATTACAACTCATAATATATTACATAATATTATTCATCCAAATATATGAATAATGTGAGCACTATATAAGTATTCCTAACATTCCCCCCCTTAGTGCGAACATGGGAGAAAAACAATTGCACTTCCTTCGCAGCGTGCCGCCCGTGCGTGCTCATGATCTGGATGGTTTTATAGGACAGCCAACAACCTCAACATGGATGGTTTTACAGGACAACCAACAACCTCAACATGGATGGTTTTACAGGACAACCAATAACCTCAACAGGGATGGTTTTACAGGACAACCAACAACCTCAATATCATGATGCTACTTTTCCTTGTGCTTTCATCTGTCCACTATGCTTTTACATCAGGGAATTATGTAGGAAACACTGATCACTGATAACAAATATGAAAAGAGAAAATGGAACATTGAGACCATGTTCCCCCCCTCAATGTGAACATTTCACTTATTCAAACCAAAACAGGAACACTGAAAAAGAATCATGCTGCACACAACTGAAATCAACTGCAACTCTGAAAAGAAAGCAAACTCACACACACACTATCACCATAGCTTTGTGTGGCCCCATCGTTGGTGACTGACGAGAGGTCGCTGAATGACCTCCAGCCTCCTGTGCCTCCGTCCTCTAGTTCCATGCTGCTAGTTCAACGGGATGTGATCATGAAGCTCAAAATACCTTCAATAATTTGGACGTCGCGTACAAGCGAAAATGCGTCCAAAATTGAAATGCAGGCAAATTTTTATTTTATTTTTGAACTTTGGAAGATGACACTTTTTACAATAGTATTGACCCACAATGAACTTTTGATGACTAAACAAAAATCGACTCTTGAATTTTTGAAAATGGACACAAAAATGACTATTTTACCATATATACATATCATGACACTTTACGACAAACACACTAATGGTGCTATATTATACAAGACTCTTTTACATTGACAACTAACTTTCAAAACAATACACACAAAAATATGGGACTTTCTTGTAGACCATAGACAACATACGGTGACTCTAAAATTGACTCAAAATAGAAATGAAAAACTTATAGGAAAATGACTACCCAAATTCTACAATAATAACCAACCAACTAGACATAACCTAAACAATATAATTTAAGACTAAAATACCTATTACGGTTAATACTTGAATACATTGTATTTTCTGCCAAACACTTTGAGGTTTATTGTTTACAGAATGGCAGAGCCTGTAGGAAATTCGATCCAAGAGTTATTTGTAGATCTAAATGAATCGCTTATAGCTGGGCAGTTGAGTTGAGATTCAATGACCACGTGGTTACGCATGCAACAAAGTTTCAATAATGAAGAATTGACTGAATGGATACTCAGCTGGGGACGAATTTTGATCTAAATAGACAATTATCAAATTGTTTTTATTATCAATACCTTTTAACAGTCCATTGTTGTGCCATACCTTCAACAATAATATGCTCCGTAAGGTAAAATCTGCCCAGCACCAGGAAGATGCATGCAAATCAGAGACCAATGAAACACGCGTGGCACTCAAATCACACATAGAATGATCTATTTCAGACAAATCAGGAAATGCACTATTATATAGCAGGCTGCACTTATTGGATTTCACGTTTGGCGAAGACATCCACAGCTTTGGAGGACGTGGAGCATTGTTGAACACATGCAAATGTATGCCCCAGATCTTCTGGATTCTTCACTGAAGTAGCTTGGATGCATGCAACAGATACAAAACCACCAATATATCCCATGCATTATGAAGATTCCATTTCAAAGGATATGTAACTACGTGAAATGGAGAATGCACACTGTAAGGATCACGTGTCAATGTACTGCTTATGATGCTTTTGTAGACTCAAAATATCCACGTGTTAGCAGGCTGTGCATAGAAGAAGAATGGAGAAAATTTTATCTCTAGCAAGCGAAGATTCAGAGGAGGATGCAATGATGAACATATGTTGCAGAGATCAACAGGCAGCACTAAAGAGTCTTCAACTTGAATCTTGTGAATGGATACTGAATTTTTAATGATACAAGCTCCCACAAACTCTCATAGAGAATATGCTTCCTCAAGGATCTGCCATGCTCTGATACCAAATCATAGCAATCAACCAGTTTTGCACAGAGAAAGTACACCAAATAATGATATTATAGATTCAAATCAATCGGGATTCATACATACTGAACAAGCTACAAATATATAGGGAGATAGTTTCCTATTAAGTAGGAAACAACTCAACCACAAATCTATATATATGTGAGTTGTTATAACTCCCAAACAACTCATGTATATAATATAATAACTTGATATTATGAGTTTGTTTATTACAACTCATAATATATTACATAATATTATTCATCCAAATATATGAATAATGTGAGCACTATATAAGTATTCCTAACAAAATCTGTATTCTTGCCCCAAATGCATGTGTAACTCCTCAATTCAGAGGGATTTCGTATGAATAGTTTGTTAAGAGCATATTAGAATTTTAAAGTAAATTTTTTACTTTTTGAGGGTTTCATGAGAAGCTAGAAGATGTTGGAAGGAGAAAAGTTCTATACTGGATGACAATTATACTTGAAGATTTCAAATCATTTGCAATTCGCATTGATTGATGACTATACGATCATTGTGGAGTGTTGTAAGACCTGAATGCGTACAGTTGTTCCTAATCATAATTGGAATTCATCGTTTTTGGATTGAAAAATACTTATGTGGGTGGCTCCAAAATCTGACGTCAAACTGTTGGTGACAGATCTGTCACATCACATACATGGAGGCATGACTTGCATCTGATCTTCACGCTGTATTTGTTCAATATTGTGCTTTGATCCAGTTTGGATTATATTGATCTCATTAGATATGAAAGAAGAACGATTTTGTTTTCCTTCATGTGACAACCTTTTCTCAAGTTTTGGACTATTTATCTCATGTCGGCCAACATTAAGCATTATTTTCAGCACCTGTTTTCCTTGGGAGACCTCTGCACGCATTATTATCACCACCACCATTGTAGTGTATTGTTTGATTCATCCTAACTACACAAAAGGAGATAACGTTATTAATAGAGATCTATGTGTAGAAATATGGGAGAAATCACAACGTTTTCCATTTGATAAGTCACATCTATAAAGTTTAAGAGGAGTGTGATTTTCTGAGAATAGAGTAGTAGCTTTCATTCTGAGCATCTCAACAATTAAGAAAGGAAATAGTTGGAATAATAGTTCATGTTGAGATTTTTGTCTAGCGTAGTCATAGACCTGTATTCATTTTGGATCTTCCTCCACATTTTGTGCCACCTAACATACATCTATCATTAAATTTTCCAAAGACTTCGTTTGGTATTGGAGATAATAAGAAGATTCTTTCACTTACCTCAACACATGTTTTTTATCGCCACTGAATTCCATTGGATTCAACGCATCTCCTTGGCCAAGTTCGACACATCTTCAGTCAAGCTTGTTTGAAGTAACCTCTTCTCACTCACGGAAGACTCAGTCTTGACGTGCTTAAATAATTACAAGGTGAGCATCAAAATAAGGGTTTTTCATATATATTAATATATGAGTTGTTAGCTCGATCATTGTTTTTCGGTAGTCTATCTTGTGTCAAGAAAACAAAGTAAAAATTTGTTACGTCTTTCAAAATTAATAAGCATTTTTCTTGTAGCTTATATAGTTTTTTTTTTCAATAACTCCATGGTTATGTATTTGAAATTGTTTGTTACAAAACCTACACCTATATTCAAGTTACCAAATAAGACATAGATTTGTAGTTTTCTTTCATTATGAATCTCGTAGTTGTATTATTCAAGTTGTGAAAAAAAAATTGTGTCATTGTGTCAAAATAGTGTATATAGTTAAAAGGATAAAAAAACTTCAGTCATTGTTCATGTCCTTAACTCATTTTGAGAGTCAATGTCAAAAATCCATAAAATAATAAATAAATATTTTCCTTATGGATACATTTTCAGTGTTACCGATGTTCATAAAATAAATTATTTCACATTGCGCATGGGGGTAAGTTATACAAATAAATCCAATGTGAACATTATTGGGATTTATATCCAAATTAGGTTGAGCTAGCAACATGACATTGGAGGATGGAGGCACAGGAGGATGGAGGAAAAACAACATCCTCTCGCCAGCCGCAAGTGATCGAGTCATAAAATGAGGTGCGACATTTTGTTTCAAAGTGTGTTTTCTTTTAGTTACAATTTACTTTTCATTATTCATATTCGTTTACAATATGTTCTGTTGTAATAAAGTGAGAAGATTCCTATGTAATTTCCTAATGTGAAAATATAGTGGAAAGATGAAAGCACAAGGAAAAAGCAACATCATGATTCTTGAAGAGGATGAATAGGGGTTCATACCTAGAACAAGGGTTCCTTTCGGTGGATAGGGTCTGTATTTGATGAACATGGGTTTATACCGGATGATCGGGGACTCATACCAAGATTTTGGTAAAACTTTTAAAAACCATCAGTGAGTCAAGATTACGAGCACACATGGACAACAAGTTGCGGAAGAAGTGTGATTGTTTTTATCCCATGTTCGCACTAAGAGGGGAATGTTAGGAATTTATTAGTGCTCCATTATTAAAAATTTATGGGTAAATAGTAAATATTATTATGTAAATGTAAATGAGTTGTCAATAACAACTCATATTATTGTTGTGTTTAGTGAGATTTGGTTGTTAAACCAAACTCACGTAGAATAGAGAAGTGGTTGTTGTATAGTTGAGCCAAACTCCTTAATTATAGGATTTAATTGGCCTATATATTATATACTATTCATATTGAATAATAAAGTTTAGTGTACTAATTGTGTGCAACTATTGTTTCGTGACTTTAATGGAAAATAATATGCCACACACATAAGACATCTCTCGGGATTTCTAAAGTTACTCAAGGTACTCAATGCCAATAAGAAACTAAACAAGTGCATAGGGAATAACCCGAAAAATAAGTGAAAACATAGAGCAAACATGTAAAACAATAACTAATATGAAAAAGAGCTCAATTTGGAAGTGAGAGGAAAAACAAATACTACACATGAAGCACCCATTAGCATGTTAGAGTAATTAATAGTATGACATGATGTATGTACTAAGTGAATGAGGTAAGAGAAAGTAAAATAGTAAACATTGGAATAATAGTACACGCATGTGAGAAAATGTAAAAATGGATGCCCTAGTGGCTATAGAAGAATTGGTATAAAGTAGTGCGGACCTCATGGATCATGTAACGATATGTGTATATCCTGCATTCAACTCAATGCACCACATGAACAAACACGTGTATATAAAAATGATATAGCATATAATGTAATAAGGTAACATGATAAGTAAAGTACAACATGAATAATATAAGCATGCAAGAGAAACAACCAAGCAAGAGAAATGTAAATATTTTTCTATGTTTGTACCTATTTGATTTTTTTTTAATTTTAACATATATGATTGTTTTTATATTTCTACCATATTTTATTTTTTTTGGATTTTAGGCCCTTTCGGGGCATAAATGAAAATGCATTCTCTAAAGAGATGGAAGGGTGATATAGTAATTACCCCAAGGGAAATTTTATATATTTAGGGCTTCTTGTGAATATAGATGGTGTAAATAGAGAGGAAATTAAGGTTTCCCCAGTGTGGGTATGCAAAGTGAGGTTCAAATATGTAGCCACTCCCACAAAAATAAATTTAAACCTATAAATAAATTGTGTCGTCAAGAAATGAGGGGAATTGGATGCTCCCCATGGGTCGAGTAGCATTATTAACTAACCAATGAGAACCTCATGAGGATATGGAGAAGATCTTTGGGGAGATGGAGTTTTGGGCTTCGGTTCTACCAAAGAATGTGACTCAAGTGTATATTTCATAGAACGTTTGGGAGGACATGAAGGTGGAATAGATCCATACGAATCCATGTGTGACTTAGATGATTGGTGAATAGGATCGGGAGGGGAAAAACTAATAGTGAAAAAGGATGAACCATATATGAGTCAAACACCGACATGATATCAAGAGGAATATGAGAATATAATAAATACGTAAGAGACTTAATATAACAAGGGTATATTGTATCGATCTTAGGAAGATGGAGAGACACAAGGTCAATCACAAGTGTAAGAGGTGATATAGATGAATGAAGAGAAATAAAAACATACCAAGACATGTATAAATTAGCATATATAGGATTATCATGAGTAGAACCATGTATTGGAAGTAAACTTATGAACCTGATTTGCTAAGTCACCTACAATATACATGAGAGAAAGAAATTCCTATGGAGGAATAACATAGGTAGTAAGAGGCTTGTTGAGTGGTTGCATATTGCCATTATATGTATCCATGGGGACACTATTCGGTTAAAATTAGATTTTTAGGTTAGTGGAGAAGTTGCATTAGCACTAGGAGGACTATGAGAAGATCTAGAAGGAAATAAAGCTTGGGAACCCTTATCGAAAAATTCCTTAGCATTGGAATAAGAAGAAGAAATACAAACATCATTATATTCACCATAATGTAAAATATCCATTTAAAAATAAACAAAGTGGAGATACATACATAATTTCAAGAACATTTTATCCACAAGGAGCTAAGATATCATGGTGATAAGAGAGAGAAGGAATACTATTATCATTTATAATAATATTTTGCACATGATAAAATACAATATCATTTGGAAGAGGAAGAGAAAAAACACATGTATCATTTGTAACAAAATTTTGCACACAAGTATTTTGAAATAATATTTGAGAGGAAGAATGGTTATCCTATTCAAAAGGATTACCATTAAGGAGATTTCAGATAATATCCCAATTGTAGAGATGATCAGAGGCTTGATGATAATTTTGTAGACCAAAAAGTGTTAAAATGATGTGTATATCATGTAACTAAGGCCGCATGAGAACAATATTGTAGGAATGGTTATCGGGAAAGACATAAAAATAACATCAAATGTGTTCAAGCCAATAGTTATTGGAATAATTATAGAATCAAGGAATTTTTGAGGGATATTTTTAGATCATCATATACAAAAAATTAAAAGGAGAATAATCTCGACTAAGATCATGAATAAAAAATATACTGCAAATATTCAAGCTTGATCTATTATCATGAAGAATGTGGTTAACCAAGGTCTTGTACACAATAACTTAAACATATAGAGGGAGATTAATGTTAATGAGAGGATGAATAGGGGCCATGAGACCTTTGGGATAAATTTGATAATTATTTTGAGGTCAAGAAAGAGGATGGAATCTGAATACAAACCCTAGAAAAAATTGATATATCTAAAACCAAGTAAGAAGAAGAATCCTTATGGAAACTAAGGTTTGATCAAACATTGGGTTCACCAAATGATTTAACCTAAATGGTTAATTACTTAAACGGGTAGTAACGGATGATATATTATCCTAATCAATTAGTTTCCAAGGCTAATTGTAGAAATATTAGGAATAATATTTAAACAAAGATAAAAAATGATATATAAATGAATCAAGTACTAACAATGAGGAGGAGAATAGGAATTAGCTGATATCCTATAATATGTGCTGATTTAGGCTGGTATGATGATTGCAAAATGCTAGAAATAATTTGATAGAGATTCACCACTTTGAGACTATGTCTTGAAGAGCTATTTAGAATAAAGTGTATAATATAGAAAAAAAGTGTACCCAAACTATGGCCCTTTCTATACACCCTTGTGCATATATATTTTGAGATTTTATAACTTTCTATGCCTACACACTTTGCTTCTTGTTGTTCTCCTATTTGAAATTTGGACCTCCGATCTTGCGTGATGTTCATAGTGAAATTGATTGAATCTTCAAAACCCTAGATAATGGGGAGTTTTAAAAAAATGTTAGGTAGTTGTGGGTACCCCTATGCATCATTGATGTCTCCACTACTTCAAATATGGATCAAAATGCACATTGTTCTTTCCTATCATGTGATATCTAGAATGTATTCAACCATATTGATAATCATGATCTTGCAAAAATTTGATTGTACTTTACATTATACATAGCTTGACTTAACTTTGATAATATGGCTTTTGTACTTGTAGAACCGAGTGGATGAATGCACTAGAATGATTATGCAGAGTATATGAAACTCAAGGGATTCTTGGGGTGGTTTTTCTTGTGATTTCTCTTAGTATTTTCTCATTGTTATACTAGGATTCAAGTAAATCGAATGCTATTTTTAATGGGAGATAAATAACCTACTTATATATGTGTCCTAGGTTTAGAAAAGTTAGAAAAGGCTGAATAGGTGTACCAAAGAGATAAACATAAATAAAATTATCATTAGAGGGAAAGGGACCAAAGAAGATAAGTGGGTCCATAGTGTATGGACGCTATGGACCTTTCTAGGTTTTTTTGTCCCGGATGCACGTGAAAATGATCTCGGTTATTGGAATTGCAATGTGTAAGGTCATAATGTGATTTAATAGAGTAATATGATATTATGCAAACAACTAGGTTGTGTTTGTAAGTAAGGATGAGTGAGATATAGCAAGGGATAACATGATTGACCAAATTGAGAAAGTGTGGGCTAATGCAAGAGTGTTGTATAATTTATGTTGTTTGCAATACATGAATGACCAAAATGGGTGTCTACACCAATTTATCATTATATTTTATGATTTAACACAAGTATGCAAAAATTATAACGTCACTAATTTATAAGTACAACATATATTCTAACATGGTATTATTTTCCCTCATAAAGTGAAGTATATTTATGACACATGTCATTCCTTCACTAATATTTACCTTCGCGATATGGATTTAGAGACTTTATCCTTCATATGTATCCATAACACCAGATATTGATATTCCCAATCCTGCTATGTAACTTGATACTAATTTTTTCATTACATCTTTTACTTTAGGAAAATTCAAGGTTCTCCACAAAGCAATAATACTTCCTACCATCCTACGGGTAGAACTAAATCTCCTTTAAGAACTTCTCCCACTCCTAAATGAAAACCTTTACACTTTAAAAATTACGTTGATTTTCCGCATGATATTTTTATCATCTTACTTGATGACTTATTAATTAAATTACCATCTAATGATTATCACCCTTTTCATCGAGTGAACATGAAAAAGGCCATCCTATTTTTAGTTATCACATCTTTAATGGTACCTAAAACATAAATGTTATGTAGTGGATTTGAAAGTTAAGAAACTTACATAGAAGGTAGTTATCTTATTTTATACATGATATTATGATAGGTCCCATTCTACTCCTATGAGGAATTAATCAATGGATGATACGATCACCCATGATGGTCCTCTATAGGATGGAATAGTATCTTAGTCTCCTATGAGAGATGTCTCTTAGAGTGGATATCCTCCTATACAACCATCATAATACCATGAATAAATATAGTTCGAAAAATATAATAAATTTATTTTACATGATAATTAAATTACAATTAATAATAAATAGGAACTTACGTTGTTAATAAATTCACATACACGATTAGTTAATAATAGTTTTTTTTTCAAGATTGCATCACGAGAGATTAGAGTGACCAAAAATCATTTGTTTAGTTATGTTATCTATAACATCATATGGTTATGATTAATCATTTTATTATATCAATTATCATCACTACCAATTTAACCTAATCAAATCAAATGTACTAAGAAATTTTAATCAAATTTAATCACATCACATCAAGTACCATGTGTAAATCAAATTTTATATCAATCCATTTCAATCACATGAAACATAGTACTCTAACTAATAATCCCATATATTTTAGGATTCATAAGGAATAAAATACAATTAAGGTTTATTCCCTTTACAATAATATATACATAATCATTACGATACTCATCATGATTAGATACATCTATAGTGGTTTTAAAACTTGATGCATCTCATGCATACCAATGAACTATAGTACCACAAAAAATATTACAATTTCTCTATATTATGAATATCTCAGAATATTTTACTTGTATTCCCATCAACATCACCACTATATATTAGGAAATATATTTCCCAAGAGGAGACTTGAGACTTAGTGCTAGCTTTGTGCCACTCAAGTGTCTCAAAGTAAATTTAAAAAACTATACATGCGGTAGCTTCCAGGGTTATATGATCAATCAAGTAGGTGATATTTCCTATGATATCATCCACATGCTCTATAAATTTGTGGACCTCCATATTAGTTACAATGTTATGAGTTAATATAAACATTAATGCATAAAAATTGTGGTCCAATAAGAATCACTTGTAATAAAAAGCCAAACCTAAGTATTAGAAATCAATTATCAATCATTAAAAATTTCAAATATATATTACTTGAATTAATAATATGTAAATTATAATTTACTTACATTATTCCACTACCACTACGACAACATAATTTATAGGGGTATCTACCTTGATTCCTTATCATCTCCTATAGGCGGGTCATGACTCCCTCACATCCTCTAATACGTAAAACCCACCTCTTGGACCTCCCACCACCATGATAAATAATAATAACCATCAGGTATCTTCCCATCACTATTTTTGTGTGGATTTGAAACCAACATCATCCATGTTTCCCACATTTATCAATGTGTCTAACTCATTTGTGGGTAGAAAAAATATCTCTACCATGGTCGGTATTATTTAATACCCATCCCTAATATTTATGTGGATGGGCATAATCCATGTATATGACTCTAGGGGCATGTATTGCACCACCAAAAAATGAAAAGTAACCTGATCATTTACTGATATCACTCGCCATATATGACAAATAAATCCTCTAACCACATACTTTTCCTATTATATCATAGCTCCATGACATCATTAAAAATCTAAGAAAGTATCTATATGGTCTCCATATAACCCCTCAAAATTTTAATATTTCCAAAATGGATCTTAATGCCATCGCCTCGACCTACACCTCCTTAACAATATTCATGTCACTTTGCAAATATCTTGTGGTGATCCCAATCAATCCAAAATCCTCGATCACATTCACACCAACTATATGCTTGTAATCCCATACATGAATTAATGTCACTACTACTACACCACCTCCATGGATCTCAAATATAAACTGATATAATCTCTATATAGATTGGACACCATACTCCAACCCTAAGAATATGTCATTCCTTGATCCTCTTTCTCTTGAAAAATATACCAAATTGTTGCAAATTATAGGCACTGAGGGGGCATGAATTATTTCTTCTACAAAATTTTATAGACAATGCAATTTCCTTAATCTTGTTATGATGAAATCACAAAACCATACACAAGCAATCAACAAAGGAGCATACATAGAGACAAATGATATAATGTGGGGAACCCTTCAAGGGATGATAACCCAATAAAACCAAATAACTAACTTTGAAAAATGTCTTCTAATGTTACAATGATTTCATGTTGGGCGTCAACTTGACTTGAAACATCAACTTAAAAAAATCAACCAAGCACTTACTTGATCTTTAGAAAGATTATAATTGCATGGAAGCTTCAACTCCCAAAATATTTTTTTCAATCACCCATTGACCTTATGAAATTTTTAACTTGCAAGGAATTTCAAATCCCTATTTTTAAACATTCACTTAGAATTCTTCACAATGTTTTGATCACTTCTCTTGTGTTATCTCTCACAACAAATTATGATCACTTCTTTAGATCATTATTCTTCTATTTTCACCCTCCTTCATCTGCTACAGTAAATATAGATAAATAAATATCACAAAAAAACAATGTTTCATGCTTCTCATATCAAATATATGTGTTAAACATTAGCTCTTCCATGTCCACACCTCTGTAAAATTTCAGTCCTTCAAGCACTAGACAATTTTATGATTTTTTCATAAATTTCTATTATATCTTCAAGAGAATATTAATCAACAATAATTACATCCTCACTTTCATATATTTAGCAACATCAAATTAAACCTCTTGAAATTCTCTTCCCCTTCACCTTACACAAGAAACTCTTTAACTTCACATAGCAACTCGAATTGGAAAGGAAAAGGTGACATCATACAACTTGATTTTAGCAATGAATGCACTTTTTTATATGTAAGTTACATGTGCATAAATTACATAACTTGAAATGGACGTGGTTACCTTAATTTTTATCACAAAATAAATCCTTAACTTGCTACAAAATTGACGAGAATCTTCTTACAATAAGATCTGACATCTGACACATTCTTTCGTAACTACCCGACATTGGTTGTCTTCTTCCTTTATGAAGAGTTCCCTTTGAGTTGTTAATCTCTTAAAAAAATAAAAAGTGTACCAATCATGAAAGGTTTTTAAAAGACTCTTCATATTATCCATAACCCCTTCAAATATTTCCTAGCTTGTCATTTCTCTTTCACACTTCATAGATCTTTAAACTTAGTAATGGAGGTACTAAAAATCACAGTCAAGGTGCATGCTCATTCATCATTGATTTTTGTAGGTTCAAGGTATAAAAAGTGTTTTGGAGAGTTTAATTTTATCTATATAATTCCTTCAAGGCTTGGCATAACCAACACTTTCTTCATTCATTCCATATGATACTTGATTTGATCAAGGTATACTTGAAATTTCATGCATATAAAAAATGTGTTCACAATTTGATTTTTGGAGTGCTAAACCTTGTCATCAAACAACCCATAATACATAAATTTTGAAGTATTACTTATGGAAATACTCATTTCTTTCACCAAATCAAGGGAGAAGTAACTAAACCATCTTCATTTCTGAAATGGCGGCAGACTGTGTTCTAGGAGCTTAAAAACCATCCTTTAGCTTATTGTGATTAAAAACATTCAATGGATTCTCCAAGCTTAACAAAAACTTTGAGAAAATCAAGTACATCATAAAAAACATGTAAAAACATTCATAGGCATGCCTTATTTGGATAAAAATTCAACTACTCACATGTAACTACAAGCTTCTAAAATAGCTCAAGAAGGAAATTCTACATAACTTAAACTTGTGCATATAAAAACTTAATCAAACCAAATAAACCAAAATTAGAGATCCTATGAGATGCCTTCATGGTGTTTAGGACTAAAAAAACCACTTCATGATGCAATTTATCATGTACATAGATCATAACTTCAAGTTTGGTTTCCCTTCATTGCATTCTCAAATAGTAGGAGAAAAACACACCTATAACATCAAATTTTTCCAAAGGAAACACCTATATAGCTTCTTGAACACAAATAAAATATCCCCAACTACCTTCACCAAAAATTTGAACATATGTTTCTTTACAAACTTTGTTTATAAATTGAATTATGCACAAAACAACTAATTTCTTGTAGGGTCCACAAAGATTCATGAGATCAAACCACCATTAACATGATATATGATGAGATATATACACTCTCAAATAATTTTCAAGGAAAAAAATTGATTTGGAGGCTTAGTCAAAAAAATTCTCTATATCGATTTTACTCGATTTGAGGAAGGTTTTAGAAAGTTTAACAAAAATGGATAGATCTTTCTTATTTGTCATTCACTTTACCTTAGAATTTTTGAAACATATTTTTATCCATATTCTATTAAAAATTTCTCTTATGATTTATCCTAAAGAGGCTCCACAATTTATCTTGAATGCTAAGAAGTCATAATACTATTTTAGCATACCTCACTTAACCCGATTTTTAAAAAAATGAAATATTTTACACGACAATCCTCCTTAGGTCCTAAAATTTTTACCACACATTCAAAACTACCTGCTTAACGATCTAAAATATTTGATTTTTCATGAATGCACTTGTAATTTCTTTTCCAATCTCATTTTTGCATATTAAACTTGTTTGTCCTAAGGGAAGTCATACAATTGACCCCAAATATGCCTATAATGGTTGAATTATGACTTGATATTTTATTTGAGGAATCTTTAAAATTACCATACACACTTACAATGCATACATTATTTTGATACAAATTTGTTTCCTCATACCCTCATGATAGGTCCTTGAATTAGGCCAATTTGAGCTCGTTTACAATGCAACTCACCACCTCTGAAATTTTATTTACTATTGGGCCCCTTTAAAATGTCTTATCACATGTTTTATACCTTTTACATTCTCCATCGGTACCCTCAAGCCTTCAATTCACCCTTTTAGGTCTCTTTGCTATGTAGGCCTATAGATTAGGCATCTAGAAATGAACTAGTCTTAAAAATTCAACTCATGTGTCCTTGTATTCATTATTTTTACCATGTTTCCACATCATATACATGATATAATGTCTAATATGTCATCAATTAGCCTCTTCTAGTAATTGGATCCTCAAGAATTCAATGATTACTTAGGTATTCGCAAGCCTATTACCCATGCTACCTAGTTTGAATTACTCCAAGCTCACTCTATCTCTCTTTCATCCTAATTTTTCATTAATATATACCTTTGGCATCAATGAAAACATAACATCCACATATATGTAGACACCAAAATTTGGTTTCCCTACCCTTGATTACTGCATGCACATTTTTCACCCTTGTCCTAGTTAGACCCCTAAATTTGATTCATTTATTTAAATGACCATCTCTTATCCCAACACCTTTAATTCTGAATTAATTCTTGTTAATTAATCTAAATTATCTAATTACCCATAATTAGCTAATTACCTCTAGTTGGCTTTCTTTGGGATGCTTTTATCCCTAACCACCTAAATCCACATCTCTACACTTTTTCTAGATGTTATCTAACCCATATTTATCTCCTATCCACCCATGACACTTTTGTAAACAACCCTTACTCTCCTACATGCTATAAGACACATATCCCAATCTCTAAAATCCCAATATCTAGAGTAAATAAGTGATTTTATCATCCGAGGAATGGTTTCCCACCTTTGTTGGCGATGACCCATCTATGTCGTCATCGACCCTACAAGACTGATTTAACCCCCTTCCAAAACAAGACAAATTGATAGTTCTTACACTATGTAAACTTATCTTCAAATATGAGAAATCTTGTAGCTATGTCAACCCTTTTGGATTCCATTGGATCTTATTTTACATCATGTGCGATACTTTGGGAGGTTTATTTTGATTTTGTGCTTGTCTATATTATCATATGAGATTTCGATTACTATCTTATAGAATCTAACTTCTTGCAAGTCTAGCTACTATCGAATTTCATCTTCATCCTATTCTTCCGGTTGTTTTTTCTTGCAATTTTCTTATTCAGCTCATCCATCTCTATATTTGTTTTGCACTATCAAGGTTTTCATCGAACCATCCCTCTATCAACATACTTATTGTTTTCAAATCCTTCCTCGTTGTCTAATTTTACTTTGTTTCTATTCCATTTTCTAGTTCTACCATCATGCTTCCCTATTATTTTAAAATTTTCCTATCTCGCACTTCATTCACCATTGAACCAAATCTTTTATACACCCAATCCACCTTAATATCTATTTTCTCACATCTCCATTGTTTGTCTATCTCAGATATTATTCTAGAGGCTGTTACCATCCTTCCTGTGCCTCTTTGATAACCTTTTGCATTGATTCTTTGAGATTTGCTCCATCAACTTGTTTTCCACCTTCATCTATTTAGGTCATTGTCAACCTACCCATGTGTATTTTGGATCGTTGTCGACCCAAAGAAGGTAAAATTTTTTAAGTTAAGTTTAATTAAATCATTTCTTTCCATTCATTTCTATTAGTTTTAGATTTTTTCATGTATCATTTTTTGCATGATATCTAATCATCAATCATTTATTTCATTATATTTTATCGAACGGGGGATGAAATATGTGAAAGGAAGGTAACAATTCTTGGAACTGGCTTCATCGGGAATCCCCCACATATATCAACTAATCCATTTTTGTCGTAGTTTTTCTTGTCTTGTAGGTTCATCTAGTTTGTAGCAAGATCATTCACTTTGTGCCCATCCATTTACATCCATCATACTTGAGGTACCTTAAACCCTCACATTTTGGAGTTATTTAATTTTCTTTAGTACTAGCTCATTAACTTGAAAAGGAAGGAAAAAATTAGATCAACATTCTGGCACACCCGGTGGGACAACCCTTTTAGGTGAGTCTCATGTATTTTTATTTCATTTTTGTATTTTCCACTAACATTGTGGTAGAAGTTTATTTTTGGCTTTTCTTGTTCGTGTTTTGATTTTGGATTTGCTTTGATCAATCTTCACTTGCATCTTCTTAAAGATTTGATAAAAAGGAAAAACATTCTCTAGGTATTCTTCTTTTTTCCTTATTTTCTCCTTTTGCATTGCATTTTCCATTTCTTGTGTGTTTGTCTTCATTGAAATTTCACATTTGGATTTGGCTTAAAAAGAACCTTTTACATCCTTTCTTGACAACATATTTTAAGTAGGGGTTAATTACTTATATCTCACATTCTATCACACACAACCAAATTCACACATCAATCTACATATCTAGACATCATCCTACTAAGTGGACTGATTAGGATTTCATCACCCAATAGGAAGCCGCAACGCTGTTTTGGCCACGTTAGAAATCTTGCACAGAATCAGACCTCATGTACCTTCAGGTATATCGAGGTCTCCTAACCATAACTACACTCGAAACAAACCCTAGATTTCCACTTCCTAGGCACCTTTGTTATTCATCCCCTTTTTATTTTTCACACTTTCTTAATAAATCAAAAACAAAAAAATTGTGTTTGAATTGCTTGATCTAGTTAGTATAACCTTTGTTTTCATTTTGT
The DNA here is from genome assembly GCA_018340775.1 of Taxus wallichiana var. yunnanensis. Lineage (NCBI taxonomy): Eukaryota > Viridiplantae > Streptophyta > Pinopsida > Cupressales > Taxaceae > Taxus > Taxus wallichiana. The sequence goes on along the minus strand of CM031243.1, from coordinate 243,370,604 downwards.
ACCCATAGTTACTCATTGAGTAGCCAAGAAAATGGAGCAAAAATTTGCTTCAAATAGTTTTGTTTTCTCATCTCAACAAACATCTACCATGGTTGTTGTCTCATCTCTTCCCATTAGCACCCAACCTCGATGATCAATGTCCCTCATCATGAGACTGATTATTTCTTATATCATCATCACATCCCATCAAGACCAACCCCACCACCATCTCCTAATCCTTTTGGGTCCCATGGAAATGTTTCTAGCCCCATGTATGACTTCATATTTCATAGATCTCACACAACCTCCCGATCCTACCAATCCACTCAATTTTTGGGTCTTAGTCCACCCACACCACCCCATACAAACACCATTCTCTCCTCATCTGATATTATCACTAGAAGTCCTTGTATATATCTAACCCTAGAGGTCTAAAACCCGACACAAGGAAAATATATCTCGAGGCAATAGACTATTTCACCAAGTGGACCGAAGTAGTAGTGCTCAAAGAAGAAAACAAGTCTAATATACTAGAATTTTATGAAGGAATAGTGACTGGGTTCGGTGTGCTTAGGACACTATCATATCAGAAAATGCATTGGAATTCATAGGTTCCAAGATTACGTGAATGGGTTGTCAAGAATGGAATTTACTTGAGTACCTCTTCCAACTATTACTCACGGGGTAATGGACGGGTAGAATCCACAAACAAAAATTTGCTAAGAATCATTAGAAGGAATCTGGATGAAAATCAAAGAAAATGGCATACCAAGATAAAATCAGTGTTATGGGCTAACAGAATAACACCAAAGAGGTCTATAGGTAATTCCCCTTACAAGCTAGTCTATGGGAAAGAGGTAGTATTGCCTATATCATTAGAACTACCTGCATTGGAGTTCATGAAGCAGTTGGAGTTGGTTGAGTTCAAACCAATGGAGGCCAGGTATGCAGAGTTGATGGAATTGGAAGAAATCTAGAGAACATGCAATTCAAACAATTGAGAAAGATCAGGCCTTAGTAAAAAGATGGTTTGATAAGAAAGCAAGAGCAAGGACCTTCCAGGAAGGGGACCTAGTTCTGAAATGGGATGCAGATCGGGCAAAACCAAGAAGGCATTCCAAGTTTGATGCCATTTGGAGTGGCCCCTACATGGTCATAGGATGTAATAATAGCAATGCCTTCCAATTTTCTACATTGGACGGAGAAGAACTCCGATTCCGTTAACGGAATCTATCTTAAACATTGCTACTAAAAAGAAAAGGTTTACCCTTGTAAATATTAGCCTAGATTTCAATTCCTCTAAGTGCGTATGCACATTGTCTTATTGTAGTGAGGTTTCAATTTCCCTAAGTGCTTTGGCATAGGTTTTTTTCTCCTAGGTTGGATTTCTATAGTTCAGCGTGCTCTCGGAGAAGGAATTGTGGTATCAGGCTCGGGATCAAATATCAGGTTGGTTTTAGGTTATTTCTTATGACTCCATGCCCAATGGATCACTAAAAATCCACTGATATTCTACCTAGCAGGCAAGTAATCCCGTTGAGTCACCAAATTGTTGTATATATCTACCCCCAGAGGTCTAAAAACCCGACACAAGGAAAATATGTCGGAGAGGTCTAAAAACCCGACACAAGGAAAATATGTCGAAGAGGTCCAAAAACCCGACACAAGGAAAATATGTCAGAGAGGTCCAAAAACCCGACACAAAGGAAAATATGTCAGAGAGGTCTAAAACCCGACACAAGGAAAATATGTCGGAGAGGTCCAAAACCCGACACAAGGAAAATATGTCAGAGAGGTCCAAAACCCGACACAAGGAAAATATGTCGGAGAGGTCCAAAACCCGACACAAAGGATTTTGGGTTTCTGGGTTTCGGGAAACATGAGACATGAAGCATGAAAATTTCAAGGCATGTCCCGATGCTTGGGATTTCGAGAACCTAAAACACTACCTAGGTAAATTGGGTTTTGGAGTCGGGAAAGCATGGGGCAAAAACATGTCGAGCTACCTTCTAAACCCGATGCATATGCAAGTCATATTTCCAAACCAGATACAAAGGAAATCATGGAAATAGCGGTGGAAGTGAGTTTTGGGAAAACACAAGCATCAAACACATGTCGAGGCATCCTCCAAACCCAATGCAAATGCAGAGGAGAACCCGAACCCGACAGGAAGAAGACCCTGACGCGGGAAATATTCAAATGGCCATAACTTTTCACAGGCAGCTCGGATTCACACAATGTTGGAATTTTCAGAAAGATTAAAAGGTCCTCTATCCAACTACAACTATATATATTTAATTGGGTGAGAACACGTTCTTCAAAAATGTAAAATACAGTTCATCATATATTGGGTTTGTTGGGGTTCTCACCTACGCCATAATGAAATGAATTAAGTGCGGACAGGGGTGGTTAGGGTAGATTTCAAATTCCTCTCTTCTTCCTCTCTTTTTCTCCCTATAAATTGTAAGGAGGGGCTTCTTTATAAAGGTTGGACATTCTTGTTTTTCCCCTCCCTTCTTCTCTTTGGTAGGTGAATTTGTGGAGTTCAAACCTCCCATCTAAAACTGTAATGCAACTTTGCCTCTTGGAATTTTGTAGTGTATTGTGTCAATATTTGGAGAAAATAATGCATGTATGTGGATGATTCTCAACCCTCTCTATGTTCATTTGCATCCTCCTGATCTTTCACTACAAATCTAGTTATCTGTGCATGATCTTGCATTGCATTTTAATGGTTTGTGTTTATTGGCAAGACAGGTGTGTTCTTCATTCCTCGATGCATCACCTTTGTTAGTTTAGGTTTATTTTTATGCATCTTATTACCCTATATCCTTGGAAAGTTAGATTAGGTTTTTTAGTAAACCCTTTACATTTTTATGTGTGCATCTAAACAGAGGAATAGGAACCAGCGTTCATCCAGAGAGCTTTCCTATTTCACAAGTCCCACACTTGGGAAAAGCTCCATGTTATGCAATCACACTGAGAGTCTCAACCCATTGAGTTGCAGACATTTAGGGGTGCTATGATTCACCATCACAGTCCTATCCAACCATCACAATCCACCGACATTCACATTTCTACTCCTCACATGCTTTAACAAATAAGTATTCCCACCCAATCCCAACATTTTTATTACGTTCCTACTTTACAATATCACACATTCCCTAACCAATGCAATATCCTCCCCTTGACATATTCAAACAACCCTTTCTTAATCCACAACCAACAAAAAAAAAAAAACCAACTTCAACACAATAGAAATTTTATCCTCTTATAGTCAATACTCTACATCAAATATCTTCATCTTCACCTATCTCATCCACTTTGTCATATACTTCTACCCAACTCCTTCAATATCTTCACCCACACCTACATCAATCATCTCCATGAATATCACAACTATCACATTAACATCTACCACTTTTCCTACATCTACATACATTTCAACATTTATCACATCCACATCAACTACATCTATCATAACCCAACCTATCATATCTAACCCCTTATCCATATTAAACACACCGATCATAAAATCACCCATACAAATCCCAGTTGTACCTATCTCCACATCAAAACCAATTACCCCTATATCTACCACATCAATAAATTCACTCTCAACTACCTTGACATCTTCATAATACATTCCTACATCCTTTACTATGGCCACATATTCTATTTTACCCCAATATTCTACACTTAATCCTCCAATATCAACTATTTCCACATCTATACCCACTACCACACCAATCACATCTTCTTGATTTTCAAACATATCAATGATACCCCTTGAAACATTCATGGAATAAGCACCCCCACCTAAGACAAACACAAAGGGCATTCATGCCTCCTCTACAAAACAAATTGCTTCCACATTAACCAATCCAAAATCTACACAATCCACATCTCACATAGACCTCATCAATCACATCATATAAACACCTCTTTCTCCATCAATATCCACATCTACACCCACCATTGATTCTACACCTACATCTACTTCACCACTTATCACATCCACCTCATCAGATTTGATCATATCTACTGCTTCACCCACATCCATTCCACCCTTACCTATCATACCATCCTTAGAGCCAAGCCAGTTCCTCTTTCCACACTTTTAACCCCACCAACTACATTAACTATTGTGACCCGGGTAAACCATCTTCTCCTCCCACATCACTTTCATCATTTGAAGAATTTTGAAATCACTTCAACTTGCAGTAACTTCAAGTGATCCTCCCATCTCATCAAACACTTCCACATCAAACCAATCTTTTCCTTCGTGAGACCTCATCATGAAATAATTACTCCCTCCACCTATATCAACACCAACACCACTTTTAAATCCTCTACAAGAGATTTATGTCATCCCTTCTAAGGGTTCCTCTTCACAAACAAGATCTAGAACCCTTGGCACATTTCCTCAATGTTCTCTTTCACGTCCTCACAAGAAAATTGACATACTCCCTCCTAAGATTAAACAATCCAATGACCATCGAGAAAATTGACATCATCTATCATAGGACCATGCCCATATCTTCTAGTTTTATCTCATTTATCAAAAACACTTCAACCCCCAATCAACCCAAGCCAAAACCATCCAACACTTCTTCTTCTAGAACACAAATCATCACCAAAACTGAAACCAAGACATCAAAAACCCAAAATACTTCCACGACATTTGACATCCAAATCATCTCAAGAATCCACTTATTCTTCCAAGACCAAGACATCTCAAAAATATAAGGCACCTCTAATATTTTGATAGAATCATATGTGGATGTTCTCTAACACTTACTTCAAATTCTTGCCATCATGCTTCCGCCTATTAAGGCCTTTGATCCGAATAGTTAAAATACTTCATGGTTTGAATCAAATCATATTTACGCCTAAATCATACCCCATGTCATGAAATTGAACATTTTAAGGCCCTTCAAACCATCATCCATGATATTATTGAGAAAGATGACCTCTCCATCCAGGAGGATGTTCCTTCTCCATCCAACAAAACCAATCCAATTCTTATTTCTACATCTCCATCCATCGAATTTTTTGGGTCTCCTCCTCCATCCACATCATCCCTTATCATCTCTCCCCCATGATTCATTCCTCCTAAAGAGGTTCCTCCATTGTTCATTGATACCATTTTACTATCCAATCACCCTTATGATCTCCAACCATCTATCTAATCCAAATCTAGTGTTATCATCGTATTCCCTCTAACAACCCCATTCAATCTTCTTTGACATCCACTAGCTCATCTAAATATTAGTTGAACAACATAATATTTTTCTCTAGAGGAGAATCTTCCCCATGTTCTTGCATAATTTTCATCATCCACACATCCTATCCACATCGATTCACCCCCTATCTATCTAAACAAATCCCTCAATGTTGGGGGACTTCACTCTAGGATCATCGCTTACATATTAATTCCTCTTCATCATTGGCATTGTCTTATTCACCTCATATTCATCAAATTTATTGTATTATCTTAGCCAAATAATCTATTTATCCTCGCATCCTAAGTCCAAATTTTATCCATATCTATTCTTCCATTGGGGGAACCATGGTTTTATCAAAAGTCCACCTTTCGCCATATTTTCTCTCTCTTAGGGGCACCATATCTTCATCCTAAGCCCAATTTTGTGGAAATTTTATCATCTCCTATGATGCATATCTCTTGCTTCCTCATTTATGAGGTGTTGCACATATTTTGGAACCTTTATTCAAATCATCTAATACAATTTTATTTAAATTTATCTCATCCAAAGTCCACCTTTATGGCCATATTTGTGCCCTTCTTTTGGGCACCATTGTCTCATACTAATTCCACTTTTGTGGCCATATCTTCATCTTGTTAGGGATGCATATTTTTCTTGATTCCTCATTCTTAAAAATATAGTGCATAGTATTTCTCTTGTCTTTTGTAAGTTGTTAGTCTATCCTATCACGACTTCAATGTCAAAGACCCCATCCTTAAAAATTTTAGAACATTACTACTCTAGAAAGGATCCAACGAGGAAAGTATGCCCCTAACTAGATTGAACCATACATCATCACACATAAGTATGGGCTAGGAGCCTATTTTTGGCCTCCTTGATGGTAAACCAAAAGTGGAACCACTTAAAACCTTACGCTTGCGACCATTATATTGTTAGAAGAACTACCGGTGAGCACTTAGTCATATCCTTAGATTATCCATCCATCATAACCTCTTCCATCTATCATTGTAATGATTTGGAGCTATGTGGTCTACCGTCAATTTCCTAGATATGAACTTAAATATGGGCACCACGACTCTTTCCATAGCATTTTCCCTTATGGATAGGTTCTCCGTTTTTTGTGTGGACTATGTGAACATTTCATCCATCACCATCTCGTTTACCTCTTAAAACCATGCAAAGTTTTCATGGGTGTCTCTTGTATATTCATTATCCCCTCCTAAGTGGTCTACCTAGCTAGTTCCAGATCTTCTCCATGTTAAAATAAAATTCATTTATGCTCTAATCAAAATTTGAAATTTATCAAAAATAGACTGCTCCCTCAAAGGACAACTATTCATATAAAAAAAAAATAAATTAAATCGAAAGAAATCAAAATCAATAGACCGATCCCTTGAAGAATGGATATCATGTGTATCATTCTTGCCATATATAACATATATGTATAAAGTAGACCATACCCTCGAAGGATGGTTACTCTTTTGTACCATGAGATTGAATGCTTCACGCATTGATCAAACTACCATTTTATTAGCATCCTAAGAAATCTCCTACGAGTTATCATCTTTCTTCTAGAAAACTTCCTGCATTGATTAGTTTGCTCTTTCCCCTTCCTAGAGTTGGGGCATAGATTTAGGGAACACCACTTATGGAGAACCCTCTTCCTATGTAAAAGTTACATCAAACAACCCTTTTTCATTTTGACATTAGGTTTATGATTTCATTTCATCCATGTTTCCTTATGATATTTGATATAACTAACTATCATTGGTTATATGCTAACTCATGTTTTGGTCGTATGTGTTGTGTGTTACCTGAATCCCCCTCTTGTTTACCTCTAATTCGATTAGAAGCATCCTTTCCTCATGCATTACTCGATATGGCATAGTGTTTTTGTACCCATGGGTGACAATTGTTAAGTTTTGTCTTATTCTAAACCTTTCCACATCTATATTTTATCTATCCTTTATTTTTTTACAACCACATCTTTCTTTATGTAAATCCCCTTTATTCTACCCATCTATGATACCCACATCAACTTTCCTACCCTTACCTTTACCTATCATTCATCATATTTATTTTCAAATTTATTTTTATCAACATCACATAATATCCATGCATATGCATTCACCATCATAAACAAATATAAGTAAACATGTAATCATTATCATCATGAAATAAAACATATCATCCTATAATTTTACCATCATCAAAAAATATAAGTAAAACATGAAATCAATCATCATCATCATCACATATCCACATCATGTCATCATAAATCAAATAATCAACATTAAAAATACACACATTATGAATCATGAATTTTTTTGTATCATATATATATATATATATATATATATATATATATATCACCTAAATAAAGTGTATCAATAAATCATCAACCTATAAGGGTCCTATCTCAAAGTAGAGATGTCAATAAAAATAGTAAATTTCACATCAGAAAGCATAAAATATTTCCCCTATGAAGAAATTAACTTTGTCTATCTATCAGCCTCATCACCTCCACCATGACCCTCTCCTCGATGTGATTGATCCAAACTCATTGTGCTCTTAGATGGCCTAGCTCCATCTACTATTTACCTCTGTAGATGCTCCCAATATCATAGTGTTTTTGGTAGATTTTTTTATCAAAATCCCCTTGTAATACTTAGCCTCTGCATGCTAAGGATATATATTGATCCATAGAAATCATGCTAAGATGTGCCATCTCTTCAAAATGGGTCTTATACACCTCCCTCTTCATGTGGTGCGATACTTGTCTTGGGTGACTTGATACCTCTCGGGTGTAACTATATTCCTCTGCTAGATCACATTGTCTCTCTCAAAACACTTTTGTTCCAACTCGCACATAATCATGCCATCTCTGTGGACTCTCCTCTATCTCTCCCACCTCCAAGATTTCTTCCCACCTCAACCTCCATGTACTCCATCTCCTTCTCCTCCTCATATCCTCTCTCCCCAACAATCTGAGATTCCCAAGCTGTAGTCAACCAATAAAAAAATCCCACTCTAACTCTAAATCATCATCATCATCCTAAAGTGCTACTACCTCCTCCAATGGATCTTCCATCTCAAGAACTAGCAGCTCCCTATCAATCTCCTCTCTCCTATATGAGATAGGATCCCTAGGAACCATTTGTATGAATCCAAAATGTGACCACACTCTATCAAACTATATGGCCTCTATCATCTTTGGATATTTACCTTGCACCTATCTCATTTTTGGCATACTAACGAACTTTGCATCCACCCCGGGACATGCGGGTAAATCTCGATATGGCTGCCATATGATCTAATCCACATCAAGCTCTCGTAAACCTATCCACACCCTTATCTCCCCTCTCTCTATGGTCTTAACTGGTCCTCCATCCCAAAAAACCCATTGTAAGCTCTATATGGTCCCCTATGACCCATGGTAGTCCTAGTGGACCTATCACTACAATATGCTCGTAGGCCCAGCAATATAGCGGGAAGCCTACATCTAATCCCGATCTCCTCCCTACTATGTACATGGATAGCTCATGGTACACCTACGCTAGCAAAGTAGTGCCAAATGAAAATATTGTTTGATCCTCAAAATAAGCTGCTACAACACCTACTAGCTCCCATATAAACCAAGTTCCTCACGAGTTAGGAAAAAAATAACACAACATCACCATTATAACCAGAAAAATCAATTAGCTCCATGGTACCCTAACCTTGTACCTCAGCTCATATGAAAAATCCCATGAAAATAATCGGTATGGGGCACATCGGTTCCAAAAATTCATGTCAATACCACAATTTTGCTATCAACTATGACGGGAACTATATGCTCCCCCTCTACAGAAATTCTCAGGATGTGATATACATCCTCTAGGGTGATCGTCATCTCACCTGTCCTAAACTAAAAAGTGCCTCTCTTCTTGTCCCATCTCTCAAACAATTTTATCATCAACCTTACGTCCCGTTGGATCTGTTGATAGTCTCTAAATCCTCTTAACACACATTGCCAAGTGATCCCACTCGACATCGGTCACATCTCCTCTCATCTTCTCATATAGATCCAAGACTTGGTCTCTCAAATACAAGGTCTCTCTAGCTTGCAATCATCCAAACAACACGTAAACATTAGTTTTCCCATCATCATCTCATATATCTATCAAAAATGTCCAATCTATCCTTGGTCAAAGTCGACCCAAGTCGAGGTTGACGTTTTTAGGGTTTGATCGACATGCCTTAGTGAAAATTCAATGATGAACCTACTAGGTCACCACCAACCACCCTTGGCGTCATCCATTTTTCTAAAAAATGCAAAAATAAATAATACATAAAATAAATTAAAACACAAGTGTGGGTTTCATTACTCACCATCCTACGCACCCTCGGCATTTCTCGGTTTGCTCCTATGGCCTCCATCTCTCAATATTATTTGTTAGTTATTTTCTCTCAATCGTCCATTACATGTATGAATATGGGCATCATCGGTCGACCCTATGGATTTTATAACCGCCTAACACAAAGTCGTTGTCGATACCCTTGGGTCATCATCGATCAACCTTACTCACTTTGTCAACTTGCCTTGGTAGCCCTTTTTTGGCTTTCCTTCCTTTTTTGTGTCCTTTGTTAAGGCCTCATGTGTTTTCTTTCAAATACCACCTTTGTGGCCTCATTTTTTCTCCCTTGGGGAATTTTATTTCAATATTCTATTTATCTCAATCTTCTCTAAAAGTCCAATTTTTGGCCATATCTAATCCTGTTCGGGAATTTAAATCACCATTTTTTTGTATTTTTCCTTTTCACCCATTTCGAGCCCCTTTCCTGGGAACCATTATTTCCATCCTCATCCTTTTTGGATGCATACCTTTCACTCGATTCCTCACATATGAAGGATCTCACATTATTCTCACATTTGGTTATGTATAGTTTGATGTAAACCTATGAGCCATTGGTTCTGATTGCATCCATTTGAGAGGTTTCTCATTGGATTCCCTCCATTTTACACTGATTTTCACCCACCCATCGGTCCGTAAAACATTACCGCAATATCCATTGAGACCATTCTTTTTCCTTACCGAAGTGATATCGAAATCACCACCATAGGTTCTATTGTTCTATAAATCCTTCTTTCTTGGAGCATCTTTCCTCACCTCATCATTTTACCCATATTTCTTCTCCCACCCACCCTTCAAAATCTACCTCTATCAAATTCATAATTGATTTCCCTTCACGTTATCGATACCTCGTTTGATGGGGATATCATCATTAATATTTAGTTAGTATTCATCTTACTCTTTATCTTTCATCATTTTTGTCTCATGGTTTTCTAGTGCAAACCACTCGACAAAAAGGAACAAATGTAGACACCTAAATTTGGTTTTGCTACCCTTGATTTCCCACATGCGCATTTGTCACCATGGTCCTAGATAAACCCCCTTAATTTAATTCATTTATTTAAATGACCATCTATTATCCCATCAACTCTAAATCTTAATTAATCCTTGTTAATTAACTGAATTTTCTAATCACCCCTAATTAGATTTCATCTCTCCTAATTAGCTAATTACCTCTAATTGAATTTTATTGGGATGTTTTTATCCCTAACCACCTATATCTAACCCATATTTATCTCCTATCCACCCATGACACTTTACTAAACAAACATTACCCACCTACATGCTTTAAAGCACCTATCCCAATATCTAAAAGCCCAATACCTTGAGTAAATAAGTGATTTTACCATCCAAGGAAAGGTTTCCCACTATCGGTGGCTACCCATCCGATTTGTCATCGGACCTATACAACTGATTCCACCCCTTCCAAAACAAGACCTAACTTGAGATTTCTTGCAATATGCAAACTTATCTTTGAACACGAGAAATCTTGCAGTTGTGTTAATCAACTTGGAGTCCATTGGAGCTTGTTTCAAATTACTTGTGAGAATTTGGATGGTTTACTTTGATTTCATGCTTGTTTATGCTATCACTTGTGATTTCTATTACTATATTTTAGAATATAACTTCTTGCAAGTCTAGCTACTGTCATAATTTCATCTTGGTGATTCTTGTAGTCATTTTTCTTGTAGGTTTCTTATTTATCTCATCCATATCAAGATTTTTTTGCACTTTATAGGTCACCATCACTCCACCCAAGTCATCATCGACCCATCCCTTAGTCATCATACTTCACATATCCAGATCCTTTTACATTGTCTTCTTTTACTCTGCTTTTGCATTCCAGCTTTCTAGATCTACCATCCTCGCTTCTCTGTTATTTCAAAATTTTCATGTTTGTACTCTAGTCTCCGTTGACCCAAGTCTTGTTTATACCCAATCCACCATAATATTTGTTTTCTCACATCTCATTTTCATTTTTTTCTCGAGATATTCTTCTACTGAGTTATTACCGACCCTCCAAGGATCCTTTGATCACCTTTTGCATTAAGATTCTTACATATCTACACCATCATCTTACTTACCATCTTCATCTACTTAGGTTGTTATCGAGATTCCCTTATGTAGTTTGGATCACCATTGACCCAATCACATAATTTTTTAAAGTTGATTTGAATTAAATTAGTTCTTTCTATCAATTTATTTCAGTTTCATATTTTGTCATGTATCAGTTTCTACATGATATCTATCCATCTATCATTTATTTCATTATATTTTATCAAATGGATGTTGAAATCCGTGAAAGGAAGGTAACACTTCTTGGAACTGGCTTTGTCAGAATCCCCTGAACATATCATCTAATCCATTTTATTCTTAGTTCTTCTTATCTTGTAGGTTCATCAAGTTCATAGTGATATCATTCACTTTGTCTGTCCATTTGCATCCATCATACTTTGAGGTACCTTAAACCCTCACATTTTAAAATTATTTAGTTTTATTTAGTACTAGCTCATTAACTTGACAAGAAAGAAAATATTAGATCAATAATGCCAACAATCTCCCCCTTTGACATCGATGGAAAAACCTCCTAATTCTTCTCCCCATTATTACATTAATTACAAAGAGCCTAGATTTAGTTCTTGGTCAGTTCCTACATCAGTTTGTTTTACCTCTATCATGGCTAAAAACAATAACCCGACTCATCATTTAGAATCTTCCTCTTGTCTTTATCTTCCTTAGCTCTATATTTTTCCTTCTTCAAGCATTGAAATCACTATATCCCCATGATAAAATTCCTCCATGACACAAACACATGCCAATATTCAAAAATTAGAGTGAAAAAAATCATCCTAACACACACAAGTGTCTATATGAGATCATAAGACTCAATACTAGGCTTAATTTCTCCATAAGCTCATTTTAGGAAAATTAGGATTGAGTTCCCTAAAGTAAATTTTTAGTGCATTTTTGGCCAATTTTTTCCATCCATAAATACCATATATTGCAAGAAATATATCCTTGTTTCTCCCTTGGTTTTGTACTTATCTAACTCTACCTACCTATGTAAAAATATTTCCTTTCATCTTGTCCTCAATTCCTCTAGGTGGGTTGTCATTTGTACCTCTATCCTTAGCTGATTTTTAATGTTTAAATGCTCCTTTATTTTCTTAGAAGATAGATTCACTTGGTTATCCAATTACTCCCCCTGTCAATATTCATTCTTCAAGCATCCATCATTCTCTCATTCTTAGACTTATCAAAACCTAGATATTTATCTTGAAGATCATAATAAGCTCCCCTACATTGAGTATCATTCTCAAATTTGTGGACCCTCATTTCAGAACCAAAAACCATGAACTCACACTTTTCTCTTGTATTCATTTTTATACCCTTAGATCAATAGTAAAATCCCATGTGTACCGACCTATCACCCCACAAGTGTTGGGTGATCACTCGAGGCACACGTGGGTGTTGAACCCCTCATGTATGTGAGTCTTGTGAGAATACATCATCTTATGACTGATAATCAAGTGCAAATGAATATAAAATAACTATGCAACTTTCTGAGAACCTAGGACAAGTTATCACATCAATGATTCCATAGAAGAGAAATGACAAACAACATATGGAAATGGTTCATACATAAAGGAAATGCACAAGGATTATACTTATGAGCACATAAATGATTCAGAACATAGTCTTATATTCACAATGATGCATCTAGTAATCACATTACATCCTTTTGAGTCATAACAAACCCATTTAATAATGCAGAGAAAATTCATGCATCAGAACTACCCTATGTCCTTCACATTACAAAGAAGAATGCAGACCCATCCCTCTAAATATGCCATCACTCCTATATTTTCTCTAATCCCAGCCCATAGAATTCCCCATTATATTTCTGCAAATATTCTCCTCTCTTCCATCAGTCTACCACACTAATCACTCTCTATCTTGTGTCTATTTTTGCTATCTATGCACCCCTCTATATAGCTTTTCTTCCTTCACCGCCATGCCTTCGAGGTAAGCAGATTAAAATCCAAGTGTACAAGTGGTCCTCTAATGTAGCATGCCTCATTTGATCTCGAGATCTCCACTCCATGTAATGATGTTCTTCTGGAACCTTTCATCGCATGCATGGAATATTCCTCTTTTGATCCTACAGTCGCCAGGCTGGCACCTTATCCACTCCACATGCTAGATGGGTCATGTTTTTCTCATGTGCTTCTTGGGATGCTAAATATGGATAATTACAAAACCCATTTTTCCTTGTGCACATGCCATGTGTTTTGCAAAATCCTGCTAAAACCCTTCCCTACACGCCTTCTACATGTGCACCCTTCTTCAACTAGGTCTTGTACGCCCATGCACCTTCTTGTACTTAGCTAAATTCTAGGGCCCAACATCACCCCACACTACACCTATTCTCCATCCTTAGAAAAAATCTTCAAAGAATAAAGAATGGCGGGATCTTACAATGGTTGGAAAGAAAGAATAAAGGAATGAAGAATTGGGAGAAAGAATGAAAGAATGGGGAACTTTTTATTTATGGAGTAGAGAGGGAAATCCTTTCCTATTTCTTCCTCTAACTTCCCCCAAGCATCGACCTTGTTCTAAGCTTGCTGACAGAGGTCACCCACCGGGAGCACTCACCTCCTCAAAACTCAGCTCCTCCCCTTTGGCGCTCATGGTCTCAATAATACCCTCCAACTATTTTCCCAAGTCCTCAAGCGCATCCATTTTGTGGGTGATTTGGGGTATAGTTCCTTCATCCAGATTTTGATCGATCCTCACACGGTATCAATTGCTTCTAACTTCTTCTCCACCTCACCTAGGATATTATATCTTTCTTCTCTATTCCCCTTATTTTTCTCTTAGAACTTGAGTTCCATCTCATGGGTGGCAAAAAGATACTTTCCACTCTATCCTTATTAGTGTAGTTATCATAAGCAAATTTTGTGACTTACACGGTGGCCTTTACCTTTACAAGAAGCTTAGTGTATAGAGCCACAATCTCGATAACCTTCATCTTGTTCTCCTTCTCATGGAACTTCTACACCTCTTTTCTAGAATCTAAAGCATGTGGTCACCTCTCCATTGTGAGAATGTGAGTTAGATCCTCCAAAAATTGCAAGGATGATTCATACTTATGATCGGGTGGTGCTAAGTCGGGGTGCTTCAAGAAAATGGTATTTGTAATCATCTCTTTTTGTGCACCTTAGCTTTTTCTTCTTTCATCTCACACCTTAACTGAGAATTGATCAGCTCCTCTTCTTTAAGTCCTTGTTATTTTCCATGAGCTCCTTCTTTTTCTTCTCCAATTCCTCCTCTAGGAATCTCACTATATTGTTTCTCCCGATTAGTATAACCTCAATTTTGACTAAAACCTTGTTGAGTGAGTTACAAACCTGTTCATCTGATAGGTGTTGAGTGATCACCAATAGATTTATTCCTTTGGTTTTTGGAACCTTCATTAGCACTATCCAAATTACTTCAATTTTGGTTCATCCACGTGGGACTCAAACACCTAAGATAACATCTTTCTTGTCCATGGGTACGTGCCTTCCTCATTAAATGATGACATAGCTAGGAGTTGCTCTATTGGTACGGTTCTCTAGAATTGTGTGCATAGTACCTTGTTAGGATCATCAATGTATCCCATTCCCTTCTCTTGTGCCACCACTATGCCTTTCCCACTTGTTCACGTAGCTTTTGGGAAGCTTACTGCTAATTTGAAATCTCCACCCATACTGCCATACTCCTTCCCAAAAAAATTTCTTCCATCTCCTTCATAATTTCATTTGCACTTCTCTCTAACTCCTATTCCACCAACTTATTCATAATTCCAGTGACTTCTCTCTCCACGGATTTCTCTTCTTGATCCTTGGTGAGGCTTGAGGTTATTTAGTTTTTAGTGCTTACTTCTTTGCTCACCCCTTTTACTAAGCACTAAAAACTATTCAGGGCTTGAGGATACTCATTTGGATACTCCCAAAAAAAAATTCTGACCCATCTGGCACTCAAATCTATGAAAAGACAATGGTGAGGAGGAAATTTTTGAATAATATCTTCTCTCCCTCCTGTGCACTACTTATGATCTCATCTGTGATGAAAGTGGGAAAGTTATAGATGGTTCCCTCTGATATCTTCCGGCATACATTTAGTCATTCTTTGTTCACTTGAGTCCATATTTCCTAGTCATTGAGCTTAGTCACCAAGCATGTGGCCATCCTCATAACAGGGTCTAGAATCTTTGCAATGTCAAAGTATCACAAACCCTTCTTATAGTCATACGTTGCTATTGTCACCTTCATAGCCTCCTTGTCACTCAGATCATCATTTATACTTTCTCCTTCACAAATAAAAACATGTGAACATGGATATCAATTGTGGTTTTATGTGCATCTTGTACCCTACAAAATAAAAGTGATCCTCATGCACGTGTGACATCAACCATTAATAAAGGTGCTTGGGCTTGCTAAAAAGGCAACTCATACAGTTGTTATAATCCTGCCTTCTCCAATTTGACTTTTATCTCATCTCTATATATAAGCATCCCATACGGTGTCTGTTGTTTGCTGGATGGACCAACTCTAACACCATTTCCTTCTCAATTTTGCTCATGTGATGGTTATAATTGCTCACGATCATTTTTCTTAGATGTGACACCCATTCCTTTCCTAGCAGCGATACTCCATCGGGTATTGCATTTCGCATACCCTTCTTCATTGAAGCTCACGATGACAGGAGTTAGATTTTCTTTTCCCTTGCCCTTCCATTTCTTTGGTAAAGCAGTCACCTTTTTAGGTGTCATGCTTTCTATCAGGATAAACTAAGAACTCCTTACTCTTCTCTCCTCAAAACTCAACTCCAAAGCTTAAATCCTAGAATAAATCCTTCTTTCTTTGTTCCCTAGCTTCCAAACCCTAACTAGGAAAATATTCCACAAGATGTCACACCACAAAAACCTTCTCTCACACCCATGTACTACTTCCTCTTGGTTTGCAGATCCACTCTAGTCATAAAATTAAGTTCTTAGGATTTTTCTTCCTTCGCACAAATTTCTCTTTGGATACTGTAGTTCACAAGAGCACTTCAAATTCGTAATAGCAAGGTAGAATAATGACTTTACCAATCTTATATTGATAGTTTTTTCTTCCCTCCAGCAATAAATGCTATGCCACCTACCAACATACTTTAACATTAAATGCAGATTTTTCCACTAGCCAAATTTAAGTTCCCTTACCCATGCACCTAACCTACGCAAAAATCTTCTACAACCTTCTAGCACATAAAAATACAATTTTACCAAAGAATCTTACACGCATGTCTACAGCGTTGAAGGCACTTCTTCTATATTTTTCCTAATTTTTCCCTCATCTACCTCATGTTGTTCTTACGTTCTTCATCCTTTGTACATGGTCTTTGTTACAGCCTTCTTAACACCATAATTCATTATCTATTGTTTCCTCTTGTGCTTTGTGCAACCTTACGCGCTTCCTTCTCTTTGGGCCACTCAATTTGTATTACGGAGCCTATGCTCTGCATTATTCCACCCAACACTAAAATAGATACGGGTTCCTCTATGCATACACAACCTCGGAAAAATAATGTAGTTACCAAGCACACATGACACAAAATGAAACAAAAAGAGAGGAACAAGCAATGAGAAAGGAAAACACAAGAAAATAAAAGCATAAAGGGAAATTCTAAGCTAACTGACAATATTGCCTTATTACAAACACCAAGAAGACTTATTTATAATAGGGCTTTAGCCTACACCCATTGAAATGACCTAGTAATCTCATCCCATCTAGCACTTGTAACCGACAAGTACCTGATCTAGGAATGTACAAGATAATGTAAGGCCACAACAAATTAACTTTTAACTTCCCGAGGTTGTTGGCAGATACTTGGAATCATACAACAACACCATCTGCCCAACCTCAAACTTCTTGTTCTTGATATGATGATCATGCCATGCTTTTTATCTTCTTTTTTATGTCTTCTCACTCCATCTAGCAATTGATTGCCTTTCTTCTAACTAAATCAACTTATCAATCCTTTCTTCCAGTGCTTTCTCATCAACTAACCCTCATATGGTCACTATACGTAGTGATGGTAATATGAATTCAATTGGAAAAATAGCCTCCATGCCAAACACCAATTGAAATGGTGTGGCCTTGTTTAACCTCTTGTAGGTTGTCTTGTATGGCCCTAGAACAAAATATACTTTGTCATCCCAATATTGTCTTCCAACTTCACATATCTTAGAAAATGTGTGACTTATTATTTTGTTAAATGCCTTAGTAGTTCCATTTACTTGAGGGTGATAGGGGGTAGTCCTGTGATGGGCCACCATAAATTATGTTAATAGAATCTGGACCATTTCATTTAGAAAGTGTTTACCTTTATCACTTGTTAAAATTAAAGGAAAACCATACCTATTGATTATGTTCTACCATAATAATATAGCACTTGTCGATGTGGCACAATCCTTCATAGGTGTTTCCCTTGCACATCGTGTCAAGTAATCAGCGCAAGTAATGATATACCATGATCCATTCCTTCGTGTGGTTGGCAAAATTTTCCCTACAAATTTGATTTCCCATTTTTCAAATGGATCAGTGTTAGCTATTGGTCGTGAGGGCATTTAATCTCTCTTTTAGGTTTACTAAGGAAATAACAAAGGTCAAAGGCCTTGTAAAATTCAATACAATCCTAGTAGATGGTTTCCCACCAAATCCCTACTAGAAAAATCTTCCGTGTGGTAGCATTTCCTGCATAATGTCCTCCTGTAATCCCACCATGGACTTCCTCCATAATTTCCACGTGCTCATGTTCCAATATGTATCGGCATAGAACCTCATCATGACCTAACTTATACAGGTCTCCACTAATCAACATGTAGGGTGCGGTGCATATTGCTAACTAATTTCTCTCCAGAGCCTTCATCCCTTCCGGTGCCACACCTATTTTTAAGAACATTGTGATATATTACAAGTCTGAGGGCACACATCGTAACCTAAATAATTACACGTTTGACATGGTTTCCTCAATGCTTTTTGTGTCATCCTCTGCATTGATTCTTGATAAGTGGTCAGGTCCTAAATTTCTTTTTCCTTATTTTACGACCACTGTGAACTCAAACTCTTAAAATAATAGGACCCAACGACATATGCGCCCTTACAAAACAAGATTGTTGAGTAAGTACTTCAATGCCATGTGGTCCAAAAGATCTTACCGCTGAACTTATGCAACACGTACATCATAAACAATGCTTCATGCTTAGTAGTTATGTAATTCTGTTCTATTGGTGTCAAAATTTTACTTACAAAGAACAAGGGATGATCAATAATTCCCTCACCAGGTTGTGCTAGTATTGCTCCCATAGTTGTACACGAGGCATCAACTTGCACATGGAAAGGCTTATCCCAAGAAGGAAAACATAATATGGCTGCCGTGATAAGCCTATCCTTCAAAGTGTCGAATGCCTTATGTTGTGCCTCTCCCAATGAAAGGTACTCTTTTGTTTTAGCAATTCATATAAAGGAGCGGCGATCTTTGCATACCCCTTGATAAATTTCCTATAATACCTCAAATTCCCAAGGAATTTGTGCCTTTGTCTTTGAATAGTAGGCTCCCTAATCCCATAATAGCTATAAATTTGGAGGGATCTACTAGTAAGCCTTCTTTGCATATAATGTTTCCTAATGGGGTTCCAAATGGAGTAGAAAGACCCATTTCTTAATGTTGAGGATATCCTAAATTGCCAAAATCTCTCAAACATCAGCCTCAAATTTTCATAATGGTCTTTCACCAACCCATACACAGTCTAGTCATCGAGGTAAACTTAAAGAAACTTAAAGATGAATTCCTAAAATGTGTGTACCATGAAGCGCATGAACACAATAGGAAAACTATTCAATCCCAAAGGCATAAGCGTGTAGGAAAAACTTACCCATTCAATGGAAAAAAATCTTCATATGATCTTCCTTTACAATCTTGACTTGGTGATACCCTAAGAACCCATCCATGTGAGTAGAATTTACGCCCACCTAATCCCTCCAAAATGTCTTTAGTAAAGGGGGTCGGGAAAGGATTGATGACACATACTACATTTAGATCCCTTGATAAGCATAGTTTCTTATCCTCCCATCCTTCTTGATCTTGATAACCATTGTGATTATTCATTATGATTCTTCCATCGCCTTAACGATACGGATGCTATCATCTTGTCTATTTATTCCTTGACCCATACACATAAATTTTGTTTCATCCGATAAGGCCTCTTTGAATCAAGCACACACCTTCCTTCAATTTTATATTCATCTTCCCTAAGGAATGGTGGAAACCTTTGAGTTCATGATACCTGCGAGGAATAAATCCTAGAACTCGCATGACAAGATCAATGACATTTGAAACTTTTTTTCTAACCAATAGTCTCCAATGATAGATTCCTTAGGTTACGCCTCCATCCCAATGTTAACCTTCTTTATTTTGCAATGTATCATGGTAGGTGTGTTCTCTCTCATCGAGTTATTTCTATGACCTTGCGTATACCTTGAGAATGGTTAACATCCAAATTTTCCATCTCTTCACCGTCTACTATATGGAACATTTTGCCTTTTTCTTTTTCCATGCATGTGTGCTCAAGCTATACATCCTCTCGATTCTTCTTCATTGAGGTACACCTCTAAAGAAGACTCACCCAACAACTCTAGTAGAATATCATCTACCATAGCACTATCTCCCATTATAAGGCACTTGATTACTTGTAACATCTTATCCACCGATGGATTTCTACTCCTATAGTTGAAAGCTTGAATCAGATCAGCCACCAACTCCTATAAATTACCTATTTTTCATCACATCTTAGAATGAATATAACATGCACGTGCACATCCTTGTAAGGTGGAATACAAATTATGCACCCATAACAAAGGTGGTAATGCTTCTACACTTCCCATCTAGGAATTCTCACATGCTTGGATATGAAATGAGGAGGTCTCTTTACCATGGTAGTCTTGTATGATAGTTGGCGTGTTACTCTTGGAGAACCTTACAAAAATTTTGATTCTTACTTTGTGCCACTCTAGGAGGCTCTCCCAATGTTTAGCCCACCAGACGTTGTAGTTATAAGAAGGTTATAATTGAGTAGTCCCCTTCTCTCATCCTCATTCTTCCACTGATCCTCCATTTCTTGCAAGAAAATTTTAGGGTATGCTCCTCTAGAATAATTTGGAAACTTCTTTCCTCCTAGGTTCTTGACTAATCATGCCTTCATTACCCTTGTTATAGATCCTCTCAACTATCACCCAATCAACTCATAAGTACCATGTACCAAACTGTCGTATGTCATGCTAGTGGTATCACTCAAGGAATGAGCATCTTCAAACTGAATGATTCCTCTGTGGGATGAATTATCTCTGGATCTCTAATGGAGTGCACATAGATTCTATCAAGGACTTCCTCTCATAAGGTCTCAATATAGGGTGTTGTCTCAGTATAGGATAATCACCCTTTCTTCCTTGTTCTCAAAGATGATATACCCCTTTTTAAACCATAGGTCGACATTGTTCTTGTAACACCATGGGCAACTAATTAATACTGGAAAATTGTGCGCCTCGGGAAGCACCAAGACTTCAAAGTCTCTAGTGAACTTGACCCCTTGAATGGTGATAAATGCATCCTTCAAGACTCCAATTGAAATTTCCTTAGTATTGTTTTCCATAAACAACACATTCAATGATGGTTGTAACGTGGGCCTTCTGTTTGATGTCGGTCATCTAAGGTAATAAAATTGACCACAACTCTCATGTCGATGAGGGTATTAATTGAAAGACATTCATCAAAACCACATTCAAAGTAATCTCCTTATCATAGTCAAGGTTGTGAGGAGGAAGGTTTACATGCAAAACCTTCCTTTCATGCTCTACTCTGGTGCATGGTACCTTCTCCCTCAACCATTCTCCTAGCAAGGGAATAATATTCTCTTTCCTTAACATCCTACATACTTCCTTGACTTCATCCAGGTCCTCCTTTAGAGCCTTGGTATTCCTCTTTTTATCTAACTTCTTTGATTTCTCCTTTAGCCATTGGATCTCCCTTGCAAACTCCAAATCATGTCCATAGTATCTTAATACACCTCCTTCGATGACCGGGGTTCGGATACTTTCCATGTACCACTTCTTCTCTTGAAAATAGTGTCATTTTTCTTGGTATCTCCCTAGTGCGCATGACATCTTCTCACATCATCACTCATACGGAGTTCTAGTCTTGACTCACACGCCACTCTTGGAATCCATTGTGAATTATATTATTGATGCTCACCATCCCAACACCTTTATCTTTACGGTGCTTGGTTCATATGCTAATAAATCTTTGAACACTCTTCATACTTATGTTTCTTTCTCAGTACTACAAGAAATGTAATAGATCGAACACTCACGTTTGTAATGCTCTATAGATCCATAGTTATAACAGGTTCCTCACGGGAATTCACTTCATCCTCCGCCGTGGTTACCGTGACCACAAAATACTTTATCAAAATCTATTCCACATGCTCCTCCATCTTCGCAGCCTTCATAACAATGGTCATCATCCTCGGAATTGCTTGTAATACTAGTCTGGCACACACCAAGATCAATAACATCATGGATCTAATCAATCATTCTACAATCCTTAGTATCATGGGTCATAGAGGTAAAAATCTTACAATATAAAGAAACATTCTTGTAGATTTCATGCTAGAGTAGAGGGCATATACTTACATCATGACCCCCATGGAAAATCTCATAGTATACCACCATAGCGCGTATCAATTTTTGAGGAAAACTATCCTTTACATGCCCTTCTACTTCATAGTTTGTACACCAAATACCACTACAAACCTCATGTACTGATTTTTTAGAAAAATTTTCCAATTGCTTGGTCATTGCAGCAATTTGAACCTCCATAAATAGACTAACACCAATATCCACACTCCCAATCGCCTCATCATGCAAGGAATCTTCTAATGCCTCACGCAGGTCTGTGAAAGTTTTATGTGATAGAGCCCTTCTAAATGGTGTTATCAATCCTCCAAAAAACCATTTGAGTATGTTGAGAAGTATGAATGTCATAGGATAGTTTAGACAAGAGAATCTTGAAACACGTACCATACTCCCACACACTCTATGCCATTCCCTATTGGATCTCGTTCAACACATTGATGCTCTTTTGCTCAAACTCATGGATATGGAACTCTTCTAGGAAGGTGTTCTTCAATGTGGTGTAGTATACCAACGTCGATGGGGTCATATTTCTTATACCACCAGATCCATCCCCTACACTTGTAAAATGGCTGAAGTGGTCACACCTAGTGTTCCCAACATCCAATTGAATCTGCAATGTGATATTTTTGATATTTTCCCACCACTAGTTGTGTGTCCCACCCAAATCTCGGACGCAATACCCAAACCGTGCGTACTTACACCTTGTCTTAAAATTCCTCCAAATACTAGAATGGTTTACGTAGCCATATATGCTCCAAATAATAAATTATATCTCCTGGGAGCATATCAGTTACTCCCACCGATGTTAACAATATTTCTCCCTTGATTTGGAAAACCAAGTGTCGGGGGTTGGTTCTTAGGTGGGTTTATATGTGCGTCTAAAACTCTCCTTTCTCCATGTGAAATACTCTCATCAAAATCTTAAGGGATTCTCTCCTATGCTTGCTAAGATGGGGTAGCAAAAATTCTCGGGTTTCATATCCCTCTGTGTGAACCTCAACTCCTTCCCGCATGATATCCGCCTCTATAGATCCATCACACTTGTAACCTTGCATTACCTTGCATTATCTAGTCATCTCCCTTTAACGAGCTTTTCTATACTTAAGTCATCTCTCCTTCCTTTCCTTTTTAGTTGCAATGTCCACCATCTTTCTCCACCCTAGATTCCTTTCCTATCACTTAAATAAGCTTAGCCGGCCATAAGAAATGCCTCTAAACTCAAGGTAATGACCAAGATATTCATAGCCAAAGGAATAACATGCAAAACCTGATCCTCTCGGATCCCTCGAAACTCAAAATCGACAAATTCTATGAAAGAATACGTAGAAATAGTGTATTCTAGAGTATAATTGGTCGACTCTTTTCCACCGGTGATCAACAATATGCATCCAAGTTAGATCTGCATCCTATAACCTCGATAATCATCTTGGGTCTATACATGTAATCTATAGTAACACCTTGATCTAGATGCATATGCTTGATAGGAATTCATATAGTTCTCTTTGGGAAACAACAAAAGAATGTCTCATGTAACTCATAGTACAGGTTTTCTTCTACCCATCTACGTGCATCGAACTCAAGTCCAGTTTTAATCTTTGATTAAACTCATCGTCCATGCTCTTGAACCATACTTCAAGACTTTCCAAGGTAATATGTTATTTCATCACACATCAAAAGGACCAAGATGTATTCCATTTCTCATAACAACTTTGAAAAGAGGTCTCAGAAACGCAACCAAGATGTAGTCATTTTTATACCCTTAGATTAAAAGTAAAAATTCCATGTGCGTTGGCCTATCACCCAATAAATTTTGGTCACTCACACGAGGCACGCGTGGGTATTGAGCCCCTCCTTTATGTGAGTCTTATGAGAATACATCATCTTATGATAGAAAATCAAGTGTAAATGAATAGAAAATAACCATGTAATGTTATGAGAAACTAGGACAAGTTATCACATCAATGTATCCATAGAAAAGAGATCGACAAACAACATATGGAAATGGTTCATACATAAAGGAATTACACAAGGATTATAGTCATGAACACATAAATGATTCAAAATAGAGTCTTATATTCACAATGATACATCTAGTAATCACATTACATCCCTTGGAGTCATAACGAGTCCATATAATAATGCAGAGTAAATTCATGCATCAAAACTACCCTATGTCCTTCACATTATAAAGAAGAATGCATACCCATCCCTCTAAATATACCATCACTCCTATATTTTCTCTAATCCCAACCCATATAATTCTCCATTATATTTCTACAAAGATTCACCTCTCTTCCACCAGTCTACCACACTAATAACTCTCTATCTTGTGTCTCTTTCTATTGTCTATAAACCTCTATATATAACTTTTTTGCCTTCACCGCCATGCCTTCGAGGTGGCGGTTGGTTGCCAAGTTTCGAGAGGTCATATAATGGAGCATGCCTCCTTTGATCCAAGCTCTCCACTCGTGCAATGATGTTCTTCTAGAACCTTCCATCACATGCATGGAATATTCCCTTTTTGATCCTATAGTCACCAGGATGGCACCTTATCCACTCCACATGCTAGATAGGTCACTTTTTTCTTGTGTGCTTCTTGGGACGCCAAATATGGCTAAGTACAAAACCCATCTTGCCTTGTACGTGCACCGTGTGTTCTACAAAACCTAGCTATAACCCTTCCATGCGCACCTTCTACCCACACACCCTTATTTAACTAGGTCTCGTGTGCCCACGTGCCTTCTTGTACTTAGCCAAGTTCGGGGCCCAACATGACTCTAGCGGGAAAATTTCCTCAAAATGTGAAAAATACACAAAATTTCTATGTCAAAAAATAAATTCGACTTGAACATTATTAATATACCCTATCAAACATGTTTGAGTCATCCAACAAATTTCATCTCATTAATTTACATACTTTTCCTTTTAGACCTCCTACTTGGCTAATAGCCTTGAAAAACCTAATTTTATGTCTTAAAACATTCAATTGTCATCATTTTCACTTATTGGTAAAATTTTTGGCTACCTATTTGGACCACTAAGATGCATACAAAATTTCAAGGCTTGACTCATCTCCGGTAAAAATGTATTCTTCTATTTCCAATTTTGCGGTAGTCGTCAATTAGCTCTCTGCTAGACAAATATAAAAATGGGAACTATGCACAAACCTTCACAATAATATGTTTACATTTTTGGATACCCATTTGGATTTCTTTCTTTTCTCTAATTTTCTTCTCTGATTCCCTCTACATTTCTTGTTTTCTAATCGTAGGCTAGGGTTTGATAGCACGAACTATGATTTTATAGATTATCATTATTTTCCATCACTTGGATGAATTTTCTCATCCCAATTACATCTCAATCATGATATTCCACATAACCAATCAATTTATAACTTATTTTCAAGTAATTTGTTTGGTGTAGGTTTGTTTCCTCAAGCATTTCACAATCCTCCACTATGTTTTTGCTTTCTTACTCTACTATATTTCTTTTAGCTATTCCAGGCATAAATTCACTCCTCATCCTCCATTAATTATATAAATGAATTAATCTTCCAAATTCTTGTAGTTTCACTCTAAATTCCCATTTTACTTGTAATATTTAGCCTCTAGGTCTATAGGTACACCCTTCCCAAGTTTGGCATCTTCTAAACCTGGTTGAATCCTTTGTAGATGGCTAAGAATATCACTCCTCTAATACATTAATTCATCTAATTTCATTATGTTCAATCTCTCTCTCTCTCTCTCTCTCTCTCTAATCTTCTTACTTGGTCTCAAAATTCCACTTTACTAATTTTGCTTCTTAGACCATTCATTTTTCCTACGCTTATGATTGCACTAGTTTTCTGTCTTACAATTTATTTAGCTTTCTTCACCCTTAATTCACTTTGTTTTCTCACTTTCTCTTTACAATTTAAATATTAATAAACATTTAATAGTCTTCCCAAGAGGCTTTTGAAAAAATATCATATTTACTTCCTTTTACTTGAGTTTTCATACCATGTTTACACGGTCATAGTCAAGACTATATTCTAGTGCATTTAGTCCTAAATTTTCTTATTAACTCGCCATAGTTCATATTTATCATGCAATATATATCTTAGCTATGCAAAAATACCTCCATGAATTTTCATTTCTCCTATTCTCAACATTATTTATAAGTCAGGGTATTCAACACGGTCAGATTGAGATCATTATTCTTGAGAAATAACATCACTCAGAACCTTGAAACATCCTTTGCACACCAAATTCTCTCTCTCAAATGTTACCATACTAGGAGTACTTGAAATACTTAGCATCAACACTTTTTTCATCATATCTAATCCAAATTTACTCACTCATAGTTTTCATTCCTTTGTGCAAATCTCATTTACAACATCCTTTGAAGAACAAGTTCTTCATTGAATGATAAATTGACTTGCCATTTAGATTTCATACATGGTCAATTGGAACATTCTTGACCATTAGACATTCAAATTGAACTACTTAAGTTGGTCTTCAAGTTTTACCCATAAGCTCTTAACACTTACACAAATGGATACTTTTTGACCACTTGACATGAATTAGTATGAAAGAGCAATGTTGTCAAGTTACTTTTCATAGCCCATGAAAAACATTTTTGGATATTCATAATCAAACCCTAATGTTTTTTTGACATCTCTTATAAGGGCATCACTGACCTCATTCTTATACATTATTGAATACAAAAACTTGAAGAGTTTGATGCTACTGATTAGGATTCACTTCATTTGTCACGAAATGAGGCTACATACCTTCTTGTAGACCTAGAGAGTGTGTTTTAACCCAAAATTGGTAGAATAACGTTTATAGAGTGACAAAAGTCCTCAACATGACATGTAATCCTTAGTATCATACCATAATTACACATTTATAACCTATTTATGAGTTTTCCTACTTTGAACCATCTTTTCATTGCTCCATTTACATCCTTGATAGAATTTTGATGAAATTTTTATTGGTATGATACTTGCTACTATTTTCCATCATTCGCACATTCTTCAATAATCTCAAGACACTTGAATATCTATCTCCTTTAAGGACCACTAAAGAATACTCTATTGAAATGCAATCTTCTCCCTTCATTGCATCACAGAACCTTGAATGTGTTTTCTCCCTTCAACACATGAGTTGAAGATTCTTGATGTACATTGTCGGAATTTTTTTCGTAGTATGAAACACTTGAGTTATTTCCTTTTGAGAGGTACTAACTTCTTTCACAATACTTACACATTCCTCAAGACTAGGACACCTAATTGAAACATCAACATACTTGGTGGCATACATGTGCATCTCCTTTTAACATCTCTTATGAATCAACCCCGATGACTAGACATATGCGATAAACTTGACTTGGGTTTAATTGTGCTTGACACACCAAATGAAATACATGAAGGTAATTTCCATTGTTTGGATAAAAAAAATCAAATGAAGAAAGTTACCAATGATTACTCTGTTCATATCTCTATTTTTTAGGATGGAGATAGGTTTCATCACATTTCACTCATACATTCTTAAATAAGTGAGTGAAGTGATCTCGGATTAGGATTTATTGTCTATGAAAGAATATAGAGACACTTTACAATACCCTTTAAGCTAGCTTAGACCTTATGACTACAATGATATGATTTTCATTGTTTGAACATCAAGAGAAACCATTAAATACTGCAATACTAATTACATAAACCTTTACGAGAGGAACTAGGAGACAAATATGTTTACCTTATGATTGTTCACACAATTTAAAACAAAGAGGGCCTTCTATCAGCACCTCCTGAAGATGAATTTAACTCAAGAACACACCACACATTCTTTCAAGTAGAATATGCCTTCTAGAATCCTAGATAAGGTACTATATGCCTATTATCTTGACTTATTCTTTCCTATTTTTACTCTTGACACTTTCTCATTCTTCTTGAATGTCTGCTAGAAGTGATAAATCCATCTACCAAGTATTTACCATTTTATTGAATTCTTTTAAAACATATATGATGGAGTTCATTGCCTTGTCTTGTTCTCACTTTGCATTGATGTTCTTCATGATTGGAACAAGGATTGATCTCAAATTTCTCGGTGGGATCACTACCTTGTGATGTCTTACTTGAGCTGGTATCTCATATTGATTTCTTTCACACATTATTAGGATTTATTTTTTCCCAATATAAATTATTAACCTTACCTTTCATTGCTTTAGTTCTACTACTTTGTTTAGGAGGTTGGTGTTTATAACAATGCTTTACAATGTTTACAAGTTTAAGAAAACTAAAACACAAAACTTGAAACTTTATTCTATATGGATACGTATTGAGATTCTAACCATATTTAATACTCTCATAAAACTTGCTAATAACATGGCCAATCCTATTACATTTATAACATACTATTTGATTCATACCTCTTGAGTCTTCTATACTTCAAGGTTGATTATATGGTTCATAAAGGAAATATTGAGCTATGTGACCTTTCTCTTTATAGTTGAAGAACACTCTATTATTTGTTCTCTCATCTCTTCTATCCCTCCATGGATGATCATCCATGACATGCTTTACCGCATTCCCTAGCTCTATGTCTAAAATTGTGACAAGAAAAAAAAAAACCATTAAAGGCCCTCTCATTCCTAAAAGCATTGGATGCCTAATTGATTTAGGTCTTCTTGAATTTGTCCCCTTGGTAATTTTCATGTTTGAATAACTTACTAGACCATATTTTTCATCTTCACACCTCTTCATAGGTTCTCCTATGAAGCCTATTCTTGTTTTTTCACCTGCTACATTTTGTCTATCCAACATTCCATTCAAAGTTTTAGAGATCTTTTCCATCTTGCCATACTTTTTCTATCTTTATTTTGCTTCTTATAGTTCATCTCTTAAGGATACCAATTCTTGTTCACGTATCATGCAAGGGTCCTATTTGAAATTAAGGAAAATTTTCACTTTTTCAACTGAGTCTTGAGCTCTGTATTGAATTTGAAGTACTCTTCTTCTTTGAATTTGAGAGAGTTTAAAATCAGTTCCATTTTGGATCCTAGTTTTTGAGTCCATCTTCCTATTATTCATATTTCAGCTTTTTCATTTCATCAAGAAGCTTGAATTTATCTTCATATTATTTTACCATTATCATCAATTTGTGGTTCTTTTTCCTTGGTGTTTCAGTTCCTCCAGGGAATTATCAATTCTACTTCCATAATCACTTGCCTCATCTTAATCTAACATTTCATCTTCACTAAGATGCTTATCTCTTGAGCTACTTGTAGAAAGTATCTTTATAGCCATGCTTATGTTTCAAAGGACCACCTCAATCTATTAGACTTGATTCAAGAGTGTCAGGATTTGATACCAATTCTTGGATGGGAATACCATTAGATCAAAACTGCATGCATTAATCTCCACTAAAATAACCAAAGTTAGGATCTACGAGAGGTGGTTATTACATGACATGAAACTCACAACAAACATTGGATGCACATGCCAACAATCCCCCTAATGTAACCTAGGTGAGTTTCAAAATCAAGACCTATCACTCTAATAACAATTGTTTGACATTTTAGGCCCTAAAAGGGGGAAAATCAGTGCTTATACAAATTTTACGCAACTCAATTTCCTTAATCTTGTTATCATGAAATAATAGAACTATACATAAGAAATAAAAAAATTAGAATACAAAAAGACATATGATTTAATGTGGTAAACCATTCAAAGATGAAAAAACCTCTAAAACCAAAGAACTAGCTTGGACAAATATCCTATTATGTTACAATGATTTCATGTTAAGAATCAAATCAACTTGAAGCTTCAACTTCAAAAATTCAAACAAGCACCCACTTTATCTTTAGCAAGATTCTACTTGTATGGAAGCTTCAAATTCCTCTTCCTAAGCATTCATTAAGAATTCTTCACATTGTTTTGATCACTTTTGTTGCGTTGTCTCTCACAAAATATATGATCACTTCTTCAGCTCATTATTTTTCTCTTCTCACTCTCCTTCATCTATTGCAATCACTATAGCTCAAGTCCTGTCATAAACACACACTTTTTTCATGCTTCTCATATTAGATATATCTCTTAAACATTAAATTTTCGATGTCCACTCCTGTTGCACAATTTCAGTCCTTCAAGCACTAGATCACTATCTAATTTTTCATCACCTTATACTATATCCTCAAGATCATATGCATAAAAAAATCCTTCCTCACTCTTAGATATTTAAGAAAATAAAAAGATACCTATTGAAAGTATCTTCCCCTTCACCTTACACAAGCAACTCTTTAACTTCACATAATTGGAAAGGAAAAGGTGACATCATACAACCTGATTTTGGCAATGATTACACATGTTTATATGTAATTTACATAAGCATAACTTAAAAAACCTAAAATGGACGTGGCTAATTTCATTTTGATCACAATATAACTCCTTAACTCACTGCAAAACTGATGAGAATCTTATTACATTTAGATCTGACATCTGACACATTCTTTTGTAATTGCCTTGACATTATTTTTGTCTTCTTTGTCTATGGAAATCTCCCTTTGTCTTCTTAATAGCTTATGAAAATGAAAAGTGTCCCAAGCATGAAAGGACATTATAATACTCTTCATGTGCTCCATATCCCCTTCAAATATTTCATATCTTATCATTTCTCTTTCACACTTCATAGAGCTTCAAACATGGTCATGGAGCTACTAAAAATTATAGTCATGGTGCATGCTCATTCATAATTGATTTCTGTAGGTTTAATTTCTACAAAGGATTTGGGAAAGTTTCATTTTATCTCTAGACTACCTTAAGGCTTGGAGAAACCAGAACTTTCTTCATTCATGCCATATGATACTTGATTTGATAAAGGTATACTTAAAATTTCATGGATAGAAATATCTTGTCTTCAAGATTTTATTTTTAATAGAAGTAAACCTTATGATCCAACCATCTATAATACATAAATATAAATATCTTAAAGTCTTCTTTCTGGAAATGCTCATTTCTTTCACCAAATCAAGGTAGAAGTCACTAAACCAATTTCATTTCTTAAACTAGTTTGAGTGTGTTCAGGAGCTTAAAACCAATCTCAACTTATTTTTCTTAAACAAATTCAATTTCATCTACAATATCAACCAATAATTTTACTAGTTCAATTACATCATCAAAAACATGTACAAACATTCGAGGCATGCCTTATTTGGACAAAACTTCAACTACTCACTTGTAGCAATAAGGTTCTACACTAACTCAAGAAGGAAAATTGGGAATACTCAAACTTGTGAAAGTAAAAATTAACCAAACCAAAATAACCACACTCATAGATCATATGAGATTCCTTTATGTTATTTAGGACTAAAAACAATCACTTCATGATGCAATTTATCATGTATACTCTTCATACATTTAGGTCTATTTTCCCTTTATTGCATTCTCAAATTGTAGGAGAAAAACCACACATATAACATCACATTTCTCCAAAATAAAAACCCAAATAACTTTATGAAAAATATAACAAATCCCTAATTGCCTTCACCAAAACTTTGAATATGGGTTCCTTTACAAAATTTGTTAGTATACTGAATTGTGCACAAAACATTATTTTTGTAGGCTCCATAATGATTCATCAGCTAAAACACCACGAACATGAACTATGATGAGATATACACATGAAATAAATTTTTAAAAAAAAATTCAATTTGGAGGCTTAATGAAATAAATTTCTCTATATCGATTTAACTGGGTTTGAGGAAGGTTTCAGACAACTTCACAAAAATGGATAGAACTTTCTTATTTCTCATCCATTTTACCTCATAATTTTTGAACATATTTTTATCCCTATTATATTAAAAATTTTCTCTTATGATTTATCTAAAGGAGGCTCCACAATTTATCTTGAATGCTAAGAAGTCAAGGTGCTATTTTAGCATACCTCACTTAACCCAATTTTAGTAAAAATGTAATATCTTGCACAAAACTCCTCCTCATGTCTTGAATTTTTTTCCCAAACTTAAAGAATACCTCCTACATGATCTAAAATGTCTTATTTTTCATAAATTCACGTAAAAATTCTTGTCCAATCTCATTTTTGCATATTAAACTTGTTCTAAAGGGAAGTCATACTAATGACCTTGAATATGCCTTTAATTATTGAATTATGACCTGATACATCATATGAGGAATCTTGAAAATGTCGCTACACACTTCCCATTCTTGAATTATCTTGATGCATCTTGTTTAACTTCATACCCTCATGTTAGGTCCTTGAATTATGTTAAGTTGAGATGGTTTACATTTGAACTCACCATCTCGAATTTTTTCTTTGCCATGTGTCCCCTTGAACATGTATTATCATGTGATTTATACCTTTACCATGCTTCATAGACAACCTCAAGCCTTCACTTCACCTTTCCATGTCATTTTTTTTTCTAGGCCTAGGGATTAGGCATCCAAAAAATGAGGTAGTCTAAAAAATTCAACTCATGTGCTCCTGTATTCATCATCGACCATGTTTACACATCATATGAATGATATAATGTATAAAAAATCAACTTTGATATGTTCTCACATCATCACTTAGCATCTGCTAGTCACTAGATCCTCAAAAAGTCAATGGTTACTTATGTTTTCTCAAGCCTCGACCTATGCTACTTTTTCCGACTTACTCCAAACTCCCTCTAGCTCTCCTGCATCCTACTTTGTCATTAATATATGTTTTCATGAAAATGTGTGACATGAAAATTTTAAATTTTGAGCATGACAATGGACCCTATTTTCAAAAATTTCAAATTCATACCTCCCCAAGACACCCCCAAGTCATTCTATCCCAATAACTAGTCCTATCCTATCAGCCTAATGGTTTATATATGAATGTAAAGTGTCCCTAGGGGATTTAGGAAAGTAAAATATACCCCCAAGTGATTTAGGAACTTATGGAGCATTCAAGCATTCTATAAATTTTGGGAAGGGAAATCATTAGCCTTCCTATGACTAGTGCACCACTCCCGGAGTGGATCAGAGGAGTAAGAATAATTTTTGAGGATTATTAAAGTTATAGGAACATCAAGGAGATGATTTTGAAACATTCATGCAAGATTTAGAGGTGTTGGAAACAATTCAACGAAAGTGGGTTTTCGGGCTTGAACGAGCACGAACCGTGAACGAGGACATGAGCTTCCAAGAAATATTTTTGGATCCATGTGATTATTTGAAAGCAAAAAAAGGTTTCAAAGGATATAATTTTCCATTCCATAAATTTTGGAAAAAATGATACATCATGAAACATCATGCACTTCCCTAGGAAACTCATTCTTCTGGCGCACAACTAGTGGTCCTGAGAAAGAAGGGAAAATTTGAAATATTTTTAGTCAAATTTTGATCTTAGGAAGATAACCATTCGATTCATTGATGTGTTTCAAGGTAGAATAAAATAAAATTTCACCCCGAAATTCATCCAAAGAAGCCGGAGAGATATCACCTTCGCAAGTCGGTCCCAAGGTAAGAGTTTTCATACTTAGCCATTTTATTGAATGACACATGTCAGTAGTAGGAGCCTAGCAAGATTTCATGTCCCTTTCATCCCTTTAGAAAAGGGAAAAAGGGAACATGAAAATGTTCCCAACCCTTTTTATGCCCCTGAACACCAATGTTACCTCTCATTTTCTAGTTAAGTACCCGAAACTGACTAAGTTTCCTTATCCTCCTGTATGGATGATTGCCAAGTGTTGCGATGAGGTGCAAAGTGGATTTCTTTTTCCTTTCACCCCTTTAGAAAAGTGACATAGGAGACACAAAATTTTTCCCTTCCCCTTATTTCTATGTGGTTTTCATATGACCGAGTCTCGGCCATTCACTGTGAGGAGAAGGTAGTCAAAATAGGTACATGATATTTGTCAAATGATTATGGGAGATCCATAAGGAGTTAGAAGGAAAAAAATACTCATCAAGAATATGAGAAGATCCTATACATGATGGACATTAAGGGTTTTCAGAAAACCCTACATGCTTCCTAGGTGAGTTCATTTTGAGCGGGCACACTTAGTGATTCCAAGGAAGGATGTCATTTTTGGAAGAGTTTTAAGAAGTTACCATTTTCCCATGATGAGATGAAGATAAAACAAGAAAAATATGGATTTTTAAGGCTCTGGAATTTTCTTTTCCAAAATGACTTTGTTGGCCCCAAAGTGAAAAATATTCGTAACTTGAAGAATCGTACATGGATTGAGATGGGATTTTTTTTTATCATCCACATTTTCAGAGGTCATTAGAATCCAAGTGGAAGAATTTTCAAACATGACCCATTTTTTTTGTAGTGAAGAAACCCCATTTTCCCGTTGTAAAAGTTTTAAATTTTAAAATCTCCATTTCGAGCTCGGGTTAACGTGAAATTTCATAGAGTGTAGAGTAAAATCCATATTGGGAAAATTTGTTTTGTCACAAATTGGTGCCAGAAAATCAATTTCAAAAATAGTAAGCCTTCATACATGGGTACTGGCTATTTTTGTAATCCATCTCCAAAAGTAGTTGCATGCAAAGACGGTGTGCTCGAGAGATAATCAAAAGATCGAGAATGGTCAAGAAGTGCCGAAAATGTGAAAATTCCCACTTACTAAGAATAGTAAATTCCCTATATGGGGACCTACTTAAAATATAAATTCATTCCGAGAAGTCATCAAGTTGAAGGTTGATTTCACAAAATAAGAATATAAGGGGATAAACATTCAAGTTGGAAACATCGGTTAGAGTTCAAAGAGATTGATTATGAAACTTACTAAAAATAGTAAATTGTCTCTTACACACTTCAGAATAGGTACATGATCTTTGATGGACGATTTCAAAAGCTCCCTAAGGAATAAAGAAGCAAATAAATACTCATTGGAAAGCTAAGAGAATCCTATATAAGGTAGAATCATAAGGTTTTTTAAAAACTCTTGGTATATTTTAGTAGAGCTCATTCTTCACAGGGGAAAATTGATAATATTGATAAAAAATGGCCCATTTCAAGGAGTTTCAGGAATAATTAAAATATGAGACCCATCTCATTGATTTTGGAAGGCTTTTTTGAGTAATAAAAACATACAATTTCACCCAAAACTACCTCACGGAGCTCCAGCAATCTCAATTTCAAGTTCGATCTCTCGGTGGGTCAAATTCTTATTATTTGCCTCTCAAAAGTGCAATGGACATTTTGTGCACCTCACATACCTTTGTAAATGTGTAATGGGAATAGTAAAATGTGGCCATGCATATTTTTTGTTGTATTTCTCTGTTTGATCACAAATTTTTGCATCGCATGTGTATTCGTAATCTCGGGCTCTCCATCTAGTTTCAGGTTTTAAAGTGCAAAATCATGCCTCTAGGAACAAAGTGGGTTTTTATGTCCCTCTCATCCCCTTTGTGTAGTAAGGAAAGTAAAATGTGCCCATGCATAAATTTTTCCCTACTGATCCATTCATCATGAAATTTTTTTCATTGCGCATGTCTTGCCTTTCTCTATCATGCCCCATAGTTCCTGGATCAAATTTTTCCACCTCGATGCACTTACTAAAAATAACATGTGTCCATGGTGAGGCATACTAAAAATATAAAGTGGATAAAAATGAAATGTAGTGTCAACAAAGGAGGATTGAGATGTGCCAAATGATTCATAGTTAATCACGTTGGAGCGTTTCATCAGATCACACAATAAAGATCATTGGACTTCATCAGAGGTGGCTTCTAATTCTTCCTTCTTCCTCTCTCTCTCTCTCTTTCTCTCTCTTCTCTCACCCTCCCCCAAATTTCTCTCTCTTCAAGGTTATAATTCTTTATTGGGGTGCACTTTTAATATGTCCTTGATAAATTTAAAAGGCAACTTCATATTTCTAATGTAAAAGTCACCTTCATGTTATAATAGGGACTTAAAAGTTTCCTAAGAATTTGAAAAGTTTTAAGTTGTGCGATGACATATAAAAAGGAATTAGGGGGTAGATGAAGAGTCATATCTCATTCTATAAATTGTAAAGGTATCCTCTTTTCAAAGGGTTCTTTGATTGATTTTTAAACTCAATAGTACATTATTCTTAGAGAGAACAAAGGAGATAGCCATTTTATTCCATTTCCTCTTACTATTTTTCCCCCATTCTCACACTATGTACAACTTTAATTGAAACACTAATTAAGGAAGAATTTTTTGTTTTCCAAGGCATATGAATGTGTGTATCTTTATATGTATGGTTTCCTCTAGCAGTAGCATTGAATTTTTGGTTGTTTCTTCTTATAAATTCATGTGTTGAAATTTCTAACTAGTGTGCATGTGGAATCTGATTTTCTACCCACAAAATTAGTTCTCCTATATCTTTTCTCACTCCCCTTTCCTTCTCTCAGATAAAGTGTTCTATATAAGGAAATTTCTAGATTTTCTACAAGGTCAGTAGAGTTCCCCTATTAGATCTTTGGATGCAAATCCACTAGGAAAAATCAACTTTTTAAAGAACATTCGAATATGGAAGCTACATTGTCTAAGTAGAGGGACTTGAATCCCAGAGTGTTGGCAAGAAATCCACATATTTTTCCACTTGATAAATTTTCTTGCCAACAGCTTTTTAACACCCACCATGGGGTAGATTTAGCAACATCAACACCCAAAATGCAACCGTAAGGTATGAAAATAAAAAATCTAAATCAAATCAGATTTCATAAAAGATCATTTTGAAGGTGACTCCATCAAGGAATGAATCCATGTCACATTCATTTCCCGCACCATGAAAAAATTTCCATATTAGAGTGAAGTACCAATGAGTGACAATGAAGATGATGAAGAATAAGATTTCTTAGAATTACAAATTTTTGATCAACCATCATTCTGGAACATCTCTTGCAAAGCCAAGAAAATTGAAGGAAAGAAGGTTCACACTATCTCCACAAAATCTAGAAAGAGCCTTTATAGAATAGAGAAAAACATTGTATGTGAATACCCAACTATAAATTCAAGGTGGCTATAATTCAAGAAGAGTGCAGCCTAAGGAAAAAGAATGGGAATTTCTCCTACCAATAATCAAGAATCTAAAATATGGATGAAGAAATTTCAAAAGAGATATGAAAGGCTGTATGAAGGGAAAGATGGTGCGAGAATCCACCAAAGGTAACTTTTTCAATATCATGGAGATGACCAAGAAAATCATGAAATTTTATTTCATCTCCCTTGCTCTGGATGACTTCCTTTTATACGGTGATGAACAAATTGACATTCAGAAGAGAATATGTGCGAGAGGCTTCTAGACATAGCAAAAGGAAATCCTAAC
This sequence comes from Taxus wallichiana var. yunnanensis, assembly GCA_018340775.1. Classification (NCBI taxonomy): domain Eukaryota; kingdom Viridiplantae; phylum Streptophyta; class Pinopsida; order Cupressales; family Taxaceae; genus Taxus; species Taxus wallichiana. The sequence continues at coordinate 243,332,951 of CM031243.1, read as the reverse complement.
CCCAAAGCCTACCATGAAGTTAGGAGATATGCTTTATATTTTCAAAGGAGATATGAACATCTTGAAGCACTCCATCAAGAGGAGGAAGAAGAAGATATTTTTCCTATGGAGGAAGACCCCAAGGATCATTCATACCACAAGATGTTCATCCCTAAAATGTTTTTGAATGTTGCCAAAGAAGATATTATCTTGGATCCTTTCAATGAGAATCAAACCAGTCTTATAGAATATTTTGAAGGACAAGGTGGTGCAGAATCCACTGAAGAAGAATTTTATAACCTCATGCAGCTCACTACAAAATTGAGAACATTATATTTTTTTCTTTTTCTCTACGAGATGAATTCCTTGCATACTGCGATGAACAAATGAAAATCTTGAAAAGAGAATATGTGGAAAGGATTTAGAGCATAATAGAAGGTGATTCTAACCCCAAAGTCTTTGATGAAATTTGGAGGTATGCTTTAGCTCTACAAAGAAGGTATGAACATCTTGAAGCACTTCATCAAATTGAGGAAGAAGACGAGATGTACCCTATGGAGGAAGACCCTGATGGCTTCCCATACTATGAGGTGTTCATCCCTAGGAGATTATTAGATGCTCGTAAATAATATACTATCCTTGAACCTTCGATGATAAGCTGAAGAAACATCTTTGGAAGATGAGATAAAAGAGATGGAGATGGAACCTCCATTCATCAATTATTTTTGGCTCGAGGCACATCCCATCGAGGAGAAATGGATTCAAAGGGAGACTCTTGTTGCATGATGGATGATTCAGTGCTTTTTGAAGACTCCATCAACAATGAGGAAATACAAGATGACCATTTCAAAGTAATTATGAATAATATCCTTTCAAATTTTGATCTTCCAATTAATAATGGAATGGAGATATGTGAAGAAGTACAAGAAATCCACCCAACATCATGGACCAAAAATGATGAATTCAATATGGTCATGGATGATTTTCCCTCCCATTTTTATTCTTCAAGTGATGTAGAAATGTTGCATGAAGAAATGGAGACAGTCAAAGAATCAAATTCCCTTCCGATTCGATCATGGATGACCAAATGAGAGAGGAAAATCTCATTTTTGAAGCCAAGGAGAACAAACAACTTGAACATAACCTCCTCAAGGAATCAACTCCATTATTCCCACCCAAAGAGCATTATGTTGATCATCATGGTAAATATGAAATATTTCATTTTCCATATGAGCATGAGGATTCAATAATGGATGATCAAGATAATGTTGAAATTTCTTCCCACATTGCTACTTAAAAATGGTCCCATCAAGAATATGATATGGATTTTTAGCTCGAAGGAGTGTCATTCCCAAAAAGCATGGACCTCTTCTCCTTTTCAAGAAGGTTTCATGAATCAAGTGTGCCCGTGCTTGCAAGGAAGTGAATCTTGGGAAACAAAAATCATAGAAGAGGTGAACGAGGATATTTCAAATGAATCAAGGACACATATGGATCATATTTTAAACCTTCTCTTGAAAGCACAACGTAGAGAATCTCTCAATAAAAATGAAGATGAACCTACGGTGAACTTAGAAGAGTCATCTTTACAAGACATCTTGAAGGTTATAGAAGAAACTAAATATCCTCAACTCAGTCTTGAAATCTTGACCCAAGCTATGGAGGTGCAAGACATGCATGAATCCATTTTTGCTTCTTGTTTTGATTCACCAATGTTTGATGTCGAGACAAAACAAATGGACAAGTTTGATGACCTCTCAGATGCCTTGGTTGATGAGAGGGAATGTGAAGATATGTATTTTTCTTCCACATCATGCGAAGAGGTTCATGAGTGCAAAATAAGGAAGGTTCTTGAATCTCCTTTGGAATTCCTCAATCTTGAGGAAAACACCTCCATTATGAAGGAAGAAAATGAGGAAAATGCTGATCTGATTTGCATTGAAGAGAATTGTTTTAAAAAAAGTAAAAAATTGCAAGAATCTTGGGAGTATGTTCAAGGTCAACTTGTTTCCACTACTTCAAAATGATTTTATAATACAGAACAAGATCTCATATGGAAAAATGCACTCAAAGGTAAAAAATTCCTCTATAAAGAAGTTGAGGGTTACAATTTGGAAAATGATACCAAGATGAACTTTGGGCAAATGGATGATGATGAAAATTTCTCCAAACAAAAAAGTGAAGGTACATGGGACTCTTGTCAAAAAATTCAAAATCAAAATATGCTCACCATTCTTCAAGCTCCAATATGCCTTGAACATGTTCCCATGTTGCAACATTTCACAAAGATTGATGGGGGCCTCTATCTCAATGATACAACCTCTATTTTAGGAAGTAATCACTTTGGGCAACAAAGTGAGATGTCAAGAGAAGTTATTAAACGGGAAGGAAATCAGTTTTTCCTCACTCCTTCTAAGTACCTTGCTAATATAGGATATGATTTCAAGCTGCAATCCAAGGATGAAGAGTGTCTCCATGATGAGGTCAATATTTCTAAATTTGAAAGTATGAAGGAATGGTGTATCATACTCACAAGATTTTGAGAGGAAGCCTCAAAGGGCAAGGATTTCAAGAGGGTGACAAAATTTTCAATTAATAAAATAATATTCTCGATGTAATCTTATTAAGAAGATGGCATCATGATTAGTATTCTTCTTCTCAAGCCATGCAAAGGCATCACAAGAGCATGGTTTGATCGGATTATAGTTTTTGTGTTTCAAAGATCACACTTTAGTCCACTATTTCATGATGGTATGTACTTTTCTCAACCCATTTATAGGTATGTGTATATTAATTTATTTCCTCTATAAATACCCCTCTCCCTTTTATATAATTTCCCTTTTCTTTTGTGCATGTTTTCTCTTTTTATGTGTGTGTGTGTGTGTGTGTGTGTGTGTGTGTGTTCTTCCTTTCAAGATATCTCTTCTAGTTTGCATGTGACTTTTGTAAATCTAACAGATAAGGCATTGGTGAAAGTATTGTAAATTGAGATCCTTGGAATTCTAATTCTATGTCTTCATTACACTTAGTCTATATCATGTCCTCACACTAAAGCCAATTGTTGTCATGAAAATGTGTGATATGATAATTTCCAATTTTGAGCATGATAATGGACCACAATGTTGAAAATTTTCAAATTTATACCTCACCAAGACACCCGCAGTCAGTCTATTCCAATCACCAGTCCTATCCTATCAGCCTAATGATCTCTATATGAATGTCAAGTGTTCCCCTAGGTGATTTAGTAAAGTAAAATCAAGCCCCTAGGTGATTTAGGAACTTCTTTAGCATTCGAGGAGTTATGGGAAGGGATATCATTAGCCTTCCTAAGACTAGTGCACCACCCTTGGAGTGGTTTAGGGGAGTAAGAATCATTTTTGAGGATTATTAAATTTCTAGGCACATCAAGGAGATGATTTTGAAATATTCAGTGAAGATTCAGAGGTGTTGGAAATAATTCAGTGAAAGTGGGTTTTTTGGGCCTGAACAACACGCACCGTGAATGAGGAGCTGAGATTCAAAGAAATATTTTGGGAGCCTTGTGATGATTTTAAATCCCAAAAATGTGTAAATGGATAAAATTTTCAATTCCCTAAATGGTGGAAGAAACTAGACATCATGAAACATCATGCACTTCCCTAGGTAACTCATTTCTTTTAGCACACAAGGAGTCCCAGAAAGAAGGGTCCATTTGAAAGAGTTTCATTAAAAATTTTAATCTTGGTACCATCACCATTGTATTAATTTATGTTTTTCAGGAGGAATCAATTAAAATTTCACCTTGAAATTCATTTGGGAGCCCAAGATATCACCTCTGAAAGTCGGTCCCAAGGTAAGAGTTTTCATACTTATCCATTTTTTTAAAAGGACACATGTCGGCACCCAGGAGCACGGAGGTATTTCATGTCCCTTTTTCCCTTTAGAGGGATATAGGGGGAAAAAAATTCTCCCAACCTTTTTAGCCCCCAAAACACCAATGTGACCTCTCATTTCCTAGTTAAGCCCCTAACAACTAAGTTGGAGATTTCCTTCTCCTGTATGGATGATGGCCAAGTGTCACAATGAGGCATGAAGTGAAATTTTATGTCCATTTTATCCATTTGGAAAAGGTACATAGGGGACACAAAAACACACCCTCCACCTTATTTCTATGTGGTTTTTCATATGAACTAATCTCAACCCCTGTGAGGAGAAAATTGTAAAAATAGGTACCGATATTCATTGAACGATTGTGAGAGCTCCTTAAGGATTTAGAAGGAAAAAAAAATCATCGGAAAGATGATAAGATCCTATAAACTATGGAACATTAATATTTTTTATGAAACCTAGCATGCTTCCTAGGTAAGTTCATTTTTAGCTTGCATACTTAATGATTCCAAAGAAGGATGTCATTTTTGTTAGAGTTTTAAAAGAATCAAGATTAGACCCATTTCTACTATTTTTCCATGATTATATGAAGAAAAAACAAGAAAAAACATGGATTTTTTAGGGCTCCAAGAGTTTTCTTTGTCAAAATGATTCTATTGGCCTCAAAGTGAAAAATCTTCATAACTTGAAGAACGATGCATGGATTTTCATGGGAGTTTTGCGATCATCCACATTTTTAGAGGCCGTTAGAATCCAAGTTGAAGATTTTACAAACGCGCCCCAAATTTTTGTAGAAAATAAATCCTAGTTTCCTATGATAAAAATTTAAATTTTAAAATATCCATTTCCATAGCTTGGGTTAATGGGAAATTTCGAGCAACACTATAGAGAAAAAACCCATATTAGTGTTATCAGTTAATTTTGACTTCAAAAAATTAATAAATGTGAAACTTTTACAAAAATTCAAAAGTGTTACTTTGCATGAATTTTCTCCCTCATCGTAATCGTCTTATTCTCATAGTCATTTTGGCTTTCGTTTCATCCATTTTGAATAAGCCCTTCTCTCATTACGACGCAAACCATGTTTTAATTATTTAATTAATATTTAACTAATACTTACCCTGTTATTTGATAAAATTAATATTTATTAAATTTTAGGGTTTTTTAATTAATAAATATTAATTTAATGCTCATAGAATTTGTTTGAAAAACTTGGAAGAACTTTTTTTTTTTTTTTTTTAATTATCGTAACTTCTATGAGAAAGTGTCGGGAAATTATTATTTCTCTTCCAATTGCGATAGAAAAATTTAATTCTTTTTTATCATCCAAAATTGCGAAGGAGATGGTTACAAGAGACAAACCGTGTCGGAAAAGGAATCCCACATAGGTTGAAGAAAAAGAATCCATGCAGCAACAAGGAAGTCCACGCCATGCTAACCAAAAGGAAAAATCAATGCATGCATAGGTATTGTTTTTTTTTAATTTTAAAAAGAAGGAAAATACCTAGAATGCCATGCATAGGAGAAATAATAAGTTCCAACCAATTTTCAATGCATGCAGCAAAGAGAAAAATGTGAAGTTCAACGCCTTCTCAGATCATACTCATTTCTTTTTATTATTATTTTAAAAAAGAAATAGAATATATAGAAGTCCATACAATCCTATTGAAGGAAAAAGATCACTCATTGCCAAAGAAGAAACAAATCAGGCTCATGCAGCCCACGCATTTATGGAAATAATAAAAATGGTCTAAAACTTGTAGCATTTTTAACCCGGATGGTGATTTGAGCTTAGTCTCAATATTTTGTTTGTATGATCATTTTGAATTCAACTTTGCTAAATTTTGTTTTATTTAATAATAATAATAATAATAATAATAATAAGAGTCGTATTATTCTTGCAATGACGGTGGTCTAGAGACTAAGACCCAACACATTTCTAGTGTATTATTTCCTTTTCTCTTTCCATTTTTAAAAATTCATGATGAGTGAAGCTCTAATAATTCAGCACTAAAATACACATATCAAGGATTAGTTCCAACATCATCCTTAAATTTAGCATATGATAAAATTGTAGATATCGATATGGGTCACATGGATAGGGTTCAATTCAGTGATAGAGTAAGATGGGAAGGGAGGACTATTTTTTAAAAAAGGATTTACCGTTGCAGCTTACCTCAAGTGGTACCATTTCTAGTTGCCATATAATGCCCCAAATTTTTCCTAGCTTATGCCAAACATTATGATCCCGAGTGTAGAGGAATTTTTAATGACAACGATGAACCTTTCCTGCTCAATTCTCCACATCATATGGAGGATTTGTTAAGAGTTTCACTTTATGAATAAAATTTTGACATCTCACTAGAATCAGCACAACAATTGGGATGAAAATCCTTTGAGATGGTCAAATATGGTTGGTAAATTTTTTTGGTCAAACCAAAAATCACACGTCAATAATTCCCAAAGAGTTGTTTCGGGTAGATTTTCCTAAAGAAATAGGAGATATGATTACTCTCCTCAGCAGGGTTTTTGGTCTTCCTTTCGCTAGAAATTTTCATCCTTGGATGTATAAGTTCATTTGTATCATTCTTGATGTAAATATGTTCATTGATTGGGCAAGTATCGTTAGCAATACTCTCCATAAGAAATTGATTGAGGTAAGGATGACAGGTCATTTTTACATGACCTCATATTTGATTTATGTTGTAGCAAGAAGGAGGATATTTTTAGGGCTAACAACTAGAGGTACAATGGGTCCTAACAAGAATAGTGTTTTTCACTTTTACCCACAGCTGGAGTTCAAGAATGGTTCTCACCATTTCCGGAGGGTAAATGATGTTTTCTTTTTCTATATAATCCGGTCACTTAGGAGAAACCCAAAGGAAATATTTTCAAAAGATTTCAAGGCTGTGATAAAACAATGGGGAACTTAGTTTATCCAATTTCCCTATTTCTCCTATATATGAGTTGATGAATTTGTGAGATCTCCTTAAAAACTTCCCCGAATATGTCAATGATAAAATGGCATTGATGGAAAATTCACGTCAACTTTTGAAAATACATTTCCTCCTGGTGGATAAATGCAAATGAGGCATTCATTTCTTGATTCAAATTAGGGAATACAAATTTCCAAATTCCATAGTGCATAGCTTATGGAAAAATAATTTTCTCTCATAACTATACATCCTTTCACAAGTAGGGCTCAATTCGATATTAAAGGATCCATGGAAAAATACCTAGGAGAAAGATATAGGAACAAGGAAAACATATAAGACTATTGGGTAGAATGTGTGGATGATAGGGAGGTAAGACGATGACAATTTTCTCATCTCACATTGGCTCAGATAGAAAATTATGGATTGAGAGATCCTCCCTTGACCCTTGCTGATAAAGGGATTGATCTTATGGATACTTCCTATGATCAGATAGTTTTCACTCCACTCCCCTGTTATTGATTGGATTAGAGGACATGAAACTCTCTAGATGTCATGAATTAACCCGTGTTAAAAGGACTATTATGTGGTATGAGAACTAGATAGCCGATCCTCTCCCATTTTAGGCACATATGTCGAAATACAAAAACTACCAATGAGAGGAGAATTTACATAGAAAAAGGTGTTGAAAAATTCTTCACACCAATCCCCACCGACATCATCACACACATCTCGAGAGTCAAATTTAGTGGTTACCAAAACTCGTCTCTAATAAAGAAGTGGTGTCTCAAAGATTGGTAAAAGTGTGCAGCTTCCAACATTGAATTGGAATATCTTTCTGTCCTTTCCAAAAAAATTGTGCCCAAAAAGCCCACGGTCTTTTCTAGAGTAGTTATTGATTATAGTGGAGATAAGTTTGTATAAATTATAGTTCCTACCGCTAAAAGGATCGTGGGGACATGACACCATCGAATATGAAGTATCCAAGATATCCCTTGGAAATACCACTTTTGGAAGTGATGTTTCTATGGCAAAGGATTAAATGAATACTATGCTTAACAGGTTTGAGAGATACAAATCTCAAATTTCCCAACTTAAGGAAGAAAAGAATCAGTTGATTTCATATGTTCAACATTTGATCAACCCATTGCATCTTATTTTCCTGTTCTAGAGATGGTGGATATCCTGGATCAAGAAATTCTTAATCAATAAAATCATGTGATCACTCTAGGAACACTCTAAGGTCATGGTTTTCTCGAGATAGAAAGTGATGGATTGAAAACAATTGATAAGGTGATAAAAATATATGAGAATATTAATCCGTACCTTGATCTAGTGTTTCCCTTCAAGGAATGCCTCATCATAGAATTAATAACACTTGACCATATTTTTCCAAGTCTTCAGGATCTTTCTCACATGGAATCTACATTCTTATCCTTAAAGGGGATACTTGAGTTTTATCATCCAATGACACAAATTCTATGGTTAAATCATGTTGAGTACAGAAAATTATTCGGAAGACCTTATAATTCAGTTTCATAGTTTGTGCAATGAATCCTATACCATGTTGTCTTCCATTCAAGTCTTAATCAAAGAGATTCCTTGTACCTTTTCAATAAACACAGCCAAAGGAATTCATTACAACATCTGGTGGAGTAGTTTACAAAATTGACACATGAAATATATACTCATTTTGAGTTTTTTTCATTTCTTATATGGATCAATGTTTCAGAATCAAACATCTTTGTGAAGAGATCCAATCTAAATTTGTAAACCTATATACCATACCAGGTAATATTCTTGAAATGTAGGTACTTTTTGAAGTTGGTTTTCTCCCAAGTTGTTTTCTGGAAGAAGAGAAGATACACTAGACATTACAAAAGCTCAAATATTTTGAATTAGAAAAGAATCGGGATCCTTATTTTTCCAACAACAATATAGAGTGATTTCCTATATTTTCTCATGGGTGGAAGAGTCCATTTCTCATATGATTGAGATAGGTAGAGCCACCCCAATTTATAAGGCACTTGTTTTTGTTGATTGTTTTGAAAGTGGTATTTTAAATGATGTTGTTTTTTAATTCACTTTTGAGAAAACTTAATGATTTCTATTTTCAGTTACTTTTAATAAAGTTGGTTAAGAAATTCATAGTCATTTAAGTGCCCTATTTATGCTCATGTAAACCCTAACTACCTTATAACAAACTTTTGGGTTATAAAAGGAAGTAAGGGTTGACTTTGAGACAGAGAAGAACATACTTTTGTATGCAAGTTTTATTTCAAAGAAATAAACTTTGTGTTCTTTTGGGAAGAAATTTTGGAGTTAATGAAATATGAACTTTATGTCCCATTCATTATCTCTTTTAGCATTTGATGTTATTATGTTCATTAGATGTTAGTGTTTTAAATATTGCATGTGAATATTCTCTTGGTTTTTATTGTCAACACTATTATTTTGTTGTTCTTATTAATAGTGATTAAGTTCTATTATTTACTTGCTCATGTGTGTTCCCTTTACTCATTCTTGTTTAGATGACTCAAACTACATTTTATTTGTGTTATTTATTCATCTTTATTCTTCGTGTAGTATTAGGCTCTGCTTTTACCTAAGGGTTGAATTTTCCTTCCATTAATTCCTTTCCATTCCTTTCCTTCATTCCATTCCATTTTCCTTATTCAATTTTTCTTTCCATTGATGTTCAAAACCACCCCTTGCATACAATTTCGAATGTATAGGTGTAAATATAGTTTTTGTTTTCAATAAAGTTAACCTCACCTTCATTATGGAGGGACTTCATTCCCACACTGTTGCATGTCATTTTCATGCATGAAAATCCATATACTAACACTCAAGAAAATTTGTTTCATCACAAACCAATGCCCGAAACCAACTTTCCAAAAATATTAAATCTTCCTACGGGTACTAGCTATTTTTGGTAAGCCATCTCAGAACTAGTTGTGGTGAAGACAATGTGCTCTAGTTGAGTAGTGCTGAAAATGGTGAAAACACCCACTTACTACAAATAGGAAGTTCACGATATGGAAACCTACTTAAAATAACAAATCATTCGAGAAGTGGTCGAGGTGAAGGTGGATTTAAAAAAATCATATAAGGGGATAAAAATTAAATTGGCAACATCGGTTGGATTTTAGAGAGATTGATTTTGCCACTTACTAAAAATAGTAAGTTATCTCTTATGTACTTGAAACCGTGTACTGATCTTCGATGGGTGATTCCGGAAGCTCCGTAAGGATTCAGGAGGAAAACAAATACTCACTAGAAAGATAAGAGAATACTCTACAAGGTGGAATCATAAGTTTTTAAAAAAATACTTGGTACATTTCCATAGAGATCATTCATCACGGGGTGCTGGTTGGATATTTTGTCAGGCCAAAATATGAGGTTCAACCATAGTACACGGGATCAAATCCCTCCTCAAAGATAGGTGAGGCATCATGTTTATTACTAATCTAAAACACAACAAAAATAATATGTACAATATTCACACTATTCTAACCATTGGGGTTGGGATACAATCTTGAAATCCATATCAACACGAGATGGGGATGTTATAGTTTTTAGAAATAGAATGGATTAGAAAGGAAACTATTAAATACAAAATAGAGCGGAAAGGGAATGAGAGGAACATATTTTATTTCAAGCAAACATAGATCAAGAAATACTTATACGAGTTTTAGATAATGAGTGTAATATTTGAAACGATTAAAATAATCAAGAACACTAAACAAAGAATAGATTAAGATCTTGGACATAAGAAAAATATCTCAAGATAGATGAATCCCATAGCACAAAGTTTGCAAAATAACACCTATTTCTATTCCTCAATGATTAAAAAGAAAATACAAAGTTTTTCTTCTTCTTCACAATAGCTCTTAATATTCTAAAATCTCTCTCTTTTGGAATACACAAGAATCCCTTATTTATAATAGAAAGAGCAGAGAGAAAATAGGATAAATCCTAGAAAATAGTCATTTAACAAGAATCCTATTTTCTTGACTCTCATGTAGGAGAACAAGTCAAAATTTTCTTCCTATGTGACGAAACAAAAGTAGAAAGGACATGTCAATTTCTGGATGGAAATGATATGAAACATTATGCTTATTCTATTTCGTCATCCTTGTCTTCCTCCAGCAAATCCTTGTTGTCTCTAAATTATTGGAACTTATGGATTATGCCCTACATCTCAGCCTCATCTGGCACATTGGAATAGTCACTCAGAACCTCACAAGTTTCCTGAGTGTCACTTGCATTGTCAGGAAGTTTCCTCATTCTCTTATTGAGTTTCCTTAGTGATTCCAAAACATTCTCAATCCTTATGAACTTATCAATGGTTGTCAGATCGAAGACGGAATCTAGTTCATGCTAGATTGAATCTTGGATTTTTTATAGAGATCATCAACAGGTGAAATATTTGAGCTTTCATCCAAGACATTGGTGAATATCCTGGACAAATCCTCTTCTATGTTGTTGGTGGCATCAAACAACTAATTTCTAGATTCCCTCAACTTGCTGCAAGCTTCACTGAGAATATTTATCCTGAATCTAATGGATTTGGTTAGCTGGAAATGCTTATCCCCATGTGGAATGATTCCTTCTTCCATCAAGATACAGGACAATACCCTTTTCGGTCTGCAATGAGAGCCTCAAAATTTAACTCGAGGTTCCTGACTTCTTGTGAAAATTCATCATCCATTAGTTTTCCATCCTTTTCTATCTCCTCCAAGGATTTATAAACCTCCACCATGTCATCAATGACCTCTCTTCTTTGTAGGAGTATCCTCTGAATCCATTCATTAACTATTCTCCCCTTCTCATTGATCTTTTCAATCGTAGGTACTGATGAGAAATTGAACTTGATAGGGGTAGGGGTAGAAGATGATAGTGTTGACTGAGAAGGGTTTTAGAGCTTGAGCAATAACTCTGTCAACTATTGAAATTTATCCTTTAGTTCATCTCTACTCACCTTCATTTCCTTTAGCTTCTGGCACAACATGTTCATGGCATCCTGGGCATCTTGTTGTGCTCCTTCTATTGTTACCTTTCCTAGATCAACCCTTGTAATATGATAAAAGTGACCATTATATCCACCTTTGTTTTGTTGGTTGCGGGAATGGCAATCTCTGCAAACTTATGCCCTGAAGCATCCACTAAAACCATTGAAACCATTTTGGGTTTCTTGGCAGATTTGGCACGAGAAGCCTTGAGGGAACTGAAGTCAAAGGCTGGTTGACGAACTACAACCTTCCTCTTCCTTGGGGTATGATCAACTAACCATTGAGGTACAATGGAAGAAGCTACTCATATCAGAGGTGTTATGGCTACATCTACTGGTGGAGGAAGGTTTACTTGTGGAGTAGTGATGACTGCAAGTGTGGTGACTGTGGGAATAGATTTAGTGAATAAAGGTACAGAAGGAGGAGGAATATCTATAGCCATCTTAGGTCCAACATAAGAGGTGAGAGGTTGGAGAAGATACTAGCCATGGCTGATGAAAGTGGCATAGAAATATGAGGTGAGGAAGATTAGGAGGGAGGAGGTAAGGATTCTGAAGTCAAAGCTTGAGAAGCAAGAGAGAGACTTACCTCCAATGAGCAATCAACAAAAGGAGAAACAAGAGGTTGACCAACCTCATCTTTTGAAGGAATTTTTCCTTGTTTTGGTGGAGGAGGTGAATCCAATACCTCAATTGTTTGTGAAGGAGTGGTAGATGATGTGGCTCCTTTCTTTTCTCCCCTTTTGACAAACTTAAATTTTATCTGCCTCTTGGTAGGGCTTTTATCATCTTCCCTCTTTCCCTTGGAGGGTCCCACTTCTAAACTAGCTATTTTTGAAAAGCTCTTTTCTTTATAAATCATTCCCCAAGAAATGAGGCATGCCTTCATACGTAAAAGATTCCGAGAATATCTTTAGTGATAGAATATTTTTCAGCAACAGACCAATCGATGGCTGGGAATCCATGTTGGTCTCCATTTGACTATTTGTACCTAATGTCTAGGACACTTTCATTATCCACAGTGCCTTCGGGGATATCATCTAGATCTAACATCTGAATTTATTCAAGCATCAGTCTATTATTGTCTTTTCTTTGGATGACAACTTCATCCCGAAGATCAACCTAGATGTCTTCCACATTGGGCACATGCAGATACAAGGTTCCATATGACTTGAGGTATCCTTGGATGTCGAATCCCTCCCTGAGCTTCATATGTTTCTTTAATTTTTCCTGAATCTCATGCACCATGTTCTTGGCCTTAACCACTATAGAACATGTATACCTTCCAATGGAAATAGGGAAGGAGACAGTGGCTTTATGCCTGCTTTTTTGGAATTTGTGAAAATCCAACAATTGTTTAACTAACTCCATAAGGATCAGTTTGTCACCTGGGAACCTAGGAAAATGGAAAGGGTTACCATGGAACCTTACCACCTGAAGATAAGTAAAATTATTTAATTGTAAGAAGATGTAACCCCATTTTGACACTTCGGCCCATGCTTCATCAGAAACCCTTATTTTCCTCGAGATCAGGATCTAACCGAAAATGTTTTCATAGAAGAAGGCATCATTCACTCTTCTATATTTGTCTTCAGACCCTTTTATTGTCAATTTGAGAAGTAGCGATATATGTGTTCCTTTTCTCAATTTTCCTTTGCATCTAGCCTACAGGTATTTTCTCATGTCTTTGCTACATAAGTGACGTATGACATCATATAGAACTTGCCACTAGACAAGAATGTTTTCATTTAGGAGTCTATCTTGTCACTTATTAGGCTACCCCAATCAATCCCTTGGTCATTATTCTTTATGATGACCATAAACTATTACATCCACCCTTGGAAATATTTTGACTCTGGGAGTCCAAATAATTGACTCAGCAAGGTGATGATATCACTGATTTCGAGAATAAAATCACTTCTAGGGACTGACTTGGGAAACCTAGAAATAGTTGGCTTAGCCTTGATCAAGAACTTCTTGTTTACATGCTTGATGCAGTCTTCTTGATCTTTGTCCTAGGCCTTTTTTGCTGATTTAAGGTTTAAATCAACATATTCCACAAATTCGGGAAACCTTAGGAGTTGATCAAAGTAACCTCCATCCAATTTCACTATAGACTCTCCTACTTAATTTCTTACTAAGCGGGAGGTTGAGTCATAGTTGGAAGCATAGGCCAGGATGAATTCAAGGCCTTGAGCTGATATTGCAAATCCTACTGTAAGAGGGAGACCACTACCTGCTATCAACTTCATCCATGCATTCTGAGAAGAATCCTCAATTATCTTCTAGAAGTCCTACATATATATATTACCGAGCTCTGTGTCCTGAAATTCATAATTGTAGCTTATGTAAGAAGAAGACTCCATCTTTTGATATTTATACTTCTGTTGTATATATCTACCCCCCATGTAAATATAGACAACGACAAAAATAAAATATGCCGAAGAACTTCAAAAACTAGACACAAGGAAAATATGCCGGACAAGTTCAAAAACCCAACACAAGAAAATATGGAGAACTTCAAAAACCGACACAAGGAAAATATGCTAGAGAAGTTCAAAACCGACACAAGGAAGATATGCTAGGAGAAGTTCAAAACTCGACACAAGGAAAATATGCGGAGAACTTCAAAACCAGCAGACACAAGGAAAATATTCGAGAGAACTTCAAAACCTGACACAAGGAAAATATGCTGGAGAACTTCAAAAACGACACAAGGAAAATATGCTAGAGAACTTCAAAACCTAACACAAGGCAAATATTTTGGAGAACTTAAAAAACGACACAAAGGATTTTAGGTTTTGGGTTTCGGAAACATGAGACATGAAGCATGAAAATCGCAAGGCATGTCTCGATGCTTGGGAGTTCTGAAAACCCGAAACACTACCTAGACAAATCAGGTTTTGGAGTTGGGAAATCATGGGGTGAAAACATGTCAAGCCATCCTCCAAACCCGATGCAAATGCAAAGGAGAATCCCGAACTTGACTGGAAACGGACCACGACTTGGGAATATTCAAATGGCCATAACTTTTCATAGGGAGTTGGACTTTTCAGAAAGCTTACAAGGTCCTATGTCCAAATACAACTAGATATATTTAATTGGGTGAGGAAAAGTTCTTCAAAAATGCAAAATACAATTCACTATTTTTTGGGTTTCTAGGGTTCTCACTTACCACCATAATGAGATGAATTAAATGCAACCTAGAGGTGGTTGGGGTAGATTTGGAGTTCCTATCTCTTTTCTCTCTCATTCTTCCTATAAATTGTAAGGAGGGGATTCTTTCTAAAGGTTGGACATTCTTGTTTTGCCCCTCCCTTCTTCTCTTTGGCAGGTGAATTTGTGGAATTAAAACCTCCCATTCAAAACTGTAATGCAACTTTGCCTCTTGGCATTTTGTAGTGTATTGTATCAATCTTTGGAGAAAGTAATGCATGTCTATGGATGATTCTCAACCCTCTCAGTGTTCATTTGCATCCTCCTGATCTTTCACTACAAATTTGGTTATCTGTGCATGATCTTGCATTGCATTTTTATGGTTTGTGTTTATTGGCAAGACAGGTGTTCTTCATTCCTGGTGCATCACCTTTGTTAGTTTAGGTTTGTTTTTATGCATCTTATTACCTTGTCTCCTTGGAAAGTTAGATTAGGTTTTTGAGTAAACCCTCTGCATTTTTATGTGTGCATCGAAAAGAGGAATAGGAAACAACCTTCATTCGGAGAGATTTTTCCGTTTTCACAACGTCCCACACTTGGGAAAAGCTCCATGTTATGCAATCACACCGAGAGTATCAACCTATTAAGTTGTAGAAATTCAGGGGTGTTGTGATTTTCCATTAACGAGTTTTGGCACACGGTGGGACTGAGTCATTTCATAAGATTTGAAGGAATTTTCAAGAAATTTGGACTTAGAAATTGCAAGTTTTACAATTTTTGGATTTTTCACCTTCCAGGATGAACTCCAAAATCAATTTCCAAGGGCTTAACTCGCTCAAAACAAGTCAAAATTTCACTAGTTGGTAGATCGGGGAATAATCCTCAAAAGGGTATTCTTAGATTTTTGAGATTTTGACTTTCAAAATTTCACAGTTTTTAGTATTTCAGGTTTTCCCAGGTGTCAAGCATGTCCCAAGTTCCGACACAGTGTATTTCAGGTTTTGTAAGTTACCTTGCATGACCTAAGCTTTGCTTGTACCTTTCGGGGATTAGCAGCTGCACAACAAGACCCAAATTCCGAATTGAAGACTATATCCTCTGGGTCCTTCGAAGTTTTAAATTCTATTTTCAATATTGTCAAGTTTGGTGTGTAACTTGGAAAAATCCAACCTTTTGAGGCTTGTTCTCTAATACATCCGGTGACTCGAGGTGATATAATTCGGTGGTGTAAATAAAGACAAATTGCCTGTGCACATGAGAAGAATTCAAACCAAGTATGATACTCGAGAAGAGGGACTATTTTTCCACTTACAACTATCACTAGGTAGAGGATGAGAGGAAGAAGACCACAAAGATCACAATCTCCACCTAACGGGACTTTGTCTACACCTCCACCTTATAGACCTTTTCTCACATCAACTAGGGTTCTTAGGCCAATCATAAAGGCACATCTACCACTTTGAATCCCTTTGTCAATTTCACGGGAAGTAGTCCACTTGCCCTAAATGCTCATAATCAAGTTCCGCTTGTAGTGCTAAAGAATATCCCCTATTTCACAGAGAAAATCATACTACCCCTATTAATCACATTTAGGACATTGCTAATGCATGTGTAATCCATGAAATAAATGAAATGGATGTTGTAGTCAAGTTATTGGCTTCATCTTTCAAAGGTAAGGCCTTATAATGGTTTAAAATCCTAGCGGTAGAGGGTCTATTACTTAATTGGAACCAACTTTGTTTAGATTTTTGTAACCGATTTGGGGGAGAGGGCAGATAATTTGTCTTTATTGGAACAACTAACAACAATCAAAAGGGATCCTAATGAAAAAGTGTGATTTCAACTTCAAATTCCAATGGACATGGGATAGGATTCCAATATCTGTTAGACTAACTGCCGAAGGTGCATTCCTTTATTTCTTAAAGGCTATAAATTCAGACATAGCCATGATGATCCAATCAATGGGAGGGACAACGCTGCGAGGGGCCTATGACACAGTGATCAGAGTAGAGAACTGTTTGATCCAAGCTGGAAAGCTTGCACCAAGGCCACCAATGCCTCTCTATCTAGATATGGGAAATCCTACAACCAGTCAAGCACCAGAATTGAATCCCATTCCAACCCCTAGAAATCAAAGCAATAATGAGGCATCGACTCCTTCAAATACTTCAAAGGAATTACAGGAGGTTATGAAATAGTTGCAGAACCTTGGAAATGAGCTAGTGACTATCAAAAGACAACAAGCTCAAAGTTCTAGACCATATCAGCCTCAAGCACAATACCAAGCTAGGCCCTCATACCAACAAAATAGACCACCACCTCAGGCTGCAAATCAAAACCAAAACCAAGGACAACCTCAAGCTGCCAGGCCATTTCAACTGTATGATCCAAATGCAACGACATCCTCAAGAGCCTTGGTCCCAACACAAAATAACATGGCACAGGAGTACAACTGGTGTTACCCTTGCAATCTACCTCACAATCAGTCAGCGTGTTTCAATGGTGCACTAAATCAGGCCTTGATGGTGCAAACCATTGGTGTGCCTCAAGAACCAAGCCAAGAAGAGAATCAACAACAAGAAGGACCTCCAACAGAAACCACATTGGCCAATTGGAAAATGGAAGACTTCTGTGGAGTTAACCAACAACATTTTCAAGGCGTGGCTGCCAACACATGGTCAAAGAAGAGAAGCATAGAAGAGTGAAAACCATCTAATCCAATTGTTTCTTAGCCCACTCCTACACAAAAAGGGGTCAGTAGACCAAATGCAGCTCCAAATGTGCAAAATCAGCCCAAGGTACCTTTTGTAGCAACACCTGCACCTGTTCAAGCTCCAGAAAAGGTTGTGCCAAATAAGGGACAACAAAAGGAAAATTCATCCCCTTTCAACATCATCGATCAAATGAAGAAGACACATGTGAACATTTCCATGTGGGAATCACTTGCGATCCCAGGGCAATGAGATTTATTGCAAGCTGCAATGGCTAATTGGTCTACCTCAAATGTATCAAATCGGGGACATGAGAAAGTTCTCACTAATGCAGTGCAACATGATGGGGGCCAGACAAGCAAGAATTTGAAGCCTCCACCATTCTATGTGTCATTGGTTGTTGGAAACCACTTGGTACACAACTGCATGATAGATTCAGGGGCAAGTAGTTCAGTGATGCCAAAGAAAATAGCGGATCAACTGGGTCTGAAGTATGAGCCAGTGTTGAAAGGAGTAGTACAACTAGATGGAATGGCAGTAGGAACAATTGGGGTCATCAAGGGGTTAAGCCTAACACTACATTCCTATCCTAATGTTATAGTTTTGCAAGATGTGTCTGCTGGACAATTACATGAGACCTACCACCTGCTTGACTTTTGAGAATTGTAAAACACCTTCGGAAATCCAACACAATGGAGTGTATGTCGGAAGTCAGGACATGCTGAGCATAAATGAAAACCTGACACACTGTGAAAGTGAGGAAGTGTCAGATAGGTAGAAATTCCCGATACACTTCGAATGTTGATGGATGTCGAGCACCTAGCAAAACCTGAAACAAGGTGGAAAGAGTGAAATGTTAAACACCCTACAAAACCTGAAACAAGTATATCGAGTTTATAACCTATCAGAATATGAAAAATTTCCACCTCGTGAACACTTAGGAATTCCAAAATGTTTTTGAAAACTAAAAGTTACAACCTATGAAAAAGAAGTAAATAACCTAGGGGTGAATTTCAAACAAGAACTCATTATGGGAGAAAGATAAGAAACAAGGAAAATAACCCAAAACCCTAAACCAGAAATGTGGGAGGAAATGAAATGGAAACCCCAAATAAAAATTCATAAATAACCCAAAAATCTTCAAAAATAAAAATGAGAGAAGAGTACCTTAAACTAGCTTGCAAAATGATAAAAAATGGATGGCGATATTGATCAAGAAGCTCGATTGGTTTTGGAGGTAGAAGAAACATTAACATAAATCCAATATAGCAAAAATGGTAAGGTAAAAATGATGTGGAAAACCAACTATTTATAATAACCTTGCATTAATTACACCTCATTTGATATATGTTCCAACTACGAGAAAACTAGACATTAATGACATGTCATCATGCTTGGAGCATCCGAAAACCTAATACAAATGATTTGATTTAATTCAGGTTTCAGGATTAGGGAGACAAGCAACATGAAACATGCATTTAGAAAAGCATGTTCTGATTCTTGGAAGTTCTGAAAACCTGACACAATGCTTAGGCAATCGGGTTTCAGGTTTTGGGGAACATGAGGCATAAAACATGCATTGGGCAAAGCATGTTCCGATGCTTGGAAGTTTCAACAACCCGACACAATGCTTAGGTAATCGGGTTCGGGTTTTGGGGAACATGAGGCATGTTACATGCAAGGAACATGTTTTGATGTAATAAAACTGAAAATCCTAAAATCTCTTTCGAAGGGAATTTTAAGAGATTTTTCCAAAATTTCCCTATGGTTATCTCAGTTTTAGTTGAAATCAATAAAACGAGATAATAATTGGCTCTAGTTGGGGACTTTCTTTGAGACATAAAATGAAGAGAACTCATGTATCAAAAATATTTATCCATTGGGCTATGGATTCAGGAGAAGAAAATCCAAAAAAAAGAAAGAAAGAAAGAAAGCACAAAACAAAAAATAAGTTATAATACATTGCAAGAGAGCATCTTGCATTACTGATGGAACAAATTCAGATGTTGGCCACTGAAAGGTAGAGGAAGAAACTCTCCATCAAGATATGATAGATAAAATATATTTTCACCATTCAGTTGATGGATTTTGAAAGGACCTTTCCATAAATAATCAAACTTGCCATGCATCCCTTTCTGTTCCCTTCTCTTATCCTAGAGAAGTACTAGATCTCAAATCTGGAAATTGCGTTGCTTTGATTTTTTATCAAATATATTTTTGAATTTTCTCTGATGATCTACAATGTGATCCACCACCTTACTCCATTATTCTTCTAGCCTGGCTAGGTACATTATCCTTTTCTCAATGGAACTTTGAAAAGTTTCATCCTCAATTGCTTTAGCTAACTATAAGGCTGGAAATTATATAGAGATAGGAATTTCAGCATCAATTCCATACAACAACTAAAATGGAGACATTCTAATAGCTCACTTAGGATTAATTCGATATTCCCATAATGCATCATACAATGCTTTGTGTTATGTTTTTGATTCTCATCGACCATCTTTCCGATTATGGTCACCAGGTTTTTGTTACTTGATTCATCCTGACCATTACCTTGGGGGTAATAATCATATGAATGAGCCAACGTGATCCCAAATCCATAGAAAAATTCTGTCAACTCATGTGATAAGAAATTAGAAGCATTTTCAGAAACGATCTTGTGAGGCACACCAAATCTAACAATTATATTCTCCTTGAGAAAGTTACACATAGTTTTGGAGGTTACCTGCTTGATTGGTGCAACTTCCACCCACTTGGTGAAATATTTTGTGGTAGTGAGCACATAATTATGACTGCTCTGGAGTAAGGATTTAGTACTCTATTGAAATCAATTCCCCATTGGTGAAAAGGTTCTTCAATTACCATAGGATTCAAGGGAAGAGCTATCATCTTAGGACGTCCAACGAAATGTTGACAAATTTCATACTTAGCCACCCATTTAGCTGAATCTCGAAAGAGAGTAGGCCAATAGTACCTAGCACGTAATATATTGTAAGCCATCACAGATGAAGAGAAATTTCCTCTACATGCTAGAGTGTGGAAGGATTCTAGAAAACTTATCTACCGAGAATTATCAACACAACGCAGGAATACACCATCAATACCCTTCTTGTATATACCATTCTCCCATAGAATGTATCTTATGTGACCTTAATTTAACTGTCCTCTTCTCTTTTTGGATTAAATGCGGGGTAAATTCACCGTAAGTTAAAAAGAAAGTGATATTTGCATACCATTCATCGGTTGTGCTTACAAAAAGCACCATGGGCAATTCTGAAGAAGTACCTTCAGTTTCCTCGCATTCTGTCTCAGAATTATTTTCCGTGATCAATTGACACAGCCTCTTCCTCATACCAACTTAGTAGGTTTGATGTCAAAGTCATATTCTTGGACTTTGGCTATCCAGTTACCCCATTGACTACCCAACTCTTGTTGAGTCAAAATGGACTTAATTGCAGTATCAGGAACAAGAACGAGAGTGTGAGAACTCAACACATAATACCTGAAATGCTTCACTACTCTCACCACTACATAAGCATGCTTTTCAATTTGCAACATCTTCAATTCATGTTCCTTTAGTGGGAAGATCATGAAAGAAATGGGAGCTTCAATTCCTTCTTTGTTCTCCTGCATCAGGATGGCTGATATTGTATGTGTGGAAGCATAGTTGTACATGATGAAATACTTCTTGAAGTCTAGGCATACCAGAATAGGAGCATGAGTAATTGCTCTTTTGACTTCTTTAAAAGTAACCTTCCTTCAGTGCTCCATCAAAATGGAGTCTTACCTTTCATCATCCCAAGGATATCCTTGGTTTTATCAACAAAGTCAGGTATAAATCTTCTTAGGAAATTGACCTTTTTGGAAAAGGAATGCACCCCAATTTTTTTGGAGGTAGGGTAAGGATTTGGATGGCCTTCACCTGCTCTAGGTTGATATTAGTTCCTTCTTTAGTTACAATATGAACTAGCAACTCACCTTCTGTTACTTCGAACATGGAATTTTTAGGATTTAATGAAATCCCATGATGCCTGCATCTTAAGAGTACCTACTCTAGGTGATCATAATGATCACTTCACTTCTTAGAGAAGACCGTCAAGTCATCCAAATATACAAATATGAATTTTCCCATCAAATAATTGAAATCTAATTCCATAGCTCTTTGAAATGTGGCTCCAGCGTTAATCAAACCAAAAGGCATCCTCTTGTAAGCAAAGGTCCCCCATGGGGTGGTGAATGCTATTTTATGTTGATCCTCAGTGGCTACCTCGATTTGATTATACCCCAAAAATATGTCAAACATGGATAAATTTTTTGATCCAGGTGATGATTCAATACTTGATCCATGATAGGAAATGGGTAATTGTCTTTGAATGAAGACTAATTAAGGTTCCAAAAGTCAACACAAATCTGAATCTCACCATTCTTCTTTCTGATGGGGATGATGTTAGCAATCCAGGTAGAATGATGGATTGGGAAGATAATCCTTTCATCTAACATCTTTTAAATATTTACAAGGATATTCCTAAGATCTTTGGGTTGTAATGCCTTTATTTATACCGTAGTGTTTGACATCGACTTCAAAGGGATGCTATGTTGCACATCCTTGGGCTTGAAGGACTTCAGATCCGCATAGGAAGATGTCCATATATCTCTTCAGGAGTGAAGTGAATCTTCCTTTCTCCTCGGGAGAAATTTTTTTGATGTTTACCATTCGTGGTTGGTCAGAAGAGCCCATATTAACTTGATCTACCTCTAATGAGGAAGCACCTTCATCTTTCCTTTTATCTTGAATAAAACGGTCATGCTTGTTAAACAGACCTTCCAGAGAAACTAATCCCTTTGGAATCTTATTGCCTTTGAGTTGGATGAATTCACCATCAATCTCTTGATATGAATTTGAGATGAACTCACAAAAATCTGATTCTGATCCTTCAAAATAAAGCTCGCTAAAATTATCAGATTTCTCAAGAAAAGACAATACTTGTTGATCATCATTAAACACTTGCCAATGTGTTGAATTATTTGGAACACTTGGACGATACACAATCTCAATGGTATACTTGTCCTATTTGAACTTTGGGTGAGGAAGGAGAAGAGATGAAGACATGGCTAAAGAATCAGCTTTATCGTTATAATCTCTCAAAACTACCTTGATGGAAAAAGCATCAAAGCATTCTATGTTGTCCCACACCTTGTTCTTGTAATGCCTTAGGTGATCATTTTTTACTTGATAGATCCCCCTTACTTGATTTACAATCAACTCAACATCTCCCTGTACTTTGATATTTTAGATTCCCTTTTTCCTTTCCATTTCTAATCCTAATAACAAAGCTTTGTATTCATTTGTGTTATTAGTATTGTCAAACTGCAGCTTGAAAGCGAAGGGAAATATCTCGAAATCTAGAGATATAAGAACCACACTAGTGCCCGATCTAGTAGTTGAACAACTCTCGTCAAACTCAAGGATCCAAATAGCATTAGGATATTCTTCCTTAATACCTATAGAAGGCACCTCCAATGTCATGAAATAATTTCCCAAGCCTGCATCTTTGAAGAGAATTTGAGCTTTGGGATCATCTGATTTAGTGACCAGGTACTTCGCTTGTGTTTCGGGTGGAGGACATGAGGAACTCCATTCACTGGAATTTTAGATTTGGTCTAGTCCATATTGATTTCTCCTCCGACATCTTTGCAAAAACCTCTTCCTAAGAGAATACCATAAGTAAGCTGGGATATCAGCAACTAGGATAGTCATTTTTACTCTCTTTTTGGGAATGTGACAAATGCAAACTGTGCATCCTTGATTTGGCCAATCAAGGGGACTTGTTTGGTTTCCATGGAGTAACACCACCCATAATATTTAGTCAAGGTAAGTCCAAGGGCATGGGATAATTTTGTGGGCATCACGTTATCAAAGGCTCCTGAGTCAATTATGCAATTGCTGAGTTTAAACCCATTTATAAGTAAGGACAAATAAAATGGTTCAATCTTTCCCGAAGAAGCAACAAAGGTCATATTATTCTAAGGTAAAGGATGAGTGGGATTAGGAAACATGCCTTTTGAAGATGAAGGGATAACAACCTTGCTTCTAATGAATTTGGAAAGTTTCTCAAATTTCTTGGGATTTGACTGAAGGTACTCGGCTTCGACATTTGGATTTTAGTTTTCTTTGCATGATCAATAATGTCAAAAGTGGTATATGAAGGAATGATGGTGGGATCAGTTCTAGTTACACTGGTCTAAGCCAAGGCACTGGTCTTGGGGGCAGGAGAAAGAGAGTTAGAAGAAGAAGTTACCTTTTTAGTTGTCTCCTTTTCAGTTTGCACTGAGATAGGAGAGCCTCTTTTAGCCATAACCACGAGAGATTCTTTACCCTTCTCCTTAGAGCCTTCAACCGGATTTCTAGGGTTTTGAGATTGAGCTCGAGTGAAGACTGAAAATGACTAACCATCATGTTCACATTGGTCTTCCTTGTATTCCAAGTACCCAATGTTGGAGTCATCAATTGAATCATTAAAAGACTCATCAACATATCTTGAAGCTTCAAAAGCTTCATGAGAATATTGATCTTATGGTTCTTCATCTTTGTTAACTATTTCCATTGTTACATTGATACGAGGAGCTTCAATGGAAAACCTTGTTGGAGCAGGATTCAACCGATTCCTATCTCTTACGGGAGCACCATTGGTATTGTTGAAATTTTGTCTAGGAATATCCCGATAAGGAATGTTGGTCGCCTATTGATACATTTGCTTCTTCAAAGTGATCAAGTCGTTGGCCATCTTCTGAATCAAGGTCAGTAGTACTTTGAGAAGAACTCTGATTTTTAGGCTTAGATGACTCTCTTCTGATTTTTCTAGCCAGAATGAGATCATCTTCTATTTTAGTGGTTGTAGCTTGAGTAGTAGCCAAATCAGGGATAACAGACCTTCTTAATAAGAAGCTCACATCAGGGGGCTGAGCGTTGATGAAGAAACACTTTTGATTTTCAAGAGTGGGAATGGATAGCACCAGAATCTTCCGAATTAGCTTGTTGAATTTTGCCATGAATTCTGCATGGGCTCATGAGACTCCTTCTTCATATGTGTAAGTTGTGCTAACAAGTCATGAGAATCTTCAACTGGTTTGAACCTTGCTTCAAATATGGATCTCATGGTAGCCTAGTTGGTAATGCATGCATTTGGAAGATGGTAGAACCATTCTGCTACCACACCATGCAACATTTCAATGAAAATTCAAATAAAGACATCTTAATTAGCCACCCCAAGGACATCACATGTGACAAAGAATGAAGCAATGTGTTCATCAGGGTGATGCTTTCCATCACCATTGAACTTAGGAATAGTATTACGAGATCCATGTGGTAGAACATGCAATGATGGAGTTAGGGAAAGAGGAACAATAGCCACACCCCAAGGCACAAGTTGTGCTACATCCTTCTGAATGAAGTGTGCATAGGAATCTGAGTATCAGAAAAGAATAATACATGATAGGTTGTAGAAGCTTCTTATTCTTGAGGAACCCAAGTTCTTCGGATAGGAGAAGAACTTCTTTCTCAGCTAGATATAACACTATTGGGGGAAAGTCTGAAATGGTGTTATTGAAGCAGATCAAATAATGAATCAGTTTCACCCTTGGCTTGGCTTGACCGAGTGAATATCTTTCTCGGCCATCTTCAACAGAAAATGGATCTACCAAAAATAAGGAAAATACAAAGTCGTCGAAACAAATAGTATAAGCTTAGTCTTATCAATACATATTCCCAATGAGTCACCAAAAACTGTTGCTTGGATATTTTTTCAAGCCAAAATAAGAGGTTTAACCACAGTACAAGAGATCAAATCCCTCCTCAAAGATAGATGAGGCATCCTGTTTATTACTAATCTAAAACACAACAGAAATAATATGTACAATATTCACACTATTCTAACCATTGGGGTTGGGATACAATCCCAAATCCATATCAACACGAGATGGGGATGTTACAGTTTTTAGAAATAGAATGGATTAGAAAGGAAACTATTATAGATGAAATAGAGAGGAAAGGGAATGAGAGGAATGTATTTTCTTTCAAGAAAACACAGATCAAGAAATACTTATACGAGTTTTAGATAATGAGTGTAATATTTGAAACAATTAAAATAATCAAGAACACTAAAAAAGAATAGCTTAAGATCTAGGATGTAAGAACAATCTCTCAAGATAGATGAATCCCACATCACAAAGTTTGCAAAATAACACTTGTTCTATTCCTCAATGATTAATAAGAAAATACAAATTTTTTTCTTCTTCTTCATAATAGCTCTTAATATTCTAAAAATCTCTCTTCTTTTTGGAATACACAAGCATCCATTATTTATAATAGAAAGAGTAGAGATAAAATAGCATAAATCCTAGAAAATATTCATTTAACAAGAATCCTATTTTTCTTGACCCTTACACATGAGAAAAAGTCAAATTTTTCTTCCTATGTGATGAAATGAAAATGAAAAATACATGTCAATCTTTGATGGAAATGACATGACATTTAGTTTTGTCGTCATTGTCTTCCTCCAGCGAAGCCTACTTGTCTCAAAATTCTTGGAAATTATGGATTATGCCCTATATCTCAGCCTCATCCTCGGCACACTCGAATAGTCACTCAAAACTTCAGAAGTTTCTTGAGTGTCGCTTGCGTTCAGGAAGTTTCTTCAATCTCTTATTGAGTTTCCTTAGTGATTCCAAAACATTCTCAATCCTTATGAACTTATCAATGGTTGTCAGATCAAAGATGGAAGTTGGTTCATGCTAGATTGATTCTTGGATTTTTATAGAGGTCATCAGTAGGTAGAATATTCGATCTTTCATCCAACACCTTGGCGAAGATCCTGGACATCTCTCTTCTATGTCATTGGTGGCATCAACCAACTGATCTCTAGATTCCCTCAACTTGCTGCAAGCTTCACTAAGAATATTTATCTTGAATCTGATGGATTTGGTTAGCTGGAAATGCTTATCCCCATGTGGAATGATTCCTTCTTCCATCAAGATACGAGATGGAACCTGTTTTAGTGCATTGAGAGCCTCAAAAGTTAACTCGAGGTTCCCGACTTCCTGTGAAAATTCATCATCCATTTTTCACCATCCTTCTTTATCTCCTCCAAGGATTTATAAACCTCCACTGTGTCATCAATGACCTCTCTTCCTTGTAGGAGTAGCCTCTGAATCCATTCATCAACCATTCTCCCCTTCTCGTTGATCTTTTCAATCATAGGTACCGATGAGAAATTGAACTTGATAGGAGTAGGGGTAGAAGATGATGGTATTGACTGAGAAGGATTTTATAGCTTGAGCAATACCTCCGTCAACTATTTGAATTTCTCCTTTAGCTCATCTCTACTCACCTTCATTTCTTTCATCTTCTGAACAACATGTTCATTGCATCCAGAGAATCCGGTTGTGCTCCTTTTGTTGTTACCTTTCCCAGATCAACCCTTGTAATATAATAATCAGTGACCATTATATCCTCCTTTGTTTTTTTGGTCACGGGAGTGGAAATATCTGTAAACTTATGCCCTAAGGCATCCACTAAAACCCTTGAAACCATTTTGGGTTTCTTGGCAGATTTGGCAAGAGAAGCCTTGAGGAACTGAAGTCAAAGGATGGTAGAGGAACTACCACCTTCCTCTTCCTTAGGGTTTGATCAACTAACCATTGAGGTATAGTGGAATAAGTTTCTCCTATCGGAGGTGTTATGGTTACATCTATAGGTGGAGGAAGGTTTACTTGCGGAGTAGTGATGACTGCAAGTGTGGTGACTGTGGGAATAGATTCAATGAATGAAGGTGTAGAAGGAGGAGGCATATCTATAGCCATCTTAGGTCCATCGAAAGAGGTGAGAGGTCGGAGAAGATATTGGCCATGGCTGATGAAAGTGGCATAGAAATACAAGGTGAGGAAGATTGGGAGGGAGGAGGTAAGGATTCTAAGTCAAAGCTTGAGAAGCAAGAGAGAGACTTACCTCTGATGAGAAATCAACAAAAGGAGAAACAAGAGGTTGACCAACCTCATCTTCCGAATAAAATTTTCCTTGTTTTTGTTAAAGAGGTGATTCTGTACTCTCAATCTGTTTGTGAAGGAGTGATAGATGATGTGGCTCCTTGATTTTCTCCCCTTTTGATGAAATTAAATTTTATCTACCTATTGGTAGGTCTTTTATCCTCTTCCCTCTCTCCCTTGGATGATCCCACTTCTAAAGTTATTATTTTTTTAAATATATTTTCCTTATAACTCATTCCCTAAGAAATGAGCCATGCCTTGGTATGGACAAGATTACGATTAGTTGTTTCAGCGATAGAATATTTTTCAAGTAATAGACCAATTGATAGCTTGGAATCCATGTTTGTCTCCGTCTCGACTATTCATACCTAGTGTCCAAGACACTTTCATTGTCCACGGTCCCTTCGGGATATCAGCTAGATCTAACATCTGAATTTATTCAAGTGTCAGTGTATTTTATTGTCTTTTCTTCGATGGCAACTTCATCTTGAAGATCAACCCATATGTCTTCCACATTGGGCACATGCAGATACAAGGTTCTATATGACTTGAGGACTCCTCGGATGTCGAATCCCTTCCTGAGATTCATATGTTTCTTCAATTTTTCCTGAAGCTCATGTACCACATTATTGTCCTTAACCACTACAGAACATATATAACTTCCAATGGAAATAGGGAAGGAGACAATGATTTGTGCTCGCTTTTTGGAATTTGTGAAAATCCAACAATTATTTTAATAACTCCATAAGGATTAGTTAGTCACTTGGGAACCTAGGAAAATAGAAATTGTTACCATGGAACCTTACCACTTGAAGATAAGTAAAATTCTTGAATTTTAAGAAGATGGAACCCCATTTTGACACTTCGATTTATGCTTCAATAGAAAACCTTCTTTTCCTAAGATCAGGATCCAACCTACAAATGTTATCATAGAAGAAGGCGTCATTCACTCTTCTATATTTTTCTTAAGAACCTTTTATTTTCAGCTAAGGGAAGTAGTGATATTTTTTCTATTGCTTGGTCTCCCTTCGCATCTAGCCCTCGGTAGTTTCTTATGCTTGCTGCTGCATAAGTGACATATGACATCATATAGAACTTTCTGGTAGACAAGACTGTTTTCATTTGGCAATCTATCTCGTCACTTATTAGGCTATCCCAATCAATCCCTTGGTCATTCTTCTTTATGATGACCATGAACTAGTACATCCGCCCTTGGAAATATTTTTTGACTCTGGGATTCTAAATAATTGACTCAGCAGGGTGATGATATCACTGATTTCAAGAATAAAATCACTTCTAGGGACTGAATTAGGAAACCTAGAAACAACTGGCTTAGCCTTGATCAAGAACTTCTTGTTTACATGCTTGATGCAGTCTTCCTATTCTTTGTCCCATGAATTTTGTGCTGATTTAAGGTTTAAATCAACATATTCAAAAAAATTCAGAAACCTTAGGAGTTGATCAAAGTAACCCCCTTCCAATTTCACTATAGAATCTCCGCTTGATTTCTTACCGAGTAGGAGGTCGAGTCATAGTTGGAAGCACAAAGCCAGGATGAATTCAGGGCATTGAATTGATATTGGAAATCCTACGTAAGAGAGAGACCGTGCTCGATATCAACTTCATCCAGGAATTTTGAGAAGATTCCTCAATTATCTTCCAGAATTCCTCCATATCTATAATTCCGAGCTCTGTGTCCCAAATGTCATAATTGCAGCTTATGTAAGAAGAAGACTCCATCTTCTAATATTTATACTTCATCTTTCCTACTCTATCTAACTTATCATTAGATTGGTGGGGTCCAACTTGAGGATTCTTGAAGAAGAAATTCCTTGATGATTTTTGGAAGAGCAATCGGGCTTGAAAGTTTGTTGGACAATTACAAATACCCACCACATTGTTTGGATTTTGAGACTTGCAAAAACCTTTGAAAACCTGTGTGCAATGGAGTGTATGTCGAAGTTAGGACATCCACGAGCATCAATGAAAACCTAACACACTGTGGAAGTGAGGAAGTGTTGAACATGTAAAAATTCCCGACACACTTTGTAGATCTTGATGGATGTCAAGCACCTAGCAAAACCTGAAACAAGGTGGAAAGAGAGAAATGTTAAACACCCTGCAAAACCCAAAACAAGTATATCGGGTTTATGACATGTTAGAATATGAAAAATTCCCACCTTGTGATCACTTAGGAATTCCAAAATCTTTTTGAAAACTACAAGTTACAACCTATGAAAAATAAGTAAATAACCTAGGGGTGAATTTCAAACAAGAACCCATATGGGAAAAAGACAAGAAACAAGGAAAATAACCCTAAACCCTAAACCAAAAATGGGGGAGGAAATGAAATGGAAACCCCAAACAAACACTTCATAAATAACCCAAAAATCTTCAAAAATAAAAAGAAGAGAAGAGTACCTTCAACTAGCTTGCAAAATGATAAAAAATGGTTGGCAAAATCGATCGGGTTTGGAGGTAGAAGAAGCATCAATGAAAATACAATGCGGTAAAAATGGTAAGGTAACAAATGACATGGAAAACCAACAATTAATAATAACCTAGCATTAATTACACCTCGTTTGACACGTGTGCCAACTACCAGACAACTAGATATTAATGACATGTCATCATGCTTGGAGCATCTGAAAACCTAATATCAAGGATTTGATTCAATTCTAGTTTCAAGTTTAGGGAACCAAGTGACATAAAAATGCATTGGGCAAAGCATGTTCTAATGCTTGGAAGTTACGACAACTGACATAATTCTTAGGCAATCGGGTTTCAGGTTTTGGGAACATGAGGCATAAAACATGCATTGGGCAAAGCATGTTTCGATGCTTGGAAGTTCCAACAACTCGACACAATGCTTAGGCAATCAGTTTGGGAACATGAGGCATGTTACATGAAAAGAACATGTTTTCATGTAATAAAAAATCAAAGCCCGAAAATCTCTTTCAAAGGGAATTTTAAGAGATTTTCCAAAATTTTTCCTATGGTTATCTCAATTTTAGCTAAAATCACTAAAACGAGATAACACAGGGAATGTTGATAATTTGGATCAAAAAGGGGCCATTTCAAATAGTTTTAGGCATAATTAAAGTATGACCTAACTCATTGATCTTGGAAGGATTTTTGGAGTAAAAATCAC